>OY728125.1:1822574822-1823824822 GCA_963277665.1 Viscum album | reverse complement strand
AAATAAAATATCATGATATGAATAATAATAAATAATTAATGAAATAAATCTATAAAAAATATATGAATGTATTAGTATATTCTTAAAAAAATCACACATTCCTTGGTAAATTATTTTTTATTATCCATAAATATGTTTTCATTCCAACATGAGTTTTTCTTATGAGAATTATTATTATATAGAATATATTAGAAAATTTTATTTTAATTTTTCAATTTGTAATTTAGAAATTATATTAAAATTACATTATTGATACATGTCTAAAAACATTTTTATAAGGGAATATTGAAAAATACTGATTTTCATTGAAAACTATATTTTATTTTAAATTTAATATTAGGTAAAGTTTTTTTTTGGATTAGTTTTAAATTTTAATTTCTTTATATTGATTTAATTATGGGTTTTGAAATGGGTTTTATTCTATAATTTAGTATAAGAACAATTTATATAATAAAATCATTTTCCGGAAAAAAAAATGTATTTCAATGCACTTTTCAAATATAATTTTGAATAAAATTATGAATATTATATATTTTCAATATGATAAAATTAATTACATATTTAAAATCCGGAATATCAAATTTCATAATTTGGAATCTTTTATTATTGTCCAACGGGAATAGTAACCTTGGTAATTATCGCTACCACCGTAAAGGGTACATCGGGTAATTAAAGGTAAAATGAATTTGATAAGGATTAAAAAATGACATTAACAGTTTCCCAAATTCTATGTGGTGCATTAATTATAAATATAACAATCTATTGGTATAATTTATGACCTCGTGGAGACACATGGTTGACATTTTGTTCCATATTGTATTTTAATTAAATAGAACGTCTAACATGCATCCTCATGTTCATAATAAATATTCAATATTTTATATGGGGGAATTCTAATGATATGTTTGACTATAAATATTATTTCTAAATATATATATTTATCTGAATTATTCTAATTTTTTCTGTTTTTAGTGAATAAATAATTAACTTAAATAATTACATAATGATGATGTTGTAATTATTCATTTAAATAAATAATAAAATAAATTATATTTAAAATATTAAAATAATTATAATCTAAGATAATTTATTGACATTCAAAATTGTTATAATTGGACCTAAAGTAAAAGGGATGTAATGTAATATTAGGATCTAATTTTAGGTGCGTCTTAATTATTATTAATGTCAAAGTAATGAATAAACTTTAAAATTGATATTACTAATATTTTATGTTAAATAATATTATATGAAATGATTAAAAAGTAAAAACATATTATATTTGGCCAAATAAATGGGGTATGGTTATTTAAATCAACCTTTTTACCTTTATTATTTTTTCTACTTTTATATTTTAACAATTTACCCTTATATATTATAATTTTTTAATAGTATGATAATTAACAAAAGTGATAACATGTTGTTAAAACAAGATATTATGTGAATAATCCTGACCTATAGAAACAAAACAAATATTGGATGAAAATGATTTGACTAGTTTCCCCTTCAAATCATATTTGATTTATTTAATTGAAAATATTTCATTAATATAACTTATATATTATTTAAATTAAATATAGTCACAAAATGTCACTTTCTTTGTATTTAATAACATTTTTCATCAGTATTTCTGAAAATGACAATATGAATGAACCTAAATTCCTATATTAATATTAATGAAATTATTTACATTGTATGTTTATTATTTCTAATAATTATATCAAACCCATTTAATAATTTTAAATGATAATAAAATATTTATTTAATTAATAGAAACAATAAAATAAAAGATATTAAAAATGTTAATTTTTTTTATTTTAATGTATTGATTTTTTAAAAGAATATTAATGATATATTTAATATATTATATATTTGTTAAATTATTAGATAATAATTTCAATATATTATTGATGTATATCACGTAAAATTAATTGAATAGTATCAAATACTTCAATAATGATATTCTATAGAATTATTGTTTTACATAATTATTTTAAATTAAAAAAATGTCAAATGTACACAAAATGGATAGTATATGGTCCATAGTATGAACCCATGTTTATTTAAATTCAATTAAAAAGTCTTTAACTCTTGAATAACATTATTATATTTTAATATTTATTGAAATTCTGAATGTGTTTCTTGCCTCAATTATAACAGGGAACCTCCTCCCTCATTTCATTACACCACATTAATCATTTTATATATTATATACTACAAAAAACTATCTCATATTCCTCTATATATACATTCTAGAGGTGTTGTTATTTTCAAAAGGACATCCCCAGTGTACTTTAAAGTAGATCCTAATGAGACCTTTCGAAGATGATATAGCCAGATTAATCGATCGCATTATTATTATTCTCTACTCTAAATCCTATAAATATAATTATTTTGTAATAATATTATGACAGAATTATCCAATATATTCTAACATTTTATTATGATTTTTAAAAAATCATTATACACATACTTTTCCTTCAAACAAGAAGTGAATGTATAGTGTATGAGTATGTATGACTTACCGTATCTATATATTGATTTAAATAATTTTTCATCATGATCTATTATGGATGAGTATAATGATGGGTTTGTTGAATATATATTATATAAATAATATTTTAATTATTCTATAAATATAAAATATTATTTAACATTCTATTATTCAATCAATCATAAAATAAAATAAGCATTTGTGCGTACGTATGACAGAATGTCTTCATGAACTGTGTAATTCATATTATAATTACTACCTTTTGTGACTTATTTGAAATTTTAATATAATTAATATATATTATATTTAAACCATGAAAAATAAATATAAATTATGAGACTAGGATAAAGGTATATGGACCCAAACAACCAAATTCAAACATGCTTGGAAAACAAATTAGTTATCACCTAGAACAACTTTCTTAATATAAAATTCATAATAAAAGGGTAATATGATGCTATAAATAAATAATAAATTATAAGGTAAAATTAAATTTATCTAATTAATATGTAATAATTCCATATATATTATATAGTATAATGGAATGTGAATAACGAAAGGGGATACCTGTGGTAATGAAATTTTTATCTTTATTTCCTTTTATTGTGTTAAAATTATTATTCATTTATTATTTCATATTAATATTATTTGTGAAATGAGTTTTTATAATCGTATAATTTTTTTAAATTTCTCTATGTGGATTTAAATCTGATATAAAAATTAATTAAATGTTCTCATTAATTTTAAGGTTCTTTTTTGAAATCTGTCATTATTGTTTATAAAAATTGTCAAAATGATTTTTTTTACATAAATGGAATGAGAAGACTTATAAAAATTCATGATGAGTTATTATTTTAAATCAATCTTCAAAAATTTACAAGGATCTATTCAGATAAAAAAAATTTATTAAAATTCCATTTTTTTAAATAATTTTTTATTTCAATAATGGATATGATTTTCCCCAAGAATATTTTCAATTGAGCATTGAAAAAAATATCATTAAACAAGAAATTATTTGATTTTACTTATTTTTTAATAGTTATATGATTCAGGGACACTATAAATATTCATTAAATGGGTTGTTTATGTTTCTGACATAATCATATTTATTAAACACAATTAATTTATATGGGTTATCTTAAAATGAAATATTTTTTAAACACCATTTTTTTCAGGGGATATGATATGATATATTATTGATGTTCATGTGTAACACATATAAATGGTTTTCATCATGTGATTAGTGGGGTCTATAACTCCATATAATTCATTGAAAAAATTATTATACCTCATGAGATAGAAATGGCCAGAACAGGGAGTGCACCCAATTCAGTAATACAGGACGGGGACATGTTGTGAACCTCATTCATTAATATAGGATTTAATGGGGAGTGAACATGGTTATGTAATATTGGGATATTATAGGAGCTAACATGGTTTTCATAATATTGTTCTAAAATAATCAATGTAATTAGTTCTGTAAGGGGCTTTATTGGAAATAATAGTTTTGGGAAAGAGACTTGACACACACATATATATATATATCATATTCTAATCTTATGTGTATCCAAAATTTCAATGTCTTTTGTTTTGATGATATGATACAGTTTTTTTATTTATTTTATAAATCATTTTTTATAATAATCCAATTTTTATTCCATATATTATGAATATTATTTTGATACTCATGGTATAATTTTAAATTATTAGTTTGAAGTCACTGTGCCCATATGACCATGGTTTGATTAATATATCCCTTTTATACCATTACTTATCATCTAAACACACTCTTTATTATATTTATTTTCCCTTGTATATGAAATATTTTATTGAGTATGAAATTTTAAAAACCGTTCTTGTTATGAAAAAAATAGTGCGAGATGATTCACATATTCAATGAACCATTTGTTTATGATTTCACGTTTATAAAGGCACTAAACCCTTAGGGTTGATACTAGATATTGTTATGTTCAATCATGAATATTCCTCTAAAAATATTTAATATAAATGTATAAAAATCGTGGGTTATTATAGTTTTTATCAGTTAATGTTTTATCTATCGTTTGGAAATTATGTTGAAAAAACCCTTGAAACATTCCCTCAGATTGGACTATGTATATGATGAAATCCTAATGTTTTGATAACGATCATGAATTTCTTATGTCAATAATAAGGTTATATTTATTAAAAATATTTTTTTAGGATATATATACATCATCTATCAAGATTAGGTGGTTTTCAAATATGAATAGAGGTTATCACACTATTATTTTTTGGGTTTTAGAAAATTGATGGAACCAATATTATTTATATAAATGGTGAATGTGATGGACAATGGACTGATCTTCATCATGAGAAATCATCTGAAACATGATTCGAAAGGTGAACCCATGTTATTCTTACTAATCATAGATCATGAAATGTGATGAATAATCTCAAAATTGAATATTTTCCTCACCACAGAAATAAGATATTGATTGAGTTTCATGGTTTCCACATCGAAATGAAAGATCATTTTTCCTCATATAAATCATGTGGTAAGTGGAATAAAAGGGATTGTGTAAAATAATCTAGAAGATTCTTTGGGTCTGGAAAAATGGAATGAAATTAATGTAAATTAAAGGGAAAGTTAAATGGTTCAACATAAACAATGGATTAGAATAAAGGTATTCCTAAGGCTTCATCAAAGAACAAATGTTTTAAATATGTAATATATGTGCATTACTAAAATCTATTCAAATGATTAATGGTTATATATTTGATAATAACTACATTATAAATGGAATATGAGATGAATGATGTGATAAGGAATAAAATTAAGAGGCATGGTTAATAGTTCAGTAATGCATTGGGATGATCCATTGTTTTTGTGATAGAATTCATGAATAATGTTGCAGAATAAATTTTGTTGTCTTTTGGAATAATAAAACATATATGGATAGGTCCACTATAGTTTTTCATTAACAATTTGAAAGCATATGTTGAATTTTACTGTTCACCGTGAATATTGATTTATAATTAAGGTGATGTTTTTAGAGAACATGAAATTAAAGAAAAGATAAACATTATTATGTGCATGATAAATTAAATAGATGATTAATTATGATAATATTAATGGGATTGTATTGATGATAATGAAAAAGGTTATTAATAAAATAAAGAAATTGTTTATGATATCATTGATTGATTTTTTATAATTTGAATATTTATTTTTTGAAGGGTTACATTTAAAAAGAATTCATTTTTATGAATACTTTTTATGGTAATTTAGGTTTTTAACAAGTTTTATGTCAATAACTGATCATGGTCTTCACATGTTTGGTTTGTGATACCTATGATTTGTTTCATGTTTTTTTGTAGGATTAATGATATCAGTATTTTTTAAATTCAGTGGCATTATTGTAATGGTTTTGGATTTTAATATTTTTGATTGTTCATAGTTGTAGCAATTTATGTAATTTTTTAATTTAATTTTACATCAAATTATAGAGATTAATGTATTAAATAATGGAATGATTTTTTTAATATTGGATAAATAATGAAACCCGTTTTTATATTGCTAAAACTAGATACATATGGAATGAATTATCATCCCATTATAGATATTATTATCCACTAGTTATATAGGAATTACAAATTCAACATCATTTCATGGAGTAAGACATGATGAAAATATTTATCATATAATAAATAATTGCTGATATTGTTTTTATGAAATTAAATGAAGTATCTATATCTTCATAAAGGGGTTTTTAAATAAAATAGCAACCAATAAAAATTATTTTTGATTATATTGATGATCTTTTTTAGAAATATTTTTTCTAGGGTTTTGTGTTATCAAACATATCATTAACATGTTATATATTACTAATTATCAGTTCTCAGTGATTATCTTTCCATTCCCAATCCATATTTTAATGGATTTAGTACTTGAAAATGTAGTTATTCATAACATCATGTTACATTTATGTTTCCATAATTTCATTTTTATGTATGATTTATTATTATTTTTTACAATATAGGTTTCAATGAATGTATTATAAAATTTTATTCCTTTTATATCTGAGATGTAATTGAAAGAAGAAAATAATTTTATGTGAGGTAAAATGTAACACCTTGAAATTTTTATGAAATTTATTTTTAAATATTTATATTTCTTTGATATCATGTATTACACATAATATAAGTATTCGAAAAACCATGGAATATCATTAAAACAATAGTATTATATTTTAAACAAGAAATTGAAATAGATATAATGTATTGGAACACTAAAATTATTAAATAAACATTCAACTCAATCTAAATGTCCTAGTATGTTTTTAACAAATTATGACAAACTTTTAAGTAATGTATTTTTATTCCTAAAAGTTACATTTTTATTTAAAATTGAGTTTTTCTTATGAGTGAATATTAATTTTGATAATTAAAATAAATTTTATTTTGTAAAATGGATTTAATTTTTGAAATTATATTTTAAATATTATATTAATTTAAATTTATTGATAAATTTCTGAAATAAAATATTTATTTTTTATATATTAGTTAAAAATAATGATTTTCAATGAAACATGTATTTTTATTTAATGTTTTTAAAAGGTGAAAATATGTTTTCATATTGTTTTAAATATTATTTGACTATTCATTCATATTATTTTTTTTCAATTAGACTTGTACACTTACATATTAATAATCTATTTTACATTAAAAAATGAATTTTTTTGAAAAAAAAATTTCTTTGTTTTTAGTCTTTATAATTTTAAATAAAGTTATAAAACATATGTATTTTGATTACGAAAAAATTAATTAATTGTTTATAATAAAGTGGTTTAAATTTTATAATTAGGCCACTTTTATTAATTTCCAATATAAATTTTATCCTATGTAATTTTTTTTATCATGATAATGGGTACATCGAGTACTAAAAGGTAAAAATAATATGATAATGATTATAATATACACTAACACTTGAACCAAGTCAATTAGATGGGTAAGGATAAAAAATTCATCCATGGGTTGAATTTATAACCTCTTAGAGCCACTTGTTTGTGATTAGGACCCTTATAGAAATTTATTTAATGAATAGTCCAAGATGTAAAACTCAAATTTCAAATAAGTATATTATTTCTTATAAAGGGGAATACATATTATTTGTTTGTGTATGAATAACATTTTGAAATATAATTGATTTTTCTATATCATGTTAGTTTATATTCTATAACACCTCATCCCCAGAATCCAAATGGAAGTAAATTATTTTTATACATTTTCATGATTACAAGGAATGAAATCCCAGAGGACTGATATATTTATAAGTCCTTGAAAATATTTGACATATATGAACAATACATTAAAAATAAAAACATTAAATTCAACATTGATAATCCTTTTAAAACACCATTATTCTCTTTGATTATCCTTTTATGTTATTCTAATATACATCTCCTCATCCAGGGGGAACGAAAAAAAAGAAGGTGTCAGCTCAGGTGCCCAGTAAGGATAAAAAAATATTTCCAAATCAATCATTATATATCATTAAATTTTAAGGGAATCTATATAACTGAAACACAATACATTTAAAGATAATTAATGTGTACTGTAGAAAGAATAAATCAAATAATTTCATATAAATGGTTAATGGATATTCTTATTATTAAAATAATCATATTTTATATCAATAACTAATCTCATAATGAGGGAATGCATAATTTAGGATATCATGACCACACAGTCAAGGCCTCATTACAAGACCATACATTTAATGGTAAAAAACCATAATATTTTGTCTCATTAGACCTACCAAGGCATCGGGGGGAAATGTCTGACCTGTCAATCACTTAGTTAGTCTAATACATCCATCTTTTGAAAAGGGTGTAACATAATCTATATAAACATTCATATTAAAACTAGCATATAAAATGATAATACATTAACCAAAAACCAGGAATACTATCTAAATAGCATATCCAAAATCAAACTGATCAAAAACTATTCAATAAAATATTATAAATGATATCAAAAGAGACCAATCTCGATTGAGTATAAGATACGACAATGAATGTGGACCTTCAGGAAAACACTAAATTAAAATCATTAAAAATATATTTAGACAAATACCCCTATTCATTGAACTCATTTATTCAAAAGCCATGTATTAATAAAATAATAAATTCAAAATTAGATTTTTGAAACAAAGTGTACAATACCACTTTGAAACATTTTAATGTAATTGTCATTTGTAAACATTAATGTCCTCCAAATTAAATACTAAAAACAATTTTGAAAACATTGAATTTAATAAGAAGGATTTAGAATATTGAATCTTTAAAAAATTGAAAATGATGTTTTAGTTAAATAGTACCTTACATAAAACCTTAAAAATATTCCTTTTGAATTTTTTAGAAACATTGAAATGAATGATAAATATTTCCTAGAAAATAGTTACGTATAAACAATCATGGATAATAATGAGATGGAAATATTAACCCTCACCCAATTCTTGATTTCTTTTGTACTAGTTTGAAACAAATATATAGTGTTCTTAAAAATATTATTAACATTAAATAGAAATGTAATAATTATTATTATACAATATTTGATTCATTTTTTACATTATATGACCTAGTCAATTAAGAAATCCATGTTAATGCAATTTTTCAGGTAATATCCTTCATTATTAATCATACATGTCTTGACATATTATTCATGATCCAATAATTGATATCATGGAATAAATAAATTAAAAATGAAGAAAATGATATATATATCATATATATCCATCATATAAATATATATATATATATATTACATATATGGAATAGAATACTCTATTCATGGAGATTGTAGGTCGTACGTATGCAAGGAAGTTGTTTCCATATACTTATCATATTGAATGTATTCATGTAAATGAAATATATATATATATATATATATATATTATTCCAGTATTATTATTATTTAATATATTGCATATTTATCTAGTATATAAATGTTTATAATCATTCTGAAATGGTTGTAATGTAGGATGAATCTCATTGTGTCATGAAGATGGTCAGACGTATATACGCATGAGTGATGATACCATTGCCTTAATGAAAAAATGGTATTGAATTGGATGGTATATTAATTATACAGAATCATAAAAAATTTATATTCATTTTTTATATGAATTATACTCATCATTACACCCATAAAAATAATGTAGTGTTGGATATAAAATTATAGCATGTTCTCAATATGGTAAGATGTACATACACATGCATTGTGATATCGCTTCTCATGTGATGAATAAATTGAATAATATGATTATCCCATACCAAAAAAATATCAACATGTGGATGATACTAGATTTATTACATTATTATGAAAACAAAATAGGATGTAGAAGTAGAATAATAAAATAAATTGATTTGAATTTGTTAAATAATTACCTCTTCTTTGAGCATCTCCTTTTGGTTTTCCCAAAGTACTTATAAGAAAAAATTTATACCCAAAGTATGGATTCTAGGAATAAGTGAGGGATGTTGTGAATATAAATCATCAGGTTTTGGACTATCTAAAGGCCTTTAGTGGTGAGAATAAATGAGAAGGATATGTCCCCTTTTATAAGATAGGGGAGGGGGACTTTTAGAAACTAACATAATATTTATTTATTATAAAGTGTTTATTGATTTAAAATATCTCCAAATAGATTTATTGAGAGGAAAATGCGAGGGGGGGGGGCCTCCAAAATCCTCTAAATCAAAAAAATTTACACATGTTTTTATATTAATTTAAAGCTCATTATTTTGATTTCTTGTTAATAAATCAATTTAATATTCATTGATATAATAATATTCAAAATACTTAGTGGTTTAAAATATTTACTTATATGGTGTCAATTGAAGATTAAATTAACATTTATGACATTTTAGACCTAAAAATTTTAATGTTTTATTTTAAATTTAATTTAAGATGATTAAATAATTAAATAAAATTTTATTTCTATAAAATATCAATAGAGTCAATTTTTACACTATTCATTATATTGAAAATAAATAATATATAGAAATAAAGATAAATTATAAACAACCAATTGAATGATCTCATAAAATTTTTAAGTCACCTAGAAAAATCATGGAGAACCTCAATTATGTAGTTTTATATTTATTTTAATATTTTTAATATAATTAATTTGATATTTATATTAATGAAATTATTAATTATTCACAATTCTATCAATATTTATGGTAATTATTTAAAACTAAAAAATTATAAATAAATATTTATGATGTTTAAATTATATTATCTTTCAAATAACTATATATGATCAATATTATCTCATGGTTATCTCCATTTTTCATTTTTTATACTTATTTGAATTGAAATTCTGATATTTTATCACATTTTTTATATTGATAATATTTATGTCATTTTTAAGGAAGAGTGACCATTAATTGATTCAAAATATATATATATGTGTGATAATGGTCGTATTTTATCCATCCAATAATGTTTTGACCAAGTGATAATTTTTTATTGCTTATCATTTTGATTTAATCCTTACTTAAACAATTTAACTATTACTATGGAAACTTGCTTTTTTTACACATTAATTTCAATATAGATACAAAAAATTAAAATGAACCACAATTTGATAATTTATGACATCTTTAACATTATACATTTTAGTTGAAAAAAATATAATTTTTTTTTGAATTTTATATCTTTTTATGAAATATTTTTTATTTTGAAATCATTTTTATGTCAATTTAGACAATATATATTATTTTACATTTTATAAAATCATAACAACTTGATTCCTCCAAAAAACTACACTGACTCATCCCTAACATGGCTTTAAATCCATATTTTCTTGTGTGGATTATTTTTTAAAAAAATTATATTTATTTTATTACATTAAATATCATTTATTTGATTTGTCATTTAATAAATAAATAACAGCATAATCATTATGTCACCATTGAATTTAATTATTTATTTTAAAAAATTGTAAATATATTACTTTAATATAGAAAAAAAATATCATTATATTTTTTATACAAAGTCGACCAGATAGTGTATATTACCTCATTATAAAAATATTTTACTTGTTAAAAAGGTATTAAAAATCAATTTTATTTAAATTTTCCATTATAAATATTTTAAATCCATCCATATTACTCCAAAGGGTCCCAAACTCGATCCAATTATTTTTTTTCTTGAAATAAATGTTTAAAATGAAATTAAGACATGTTTTAGGGTTATTTTTAAGAATTATATTGTTAATTTACTTTTTGTTACTTGATTTACACTAAACCATGGTAAATTAATAAAAATTTACTAAAGTTATTATTCACTAAAAAATTAATTTTCTATAATTAGAAAAATAGTGATAGTAATTAAAAAAAATTATGTCCATTTTTCAATATTCTATAAACATAATAGGTAACATTACATTTAAGGATAATCCTGGTAATATGCCGAGAAGGCAGGTAAAAAAGTCATTCACAATTTTTATTTCCAATTCTATTATAAAAAATATTACAATGAAAAAAATTAGATTACTATTTTTATTATTTATCTATTTTAAATTTATTATCAATTTAAGGTAAAATAATTATGAATAGTTATATTTTTAATAACAATTCAGTACATTTCACTATTCATCAAAAATAGAAACCAATCAAAAAAATTACATAAAATCACCTTAATCTATTTTGATATATCAAATTCAAACATAAATATTATTTTGAAAATTAAAATTTATTAATTTCATAATATGGATAATACTATTATAAAATTATTTTTTGAACAACATATTTAATAGATCATAGTGTGCTCGTTGTCAGTGTTTCCTAAGATATAAGCAGTTGAATATATTTAAACACAGAAATGAACCATGGAATCTTGGGGTGTTACATTCTCTGCACAATTAATTAATTTTTCCCTCTAAATTTTTCAAATTCATGTTTGGTAACTAGGGTTTGACTAAAAAATGTGTTAAATAAAATTACACATCAGAACTAGGGTTGATAAACGATCAAATTTAAAAAAATTAAGTGGAATTATGAATGTTACCAGTGATAGTACATACATGTGTTCCATGTAGGAACTAAGGGACATGAATGATAAATCTTACCATCATGTGCTCAAGTAGAGTGATAGAGAACACAAATAGTAGAAATTTAAATATCAAAATGCTCTAAATTTGTAATGATCTAAGGTACCATTTGATTTATCAGAAAAAGTACATAGATAACATTTTTGGATTAAATATTCTTTTCCTAGAGTTGAATAATTATTTTACTAATAATATAACTAGTTAATTGATATCATTCTTTGTTATAAGCATAATATAATCCTTTGGTTTTACTTTAATCTATTTTCACTTCATCCCATAATCATTAAAATTAATGTTCAAAATGAATTATTCATTCTTGAAGTACTATTGATAAATCACAATTCCTACAAGTATTTTCTTAATCCTATAAAATTTTTCTCAAACCATGATGGTTAGACTAATAAATCATGTAAATAATACATTAAACTCAAAAATTAATTTCCAATGCTCAACATACTCTAATAATTCCATATGAATTTTTGAAAATACATTTCACCAAAATAAAAGTGAAAAAATGTATTCAAATTTTTTATAATTATCTATAAGATATGATTCCCCAAACCATGTAATGTTTCTCTAATTTAAAAATACCTTTATACCCTCAATTACCATAATGAAATAATTCATGATTCCAATTACGCGATGGAGATGCAATGTAGAGAAATCATGATATATGTCATGAATCATATAACCATAGAACAATTGATGTAATTGTTCAGGAATCCAAATACATAATAACCTAAATCAAACACATCACTCTTAAAACATTAACTATGATTTAATATTTTCTTCATTAATACATACTTCATCACAATTATATTTTTTAATCTCTTCATAATTAGTAGTATAACTGTTACTTGTATAACCTTTTTGATTCTAAACACTAACCAAAACCTAAATCAAAATCTTAAAAACACTTATCATATTGATATAGTCATGGGCAATCATTCATAGGATATCTAAATGATGCAAACTTATTCTAAATAAAAAAGTGTACAAGATTATACTTGTTTACCTATTAAAAAATATAAAGGATGATTTCTTATTTTTAGATGTATCCTCAATGTCATTGAAATGTTTATGTTTTCTATTATATTAATTGTAAATAAAATTATCATGGTTGTTTGTAAACATATTTTGATACAAACTGTTCCACCCTAACCCCAGAAGCCCAGACATAATAAATTATTTTAATACACTATCATGATTAAAATCAATCAAATCCTAGAGGATTGGTCAGTTTAGTTTTTTTTTGGAAAATACATATCGTACAAGGACTGTACATTAAAATTCAAAAAATAAAATTAAACATACATAATTCATTGAGAACCCAACTATTCTCTTAGATTACCCTTGAATATAAGTCATCTTATACTTATTTGTATCCTGGGTAAAATTATGCATAATAAGTGGTGAGCTCAGATACTCTGTAAGGATATACAATAAATCATATGCTATCATAAATAAGAATTTATTTTTAATGAATGGTATAAAACTGAAACATGAGTATTTTATACAAAATATTTTGAATTACAAGGAAAAAATAAATCAAAAAATTACATTTAAACATTCTCATTGATACTATACTAGTCAAATAAGAAAGATTAATATTAATTACCAATCTCATAATGAGGGAATGCAGAAAAAATACATTATAACCATGATGTTAAGGCCTTGTGCCATGGAAATATATAAATGGGTAAAAACCCAAACTAGTTTGTCTCATGAGACTTACCTATGAATCGAGGGGTTATATAATTCCTCTCATGCACCTTATTAATTCAAATGAATACATTTTATGAAATGGATGAAACATAACCAACAAAAATAATTGTATTAAAAAATGAATTAGAAATGTTAATATATTAATAATAAATCATGAATGGTGTCTAAATAGAACATCCATTATCAAACTGATCATAAACCATTGAAAAAAATATATTAAATAATATCATAAGAGATCAATCTCAAAAATTCAAAATATCCAATATTCGATGTTGGCATAGATGAAAATAATATAAAAATAATTAAAATATCATGAAATAAATTCCCCATGTTTTGGAAATCGTTGATTCAAAAGCCATAAGTTTATAAAAGAAGAAATTTTAAAAATGATTTTTGAATCAAACTATTCCATACCAATTTGAATCTTTATAATTTAATTTAAATTTCTAAAAATCCCCTTCCATTTAAATAAATACATAATCTAATGATTAAAATATGAACATTAATGTGAAATTCTTAGATGAATAAATCATTAAAACATTTAAAAGGACGTATTAGTAGAATAGAACATTAAATAAAACCTCAAAATGGACTCCTTTTTAAAAAAATTATTAATCATGAACATGGTTGAAAAATATGTCTCATAAAATACCTATATATACAAAATCAAAGATTGTAATGAGATTGGAAAATTAAATCTTATCATATGTCTAATTTCTAAAGTCTATGTCTGAAACTCTCATATAGTGGTTTTAAAAATATAATTAATTTTTAACAGATTCATAATATTTTTATTTATATCATATATTATTCATTTAATACTTTATTGTACCCATTCATTTAACAATTCCATGTTAATGCAATGTTTTAGGTAATAACCAACTTCGTTAATCGTATGTGTTTTACCTTTTTATTTTCAATCCAATTACTTATATCATTATTTTATTACTTATATTACATAAAAAATAGATTTATATATCATATATTTTATTTATATAAATATATAAAAAATAAAATATATTTAATACAATTAACTATTCATGGAGATGGTAGGTCATACGACTGCAAGAATGCAATTTCTATTTTCTTTTCATATTTAATTGATAAACAGAAATGAAATATTCCTATATTTATATATATATTACTAAAATAACATTATAATGTCATATATTTCATTTTTCTTCAATATATACATATATATAATTATTCTGAATTAGTCATAATGGAAGATGAATCTCAATGCATCATAGAGATGGTAAGATGTACATATGCATGAGTGATGGTATAATTCCTCTAATTGTTAAATATATTTGAATTAGATGGTATATTAAATATAAATAATCACAATCATTCCATATTAATTTTTATATCCATTGAAATCATCATTATACGCATAAAAATAATGTATTTATCAATATTAAATTACACCACGGTGTGAAGAAGGTAAGTCGTACATACACACACAAGGAGATATTATTATACATATGATGGATAAAAGGAATACTATGGTTTCCCTATAATAATAACAATTTAACATCATATATAAGATACTCGAGTAATTACTATTGTATGAAGATGTCATAAGAAGAATTAGTAGAAGAAGAAAACTAATTTAATTGAATTGGTAAAATAATCACTACTTCTTCGAGTCTCACATATAGGTTTTCACAAAAGGACATCTAAGAATGGATTTATACCCTATGTATGGCCTCTATGATGATGTGAGTGATTTTTCTAGGTGAAATGTGTATTGTTTTGATGTAATAAATGAAATTAGAGGTGTGAATAAAAGTTATAGATTAGTTCCCTTTTAGAGAAAAAGATATATACAAGTCCCAATATTATGATTGAGGATGGATCATATATAAGAATCCTTGATATAGATGGAGAATTTGATTTCTCACAGTTCTATGAACATCTGTCTAGTCTTAATCTTTTAATTCTCTCGGGTTTCTTGTGTGGGGTTGATGAGTTTTCTGGTGGGGTACATTAGCTTGTTTATAGTAATGACCATTTCGTGTTTGATGATTTTCTGAATGAGTAATAAATTCCTAAGGCTATGAAAAACCTCATCACAGCAAGTGCACCAGAATCCAATGTGTTCCTAGGGACATTTTTATAGATTTCATGAAGTGTGGTTGGCCCGGATCATGTAGAGATATTGAAAGACTTATTCCATGGTATAAATCATCCACACATTGTTGGTGAAACCTATTTGGTTCTATTACCGAAGGTTAAAGACACAATGTCTATTATCCGGCACAAACCAGTGAGCCTATGAAATTTTATATAAAATGTGAAGGAGTGCATCATTAATAACTAAATCTCTTCTTAATGAAATCATAGTATTTTAATGGAGTAGCATGGGTTCATGAGAGGTCAGTCATTTCAAGGGGAAATTTCCCTAGAAAAGTACTTGATTATTGACATTAATCATTAGCTTGATGAATCTAATATGATGATATAAGTATACATGGATAACTAATATTATAGAATCGAATGGGAATTCATCGAAAGAGTCCTAGTAAGCATAGACATCTCCTCCATTTTGGAAAATATCATATTCTAATATTTCAATTCTTCGTGGATGACAATGAATATTATTGGGAAGAGACATGGTTTTTTCAAGGTCGTACATGTCCATTGACCAGGGGATATAGTGTCCCCAACTATTTTTATAATTTAATTTGCAGGTCGTTATCTGATATATCAATAGTAGCATGTCTAGTGTAAACATGATTATGTAAAGAGGTAGGAAGAACTACAATATCATGTCCCATATCATGTATGTAGATGATACTGTAATTTTATTGGATGAGAGTAAGAGGATATAAAAATCCATCATTAATGTCATTAATGAATACATAATATGGGGAGTGAATCTGATTAATCATGGGAAGAGTAATGTTTTAATATCAAAGAGGTGTTCATAAAATTATGGTTTATTATTTCCTATCAGTTGAGTATACATTCTGGCCTCTTACCAATGGACTATTTGGGAACCCTAGTCTCCCAAAGGAGGCTTTAAATTCATCATTTTGATAAAATAATATGCAATATATCACGTAGAATGAATAGTTAGAAAACATGTTCCTCTCTTTCAATGGTCGAATTACCCTCATTAATAGTGTCTTCTCCTCCATTCTGGTACCTGCATTACCTTCTGTTTGGGTACATTGGAATGTGATCAATAACATTGATAGGATCTTTGTCTCATTTAAATTGGATTCTCAATTTGAATTTTAGAATCATAGGGATTCCTGTAGTGTATGGCCAGACCAATTCAAGACGGAGTGATAGGAGTAAGAAATATAAGGGACACCCTATGTATTATGCACAGAAAGCATGAATTGGAATTATTAATAGATGAGTCGATTTGGTGGATTTATATAAAGAAAATTCAATGTGAAGAGACATGTGTTTTAGCAGGGGAACTCATCAACTATTTGGAATGTGGTCATTTCACATGTTCAGTTAATTTAGGATAATTCACGTTGTCATGTGGGTAGGGGTGACTCATCATTCTAGTTTCATAATTGGGTGAGTTATGTCCATTGTTTCCCAACATGATGCAAATTAGATTAATATTTTGAGAGAAAATTATTCATGTGATCATACTTAACTGTATTCTTACCCCATACCAGCACTTAATGTATGAAGAAATTGAAGTCAACTCCAAGCAAGACTAATGTATCTTTATATCTTCTATTTTAGGATTTTTTTCTATGAAGGATTACAAAAAAGTAGGTCATCCATATGAAATCATTTATGTGTGGTGAGAAATTCAATATTGGAATGATTTACAACATAATTTCAAATTCCTACAATAGAGAATTAGGAATGAGGGCTTAGATAGAGATGATAATAATTATCACATGGGAATCCACATGGCATATAGATGTTCATTCTACAAAAACATCAAGGAAGAGTCCCTTAAACATATATTTCATTAAAACTAAGAGGTATTAAGAATCATGGATATACATCAATGTCTTTATATGTTTTTCATCCACAATGACTATTGATCATAACTTTTTAAAATGTTGGTAACATTGGGCTAGTGACACTTTTCAGGAAAGGAAAGTGAGAGTAGCTGTGTTGATAGTACGCTATTGGTGTCTTTGTAGTGAATGAAAATATAACCATTTCAGGAAATCATTATCCCATAAATATGCTCAAGTTATCCACACCAAATTTCTACTACTATACAAGGGGAATTTTATTAGGAACTGGGAGGGAACTCCCACTCTATGTCTTCTATGTGTAGCTCATTCGCTCTTCTACCTCTATTACTATAGAGACAAAGGCAACTGGGTCTGCTTGTACCACCACCCTTCAGGTCTTAAACATAATATTGAAGGCTCTTGAATATTTGGGATTTAAAAAAGAGGTGGTGTAGTATGAGGCTCAACACACTCCTTCATTTTTGTATTCTGTGCTTATTTCAGACAGGGTCACTCCCTCCAAGCAGAAGCCTCATCCCTCCTCAACATCCTTCATGTCTTCCTCTAGATTAACATTAGTTTAGCATCAATGTAAGTGGATTCATGCATCTTATATAGACCATTGATGATTTATCAGAGGATCCCATAGTATATTTCATATACAATTAGAAGGTTTCATAGGTCTATTATCATCTAGATTAATTTGATCAGCACTTGGAGGGAGGGAAATAAGGATTTGTATTTCCTTCCTTCTTAGATGCCCAGCTCTAAAAACATGGATTTTTTCTATAACTATAAATACCTTCTCAATGAAGGGGTGAACATAATTAGGGGAGACTCAATACATTTACAGTATTTTTATCCTACAAAATTGGTTTCCCATGTATTTTTAATTTTATTTTTCTTTTAATTTGTCATTTTATTTTTGTTACTTTATGTATCATTAAATAAAATAAAAAATATTTACATTAATAAAAGCATGGGTATGGGTTCTTTAAGAAACTCAAAAATAGTAAATTCATTATAAATTGATTTATGAATTCAAATAGATAAAAAGAAATTAATTTCAGTGATAGGATGATGATAGGTAGAAATCATCTCACCGAATAAAATGTAAAAATGTATTGATATTATTCCAATCCTTATAATTCTGATTTATCCTTCATTAATCTATTTAATTTTAATTGTGGTAATATTATTATAAATATTAAATGGTTATAAATATTTACTTAAATTGTGTCAATTTTCGATAAATGGACACATTATGATATTTTCAACCATTAACGTTTTCACTTTGTAGTTTTTAATGTTTTCAATTATTTTTTAAACACTATAATTAAATTTTATTTTAGCATAATATGTTATTTTCAATTTTTTACTATTAATAATGCTAACCTTAAATAAAATTAAAAAATAAAGATAAATTATATAAAATCATGGAAAAAAATCCTAAGCATTTATAGTATCCTAGAAATTTTTGGATCACTTATATTCATTCAAATGACATTTATCTTAATAATTTTATTAAAAAATTACTAAATAATTCTATTAAAAAAATAATTACTCTTTCAATGTTGTGTAATTTTTACGGGTACTTTTTTACTCTAAAAAATAATAAATAAATTCCTATGATGTGTAAAATTGTAATATCATTCTAGATACTATTTATTATCAATGCTTGCTAATTTTTATCCCCGTATGAAAATTATTATAATTATAAGAAAGGAGAGTGTCTCATTTTGTAACATTTTTTGATTTTTATAATATTTATGTCATTTTCATAGTCAATTGTTCATTAAATGATGGAAAATCGATCATAATTTTATGATGGTATAATCATAAGAATTCAATAATATTGTGGATAGTTTTTAATATTTTTTAAATTCTCATATATTTCTTATAAAACGTATTCAATCAATTTAACTCTTTCCATAAAAATTTGTGTTCTTTACAATATAAAGATAATATAGATACACCTAAATGCAAAAAAAACCCCAATTTGATAATTTTGGGTATATATAACATTATAATAGTAATTTGGGGGAAGATATAGATTTTTATAAATTTTATATCATTTAAAAAATATAATTTACAATAAAATATCATTTATGTTAATATTAAACTATTTATTATTAGACTTTTTATAAAATAAAAAAAATTGTCCATAAAAACTTCATTAACTCATCTATAACATGTAAATTTCCTTAAAAAATCTAGTTTATGGAATAATATATTTCAAATTCTATTTATTTTAATATTATGAATATCATTTATTTGATTCAACCGTTAATAAATCAATTACTCCAACAACACTTTATTGTCGTTTAATTTTATTATTTATTTCTATAATTATAAATAAATTAACAGAAGATAGATAAACATTTTATCTTTCTAATGAGTATTTATGGTCAACCAGATAACACATATATCTTAATATTAAAAATATTTTACTTGTTAAATACATAAGTATAACAATCTTTTATTTTAATTAAATATAATATTATAAATATATTAACGTCATACTAGTGGCTCCAAGTTTTCCCAAAATAGTCCCAAGGAAACTTTATTTCGAAGCACGCTAATCCATTTAAATTAGGGAATGTTAAAGTGTAATTTTTAAATATTATAATATTAATTCACCTTTAATTACCTTATTTACCCATAACCACGGTAAATAAATAAAAATTACTAATTATAACTATTAACAAAAAATTATGTTTTTCCAATTAGAACCAAAATATCTTAATAATTATTATCTAGTTTGTTCAAGTTTAAAAATTCCCTTCAGAAAATATATAAAATTAATATTAATGTTAATCTTAAAAAATGAGGCCAGGAGGAGGGAAAAGAAGATATTAAATATTTATATATCAAATTATATTATGAAATTGATTCCATTTACCTACAATGGATAAATATTTTTTATAATTATCTATTATGATTTGAAAATAATTATCAGGTAAAATAATTATTTAAAAGTAATTTTTTATTCATAATGTAGTATTTTTTACGATTCTAAAAAAACTAAAACCTTTCAGAAAAATACAAATAATTCACCCTTAGATAATTTTAATATTGAAAATTTTAAAAAAGAAGTCAATTATGAAAAGTTAATTTTATAAATTGCGTAATGTGGGTAATACTATTCATAACCACTTTTTAAATGGTTTGTTTGATAGATCATAGTGTTGTCGAAACTGTTGTGGCGTACAAAGCAAGAAATTAAATTTATATACAAATAGATATGTACTATAAAAACATGGGGTATTACATTATATATTTTTGGTGAATAAATAATTACCTTAAAAATTTACAAAATGATTATACTATAATTATTTGATTATTGTGAAAATCAAATAAATGATATTATAAATAATATATATAATATAATTATATATAATTAATTTCATACACTAATTTCCTAGTCGACAATGAAATTTATTAGATGTAATTAAATTGTTTCATTGAAATTTTGTTTTTTAATAATATGTTATTATTCTAAAATTAATGAATGGTCCATAAATTTGACATTATGAATATTTTATAGTGATTAATATTTTATGAGATGACAAAACAAATTAAATCAGTTAAATTCATCCAATTTTATCGGATATGGTTAATTAAATCTACCATAATCCATTTATGGTTATTTTTTAATTTTATAGTAACATTGTTGACCCTTATATAAATCAAAATATAAATAGTCTGATAATTTCCAAAAGATTTAATGGTTTGTTAAAATATAAAGATAAGGGTATAACCTTGAAATAAATTTATACAAAAAAATGGATAAATATTAGCTGATCCTAACAACTCAAATATATAATTTGTTTTATTTAGTGGAAAAAATTCCATGAAAATAACACATATATTATATAAATCAATGACAGTTACAAAATTTCATTCTTTTTGTATTTAATATATTTTGAATGTCCACGTAGGGGAATGTTAATATTATCAACTAAAATAAATTTCTATTTTGATATTAATAACGGTACTTTAATTATATAATTTTTTTACTAATTATATATTTATACTAGATGCTTGTGAAATACAAATATAGTACTTCATTAAATAATAAAATTATAAAATAAATTATTTTAAACATACTTTAATTAATATAATTTGAATTTGTAAATTTGTGAACTAAATTTTGTTTATAGATATAGAAAATTAAAGATTTTTGAAAGAATTTTATTTGAATTACCACATTTTTTTATGTATTTGAAGTCAATATAAATTAATAGTATGAAATTTGACATTAATGATATTATATAGAATAAATATTTTATTAAAATATTTATATTTCCTAAAAATTGTGAAATCCCAACTCCGGGTCAATCAAACATGTTCCCCATGGTAATGGGTGACATGGCATCAAGAATGACTCCGGATATGCTAGTGGACAGCAACTAGAAGTGTGGGTGTAAATATAGTACATTGGGGTGAGTATACCCTCTTATAAAAATGTAACAAAATATATAATCAACAATAATAAAAAATGGGGTCATATATATATAGACAATATAAATAGATTAGGAAATTCATAAGAATAAATAATAACCAAACAATTGGTAATATAATAAAATTCCTCAAAGTCGGTGTCTCATACAATGATTCATGCATTCTAATTCAAATGTTAACAAGGAAAACCATAAAAGTATTGTCTTTAAAATTATTAAAATTAAAAATCTTCTCCATAGAAACACATGTTAATGCCTAATATCATACTCCTATGCTCCATCTAAAATAAATACACTTCATAATACTATTATTGGGATATTTTCATTAATAATACTTATATAATGATAATCTTATCAGGTTTTAATGGCATCCCATGTAGGACATGGTATAAAAATATTAGTAGTCCACCACCAATGTTGTATACGTGTAATCCAAAAAGGTTCAATAACTAACAAATGTGTTTTTTTAAGATAATAATAACTATAAAATTCTGAAATAAATAAATAATGTGACCACTCAGGTTCTTGGATGATACTTAATGGATCTGCATTCTTTGGCTCTTGGTTTGGGATAGAGTCTGATCAGTTACAATATATATATATATATTATTAATATATAAATAATTTAAATATAATATTTCACCCATCTATATAAACCAAGTACACACATACTTAACATGACATATATCATGAGTAGTTGTGCTACCAAGACTAAGGGTAATTCAAAAATTCATTATAATTTGAATCTGCATATATTCTTAAGCAATAGCATACATGACCATCATCCCATGAAGAGTGTGAAAAATCAAGAAACAACACTGAGGATAGCGATTGATCCCTCAAGTCATCACATGAATAATAGAACATGGTGCGTAAATCCTGGTTCCCATATAATATCAGTGTTGAGAGAGTCTATACTCAACACCCTATATAAGGGAGTGTGATTTTCATCCAAGCATAATACCCATTACCACCGCAGATAGATTCTTTAAATTAGTATTCATAAATATAATTAGCATGATGCATAAACTTCAGTGCTTATTTTTCATCTACACCATTTATGAATCAAAGATGAATACTAATATTTATAATTTAGTGCATGAATCATTACCTTTCATGATCCAGGATAACCATTTTCAATTAATTACATGAAATTTCATTTTATAATAAGAATTTATTAAATCATAAACAGGGGGTCGACTTACCACTCACCAGGAATAACATGATTCAATTAATTATATTCACTTAAGGAAACGAAACCATCATGAATTAGCCATTCCATTCAACAGAACCTTGTCAAGGAAAATCAATTTATGAATTCAATTTTTATTTAATGGTGTCAAAGACAATAAAATAATTAATTACAAGGGAAATTCAAATGATAAGTGGGGAAAAAATTTAATAACTCAATTGGGATCAATTTTATACTCACGTATCTAGGGATATATAATTTAAAAAGATATTTGGGATCAAATTAGTTGTTTTGGGTATTTGAACCAATTAAACATTAAGGGAAATTTGACATGGCACACCCAAGGGGTGACCATATGTGCGGTAAGAACCCTTTAAACCACAAAAAAGTAATAAATATGCATATATCGAGGTGAACGGGTAAATTTGATAAACCCTTAAAAAGTAATCAATATAAATGTATCGAGGTGCAATGTTAAATTTGATATGAATTACACAATATAATGAAGATTCATGACAAAACATGGCATGCAGAATAATTGAATCATTACAATATATTGAAACATGACTGGGAAACAAGGTGACCACCAAACTACAGGTTGTAGATTATGTATCACTCAATATTATCCATATATTTAAAGTATGATAGGAGAAATCCAATGAACATTCCAATTTCCTGAAAATAGGGAAAATAGTTTTGTACATAAATAGTGTGATGGATTTGAATGAAAATAGAAATAATATGGGAGATAATATTAGAACATATAGAGTTGGATCCAATGGTTCTTATGGATAATATAATGGGAACTAGAGGTGAGTGTTATCAAAATTATGTTTTGAGGTTTATGAGATCTAAATGTGAGGATAAATCCTTGTTTCATCCACTAGAGAAAATTAGGAGAATGAAAAATATGTTAATGATTTAGTGGGGGGGAAATAGGTATTTCACCCAAAAATAGTGGTGCATGGTTTAGGTGCACAGTTTTTAAACCATGCATAAATCACATAAAAACCCACTATCATATAAAACAGTAGCACCACATGACTATACCCCTCAGCATGTATAATTACAAAAAGACTATATGGCTAATAGATTATCCTTTCTATAATCACACAATTTCATAAAAATTTTCATGCCTAGTTCATTATCCATTTTTCCCAAACCATGAACTCCAAATAATCCCCTAGTGCTGCTCAGACCTTACATATATAGTATTACAAATTTACCACCTTTAAATAAATGTTTCAAATTAAAAAAATTATATATAAGTTCAAGAGAAAAAAAACTTCTCATTACATCATTACAACCATAAAGAAGTATTTATTTTAGTTTTCCTTATGAGGGTAGATAGGTACACTCATAAATGAGTTTAGTCACTAAGATCATATATTACCTTCCCATTAATAGGTCGCATTCAACAATTAGACATGTTTCCATAGAACCCTTTTAAGAGAAACTAGAATTCCCCTGAGTGTCTTCAAGCTCCATTCCACTATACACAGTATATAATCCTCTATTCAAGAATCAATATCCAATTAAACAGAATCTGAATGAATGTTGTTTCACATGTATGGATGATATCAGTATTGAAGAGATACCTGAAATACACCATATATATACAAGCATCTCGTATAAATATTGAATTGTTGAACCACAGGTCTTATATGTTTCAGATCGTTGAAGTTTCCAACAAACCATAGTGAGAGATTTCCAAAATTATATATATGTATATGACCCATCATAGGTGGAGCTCACAATAAATCCCGGTCTCTATCCTAGAACAAAAGTGCTTTTTACTATTTGGCAACTGTTTTCTAGACTGAGTTGTCAATATGTGCTTTCTAAATAGTCTGACCTTCTCTATAGTCTCCCAAATGAGATGTGGTCCCAAAATATTGTAAAATACTACCTATAGATATAATAGAGGATGTAGTAAATTCTCACCATATACGTTTTGACAAGGATTCATCCATATGGTATCCTACAAGATGTTATTATAAGTGAACATGAAAATGGGAATCTATTTCTCCCATGAACCGCCATATTCATGGATGCATGCATGGAGAATTTCTTTTAGATCCTAATTCATAATATTCATCTGAAACTTTTTTTGTGGATGATATTCCTTTCCCAAAATCACTTCTATACCTAATTACTTCTTCCACCCCTATGAGAACCATGAAATGAAATGATCATCTATGTCATAAATGATAGAACGAGGAGTATAATGATGATGTAAAACCTCTATGAAGTTAACCCTTCATAACTAATATCTATATATGGTATCTCATATAGTTAGTATGTGTGTGAACATCATCAAAATATCATGGACATCCCACACTATATCATTTCAATTGGGTGATCAGAGTAAACTCGTCCTTAAATCCATCAAAACAAAGTCCCATTTTCAATCAGGAATGGAAAATGACAATAAAATCCCAACTAGTATCTGGTGTTCTTCCATAACCTTCCAATTGTTAGAAAAAATAATTGATGAATTTGGGAATATTTTTTTTAATTCAAGTCCACTAATACTGTCATTTTATATCATGATAAAATTTTATGACCCTAGGCTAATCCACCAACAGTAGAGTGTAGAATTCCCACAGCAGCATCACTCTGATTTCTTATGGGAGAAATATATTCCCATGGAACAATATAATATCATCCTCATCCACATTAAAACATGAATACAAAACATCATACAATACATTATTCCATATCAGAGGGCCTTTTGGATCAGAAAGATACCACATCCATAACCATTCTAGAAGAAAACAAATCATTACTATAACAAATAGTATTGAATTAACATGGTCCTAATAAAATCAACATCCATATATGAGTATAAGGCCATTTGATATCATTTAATACAAGATTAATTAATGTTATATGTCTGTTTCTTCAAATTCAATGACATAAATACTGAATTTCTCTTCACAGGCTAGTATTCTAACTCAAAATCTAATGGATGTAGGTACTCCACCAACCTATGCTTTATGAGATTGATGCCCCATTGATTAATAAAGTAATTTTCTATTTTCTACTCTGTGGATAAAAAAAATTCTCTCTATGTAGATATTTTCCCCAAAAGTGTAATTCATTCCCCATAGAAGTGATCTAAAGGTCACGTGATGAGTTATTCTTCACATTCTGCCTAATTTTATAGGACCCGAATGCAGTGTCATTCCCTTTATGCATCTTAAGACCACCAATCATAATACATAACACATAAAAATATACAACATATATCATTTCTAGCACCTAAATAATCCATATCAATTCTTATTTTAAATATCCCTTAAAATCCTAAAAGGATTCTTCAAAATCATTGAAATAAATAAATTTCACACCCTTCATCATCAAAAAATTAAACAACAATACATGATTGGAAAAATATTTGATGAAGAATATTTAATATCATCTTGGACCCACAAACACTAAATGAAAATTATGATCATGAGTCTCTCCCAATAATCCACGTATTTCAATTTCGTTGGGTCCACTAAAACTCTTTTAAGGGAGATAATGTCCCCCAAGAGTTTGAATTTAACGATTTGAAAGTAGCATTTACTGTAAAAAGAATGGAGTTGATGATCTCTCAGTGTATTTATAATGGTTTCATTGTGGGCTTCATGGTCAGGTATAGGGAATGAATAATCTATGATATAAAAATAATACTACCATAAATGAATCAAGAAACTGTTGGAAAACCCCTTTCATTAGATGCATTAAAACTACATGTGTGTTTGGGAGTCAAAATAACATAAAAATGTAATCATATCGACCACCCCAACCCCTGATTGATGTGTGATGTATATCTAAGGTCCAAACATGCAATTTATGAAAATCTAAACTTATATAAATCATTGAAAACACCTTCACTCATTAGATCAGGTAAATATAATCATATATTCCAGGGAGAGGATATCGATTCATTATTTCGAGCTGATTCCAACAATAGTAATCCATGTAGAGAATAAGGGGACCATACACATTAATAAATAGAAGAATCTATGAATCCCAAGAAAAAGTGATTGAGTGTATGAATTCATTAGACATCATTACCTCCAACTCCTTCTTGATCTCAATATGCTTCTATGGTTCCATATTGTAAAGATAAATGGTTACTGGTGGTTCTCTTGGAACAGTATCTAGATTAAATTCATCCTCTCACACTAGAGGTAAACCATAGCAGTATTCTTAAATGATTCTACATAAATGTTCCACTACAAGAAGAAATATTATAAGTAACAACCCCTAGTCATGTAGAAATAGACTGGCGATCTAAGTTATAATAATTCCAATCCTTTGATACTTAGGCATTGGTCTTGTAGTTTTCACATTATATTCTCTCTTTTGTATGATCCTATTATCCTATGGATATGTAAACATCACACTTTGATTATATCAGTCAATATATGTGTAATAGATAACAATCCATTCTAACCCGATGATTATATAAATGCAAAACATGTCGATGGAACAAATATTCCATAGGAAAAGGTAAACCCTATCTCATGGGGGAAATAATTACAATTTGGAACACCGTATAAACTTCTACCATACGATGTGTAGAGAATCATGAAACCATGAAATTTCTTGAACAAGATTCCTATACTTTCTGTGATTATCTCAAATATAATTAAGTAAGTCTTGCTTATATCAAATAAATTAGAAACTAAAGTGGGGATTACATGAATTGAACATAGAAATGTATAATGTATGGCACTATGCACTTCCAGTGCAGGCTGAAAAAAATATAACTAGCCTTTATTTTGTCCCTAATTCATTTCATATTTCCCAAAGAAAACATCCTATGTCGGTGCTATGTATCATAATTTAGACCTCATCTGGCTAAAACCCCACATTTTTCTGATTGGCCTATGATATCACAGTTTCCTTCATGTCATGATCCTTCTAAACCTACTCTTATACATGGAGTATATAATGATCCCCAATTGCAATGAACTATTATAAAAGACCCACAGAATCACTGACTATGGTCCATCATTCCACAACCTTTGTACTCTGTTGCATCACACTAGAACATATGATTCTTGTGGTATGCATTTTCACACTTTTTAAAGATAATGAAAATGTTTCATGAGATGAAAAACTATTTTTACTTCGATGAGTATCATCATAGTGTCGCTTGCGTCAATGGGGAGAACCACTGATTGCTTTAGGTGTCAAACTTCCCAGAATCGCATTTCTATCTTCCCTCGTATTTATATAATTTAATAATGTCAGAGTTGATATTTTGAAAAATGGAATTCATCCTAAAACATAGGATTGGTAATGGATGGAATATACTATACCATTCTCAAATTGTCTTGTGGTTAAAATATCACCTCTTTCTAGAGTATGATAAAACCATAATATTTCAATGAACATGATAAGTATTCTAGAACTGACATACTCTTATAATGTAGTTTCATGAACTATCTTGATCTGTCAGCCCATAGAGTTTAGGAAAATAAGTAATAATATATGATCACATGGAAATATGCCAATTCTATATCTCTATATTGATCTGCCTCGGTGATTTTGTCACACCACCACTCGACAGAATTACATATCATATAAGTCACTAGCTTGAACCTCTAATTTAGAGGCATCTCTTGATGCTCGAACATACAAATGAATTCTTTGAACTAGGACTCTACAACATGTTATCCTCCATCCCCTAAAAATGTTGGAGTATAAAGTTGCTAAAACATTGCAGTCAACTCTTCCATGTTGGGGGCATGTCAAACTCTACCTTTTGTAGTCTAGAATTTACATAATTAACCCTCATATAACTAGTCAGCATCACCCACTGATGAAATTAGAAGTGGTTCTATAAGCGCCAGTGTTGGAGTAATCAATGGAGGCTTATGGACCACCAATTTTGAAGCATGGTAGTCCTCATCTTCAGGGCGTGTGACTGAAGTACTTTGTTGAAGAATAAAAATGAAATTCTAGAAACACACATCAGAAGAGATTAAAAAAATTGAAATGATTACATTTTATAATGTATGAAATGTATAAATACATCTTATAGAACATACTGGGCCCCACTTTGTGCTCTAAAGACAAATACTATGTGGTAGAAAGTGACCATGTCATGCCGTATGAGTGTAGGAGATATGCCACTATACACCTCTAAGGTCAGTTTCTAGTCCAAGTATCTATGTAATATATATATATATATATATATATATTTAATATTGTGGTTATCAATTTGGAATTCATGTTCCTTATGAATTGGTTATTGATTAAAAATCTAAATCACTCAAAAATTATGAATCATATGGTTTACCATTTTTGGTCTATAAGTGCCCATACAATTTAGGACCAAAATCACGGAATATGTTTAACCCACAAAGTAACACATTCCATCCTAGATGACCAATGGTCCACGTCTTATGGTTCTATAATTAAATAGTTCAACTGTCTACTTAAACCTATTTAAGAAAACACTATACAATTTTGGCAGCCGGATTATGTAGAAATTATGATTTCCAATCATAACCAAAAGAGTTAAGACAATTTAATATATATTTTCATGGATCTATAATTATGGAATAATTAAATTCATGGAGAGATTATATGTGACATGGAAAAATGTATTGTAAATTAGTCTTAGTGTGCCTAAAAAAGATGCATTATCTTATGAAAATACCCCATTTCATTAAAACTAGGTAAATAATTCGTCATTGTACTCATACCAATAACAACAAGATCATAACTCAATCAGATCACCTAGTGGAAGAATCAAATATGTAGTAATAATCAAATTCAATTAGAAAACAATTTAGTTTCAGAAATTTTTTGAATTTTTTGGTTTCTAGGGAAGCCACTCTGAGGTACCACTCATTATCAAAGACCAATAACATCTTATCACTATCTATTGTCACCCTATAGTAAGAAAATAAAAAAACTATATGCTACCACATTGTAATTTCTTGAAATAGGGTCCATATAACATTTTCCATGAGTTGGTGGGTAACAAGTCCTCAAGCCTACCTTCCCATATAGAAGAGTCAGTAAACTAGTTGTGAGGGTGTAAAGGTAGTATAGTTAGAAGACTATACCATCGTATTAGAATGGTGTAGTTTATATAATCAAAAATAATGGATATTTGTTAAAACATATATAGGGAAAACATTTATAAATACACATATATAGAAGAAAAAATATTAACCGAACAACTGGTAATATAATAAAATGCCTATGAGGTAGTGTAGGATACATGGATACATGGAATGATGATATAAAAGAGGAATCAGGGACAAACATACAATCATGATATGAAAAAAACAAAAATATCCAAAAAATTCATCTCCAGAGCATATTCAGTTAATTATTCTTCTCATAAGATCCATCTAAGAGTAATACAGCTCAACGACCAACTGAGTGTGACGTTCCCATATAAATAACTAATGATAAAAAATATTCTTTGTTAAAAACTGGAATCCCAAGTAAGGAGTGAGATAAATATCTCAGAAGGACACCCATAGGGTTTCTTCATGTAATAATTATAGTGCACGTAACTAAATTGTGTGCATTTATAATAGAATAATAATTAAATACTGAAATAAATAAATAACATGTCTTCTCAGGATCTGGAAAGGCACATGATGACTTTACCTGCATTGGTTCATGGATGGAATGGATTCTGATCAAGTATTATGTATATGTATTAGTAATATATGGATATAATATAAATATATACATTCTATTCACCTATATAAACCATGTATGTTCATACATATGTTCCCATATAACTGGAGTAATACTGTTGGGTTGTACAGGATGTAACATAGATATCCATTACTAGTCTAACGAGCCAGTTAGATCATGCAATATGGTACATTCCCTACATCCTAAGAAGAGTGTGAGACGTCATGAAACATAACTCGGTATTGTGAGTGAGCCATCATATGAACACAAAAATCCTGGAACGTGGAATATACATCCCAATTCCCTTATAGTTTCACTAATGTGAGATTCCATACTAAACACCTGATATATGTTGTGTGATTTTCTTCCATGATCAATAATCCTGACCATCACACATAGCCTATATAAAGGAATATTCAAAATTATAATTGTATTGAGTCATAATATCCTATTATTATTCTTTATCTATACTAAATACATATGTAAAATTCATATTCACATTTATAATTTATTTCATAATTCCCTACCTCTCTTATATTTAGCTAATGTTGTTCAATTACATACATGGAATTAAATATTATAACAATAATTTATTAAATAATAAACAAATGGTGGCTTACCATCCTCTATGAAACACACAATTTAATTAATTAAATTCACTCATGTAAAAGATAATATCATGTATTAGCCATTCCATGCAACAAAACTATGTCAAAACCGTACAATTTAAGGATTCTATAGGAATATTAATTTTTTTTCGACAATAATGAAATAGATAATTGGGTATTATAAATGTAAAGGAGGAAAAAACATTATAACTAGCATTGGTTCCATTAATATTTCAGGTATCGGGGTAAATATCATATAAATTTTCACATAGAATGTAATTAGGTGATCCGGGAAATTGGAACAATTATCCTTTTTGGGAATCTTTACTTGGCACACCCATGGGGTGTCCAATTGTGTGATACACACCCTCAAAACCACTAAAAAGTAATAAATATTAATACAATAGGTTTTAAATGTACATTTGATATTATTAAATCAATATTAATGGTGGGATCAGAAAATTTGAGTGTGCTATATAATGGAATAATTTCGAAACATTATTAATCGATGTGAAAACAACATAACCTCCTACGTCATGGTTGTAAATTATGCCATTCTCGATATCATCCATGTGTTTGAAAAAGGATTTGAGAAATGTGAAAATTTTCCCAAAGACATGAAAATATTGAAAATGAGCATACAACATAATATTGTGATGTATTTGAATGAAAACAAAAATACGAATGGGGAGACTATTGGAGATTTCCATGATAAATCAAATCGTTATGAAGGAAAAAGGAACACGTACTATAAGAAAGAGTTATCTTAAATTCTTTTTAAATATCATGGGATCTCAAATGAGATTAAATCCATGTTTCAATCCCTAGAGAAACCATGGTTAATAAGAAATAGGTTTTTAGGTTAAGTGGGCTAGAAACCGACTCTCTCCCAAAATTTGGGGCCTAGGGTTTTGGAACACAGTTTTCAAACCATGCATAAACTGTGAAGTAATCTAGTATCATAAAACAATGAAGTGCCACATAGTTATGATTTGTGGATATCATGGTTTCATATAGACTGTACAACCAATATGTTCTCCCTTATATAACGACATTGTTTTAGAAACACCGTGTGATGAGTAATTCATTGTTAAAACTAACCTTGTGGCCTAGTTCATTAGACCATTTTATGAAACATCATGATCTGATCAATCTTTCAATTCTCCATGGACAATCCATATACTTGAGTTCACATTTACTATGACTAAATAAAATATTCAAACGGAAAAACAAATGTTTTGTTCCAACGAAAGAAAAAATGTGGCTAAAAAAGCATAAATAGCCCAAAATGGGATGTGAAATGCTTGGAAATTTAATCCCATATTAATTTATAGTCTAATTATTTATTTATCTCTAGAATATCATAATTAAATTTTAATATTTAGGGAAATATGTAATGTTCCACTCACCACATTAATAAAAGAAAACCTCATCTATTACTTCATTACACCACATTATTCCCCATTCCATGGCAATACTATACCAATTTAACTTCAAAACATCCATAGATACATTATAGAGGTTCTTCTCCTCTAAACATCCCAACCATAGACCACTTTAGTGGACATCAAATGAGACATTTAAAAGAAGAGTTAATCTCTCAAACTGGAAAATTTCATTTATATTTTTTCGTTATATACTATAATTCTAAGATGATTATTATATAATAATAAATTTATGGACTAAAATATTATCAAAATATTATTATAATTAGGAAAAAACCATTGCAAATCCACTTTCTTATCAAAAACAATGTTAAAGTATTTCTCATGCATACATATAGCGTATCATCTCGATATTTAGATACAATTCATTTTTTGACACCATTTCTTATGGTTTTGTTTTATGATTTGTTTAATGAATTTATATGATATACATTAAATTAATATAACTCTGTAAATATGGATTATTATTAACTTTTCTTTCATTCCATCAGTTTAAAAATATAAAAATGCATTTATGCATACATACGACCTACCATCACCAATAATAGTGTCATTCATTTTTCATTTTATACATTATATGAATCATTATAAATATGTATCTAATAATTAGATATGATTCATAAAAAATGATATAGATTATAAAAATTATTAAAATATTATCAAACAATATGGTTCATGGATGGAGAATGTAAACATGATTTGAAAACCATGAACATATCACCCAAAACTATAATTTTTATATCAAATTGAAAACAAAAGGATGATATGATGTTATAAATAATAAATATATTAAATTATAATATTATTGCTATTTAATATGTGTATAATAAATAACATTTTATTATAAACATGTTTTGAATGTGAAAACATAATGTACAAAATTTAGTTTAGGGAATTATAAACTCAATTTCCTTTCATTGAGTTAAACTTGTACTTCATTTTTTATTCCATAACAAAATGAGGTAGAAATTTTTTTTATTATTATTTTAGGATTTATTTTCAATTGATTTATGTTCAAATAAAAATAATTTAAATAATATTTTTTAATATTAAAATCAATGATATTTGTAAAGGGGATTCTTTTAAAAAATATACTTTAATGTTTCAATGTACAAAAGTCTAATGGAATTTTTTTAACATAAATTACATGAACTTATTTTAATTAATTCCTAAAGAATTATTTTTTTGAATAATACTTTAAATTTTTTCATGATTCTTTTCAAATACAATGAATTGCATTACAATTGTGTTGGTTTTTAAAATAAATAATGATTCAAAAAAACAAAATGGTATTTTCATCATGAATTATTTCATGTGATATTTCTAAACCATTTTACATATATAATATATTTATTTAATGATACTCATGTTTTACTATGGATATGATTCAAGGGTACTATACTCATTATTTATATTTTTTGTTTTTGATTATTAGGGAATTATATTTATTAAATCTATTTCTTTCATGTTTGTTATATTATGATGAAATATTTACAAGACCCATTTAATGTCATAAATTGTGATTTTACTAATGATATATGTTAATGTGGAACAAAAATATATTATTTTAATTATTTGATAGGTGGTACCAATATTTCCATACAATTGGTTGGGTAAAACTTTATATCTAATGAGATACAAATTTCTGGAATAAGGATTAAACCTAGTTCAGTAACACGTGATTGAAATGAGAGTGAAGATACTTCAGTAATAAAGAACTAGAATAAGAAATGAAATTGGTTCCATAAAAAAGGTATGGAATAAGAGTGAAATCAAATTAGTAATGAATAGTAGGAATGGGTACTAAACATAGTTTAGTATGGGACTTTTTATGTTGTGGTAGTCTTCACAATGAGCCCTGACTAATATGGAAATGATTTTCTATACATATGTTTATTCCATAATTCCATATATTACGATATTCTAACTTTATTTATTTTTAATTATTATTTTATGATTCATGTTTTATGAATATTAATGATTTATTCCATGAATCATGATTATTATTTTCATACACAGGGTATTATATACATATATTTTGATTATGTATTTGTACCCATATGCTCATGTTTTGTCTGAAATATCACCTTTTTTAACATACAGAGTATCTGAAATCACCCTTTATTATGTTTCATTTCCCTAGGATTTGATGATGGTATTTATTATGATACATTATAAAGTGATCACGTTATGAAATAATAAGTGGAAGATGATGTAGATATTTTATAAACCATTTTTTAGGACTCTATATTTCCAATGGAAGGAAACCCTTATAGTTCTAGCATGGTATTTATATATTATTTAATGGATATTTATTTAAAAAGATTTAATTTCTATGTATGAAATGATTTGGTCTTGGTAGAATATGTCTATCATGCACTACTGAAATGTGGTTACTGTATGAATCGTGTTGAATGATAGGAATATATAAGATATTTCCTTAAGAGATATTTAAAACATTCTGTATAATAATAACCAAATTCCACTGGGATTTGGTCATAAATACACAAACCATCAAAAACTGAATTAATAAAAATTATTAGGTAGTGGTTCCATTATTTTTCTTTTAATATAAGAGAAATTGGTCACTTGTAATAATATCATTAATCTACTGGTAATCGATATGAATTATCCACCCGTTTACTATTTGAATAGAAATCAACTCATCTCTTTTTTTGAAAAAAATTAATAAACCTTAAATTATTTAGACACAATATAGGTAGACACCATTTATTTATAAAATATGGTAGTTTATTGTAATATTCGAATGCTTCAAAACTAATTATTCACCATATGTTAATTAAGGTGGGAAAATATTCATGGGGGTGTCCTGTTATTTCTACCCATCAATAGATTGATCCTTGGGGGAATAGTGTGTAGGAATGATTCCAATTATACTATAAATACCGTAAAATTTATTCTTACTCTCTTTATTGAGAAACTTTATTTTCCAATTTTCATATTATAATGATATTATAACACTAAAATAAAATTGTATTATATATACATATCTTAATAACTTGTATAATAAGTTTAATTGGAGCCATTATACTCTAACACTATTGGATTTATGATTGAGGGAAGCAATTATAAAAATATATCTCATGATATGAATTCATTTTAAATAAATCCTTCCACATTTTCACAAAATTTAGTGTATTGAAACATATTCTCCACCAAATAATTATCAATAATCTCCATCATTGAATAACCATATTTTTTGATAAATATTAATTGGATTATATAATTCATTTAAGGAAGTAATAAAATTATAATATTCAGAATCATTTATATTTTCCAATGGATTAATGAGGATAAATTATTCAGTCACTAATCTTACCTAAAAAATGAATCATCATTTTTTGGGAATCATTGATATCCCTCACCACATATAATAATTTAATCATATAACTAACTCTCACATAGAATCTTCAAGATATAAAATAAAAAAATTCATCTGGAATGAAAATTTTCTTAACATCATCACGATGAATTCAATAATTAAAATTGGTAATTTTAATGATCTACCATCAAGTTACATTATGGATCATAAAGGAACCTTATTTTATATACCATTATTTTTTAACAAATATCATTTAATAAAATATAGGTATCTATATATTTATCATATCTTCTTGGATGTTCAAACCTTTTAGAAATGATATAGAGGAACTACTCATATCCTCATTCTCTAGGTTATTTTGTATTTCACAACCACATAAAGAACATTAATGAGTGAATTATAATATAATTTATTATAATTTTTAATATTATATTTTATTTACAAGAGAATAAAGTTTTGTTTTTGAATTTCGTAAATGTACACACTTATTTATATATCCATGTTGATATGTTTAGTAATCTATATGAAATATTTTTATCACCCCGATATATTTCTATAGAATATCCTATTAGTTAATGAAGTAGGTAAATATAGTGGTTAGAACACAATATTCATTGAGATATCATTTATATTTCTCAGTTCACCAATGTTGTCTCCACTCAAATTATTTGAGGTTCATTTAAGTTTTTTCTTTTCTCTTATTTTAATATATTCAATCATTATTATAAAACTCATTTTACAAAATACCATCTCGCAATTTTATAAATCTTATCATGTTAATACCACATCATTTACATCATTTCATAGAACCACAATTTTTCTAGGTTGATCTAATAGTTCACTATCATAAATATATTTTAATATTATTTATCAAATGATACATTAAATTCCAGATAGATCATGGGTTATATTCCAAATAAAAATAATTCTTTTGATCGGTTTACTCCACTTTGGAGAGAATAAAATTATTCTGCATTCTATAACTCATCATTCAATCATAAAAACAATGTTTTTCCATTTAGTATTGTGGTTGATATTTCAATTGAGACTACTATAAATTTTATTTTATCAATGATGGGAATTTTAATTTAGTGGGTATTGGTTTATATTTTTTATACAACACTGACCATAGTATCCCATAGAAAATGATTACATTACTACATTATCACTAGATACAATAAATCAAATCAAACTAGATTTAATAGCCTACTAACCATTTAATATTTGACATATACTTGATTTGGATATTTCATTGCAAAAATGTTATATATGATAATTTCATGAATAAATGACATCACTCATAATACATTTCATGATATCATAAGTAAAGAAAAATAGAGAAAATTTGAGATCAAATGATCAGTAAAGATTATATACATTAAAATCTACGATGACGAAATAATGAATAATCAATATAGCATAGTGGATAATAAAAACTCATTCCATTCAATAAATATCCTAAGTATTATGAACATTCAAATATATTCTCATCATAAAATATATTAGTAATATCAAAACCCAATGAATAAAAACTAAATTAGATAATGATAGATATTCATGTTCAAGCCCTATCAACCAATATATCATGAATCATTCCATGATGGTAACATAAAAAATCCACCATTTTAAATAAAGGGGTTGGTGTGAACCTGATTACAATATAATAATACATGTGTTCAATTTTTTTAAATGATACATGTTAATGCATCAAGGGAAAATAATTAATCGTCTTCCATCAACCACTATCATTTCCTATGAATTACACATTTTATGGCTGATAAATAGAAATTATTATCCAAATTCCTTATATATAAAAAATTAAGTATATTAAATCAATAATTTAAGATGCTTATATTTCTATAAAAATTGGTCTACATTTATTAAAAAAACTCATTAATCATATACCACAAATATAAATATTATACAATCCAAATATCATCAATGTAATAAAATTATTGTTAAATCATCTATCATGTATTGAAATGAATGATACAAATAATATTAGATGAATATTAGATAGTGATGAAGGAAACGATCACGAAAAAGTTATTTTTCCTAAACAATATATATTCACTTATCGGAAAAGGAAGTCCATAAATTCATCAAAAATGAATGTTTTAGAGTATTATAATATATTAAACAAATAAATTTAAAATTTCAAAAAAATTATATCTCATTTCATGTATGAAATTAGTTATAAATCACTTTCAAAATTTATTTTCATAATATTAGATAAATAATATCATTTTATTTTTAAATAATTTTAAATAAAAATTCTTAAATACTTTGGATAAATATTTTCAATAAAACAAATTAAAATTATAAATTAATCTTCAAATCAATGAGTAATCACGACTATAACAAAATATTTTCGTGTAGAGTATTTTAATAGGACTATTTCATTCATTCCTTGGTAAAAAACCTCATTCGTAAAATGATAAGATGGTTATATGTTAAAAAATTGTATAAATTAAAAAATGTGTAAAAATGAGTTTAATAAATATCTGGATAATAATAAAAACATTCAACGAATTATCTTAATGAAAATATAGATATGGAAAAAATATGAGTGATAAAAATTATCAAAAAATAAACTAAAAATAATTCCTTTTATATTTTCAAAATTTTATTACATTGGATCCAAATGGAGATTAAATTGTGAAAAAATTAAGCCCCATAGTAGTAAGACGTAAAATAATACTTTCATTTTAAAAAATTGGGATGAAATAATTTATCCAAAGTAAATATGAGTAAAAAAATACAAATATAAAATGATATTGGAAAATAAATAACTTATCTCAAGTATAACATACCACCTTATGTGAATTTAAATTCATATATAATAAATATTTATTTATTATAATTATATAAAAACCCATATTTGTAGACATGAAAAACGAATGACATCACTATGTAGAGGTGGTAGTTCACATGTACAAATGAGTGATTTTATAAATTTTTTGGTGGATTTCTAATTTTTTAAATGATATAAAATGCATAAAAATCATAATAAATTAGTTAATATCAAATATTATATTCAAATTAATCTTAATAACCACAAAATAATGGTGGTGAATAAAAAACCAACCACTTCATGACGGTGTGGTATTCTCATTCACAAGGATGATGTATTAATTTCACATTTGATGGAGAATGAATTGAATAAAAGTTTACCAATCAAAATAATTACATCTTTATATATGATATAAACATACATTATTATATAAGTTTTTGTTGAAAAACATTTATGGATGTATAATAAAAAATAAAACTAAAATAGATAGCTTGGAGATACACCCCTTCTTGGGAAAACCTCGATTAGCAAAAACTATATGACAAATTTGGAATATATTTTGGTCAAAAAGGACCTCCAGATTCTGGGGATGGTCTAAGAACCTAGAACTTATTTTCAAGAATGGATCTTGATTAAAGGTTTTTTTATCAAATATGATGATTTGAGGATTATCTAAGTACACTTCGTGTACTTCCATGTACATGTCATGTACCCAGTAGCCGCACATAGCCATGTACTAACAGTGTAATGGATGATTACATGACAATGTGGTGACTCAGTAGACATTATCAAATTTGGGTCCTATTAAGGATTCTACACAGCATGTAGTTTTCTTTCTATTTTATATATTAGAAGGGTTTCACGTCTCATATCCGAAAATAGTTTCTTCACCCCATGTTTCATAGAGGGATGATGCGGAAAGACCAAAGCCATATGAGAACACTCCAGATTATCCATCAGAGCCCTAATTATGGCACCATCAGGTGACTTGGAATCACACTAGTGAGTTGTCAAAACACCATGATACTTTCTTCCTAAATCATTATCTCTTGTGATTTATTCATGGTTATCCATTTTTCACTATCTGGTATGTCTACACCGATCTACGCTGACTCAAGGGAAAAAGTTCAAGTGTATTGAAAATATATCATCAAGGTATTTTGTTTGTGACATCAGTTGTTTCTTTGGATTATATATTCTAAAAGTGATGCATGCCCAGGTTTTGGGTATTTCATGAATTGGAATGAAACCATGTTATTAAATTCTATGGTTTATTGATTGAATAAGTGTTTATTATTATGAATAAGGTCATATACCTTATCTAGATACACCCCATGGGTTAATTTCCAATGATTTTTTGTCTTTAAAAATTTATTCTATGATTCTTATGATGTGTACATTTTTTCCATGCCATTTTGTATTAGAATGGTGTTTTTTTGATTTTATGAAATTCATGTGATATTCATTTTGAATGTTTATCCATGTAGTATTTTTATATTGAATGTTGTCTTCCATATGATAGGTGAAATTTATATGTAATGCACTGTCAGATCCTTTGACCTGGGAGACAGAGGAGTCTTCTAGTTAATTTACATACAACTGTGAGAGCCTTGATGTAGATATTTGACCCGAGGGGATTAGTCTATTAGTGATTTCCTCAATGGTAGATAATATTTTTCATGATTATATGTTGTAAAAAATGTGTTAGACCATGAGAGAATTTCCAAAGGGTAATTATTTAATGAATCGATTCTATGATGGACCCAAGGGGTTCAATTGGGAGGGCTTTTCCAATGGGTCGTTTCTAAAAAGTTGAATGATTGTGATGTGTCTTCAAAGCCAAAGAACAATTCTGGATTATGTCTTACAGAAATGTTTTTAGGGTCTTGTGAGATGTCTATTTTGGTAGCATTGCATAGAGGAAACAGATCTTTGTCTATATCCTAGGGTTACATGAGTCAATGGATGAATGATTACTTTTAAATAAATGTAATTGAAAATAGTGGGACTGTTCACTTTTGAGTAGTTCCTAGTTTATTGCTTAATTCTTTCATAAAACATAATATATATATATATATATATATTAACTATTAGATAGGAAGAAATATTTTGGAGGTTTCCTACAATGATTCTTATCAAACCCTGTTTGGGTCATTCTTTTGGACCCAAAATTATTATATAACTATAGGTATAGATAAGGGAAATCACCCTTCTACATCAGGTACTTAATTACTATTGGCGTTAGAGTGTATGAGACCAATATCATGCTTGAAATGTTGTTGTAATTATCATTCTTTTCCTTTTTATTAGGTTTTATTTCATTTTCATCTTTAGAACCTATTTTGGAGGCTTTCCTAGACATATGTGACATGAATCATTGATATATATTTATTCTCCAGTTGTGTTGTTAATATTAGTCTTATGTTGTTATTCTTATTTTGTATTATTTCTCCTACTATGTTTTTATATCTATTATCCACTAATTATACTCTACTAATGAGGGAATATTTTCCCTAATATCACACCTTATCCCTCGCTAATAGTCTGTATCCTCTGGTGTTTGGGAAAATGCACTTGGTGTTATGTGACTAATTGGGTTTAGGGAACCTTTGGGTGGCACTAGGATCTGGGATGTTACAAACTGGTATCTTAGTAGTTTCCTTTTTTGGTTTTTCTTACTTTTTTGATACATTATAATGGGATATAAATGAAATAGAATTTTTTAATTAGTTGTTCCCAAGAGTAGCAACCTCATGTATAGGGAAAAGCCAAATTACCTCGATTTGAATGGTAATTTTATGATTTTGAACATCTACTGTTGATTCAATTTCATAGTTTGGTGAAACAAATGTTTTGTGCTGATTTTTTTGAGGTTATTTTATATTTCTACCCTGTGATATTCTATTATTCTACCCCATGCATCATATATGTACTTTATAGATATCACATGTCAATCTTTCATATCATGCCATATATGGTGGATTACTGAATGAATCATATTGTGATATATTTTTTTAGATATTCATTTTGTTGTGATATATTTCATGATATAATACCCTATATTTTGATAGGTAATTGGTTTATATAATTTTTCATTTGGATAGATGCAATTATTTGGTCCTTGAGGTGTTATTTTCCGTCTTGGATCAAAATATTTTGGATGTTGTTTGACCTTTAATTGATTTCTATAAATGAATAAGTTGAATACGAATGTCAAACATTGATTCATGGGAATTATGGTCTCTCAAAAATTGTAATCTAACATTACCTTTCCAAATTTTACAATTATGGTGGTTCCAAAGATGTTTCAAATTCTTACTATCCGAAAAAATCCCAGAAAACACGTCGTGTGATGGTATGACCACACGCTCTGTATACTACTATTATTAAATAAATTACTTGTCATAAGTAAATTTTTTATACCATATATACACATTGTAGTTTTACTTTGATTACATGGATATTTAATGTATTATTACTTATTGTTCATTGTTCTTCATGATTATGATGTAATAATGTCCTATATTATTTATTGCATTTATAAGGTAATGGATGTTCCCCGCTATGATGATAACCTTGAAATGCTGTAATACTATTATTAAATTTAGTTCTATGGATCGATGAATTTATATTATGGGATACATAGCATGAATACCGTTTGTTGCGAGTATTCATAAGCATTTGATACTTCCTCTCATGAAGTTCTCATTTGGTAATCTCCATGATAGGAGATAATGAGAACAACCCCGCTAGTAGGAATTCTGCATGTTTCGGTGTCATCAGATATTTATATTTGAGAGCATGTGTAATGATCCTTAGAATTTATGATTATCATTAATATATATCCCAACTTATGCACTTTTATTTACTGATGAAAACCGTCACTCAGACAATTGGAGGGATGTAGTGTACGTTGGGTGCGTCATGAGTGGCATGTTATTATTGGATAAGTCAGGGAAAGATTTTTCACTTCAATTTAAGATAGTTGAAAACTTGATTCATTGACTAAAATAGAACCCTCATGTGAAATTCCATGGCCATATTGTAACAATGAGTTTATTTCTGTTAGTCAACAAACAACGTATCAAGTATAAAAGTTGATTTCACAGTCATGAAACCTTCTTGATTAGATATTTCGACAATTAGATTATATTACACAGTGAGTGTTTGTATTTGGATGTTGTTGTTTCGACTTTATATTCTTTCACTTGGGTGCCTTGACTCATTTCTAGATAGTACCCTTGGGCTTTAGACAATCCGGCCTAATGCCAACGAGAAAGAATCCTAGTGGGTCACATAGTAAGTGTTTTTTGTGCTCTCGGTTAAATTATATCTGCATTTAATTAATGAAATAAATATTATTCTCACGAACTTGGAATAATTTTATTCAAGTTATAATGATCGCATAAATAAAATAAAATATATTTATTTTATTGAACATTTAATAAATATTTATTTATTAGTTTTTAAATAAAGTAATTATTTAAGAGAATAAATTATTTATTTATTTATTAGGGTGTTCAATAAATGGAAGTGGAGTTCGAGTGGACCAAGGTTGGTCCATTAGTAAAATAATTATTTTCAAGACAGTAAATAATTATTTAACTACTTGGCAAAAATTAAAATAACACTTCTATTATTTTGTGATGCGGAATTATATTTATAATTTTGTCATATGCATGTTGGAGCACCATAAATAATGACGTGGTATTATTATGAAATGCTTGGGTTTAACCTATGTTTATGAATGTATTTAATTGTTTCTATGCAATTTAATATTGTAACTGAAATTCCATGTATATAAATAGGCATGTACGCCTATAGTGCCAGACACCAAAACACACGCCTGGGTAATTGAGAATTGTTAAGACAAACAATGTCTATCTCGAATCCTCTTCTCTCCCCTTTCAAGTACAAGGTACATTCATAATGGATGAAGAACATGCGATCAAGAAAAATCGACACATGACACTTGATTAGCTGTGATAGAACCCAGAGAATGAGGGGTGTTGATAGGAGGCCATCAAAGCAAGTATGAATCACCACTAGAGGGATTCTAGTTTGGATCCTTTCCAGCATAATGAGATAATCTAGAAGGGTCATTCCGGATGATCAACATCAACAATGAAGAAAACTACCAAAGATCCATGTACTATTTTTCTTTATGAAATTAATTATATTAATTATAATCATGATGTACAAGATCCTATGAAAAGGTTTTGGGCCTCTTTTATCTTTATCTAAATCATTGATTATATTCCATGGAGATTGGCGTTAATCATTGTATTGATCCCATAATAATAGATGATCATGGTAAGAATAAAAATTGGCTATCATCCCAACCACGCTTCCACTGTTCCTGGAACTATCTAGTGGTATCAGAGGGGTTACATAATAGTTTATAATTATTTAAATATTTCGTTGATGAATTACCCATTTACTAATTTAGTTGTTTAGATTCAAATAAAACGTTTTTCAAATCATATTCTCGAGATCTATTCCTCATATTTCATTTATCATTATCCTTAATGAAATTATTTTTTTTTAATTTTGATTAAAATAAACTAGAGGATCTAATCCAGAGGTTCCAAAGCTTCTTGGACGTACAACACCAGAAAACAAAGTGTGTATTCTGCAGTACATGCTTTGTAGTCAAAATTAAATGCATCGGACTAGTTCGCCAAACCAAGCCTTGTGTTAGAGTCTTTCTAAGTCTTAAATGACTCCATTTTTATACCTGGAAGAGGTGGCTTGTAGTTTTTGGATTACAAGTCATGTGGCTCAATGGACATGGTGTGTCATCAATTCGGTTTATGTTTGGACCGTGTAGCCCATACACATCTTTTCCAGCTAGAAATTGTGAAATGAAAAACTACAAGGCGTGTAGAGACCCAAAGATTGACGTACATGGACATTACATTACTTTTGAAGAATACTTAGTATATAACAAAAACAGACACACAAGGACCGTAATAGTTTAGTGTTTTTGAAAACTCAGAATAAAATCTTCTAATCATGGTGACAGATCTTCAAAATCTCCCAATAAAGATCTTCCCTTTTTTTCTTACCTAAAACCTTTCTTTATATCCTGGGTAAAAGAAAACATAAAAGTGGTGAGTTCAAATTCCCAGTAAGGTTAAACATACTGAACATAAAACAATCCATAAACATTTAAATTCAAAAACATGAACATAAAATCTAAACATCAAAATCATGAGAAAAGACATGAATCTTGGAAGTACGTAAGGCATATATAATAAGGAAAAAACAATCATGATAAAATATCATGGGAATAAAACATTTAATTGTGGCAACCAATAAGAACATGTTATGATTTTCATTGTAGGCAAGGCATTGGTGCCGAAACCATCTTAGTGGAAAAAGTCCCTTTTTGAATCGAGTTCACTCCTCGTTTCAGTCCTGTAACACTGAAGTAGATTAACTTACCATTCCAGCCATGTCTATATCATGATATATAAATCTTTTACAAATGCATTAGAGGGAGATATAGGTCCCACCCATCTCATAATGAAATCATTCTTACTTGTGCCACAAAATAAACATACATCATTCATAATTACCCAACGAATAAAATAGGTGTCATAAACATCATCCCATCATCACATAATCCATATAAAAAATGGATATCATTTCATAATAAGATAACTGAACCCATGTAAAGCATAGATACATTATAGTTGAAACATACACATATTAAATAATGTCATTTTAGATGGAAAATGTTTTTGATAAAAAACTTGAAATGAATTCTTGAGGAAAATATCCTTCCTTCTTCAAAATCATATTCTTTTCACAAAATGTCATGCTATTTTTAAATTAAAGGTTTTTTTAAAAATTGTCATGAAATTCTTTGGAGGAAGCATCATGAAAATAAGGCTTTATAAAACCGTAAAAATCCTTTCATTCCATATATGTTAAAAAACATTCTTCTCGTACTTTTGTCGGAAAAGTCAAAAATACCTTGTTGGGTAAATAAAAGAAAGATTCCTTCCATACCATGGGGTAAAATTAAAAATGGGTAAAAATGACTTTAAATATACTTGAATAAAATTTTATAACACATGGAAATGGATGATAGCAATAACCCCAGTAAATAATTACGAATAAGCAATCTCGGATAAAAATGAGATTTGAAAAATTATCCCTTACCTTAGGTCCGATATGCTTTGTACGTATCCGAACATCCTATATAATTATTTAAATAATTTAACTTTATTATTAAATAATCATATTAATTGGTATGATATCATATATGTTTCACTTTTCACATTACATGACCCGTTCTTTTGTAAATTCCATGGTAAAGTAGCGTTTTGGGTAAAATCATTTCATTTATCGTATGTGTTTCGACTTGTCATTCTTTATATTATTACTTATATCATTATTTACATAATTATAGAATATGAAACATGATTTATATATAATATATATTCATCATATACATATATATATTATAGATCTATAAAAGGAATGAAATACACCGTTCATGGAGACGGTAGGCTATACATACGCATGAACGTTGTTTTTGTTTCCTTATTGAATTGAATGAAACAAAATAGATGACATATATATATATACATAAATACAGTGGAATTATTATTTCATATATTTCATTATTTTTCATTATATAAACTTAATTTTCATTCATGTATGGTTAACATGGATAATGAATCTCATCGCATTGTGGAGACGGTAATCCCTACGTACGCACGAGCGATGATATCGTTCAAATTATTATTGAATAGAATTGGAGTGGATGGTATAATATATCAGAATCATTATGATGTTATAATAACCATATATAGTTATTATTTACACCATTATAACCATCCATGTATGGTGATGGTGTAAAAACTTATTTCACCACGGCGTGGAGACGGTATTCCGTACGTACGCACGCGTGGTAATTTCATTTTCCGTAGGATGGATAGATGGTGAAATAGGGTTGTTTAATACTTATAATAACATATCATTATAGGAGTTATACGGATGTAGTTACTTTATAATGAAACAACTAATGAAGAAGAAGTGGACGAAGAAATAAAGTTGAACGAATCGGTAACGGACATTACCTCTTCTTTGAAGATTTTCTTTGAGACCTCCTCTTATGGAATTAAAATTGTTGTTTTAATAAGTTTAGAACCTCTAGGATGTTTCTATGGGAGTGTAAAAGAGAATTTTTTAGTGTGTTTCTGATATTGAAGGCTCAAATTGGTGTGAGGAAGAGAGGGGTGAGGTGCCCTTTTATAAGGGAGGAGAGAGGCACCTTTGGAAAAAATAAAAATATTATTTTATTATAAAGTCATATTCGGTTTTTAATAGCTTTAAATTGATTTATTTTGAATATAATGTGGGGATGGGTCGAAATCATCTCATATAATAGAATTTAGACAAGTTTAGTTTTCTATTTTAACATTATCATTTAGATTTAACCTTAAGTTAAATAATTTTACTTTTATCGTGTCTTCGTGTTTTCTTACAAAATATGGTTAATAAACTTACTATAACAAGACAAAAGAACCCCATGTTATTTATGATTAATATATATAACCTTATCTAAGTCATTTGGCTGAACCTTAGATTTTTAGAAATAAAATAACAATTAATTATATAATATTTGTTTTAAAAACTATTTTATGTCAATTTTGACACTATTTGGTAATTGATTTTTGTGAAAATAATAGCAGAATTATTAGTTCAAAAAAAGTAAATTAAATCACAAATAACTTGTCATATTATCCGAGAAAATTAGTAAAATTCATAAAAAGATCAAATTACATTTATTTGGGTATTTATAATGTCAATTATATTAATATTTCATTATTTAGGAAATTATTGCATCACTTTTTTTTTCATAAATAACATAAATTATTTAATGTATAAAATTTATAAATAAAATACCATTATGTAGGAAATTTTTTTATCTTTCTAATTAATATTTATTGTAGAATTTATCTTATTTATAACCCTATATTAAAAATGATTTAGTTATTAAACTTTGATTTTAACTATTTTTACACATCTTTAAATAAATTAATAATCAATGTCCTAATCTAATCCAAGTGGACCTAAATGGTCATATTTTATTCCTAATGTTGTTTCTGGTCGAATTACACTTATCCAATATAATCAGAACATGTTTTAGAGTAATAATAATATCATTTTTACCCTTAATTATCCTATATACTTTTAACTGTGGTAAATAAAAGTAAAAAGTCAATATTCACCATAAAATATTTTCATCTCATTGAACCACATTTTAGTCCTTTATATTAACCGTGTCTCCCGGATTTTTAAAATTCAAATCACAGAAGTGGTAAAATTTTATGTAAATGAAAAAGTCAATTTTTTATCTACCACTAAGTGGTTTCACAATTCATCGAAAATTGGAGTTTTTCAGAAAAATACAAAAAATTCAGCATAAGCATTATTTGATATTCTGAATTCATAATTGATGTCTATTTTTCAAAATTCATAAAATATAAGTGGAATTAATTAATTTATAATTTAATTTCCATTATCAAAACAAATATCGTGTTTTTAAGAAACAAAAACAATCAAAAGATTGATAATTGTTTATATCCAATTTCAAAGTGAAATTAATTCCAAAGACCAACATTGTATTAAATGGTAAAAATATATTCTACTTAAACTTTAAAACCAGTTAAAAAGATAATATAACCATATAAATTATTGAGATGAAAAAAGTTGTTTTTAATTAAAATATAGCGTGTTTTTACTGTTCATTAAAATATGAAAGTTATCAGAATAATATGAAAAATTTATCAAAAGTAAATTTTTATATCCTGATTCCAAAGAAGAATTTTATTTTGTCAAATTTAACTTATAGACATGTAAAAAACAATATTAAAAGTGGGTGCGTCATCAAAAGGTTGAAAAAAGCAATTTTTGAAAAATACATATTTTACACGAAAATTTTATTTTGTTCTCATACCATATTTTAGAAAATGTGTAAGATGAATAATAATGTTATAAAATTAAAAATGTAGTTAATACTATTCATAACGGCTAGTCCATATTAATATTATAACAATATATCATTGTTTAGTGAAACCCGGTATTGCGTACAACACACGCTATCGAGGAAGGTCGCCATTGCGTTTAATGAAAGACAAGTCAGGGTTGCCTGTTGTGCAAGACTCCTCTTTTGTTTCATATAACAGAATCCAACAATATTTCATTTATACATTGAATATATATATATATACACACTCAATGTTTCGTCAAATAACTACTATCAAAATTTTGTGCAAAATGATCCAAAAATAGTGTTGTGTATACTGCAAGCTCATAGGGTGTTGCGTACAGTGCAAGGCAGTCTTGCTGTACCTTACAACACATGACATAAATGAAATTTAAGGAATATTTTTCATAAAATCTAGGGGTGTTACATTATACCCCCTTAAAATGAATTTCGCCCTCGAAGTTAATCGGGGATATAAATCGTTTACTATTTATAGAAACCCACATCGTAAAAAGGAATAATAAACCATAATTTTAAAAACTAAATTTTGAAATGTAACGATTACCCAAAGAAACTCATCACTGGGTTTCCATAGAGGATAACATAGGTGAAAATATGGATATGAAAGAAAAATCTAACCATCATGTTCTGATGGAGAGTGGTAGAAAACATGGCTATGAAAAATCCATCAATCACAGAGCCATAGATTTGTGATGATCTAAGGTACCATCTGACTCATCTGATATAAGGTCACTAGGACAACATTTTTCTTTTTCAAGATCATTTCCCTAAAGTTGATTAAATTGGAATTAGAAGAAATACTTTCGTGATTTTGATACAGTGTCACCGTTGGTTGTTCTTTGGACAATTTCCACTTCATGACTTAATGAAATGAAGTTGAATTTGTCATTCATGAAGTGTTATCAGATCATGTGAGAGAATGATGGGTCATTCCATCTGTCTCAAACAAAAGGTTATAAAAGTTAACAAAAATACATAAGTCTATATATAGTGAGATTAATCATATATGGTTTTTAAAATGGACTTTTACTCCATATATCATACTACTTAATATAATAAAACTAGTTTCTACTAAATACTAACTTCTTGTAGGCCAATGGTAGGCGATAAAGGCCAGTCGCACTTCCGTTGTGGGTTCGATTCCCACAGCCTTGTCTGACGTAATGGGATGTCGCCCATTCTGTAGGTTGACCATTTTCTAAAAGTAAATTACTATAACATCCCATCAATAATATCGAAAAAACTTCTATCCTTAAACAATACTAACTTATGTCCAACATAATCCATTCCAATATTTAGGCTTATCCATAATAATGTTGTCCAATCTCATATTATATTGAAAACAATTACCAAAGAGTTCATATAACAAGCATTTTAATACCATTGTTGATCCCCATATATCATAATATATATGTTGTTGGTAAAATTACAAACATGTTAATACCTTAGTCATGTATTCTCTTGAAAATTGAAAACCCATTAAACCATAGTGAAAACATGAATGTTGTCAAAAGTTAACTCTTTCCACATACCAAAACCCAAAAATTATATATACTTAAACCATGATATAACTATTTCCTTATATTAGTCATGAGCTCATGAATACTGTCAAACATTTATTTTTCTCCTTATCCCATCATTATGTTCATATCATCTGCTTTCCAAAATATTTGAATCACTTTTCATGGATACCGGTACCATAAAATTATTGAAAACCACAATAGACTAATACAAAATATTCTAGTACCCCATAAAAGTACCTCAAGAACATTATTCATGAATACCAATACATAAAACTTCAATCCATAATCTTTAATGATTGTCCTGGAATAAGTCCATCCTTGATTTAGAAGTAACTTTTTAGGTCAGTGCATTGAGTTGGGTAATTCCCATGTTCTCCACAAATAAGACATTTAACTCCATAACAGTCTATCACTCTATGAACCTTTTCTCCACACAGATAACATATTTCCCTCCATTTGAGGTATTCCTCATAGTTCTTCTTCCCTTCTTTAGAAATCTCAATCTTCCTTTCTTTATGCTCCTCAACATGAGAACATGCATAATAGTCTATCTTCCTCATATTTGATGAATTAGGAATACCACTAAATTTCACCTTGTTAATAATATATCGTGATGACTAATTCGGCAAAATCACAATATCTTTCTCTCTAGGCATTACACAATTTTGTTACCCACAGTCACCAATTTGTCTATTGGATTCAATTTTAACGTAATTCCTTCTGGTTCCCTCTATTGACAAAAACACAAAAATAATTCTGTGAGAAGCAAAAAATCATACAAGAAAAATAACATAATCAATGGGGACTACCTTCGACATCTATCATCTTAGGTTTAATTCTAATATCGTTACCATAATTCTAGGACTATAACATATACTTATACTTAACCTTAGGGACATCCCTAGACATAACATATAAATATCTCTAGGGATCTCACTAAAGTTATCGCATCCTAGTGTCCAAAGGTTGACTAAACATTTCCTCTGATACCAACTGTTGAGACCCAAAGCGTGACATACAGGGACATTAAATTACTTTTGCGGAATACTTAGTACATAACAAAAACAGACACACAAGGACCGTAATAGTTTAGTGTCTTTGGAAACTCGGAATAAAATCTTCTAATCGTGGCGGAAGATCTTCAACATCTCCCAATAAAGATCTTCCCTTTTTTCTTACCTAAAACCATTATTTATATCCTAGGGAAAATAAAACATAAAATGGGTGACCTCAATTGACTATTAAGGGTAAACCTAGAGAGCATAAAAAATACAAATAAAAATTGAGTGAAAAACTTGAACATAAAATCTAAACATCAAAATCCTGAGAAAAGACATCAATCATGGAAGTTCGTAAGGAATATATCATCAGGGAACATCAATCATGATAAAATAGCATGGGAATAAAACATGTAATTTTGGAAACCATTAAGAACATGTTATGATTTCTATAGTAGCCAGGGATTTGCTTCCAAGACCATCTTAGTGGACAAAGTCCCTTTCTGAATCGAGTTCACTCCTCATTTCATTATTGTAACACTGAACCGGATTATATTATCGTTCCAGCCATGTCTATATCATAAGATATAAATCATTACCCACCGCATTGGAGGGAGATACAGGTCCCACCCATCTCATAATAAAATCATTCATACTTGTGCCATAAAATAAACATACATCATTCATAATAACCCAACAAATAAAATGGGTGTCATAAACATCATCCCATCATCACATAATCCATATAAAATAATTGGATATCATTTCTTAATAAGAAAATTGAAACCATGTAAATCATATATACATTATACTTGAAACATACAAATATGTAATAATGTCATTTTAGATGGAAAATGTTTTTGATAAAACACTTGAAATGAATTCTTGAGGAAAATATCCTTTCTTCTTCAAAATCATTTTCTTTTCACAAAATTTCATGCTATTTTTAACGAAAATTATTTTTTGAAAATAGTCATGAAATATTTTGGAGGAATCTTCATGAAAATAAGGCTTTATAAAACCGTAAAAATCCTTTCATGTCGTATACGTTAAAATCATTCTTCTCGTACTTTTGTCGGAAAAGTCAAAACATACCTTGTAGGGTAAATAAAAGAAAGATTCCTTCCATATCATTTGGTAAAAGTAAAAATGGGTAAAAATTGCTTTAAACATACATGAATAAACTTTTATGAAAGATGTAAATGGATGATAACAATAACCACAGTAAATGCTTACGAATAAGCAATCTCAGATATAAATGAGATTTGCAAAATTATCCCTTACCTTAGGTTCGATATGCTTCGTACGTATCCGAAACTTCTGTATAATGATTTAAATAATGTCATTGACTCATTACAGAATCCTATTCATTGGTATGATATCATATATGTTTTACTTATGACTTTATATTACCCGTTCATTTGTAAATTTCATGTTAAAGCAGCGTTTTGGGTAAAATCATTTCATTTATTGTATGTGTTTCGACTTGTCGTTCTTGATATTATTACTTATATCCTGATTTACATAATTCCAGAATTTAAAACAGGATGTATATATAATATATATTCATCATATACATATATATATTATAGATCGATAAGAGGAATGAAATACACCGTTCATGGAGACGGTAAGCTATACGTACACATTAACGTTGTTTTCGTTTCCTCATTGAATTGAATGAAAGTAAATTGATGACATACATATATGTATATATACATAAATCCAGTATAATTATTATTTCATATATTTCATTATTATTCATTATATAAACATTATGATCATTCATGTATGGTTAACATGGAGAATGAATCTCATCACGTCATGGAGACGGTAGTCCGTACGTACGCACGAGCGATGATATCGTTCCCATAATTATTGAATAGAATTGGAGTGGATGGTATAATATATCAGAATCATTATGATGTTACAATAAACATATATAGTTATTATTTACACCATTATACCCATCCATGTATGGTGTTGTTGGAAAAACAGATTTCACCACGGCGTGGAGATGATATTCAAAATATGCGCGCGCGTGGTGATTTCATTTTCCGTAGGATGGATAGATGGTGAAACAGGGTTGTTTCATAATTATAATAAAATATCAATATACGAGTTATAATGATGTTATTACTTTATAATGATACAACTAAATAAGAATAAGTGGAAGAAGAAATACAGTTGAAAGAACCCATAACAGACATTACATATTCTTTGCAGCGCCTCTTTGAGACCTCCTCCTAGGGCACTAAAATTTGTCTTTGAAGAAGACCATAACCTCTAGGATGTTTCCATGGAAGTGGAGAAGATAATTTTTCAGGGTTTTTCTGAGCTTGAAGGCTCAACGTGGTGCGAGGAAAGAGAGGGAGGTGGTGCCCTTTTATAAGGTAGGAGAGGGCCACCTTTGGGAAAACTAAACATATTATTTTATTATAAAGTCATATTAGGTTTTTAATAGATCAAAATTGATTTATTTAGAAGATAATGTGGGGATGGGTCGAAATCCTCTCATAAAATTGAATTTATACATGTTTAGGTTTCTATTTTAACCTTATCATTTCTATATAACCGTAAGTTAAATAATTTTACTTTTACCGTGTCTTCTGGTTTTCTTACACTATAAGGTTAATAAACATATTATAATAATCCAAACGAACCCCAAGTTGTTTATTATTAATATATATAACATTAAATAAGTCATTTTTCCGAACCTTATATTTTTAGGAATAAAATAACAATTAATAATATAATATTTTTTTTAAAAACTATTTTATGTCAATTTTGACACTATTTGGTAATTGATATTTGTGAAAATCATAACAGAATTATTAGTTCGATAAAAGTTAATTTTATCCAAACTAGAATGTCATATTAACCTATAAAATTAGTTAAATTCAAAAAAATTCTCAAATTAAAATTATTTGGGTATTTATAATATCAATTATTTTAATATTTCATTATTTAGGTATTTATTTCATCACTATTGTGTCATAAATAACATAAATTATATAATTTTCAAAAATTATAAAAAAATACCATTAGGTAAGAAATATGTTTATCTTTCTATGGAATATTTATAGTTGAATTTATCTTATGTATAACCCTATATTAAAAATGATTTACTGATTAAACATTGATTTTAACTATTTTAACACTTCTTTAAATAAATTAATAATAAATGTTCTAATCTAGTCCATGTGGACCAAAATGGTCATATTTTATTCCTAAGGTTGTTTTTGGTAGAATTACAATTATCCAAAAGAATTAGTATATGTGTTAAGGTAATAATAATATCATTTTTACCCTCAATTATCCTATTTAGTTTTAATCGTGGTAAATAAAAGTAAAAAGTTACTATTCAGCAAAAACTATTTTCATCTCATTGAACCACATTTTAGTCCTTGATATTAACCATGTCTCTTGTATTTTTGAAATTCAATTCATAGAAGTGGTAAAAATTCATTTAAATGAAAATGTCAGTTTTTTATCTACCACTATGTGGTTTCCCTATTCATCGAAAATTGATGTTTTTAAGAAAAATACAAAAAATTCATCCGAAGAATTATTTGATATTCCGAATTTATAATTGATGTCTATTTTTACAAATTCATAACATATAAGTGGAATTAAATAATTTTAAATTTAATTCCTGTTATCAAAACAAATAGCGTGTTTTTAAAAAACAAAAACAATCAAAAGATTGATACTTTTTTATATCCAATTTCAAAGTGAAATTAATTCCAATGACCAACTCTGGCTTAAATTGTAAAAATCTATTCTAATTACAATTTAAAACCAATTAAAAAGATAATCTAACCACATAAATTAATGAGATGAAAAAAGTTTTTTTAGTTAAAATATAGCGTGTTTTTTACTATTCATTAAAATATAAAAGTTATTAGAATAATATGAAAAATTTAACCAAAGTAAATTTTTATATCCTGATTCCAAAGAAGAATTTTATTTTGTCAAATTGAACTTATAGACATGTCAAAGACAATATTTAAGGTGGGTGCGTCATCAAAAGGCGGAAAACTACAATTTTTGAAAAATACATATTTTACACGAAACATTTATTTTTTTCTCATACCATATTCTAGAAAATGTGTAAGATGAATAATAATGTTATAAAATTCAAAATTTAGTTAATACTATTCATAACGGCTAGTCCATAATAATATTATAACAATATATCGTTGTTTAGTGAAACCCAGTATTGCGTACAACACACGCTATCGAGGAAGGTCGCGATTGCGTGTAATTAAAGCCAAGTCAGGTTTGCGTGTTGTGCAAGACTCCTCCATTGTTTAGTGTAACAGAATCCAACCATATTTCATTAATACATTGAATATATATATATATACACTCAATGTTTCATAGAATAACTACTATCAAAATTGTGTGTAACATGATCCAAGAATAGTGTTGTGTATACTGCAAGCTCATACGGTGTTGCGTATAGAGCAATGTAATCTTGTTGTAGCATACAACACAAGACAAAAATGAAATATAAAGAATATTTTTCATAAAATCTCGTGGTGTTACAAGGCGTGTGCACCACGGGACATGCCGTGTAGTTCAATGATTTCTTATATATACTCACACACTGTTTCCCTAGGCATGTACTTCAGATGGATGATGAAAAATAATATTTCTAGTGTAGTTGGAACTACACGTCGTATACTCATCGAAATTATGTGGATTTATTAAAATTTATTATTATATTATACAAAACCTTGATACGTGTACCCTAATGTGGGCATAAAGCTAAGGCAAAACACATGATAGCTGTTATATATATATGTGTTTAATTTAACATATGTGTTATGTTCATTTCTACTCATTGGGTAGTTATGAAAAAGATTTACCAAGGATACCTCCAAGGTACAATTTATGTACAAAGATATTTTCAAATGAATTTTTTTTTTTAAATTATGATGGATTATAAACTCAATTAAATTCAGAAAATGGTTTAAGATACAAGGATTGATTAATTAAAGTTGACAATTAGTTGATTCGAGCGTGATTTACCTTAAAAAAGAATTATTAATGAATTGATTTCTAGTGTTATATAATAATAAATATTGTTTCATGTATAGATGATCATGAGCTAGACCAAGACCTTTGTATATGGATGGTTTCTTTTAATTTAATTATTTTAATTAAAAAATTTAGCCTACGAGCCTTCTCCTCATTAATATGTAGGGAAAACATGCTCAAGGGTTCTTTTATGTAAAAACACGTTTTACCCCTCACCTACATGTGAGTTAAAAAGTTCATATGCAATGGATGGAACTCTTAAGATAGTGGAGGTGGTTCAAGCTGGATCTGAGACAAAACCAATCCCATGAGATATATAGGTGGATAGGTGGAAGTTGTAATCACTAACCCAAAAGGTTTAAGGTGTTTCTCCCCTAGGTCTGGGTTACTTTAACAACTGCAATATAAACTAACCATTAAAAAAGCTCATGATCATGCCATTTAATTTATATTGTATATTTCAGTTGCATTATTTATCCTTATGGATGTGTTGTCATGATCACATTATAAATGAATAAAACAAGCAATCAAGATAGAACTAAGATAAACTAAACATATATATAAATATTAACAAGACATGGTTAATAACTTAATTATGTTCCACTAGATATTAACAAGCATGTGATAAAAATAATTACAAATTAACACATAAGAGACAAAAAATACCTCAAATAAAATATAAATTATGAACAAGCCTTCCATTAATTGATTAATGTCAAAATTCATTAAACCTCTATGTTTGGCCAACCATTTTTGCGACACATATTTTTATACAGCAAGCCCTTATGAAAGGTTTCATGTAGACTTCACCATATTACATCAATAGGAGTCTCCCTTGCTAGACATGGTGTTATATTTGAGGCAATAGTTGAGGAAATACAATGTCATGATATCAGGACTGGGGAGTCCACTCAACATATCAAGGAGCGACACGCCCATAGTTAGCAAAGTCCCACCTACCAAAATACCTTCTAATTGGTTGACCAACCCTTATTAGGGTTATGAAAAGGTGGATATGGATCCTTTCCACAAGAATGTCAAGGAAACAAGACATTCCTTGTTCAATAGTGAGGGATATTGAGACATGATAAAATAGTGGTATATTTAGTAAAATTAATTATTTCTTATAAAATATAATCAACAATGTACTAATGATCTTCTCTTTTAATTATAGAATAAAAATGAAAAACTCTTCAACCACACTATCCCTACGATCAATTCTAGATAAATACAACATCTTCACAGAAAGTAACTTCCAGAAAAGGAATATATGCCTTTAGGATATCCTACGCCGCGAATGGAAGTCGTACATGATGGAGTCAGCATTACCTGATCTGCCTTCCAATAAGTAGAGTGATAAGGATTTATTGGTCTATTAAAAACATGTGAACGATGTGGTCGACATTCAATGTTTTATTCTATCATCAATGTATAGTGAGCTCATGAGGAATCATGAAAAAAAGGATTCTAATAGCATGCTCGATCACCACTGTGGTATTTACCATGAGAGAGAAAGACAATAATGGTCTGGGATCTCTAAAGTAATCTTTCGTAGAAATCATGGAGAAGGTGCCCCAGCTTTTCCTCACGTAGTCAAGCTCATTGGCTACGTTGAGCACCTGGAAGTTCTATTGTTTAAACTCTATAAAGAACAGGGCACTGATCTCATTATAACATCACTCCCTTAGAGATTATATAACTTTTTTCTCAATTTCAATATGAACAACATTGTGAAGACTCTATATGAGCTACTAAATCTCATTCTCCATGTGGTCAAATATATAAAGCGCAAAAAGCCTTCTGTCCAGATGGTGAATAAGAGGAAATGGAATGTGAAGAGTTTTAAGCCCAATAATTATTCCCTCCCATCCATGAAAAGGAAGATCAAGGGGGAGTCAAGGGAACATGAGGATATTTGTTTTGCATGGAGCATAAAGGGCCACTGGAAGATGAACTACACCCATCTTAAGTAGAAAGGGGAAGCTTCAGGTGTGTTTGTTTACTAATTAAATCAATCTATTTCAACAAATTTGGTATTAGATATAGCTTTTGGTGATCGCATATGTATTCAAATATAGGAACCAAGAATATTTAAGAATATTAATCGAGGGGAGGTAGATCTACAAGTAGAAAATAGAGCCAGATTTGCTGTTATAGCTATCGAGGACTACCACCTCATGTTGCCAACTGGGATGACCTTGGGGTTAAATGGTACTTATGATCTGCCTTCTATTACAAAAAACATTATTTATTTATCCAGTTTAGATAAAAATATATTTTTTCATGTTTTCAAATGAATGTTTCTTCTCATAATAATACATCAATGGTTATGGTAGGACACAATTATACAACAATATTTATCTGTTTTATTACACAAACAAAGTAAATAAAATCGATAACAATGATACATAACATGACTCATACCACATCCAACATTGGAATCACTAGCTCGGACATGTATATTAGAAACAGTTGACAAAGTTACATCAAGATGGATATTTCGATTCATCCAAACTAAAACCACTTGGTGTGTGTAATGCATGTTTACAAGGAAAAATTACCAAATCCACAATTAATGGGAAAGCTGAAAGGGCTAAAGAACTTCTTTAATTGTTTCATACCGATGTCTATGGACCATTTTCTGTTGATTCCATGGGAGGTTACACATAATTAATTACATTTATTGATGATTTTAGTAGATATGGATATATCTACTTAATGAGGTATAAGTCAAATGCTTTTGATATGTTCAAAGAATACAAGAATTATGTTCAGAACTAACTTGGTAAGAAGATTAAGAAACTTCGCTCAGACCGAGGTGAAGAATATCTTAATCAATAAACCATTGATTACTTACGGGAGTTTGGGATCCTATCCCAACTCACTTCTCTAAACACGCCCTAGTGGAATTGTGTGAGTGAATGAAGTAACCACATCATGTTGGACATGGTGATATCAATGATTAGTCATGAGAGTCTTCAGATATCCATTTGGCGATATGCATTACAAATATAGGGATAGATACTAAACCAAGTACAAACTATATCGATAAATGATATTCTATATGAGTTTTGTAGTGGAAGAAAAGACATGTTATCGAATTTACATGTGTGGGGTAGTGAATCATTTGTTTAGGCCTCTTCAGGTAACAAACTTGCTCCCCGAGGCACAAAGTGTACCTTCATAGGATAAGCAAAGGAAACATGGGGATATTCCCTATACAACCCCTTATACAAAATAGTTATAGTGTCAATACATTCCATATTTTTTTGATAGGGGAACAACTCCAAAAGATATATTGTGATTGAGATAGACTTTGATGAAGTCGAGTCTCAGGGTACACAAGAGTTGGTACAGGAATAGATTCCACAAATCCCTATGGATGAATAATCTATTATAGAAGAACTAGTACTGGGTATGATTACAAGAGAGGTTAGAGAACTAGAAAGGTATGGTTTTCTAGTTACTAAGGATGGTGAATCATTATTAGTTGATAATAATAATCCTCTAACTTACAAGGAAGCAGTAAGTGGCACATATGTTTCTTTGTGGCAAGAAGCCGTGTATTCTAAAATATATTCTATATACCAAAACTAAGTGTGGATTTTGGTAGATCATCAAGTTGATGTAAAGCCTGTTGGTTGTAAATGTGTATTCAAGAATAAAATGGATATGGAAGGACAAATTAGTACCTATAAGGCATGACTGGTTGCAATATGTTTTAAAAAACATCATGTAATTGAATATGATGAAACCTTCTCACAAGTTACAATGCTGAAATCCATCATAATTCTACATTCCATTGTGCATTACAATGACTATGAGATTTGGCTAATGGATGTCAAAACATATTTCCGTAATAGAAACTTTTAGAAATATGTATACATGACACAACCTTATGGGCTTGTCACTCCAACGGATGCCAATAAGGTATGCAAGTTACATAAATCCATTTATGGATTAAATAAAGCATCCGGGTCATAGAACATTCCATTTGATAAAATTTAGTTTTATTAATAATTAATGTGAAACTTGTGTCTATAAATGGTTTAGTGGGAGTGCAGTCATTTTCCTAATAGTATATGTTGATGAAAAATTACATATTGGAAATGAGATACCAGTCATACATTCTATTAAGGCATGGTTGAATAAATGATTTTCCAAGAAAGACTTCATCAAGGCAGTGAATATTATTGGAATCAAGATATATCAAGATTGATATAAGAGATTGATGGGACTAAGTCAAAGTTTATACATTGATAAGATACGGAAGAGATTTAGTATGGAACAATAAAAGAGGGGATTATATATATTGTCACATGGCATTCATCATTCTAATAAAACGTTCCTTCTTACACATGAGGAATGAAAGATAATGGAATGGACTCAATAAAAATCAGTGATCGGGTCAGTCATATATTCTTTCCTATGTACTAGGTTGGATGTCGCCAATGCATTGAGTGTGGTAGGAAGATATCAATATGACCCAGGTGACCGCCATTAGATGGAAGTCAAGACTATCCTAAAGTATCTCAGGCATACTAAGGAAATGTTCCTAATTTATGGAGGATATAATAAACTATTCATCAGAGGATATGCATATGATAGTTTCCAGACTGATAAAGATGGAATGATGTCGCAGACAATATACATCTTCACATTGAATAGAGGTGCAGTGAGCTGTAAGAGCTCAAATTAAGGTGTGGTCACAGATTCTATAGTATAGTCTAAGTATATCACAGCTTCTGAGGTAGCTAATGAAATAGTTTGGATACAATGATTCTCTTAGGAGCTAGATGTGATACCTAATATTAAAGATCCCATCACACAATACTATGATAATACTACAGTGGTGGCTCTCTCAAAAGAGCCAAAGTCACATCAGTGGACGAAGCACATACTTCAAGAGTATCACCTCTTGAGGGATTCTTCTAAGAGAGGTAAAGTTGCAGTGATTAGTATTTCCATGGAAGACAATGTTGCTGACCCCTTGACTAAAGCGTTGGCTTAGCTGAAATATGATCATCAAGTGAGGTATAGCGTACTAAATGACATATGTTGTTGGATCTCGTCCATGTTAGAGTTTGTAATGGTCTGTTTCCTTGAACCAAATAGTTTCACTTCGATTACATAGATATTTAATTTATTATTACAAATTTTCCATTGTTATTTTTTATTATAATGTAATAATATCCTAGAGTATATTTTTCATTGATAAGGTCATGGGAGTTCCCCACTATGTTAAAAAAAGATAAATGCAATAACAGTTTTCTTAAATATATTTTTTTTGTTGGATGACATGCTATGATGGGACACATAGCATCCATACTGTCAGGCGCGAGTACTCGTAAGGAGATTAGACTACCTCTCATTAAGTTTGAAATTGGTAATCTCCACGATAAGAGATTATGAGAACACACCCGCTAGTAGGATTTCACAATGTTTTGGTATCATCAGATATTTCTATATGTGATCATGTGTAATGATACTTATACTTTAAAATTATTATTAATACATGTCATGACATACGCACTTTGATTTACTGACAAAAACCATCACGCATACAGTGGGTGAAAGGTAGGGTATGTTGGGTATGTCACAATTGGCATGTCATTAGTGGATAAGTCGAGGAAGGATTCTTCCCTTACATTTATAGAAGTTGATATATCTACCCTTCGACTGAAATAGAACCATCATGTAAAATTCAAATTCCATGGTGTAACGACGTGTTTATTTTAGGGAGTCAAAGAATGAAGTATCAAGCATAAAATTTGATGACACATTCAAGAAACATGCTTGATGATATATTGCGACAAAGGGATTATATTACACAGTGAGTGTTTGTATGTGGATGTCGTTTTTGATACATTACATTCTTTCTCTTGGAAACCTTCACTCATTGCAAAATTGTACTCTTGGACTTTAGGAAAGCCCACCTAATGCTAACGAGAAAGAATCCTAGAGGTTCACACACTAAGTGTTTTTTATGGTCTCGGTTAAATTCTATTTTAATTTACTTAATGAAAGAAAATTTATTCTCAAGACAGTGGAATAATTTTATTCAAGTTATAATGATCTCAAAAAATAAATATTTTTTTTATTTTATTGTACATTTAATAAATATTTATTTACAAAATTGTAAATAAAATATTTATTTAATAGAATAAATTATTTATTTTATTATTCTGTTGTTCAACAAATAGAAGTGGAGATCGAGAGGACCTTGGTAAGTATAGTAGTAAAATAATTATTTTCAAGATGGTAAATAATTATTTTTCTAGTTGACACAAATTAAAATAATGCTGCTATTATTTTATGACGTAGAATTATATTTATAATTTTTTTTGTGCATGTTGGCTCACCATAAACAACGATGCAGTATTATTATTAAATGAATGGGTTTTTTATAAGTTTATGATTTTTTTATTTTTTTCCATGCAATTAAATATTGTAACAAAAATTCCATGTATATAAATAGGAAAGTACACCTATTGTCCCATAAACCACACCACATGCCTGGTGAAGTGAGAATTTTTAGCCAAAAAATTTCTTTCTCGATTCCTCTTCTCTCCTCTTTCAAGAATGAGAGACATTCTTCAAGGCTAAAGAACTAGTGATCATGAACAACCGACACAAGACACTCAGTTCATGGTACTAGTAGCCAGAGAATGAGCGGTGTCGGTCGGATGCCATCAGAGCACGAGTGGAACATTACTAGAGAGATTCTAGTTTGGATCCTTATAAGAGCAATGAGATAATCCAGAAAGGTCATTCTGGATGATCAACGTCATCTATGAATAAAAATAACAAAGATCTAGGTAATATTTTTCTTGAGGAAATTAATTAAATTAATTGTAAACATGATGTGAAAGATCCTCTCTAATGGTTTCGGGCCTCTTTATTATTTAACCAAATATTTGATTATATTTTATAGAGTCTGGTATTAATTGTTGTATTGATCCCAGAATAATCATTGATCATGGTAAAAATCAAAATTGGGTGTTGTCCCTACCACACTTCTGATGTGCCCAGAACCTTCATCAATATGTTGGTATTGACTTTGTGAGTAGAGAAACGGGGTTGGTAACCAAATTGTAGAACATGCCGTATACTGGAAGTAAACGTCATACTGTCATCGACTGTGTATCCATCCGTGTGACTAATGACATGGGTGGATTTTTCTTTTCATTTACACATCATGTATAGAGTGTTCACACTGTGTAGTGTAACACCAAAATACACCACTATGTTCTAGTGTTGTAGATGAACCTCGGTAAGATGGAATATTAAATTAATCATCGTGTCTCAGGAGGAACATGTCTTGTGAATGGGGTGTTACATGACCGGGATGGCAGGGTTACATGCCTATGTTATGTCTTAAGGGACCTCACCGGGTAGTGGTTCTAAATAAAGTGTATTCCACTTTTGAAAAACATGAATGATTTCTTTCACATGTTACATTACTTCACTTATGAGTTTCAGTTTCGTTAATCTCATACTGAGGTGTGCACTGGACCGTTTAGAGTTATTACACCAAGAAGTCCACTAGTTGTACACTAGTTACAGGGTGATGATCAGACTTTAGAAATGTTAGATCAAAGACTACCAGCAGATCCTCACGTCATGCCCATCTTGGAACCAGCTATTATACCAGAAACTGGTGTTGATAGACAGTCATGTGAAGTATTTATGAAGATGATGTAGATATTTTAGGGAGAACCACATCTTTCCTAGCTATGGTAGAGTTGAACCATGTGATCCAACAATACCATCCTCCCACTTTTTTTGGGATGGAGGACCACAGTCTAAAAGTAATTGTTGGAGGCGTTATAATCTATCTTTGATCATTTGTTGATGCCTCTAGAGAGGTGGTTGAATATCATGACTTACATACTAAGTGATTCCTCTAATAGATAGTGGGATGTTCTCTCACTGGTGTGGAGTCAGTGTTATATGACTTGGGAAGAGTTTAATCTGATCTTCAATGATTACATCGACCTCGATATTTTGAAGGCCAAATGATCCTAGGAGTATATAAAATTGGTGGAGGGAGCTCATTAGTGATGGATTACCCTTGTTTCTTTACAGATCATCAGTGCTTTACACCAGTTCTGAGGGGTGATGAGTTTTCACTAGCTAGGATATTTGAGGATGGTCTTAGGTATGAATTATGATTTTAGGTGAATATTTTTAGGAAGAATTTGATGACTTATGTAATAAACCAGACACTGATTACCTAGCGCAATCTAAGAGAGTTGGATTTGTGAGCCATGGAGGTGAAGAATCTAGGGATGGTACAACTTTGACCTATAGTAGGAAGTTTCATAGGGATCTTTCATGTGATGTATCATCATGAATCTGGGGGAGGTGCTATTAGTGCAGAAATAGGGGGATCGTGAGACCACAATGCCCAAGATACCCAGATGACAGACGATCTTGCGGTATGATGGATCATCAGTAATGTTTTTGCAGCATGCTCTCACTAACATCTAGTGAATTGGGTGTTGTTATAAATCCATGTACATGATCAGGGCCACTATTTTTTCAATAGTCAGGGACTAAGAGTTTGTCAGGCTATTCAAGACGAGAAGGTGATTGTGGTCTTGGTATCCTGATAATAGATTTTCAGTGACAGTGGGGTGGAACATCATAGGCTATTGTGGTAGGGTCACAGGACCCTGATACATGTCAAACTTTAGCGATGGAATAGAACTTGAAGGCTCTGGATACCAGACCCACTACGGATAGATGTATGATTCTAGTTTACTCAATTTTACTTAATATTATTTTTGATATTGGACTTCCCACAGTTTTATTTGTGTTTCTGTTATGTAGATACTTAGGATCATTATCTTTACTTCAGATTATGTTATGATTCTAGACATTAGGTTGGGGAATAGGATGTCTAGTGTACTTCAGTGAAGGAAGTTCCCTTGTGATGTTTTTGGGGGTCACTTCTTATGGGACCTCTATTCTTTAGAGATGACAGTCCTTGATTTCATTCTCATGATGGATAGGTTGTTCTTATTTTAGGTCACTATTGACTACTATCACTAATTGGTGAGTTTCACATCACCAGATGGTGGAACTTTTCTGCACAAGAGTGAAAGAATTTTCAAGGAGAGGATTGTTGGACCCAAACATTATGGGTTTGGAGGAATTAAACATTATATTGCTAGATTTTATATATGGTAGAACCTAGTACTTCATAGATGAGCATTCCTCCAGGGGTGGATTGTTTTACAGATGTCTTTCTGGAGGAATTTTTTTAGTTTACCTATAAAGTTAGATCTGGTTTTCTCTATTGATCTATTTCCTGAAGTGAACCTGTTGTCTACTTCTCCATATTGAATAGCTAAAACAGAGTTACAGGAGCTCAAGAATTTGTTAGAGGGTTACAGATAAAGTGTTTCATCCAAAATGGTGCATCTCCTTGGGGTTCTCCTATCCTTTTGGTGAAGAAGGGGTATGGTGCCCTCAGACCTTATGTAGATTACCGGATGATGAACCAGTTATATATCAAGAACTAATATCCCTTGTCGATGATTGATGGTATTGTTTTATCCGATTCGAGGATTTTAGGTGTTTTTGAATATTGGATTTAGATCTGGTTATCATCAGTTGCATGTTAGACCATCAGATATACCTCTTACAACCATTTGGAGTATGTATGATCTATAAAAGTAATTGGTTATGTTGTTCAGACTCATGAATGTGCTAGCAGTTTTCATGGAACTGATGAACTGAGTGTTCCATCCTTACTAGGATTCATTTGTAGTAGTCGTTGAGGATGATATCATGGGGTACTCTCACACTTGACACGACCATGCCATCTATCTGGAGATCATATTAAGTACAATGAGAGAGTATCTATTATATGCTAAGATCACAAAATTCAACTTCTGGATGGATCATATTCACTTATTGGGTCATGTAATCTTAGATATTGAAGTATTAATAGACCCATATAAGGTGAGAGTTGTAGTTTTCATGGATTATTTGAAGAATATATTTAAGTTATGGAGTTTTCTAGGGCAGGCTGGTTACTACAGATGAGTTATTCATGACATTTCATGCTTATTATCACCACAATAGGGCCACAATAATAATGGTGTTATGTATTTGTGTAAAAATTCATGTGATTCAGCCTTTCAATAGATGAAAGGGGGATTTAATTTGGCAATGATAATGACTTTTCATGAATAGAGTATGATTAACACCATTAACTGTTATGCATCAGTTATTGGGATGGGAGAAGTGATTATGTTGCAGGGTTGAGTATTTTCCAACTTCTCTTATTAGTTGAGGAAACATGAGAGGAACTACCCAACACTTGGTCTTGATATATCCATGGGTTTTCATCCATTACAATGTTTAAGACATTACTTATAGTGACAACATTTTTTGGTGTACATAGACCACAAAATCTTCAAATACATCTTTACTCTGTGTGATATGAATATGAGATAGTGATGATGGGTTTAGAACCTTTTTTATTTTGAAATTGATATTTCCTATTGGCCTTGAAAAGGAAACGTTGTGGATTCAACATTGAGTGGGAGGACTCTGATGTATGTATTTTATTAGGCCAGCAATGAGTGGCACATATGTCTCTATTTTCTAAGATGCATTTGGAGGTTCACAACTGACATGGGAAGATGTTTCATTCTTCTATAGTTTTTACTTCTACTCTACTGGATCGAGTGCAAACGAGCCACATAATATTTTCTGAATTCCTAGTCAGGTGGGAGAGTGTGTCATGCAAGGACCCTACTCCTTGGTGGATCATAAGAGAGGATGAGTTTTTTTATTTTCATGGGCATGTATGGGTTTCAACAGACATAAGTGTGGATTTGATGCAAGATTTTCATGCCTTAGTATGGGAAGTTTATCATTTTATCACCGAGATGTATCAATATTTCCATCATCAGTATTGGTGGCCTAATTTGAAGAGGGATGTATCTAGTTTTTTTACGAGATGTTCCACCTATCAGCAAGTGAAGGCGATGCATCAATGACCGAAAGGGATATTACATATGTTACCCATTATTGAGTGGAAGTGGAATGATATCATGATTTATTTTGATACAGGTTTACAAGATGTACTTTAGGGTAATGATATGGAATGGGTTGTTCATGAGAGACTCATGAAGGATTTAAATTTACTACCGATCAAGGAATCATTTACTGTTGATGAAATTTGAATGTTGTACTTATGAGGGATAATAGGTTTTTATGGTGTTCGGAACTATACTATTTTATATAGGGATTCTATCATTACTTATCATTCCAAGAAGGGACTATAGAGGGAATTGGGTACATATGTACTTATGAGTATAGCTTATCATCCCCTGATAGATGACAAATATTAATGCAAGATATAGTTTTTGGAGAAAATAATTTGATCATGTGTCTTGGATTTTGGGTGATCATGGGAGATACATATAATCCTGGTGTAATGTTTTTACAATAATAGTTTTTTTGGAAATGATTCAGATTACACCATATCAGGATTTTTAAGGTTGGTCATGCCGATCACCCCTATGAGGGATGGAGGTAAGAGAAGCAGGTATGTTGGGACCTCTTCTTTTCCATGAGTCCACTGAGTAGGTGGAGTTGATTCAAAAAGAGGATGGCTACTTCATAGTCTTGGTAGAAATCTTATTTCGATCGATGGAGATAACCTCCGGAGAATGAGGGGGATGATCTGGTTTTCATACCCATCACACCAAGGATGTGACATAAGAGGATTAGGAGATCGATGAATCTTTCACTGAGATATGTCGGTTTGTTTGAGATTTTGGAGAGAGTCAGGGTGGTTGACTATAGGTTGAAGTTACCTCATAGGTATTGGGTTATGAATGACCTCTTCCATGTTTCTCAACTACAATGTTATTTTTCAGACCCTTATCATGTTTTCAACCTGAGGAGGTTGAGTTTGGGGTGGATTCATCTTTCGTGGACCACCCTATTCGGATTGTGGATCACATAATGATGGTTATCTATGGTCGGTCTATTCCTCTATTTTAGGATCAATGAAAAAACGAGTGAGTGCAAGATGAGACTTGGGAGAGGGAGGAAGATGGGTAATAACAGTAGTCTGAGTTGTTCATAGATTCTTCTTAACCACACTTAGAAGGGAAATTTGGGGATGAATTGATATAAACAGGTATGGTTTTAAGAAACCTGATATTATTTTCATGTATGGATCATTTTTCTGTTTCTTTTAGGAAAAGGGGACAATTGGGGATTTGTTGAGTACATTCCATGTAGTTCCTTGTACATGTCATGTACCTAGTCGTCACACACAATTGTGTACTAACCATGTAACGACCGAGTACATGGCAGTGTGGTAACCTTGCAGACCAACTTACGTTAGGTGTAGCTAATGGCTTCTATATGACATGTAGTTTTAAAAAACATGTAGTGTATTTTCATTTTTATCTTATATATCAATTGGGGATCATGTCTCATGTACGAAGACACTTTTTTCTTCATGTGTTTCGCACTGGAGTGCTACTGAATGGTCGATAAACTCTAAACCCCACTTGAATCTCCATACGGGCTCTCATTGGGACACTATAAGGTGCGTCAGAATCCCACCGATGAGTTCTCGAATCCCACAGATCCTTTATTCAGGATTCATCCTCTCTTACGTGTTATTCATGGTTGGTATTTTTGAAACGTTTTGTAGATCTACACAAACCTAGGGAGACTAAAGGGATGACATTAAAGTATATCGATCGTACGATATCAAGGCAGGTGTTTTCTACATTTAGTTGTTTATATTTGGATTATATATTCTAAAAGGGTTTCATGACCATAGTTTGTGCATTTCATGATTTAAAATTAAACCATGTTATTACATGATATGGTTGATTTATTGAATAAGTCTTGATTCTTTATGAGTATGTTTGGATAAATTTTCTAAGGGGCACCCCATGGGTGTGTGTCCCTTGATTTATTTTTTATCAGTACTTGGTCTAGGATTCCTAAGAGGCATACCTTGTTTTCCCAGCCTTGTTGGATTAGGATGGATATGGTTTGTTTATATAAAATGCCTAGTATTTGAATGGTGAATGATTACCCTTGTAGTAGTTTTATATTACACGAGATTCTTGATATGATATGTTCTCTATTTTTTTAAAAGACGATGAGAGACATGGACTATGGAAATTACGAGGCTTCCATTTTATTTTCAATGGACCATGAGAGACTCAGTGTAGATATTTAATCGGGGGGGTTAGATTATGAATGATTTCCAAGGTGGTTGATTATATTTTGATTGATGCTATGTTTGACCAAAGAGGTTTGACCGTGAGACATTTTCCAGAAGTTCATTATTTAATGTACTGATGATATGGTGGGAGATGGGGTATAGGTCATGATAGTAATACCAGAGGGTCATTTTTTTTATGGTTGAATGATTATGATGAATATACCAAGACAAAGCACATGCATGGATTCAGACATAGTTGATTTTTTATATAGTCCTATGAGATGTCTGTTTTGGTTACGTTACATGGGGGATATAGAGAATAGGCCAGATCCCAGGGTTACATGATTCAATAGATGAATTATTAATGTTAAATAAATGTAATTGAAAACTGTAGGATTGTTTAATTTTCATTACTACCTAGTTTATAGCTTGATTTAATCATATTATCTACTATATATATATATATATATTCACTGATAGTTAAGAACCAATCTTTTGGTGGTTTCCTACTGGGATTCATCTCACACCCAGATTATGTCTTTCTTTTGGAACCATATAGATTCTATTATTGTAGGAACAGTTAAGGGCTAGTGTCATTCTTCATCAGGCTGTTGATTTGTGTTGGAGTTAGAATGAATGGGTCCAAGCTCAGGCTTTCGATGCTTTTAGAGTTTATTTTCATTTTAATTGTATTATATTGTATTGTATTTTTATCATTCGGACATGATTTGGATTCTTTCTTAGAAACATGTGACATTTATCAATTATATATTTATATATATGATCATGTTTTTTTAATTTTTATCATTCTTTGGCTGTTATTACAATTTGGTATTATTGCTACCCCTATTGTTTACTATATTTTTTCTACAATGTATACTCATCCGATGGGGGCATAGTTTCACCAATATCACACCTTGCCCCTCACAGCTAGTCAGCAGCCTCTAGCATTTGGGAAAATTCCCTTGAGGTTATGTGACCAACTGAGTTTAGAGTAGCATTGGGTGGCACCTCAAACATGGATGTCATAGAAATATATTAGAACGTTTTATAGAATATTATTGGTCGATGGGGAATATAATACATAAAAATATGTATCCCTTATATGGTGATAAAATGTGATCTTTATATTTCTAGATTTTATAATGATAAAAGTGACTCATTTAATAGTATTCAAAGAGTCTAAAATAATAATGGAATATTGAATCACATAAAAATAAAGGAACTATTTAAGAATGAAATTTATTTAAAAAAAATTACATTATTAATGATGTACATTGATAAATAAAAAATTATTTCTTGAAAAATATATATATTCTCTAACATAGTTCATTCCATCTATTAATACTTCTTTGGATTAATATACTTTAAACCATCCATAAAAATTGAGGTAAAAAGAAAATAAACAATGGTGATTTCAAATTATTAGTATAGGAAAATGTTTGTCATTTGTATGAATAAGATTATAGTAAGGCTTTCATTATTTAAAGAAATTGTATATGATCTCATAAGATAATTCATATGGATTAGAAACTCTTTAATTATACATGAGCCCTAGGATAATGATTTTACCATAGGTTAAATTCATATAAGTCAACAATCATGATCCATGGGATTATAATCCTCATGAAAATGATCCATTATAACATTATGCGAGAATAATGAAGACATATTAGAAATATGGGTCCTCAATTTTATAAATCTTGTATATAATATATAGAAAATGGAATAATATCTTAAGAGATATATATAACTATTAAACTCCATCACATTTCCCAATGATTCACATAGATATAAAATGATCGCCCATAATCATGATCTATATTAGTATAATTGACCATTATAAAATTTAGAGATTAGAACATCTCATATGTAAATAGTTTATATTAATAGTTGAATATTAATTACATAAATTTATGATACATCCTAAAATAATCAAGGTATAATGCCTTTGTAAATTAGGAATCATAAATAAATCATTCGTAAGATTTATACATTATCTCCCACATAGTAATATATAAATAGAAACCATCTTTAAAATATCATACATAAAACCATACATCATACTTTGTGAAAATTAAACATAAGAAAGGGTGATCAAAGATTCTTTTTAATGGTAAACAAGGGAGATATCAATATTACATGATAATAAGGGTATGAAAACATAAGAACAAAAATTTGACAACATATATAAAAAATCATAGATCATAAAATTGAATCACTATATAAATCGAGACATTTTATAAAAAATTAATAATAGAGGATTAAAATAACCTAATCCATAGAGGAATAACTTTGTTCTAAACATGAAATTATAGAATACACATAAAATCAGAAATAACTTCATTACTGGTCAAGACATATTTCTAAATCAATAAAGTGGAATGTGTTCACTCATAATAACATCATTTTAGTCAGGGTCCACATTCAAGACTATCATTATGGACAATGGCCCTTATTGAACTCAGTACACTTCCTATTCTTGAACTAGTTATATCAAGAGATATCAATCTTTACACAAATAATAGGAGAGATATGGGTCCCAAGAATCACATTATGAAAATAATATTTATTTGTTCCATGTGGTTTTAAAATAGTCATCCTATCAAAATCCATGAAAATAAATGGTATTAATAGTCATTTAACCTTATAACAACATGTGTAATAGAAATAGGTTTTGTTAAAAATTTATCATTTTATTATAACATTATTCATATAAATTGGAACAATTTTCACAAAAAAGTTGTCACTATAAAAAAAACTATTAAAATAAATAATATTTATGGTATACATGGTTCAAATCCCTAAAAATACCGTATTATCATCAATGGATGTCATCATATATAAAAAATAATTTTGAATGATAAATAGGAACTTTTACTAAGGAAATTTACTATTTTGTTTCATTGAATATAAAATATTTAAAGCTAAAAGTACATAGAAATTTTTTGTTAATAATTTTATATGAAAATAATAATTGTAAGATGTAGGTGAATATTTTAAAAAATAGTTTATCATAATGGTATAAAATACTAATAATGTCATATATATTTCAAAGAAATACTCCATCATCATTATTGGTAAAAATTCAAAAATTAACCCATTCCAAAATTGAATAGAAAATAGCATTCAAACAATTTCATAAAAAATTAATCATGGGAAAAAAATAAATAATAAATTATTGTAGTTCAATAAGAACATTATTTAAAAAACCTTTGATAAAAATGGATGTTGATAAAAATGGATTTCATCCAAAGGGATACATAATGTTGGTGTTTTTTTAATGTCATTATTTTGAACTATTGAGTACATAAACAAATACATATGTAATTAATTGATTTATTTTCATAAAATAACATTAGGAAAATAATATATTTAATTAATCGGTATTTATTAAAAGAAAAATTCATTTTTTTGTTTTGATATTTTTTTATCTAAGTAAATGTCACAAATGACCTATGTGAGGTTTTTGGAGTGTCTCGGTCATGGTCAATGCTTGAGGATTCACAAATTTTTCATATTGTGTGGGTCACATGGTTAGAACAATGTTAGTGGAAACTATAAAACATAACTATGCGGGGAACATGTGTAACGTATGAGGCCACATGGGTTGTCTACAACTGTGCTAGCCAGGTTTCATGATCATGAAAAATGACATAGACATGAGCTAGTTGATTTTCACATGGTCCATACAAGGTTTGACCTAACTTTTATTAAATGGGTTGTTGAACTTTGGAGAAATAATGGTTCACCGATGTTTTGTCCAACCATAAGTCCAAATCATGTGATCCCATTATAAGTGGTTATTTTACATTTTCCTTAGAAATATTTTAAATCCTGTATACCCTTTTCCTACTCCCCCATCAGAATTCCAACACCCCTCTCATGTCATGTTTCTATCCCTCCTCTTTAGTTAGTTATTTCAGTAACTCTACCATACATATTATTATTTCATCATCATATGAGGTGTTAGATCCTCAATATTATTCACTTTAATCATCTTACGTTATATCATCATTTATCTTCTGGTCCCTTTATCTATTTTGGTGCATTCTAGTTTTCCATATTTTAAGGATTTTTTCAAGTTTGGTGATTTCTTCTTTTTCTCCATTGAATCATGTCTAAAAGCTAAAGAGGTGTCATCTATGTGCGAATGGCTTGTGGTATCATAATTTTACATCATGGTGTATGTTTTTCCATATCATTTTGCTAATGTACTGAAATCTATAAATTTATATGTGATGGATTTAATTTTTTTCCTCCATATTTATTTATTGAACCAGGTTGTGAGGTACCCACAAACACATATTACTTTATTAGTGGTTTCCCACCACTTTTTTGGAAACCCATTGGGTGTTCTATAGGAAATTTCCTTCAAGTATATACATCCTTATGTAACCAAGAGCCTTCTAAGTGTTCAACTTCATATGGGATGTGGAATTTACCTCTTATATATAATTTTTTATTTTTTCCAAATCACTTTCTAAGTGTTTTTATTTTCATGAAATTTTTTAACTGTTATTATAATGTGAAATCATAATTAAATTGAATTATTGGGTCCAAAATAGCCATGAAACATGTTATATAAGTATATGTGTAAACTGTCATAATTGTACACACATGTTTATTTAAACTAAATGGTTATAAATTATATGAGCTGATCCATGATGTTTAATAATATTAATATTATTACATTATTATTTAATGTATTTAAATGTATAAGTGTTTTATTGAGCTTGGAGTTTCACTCTCCCTTATATTGGGTGTTGGTCATGATGTCTCGTACCATTATACTATTATTTAGACAATGGGAATAATATCCTATGTTCATATTATATTGGTGTTGGTAGTGATGAATCACCCAACAATCTAGAGTGATGGATAATATGTCTCACATTTATATGATATTTAGTTTTTGTACCCTTTTATAGAACTATATAATTATTAGACTTGTTATGTTGTCCTTAGATACCTATGGGATGAGCTAGAATCTAGTATCCATGTATATGTCTCTAAATATCCTCATGTATAGTGAGAATAATTTGGTATTCATATTATATATATATATATAGTTACTAATTGGACCAAATCTATCATATGCTGAATTAGATAGAGCCATCAATGTGCCCTATAGTAACGTAATACATATCGTGTTTATTCATTATAATTATTTATATTTTCTACTCATGAACACTACTATTAATATTTATAATTTATGTATTCTTTTTATAAAAACTTATGGTGGCCTACTAAGCTTATCTCACACGAAACTCATTCAACATTTGGTACACTTATAGACCTTATTACTGTAGGTGTCAATAAGGGAATGAACCATATTATAGAGGCTTGATCTATTTACATATATCTTGGAACATGGGAGATGAGGATATACATTATTATCATGAGTCTAATGGGGTTGTATTAAGTTATTTTTTATTTATTTATAACATATTGTATATTCTTATCCTCAATATCTCCCATTTTCTCATTATATAGTATAATAACATGACATAATCATATATAATTCACCCTTTAGATTATGATTATTATTTTAGTTTAATAAATGTTTATAAATCTGTTTTATTTTTATTTTTATTAGTATATGTTTGTTCACATTTATATTAGGATATAGTCCCCCCACAATAAAACCTAAGACCATCATTTCTAGTGGGTACCCTCAGGCTTATGGGGAGGTTAACCTATGACTATGTGATCCAAAAACATTGGGAACCATTTTTTTGGATCTTAGGTCCTGATGATACAATGTTGTATTAGAGCCCATTATTTCCATTTTTTCATAGTATTTGGGTATTAATTAAGAGACTAATATGTAAATGAATTTGGTAATGATATTGTTCATGGGAGTACCTTACCAACATATTGGGAAACAAAAATGACATATGATAGGTTATTTATATTATTGGAATTCACCTTTTATAATTGATATAATTTCATTTTACGGTGACACACATGCTTTATTATAGTAGTTTTACAGATTTTATTTATAAATACTTAATTACCTTGTTTGGTATGATACGGATTTACCATATCATACATCAATAAAGGCACATAGGGACTAATATTCGATGAATATTCCATTCCACATTAACATTATTCATTCATTTTCAACTTCATATAGGTTGTTGGAATAATTTATATATACTATAATTTTCTAGAATTTCATTCAAGAATAATATAATTGTATTAATCATTTATCCTAAACTATTATAGATGTTGTATCCCATATAAATTGGCGGTCACACTATAATTTGACAGTTACACAAAGCTATGAGTTTTTTACGTACTGGTTCAATGGAATTCAATAATCAAGATTTATTGGGTTACATGAATTATAAGGTTCATATATTTGGAAACTAATTCTATAAATCTGAAATTTGATTCATGTAATGAAATCATTTCTTATGGGCTACTATATTATGATACCTAAATCAATGCTCTGTATATAGTTAAATGACAACTCAATTTAATTTTATAACGAGTAGGAATTTTATAAATTGTAAATAGGGACACATATAATTGGGACACAGAAACACACACACACAGACATATATAAATGACTAAGAACATGATAAAATTAAAATTTAAATTGAAATTTGTACTAATAAATGGAGAATCCAATTATAAAGTAATTAGTGGTTTCCTCTATAACATGAAATTTAATTTCCATATATAGAAACATTTTTCACCCTATATGAGACCTTTAACTAAACCTATACATAGTTGTTGGTATTTTGGAGTGTCTATTGTGTTTTTATAGTAGGATATATCCTTTCCTTCCACCAAGACCTATCATTAGAATTTGGTAGATTTTAGTGATATTTCTTTATAACGATTTTAGAACTATCTTAATTATCTATATATAATATTTCATCTTTTGAATAACCTTATGACACAAGAAATTGGAATTGTAGAATAATTAGACAATGGATATATTCTGTCTTATACTATGAATGTGGTGAAGACAGTGCACAAGAGTTCGTGACCCCTATGTTGAAAGTGACACATCCTACTATTCAACCTAAGGAATCAACTAAAGTTACTTGTATGGGAACTAACACTTAGTTTTGAGACGTTTTAAATTGTACGATGCAGCTAATTCAAGGTGTTTATCATCCTTCCTTGACAATGGATGGGTTAAATCAAGATTTCGTGCATCAATACTCTCCCACCTTCGTTGGGGATGGTGAGCCATTTGCTGCTGAGGATTGGATGGACTCCATGTTGTTTGTTTTGGAGAATATTGAGACCCCTCTATAGTTGAGGGTCATTCTCACTGATTATATGATATTCATTTTTTCAAAGTTATGGTGGGATATCCTTACCCATGTATGCCAACAACGAGGTATGATCCAGATAGAATTATAGACAGTCTTCTACATCTATTTCCATCCCAAAAATTGAGGGATAACCATGATGGATAATTCAAGAACCTGTTGCACGAATTCATGATTTTAATGGAGTATAATTATCATTTCATTGAGTTGTGGAGTTTTGAATCAACTCTAGTGGGCAACAAGATCATTACTATTGTGAGAATCAAGGATCAGATTTTATACTCCATTGAATTGTTGGTTAATTTCATCTGAATGTATTATATTTTATAGATAGTCACCCAAGACCTCATTACAGTATAGAATTTTAGGGATAACAATGGTGGGATCTAGGGTAATTTCAACCACCACAACCAGAAGTGTTTCTTTTAGATGGTGAAAGAGACTTTTAAGGTTTCACAATGGTTTACCACATCTCAGAAAACTACTATGAAATCATCCTTACATTTCAATAAGGTTGAAAGCATGTACACCAAAAACCTCCAATAGAAATGGGGATAAATTGAACAAAGAACGTATGGGTGGATGGGGAATATAAAATATTCTTGTATTTATTTTAATTATGTGCCTAATGATTGGTTTTCTACACCTTCCCCTTGATATGGATTGAGGTTATCTATCACACTACATAGGCCCATATAACAATACCAACTCACAAGGAAAAAGTGGTGTTTAGTGAAGAGGTAATCAGAATTAGGAAATGCATCTCAAATGGATTATGCTAGATCATGGAATTCATGTTGTGACTCAATGATGCTTTATGGGAATGTTACATGTTTTGAAACTAATAATGGTTATGAAAAATGACATGCCTTTTTCAATTGAGGTACAATTCTATTTTCCAATATATTATTTTATTATTTATATACTTCACACATGTCTCATTATATTATATATTTTCCACTTATTTATTGTAAAGGCCAAAAAATTGAGTACATTTGTGTCTTCATGAAATTCAATAACCTGTTCAGTATCCGATTAAAGAGAATTATCTAATGTAAGGATTGTCCACTTGAGATAGTTAGGTATCTTTTCTCATTGAATATCTTTATTCCCAACATGGAAGGTTTGATTTAATTGTTGGGATAGAATTTTTATTTACATACGAATTTCATATTTTGTGTTAATGATGGAGGTCATATTTACACCACTAGAAGAATATTGAAATTTTTATATAAGAGAATATGACGTCCATGAATCTCAATCTTTCTATGAGAATCAGTGGCTAAGATAAAAAAAATCCTACATTTATAGTCTCTTATTGGAGGATTATATGTTAAACCCTATTTTTATCCCTTCTGTGGTGGATCATTTAGGATTTTATACCCTAAAAAATGGGCTACCTCTAGAGAGAGTTGGAAAATTCCACATCGACATTGTTTCAAGAGATAAACTAGTTTCTCTTTAACCATAAAATATTATACATATAGATTATATAGAGCTCATGATGTAGTTAGATGACATGGAGACTATGGGTTACATACACCACAACAGTTCTCCTTGGGGTTCACTATTGTTTTTTCCAATAAAAAAGATAGTACACTTAGGATTTATTTATATTAAAATAATTTGAAATACATAACTGTAAATAACTGATATAAAATTCATGTAATATAAAAACTATTTGATAATATTTTAGGATAAATGGTTTTTCAAAGAGTACTTCAGTTCAACCTATTACCGTGTGCATGTATATTGTTCAGTCAAACAACGACATTATAGAGTTGGTATCATCTTTATAAGTACCTAGTAATATTCTTCGGTAGTATGATCATGACAGCTACTTTTGTGGATATAATGAATTGAGTATTACGCTTATATCTTAATTAATGTGTGGTCATCATTGTGGTAGAAAACATTGTGTATCCCCCACCTTTGACACGACCTTTCTAATCAACTTGTGATTGTGCTGAATACACTGGGCGAGCACCATTATTATTCTAAACATATTAATTTCCACTTATGGGTAAAAAAATTCTACGTCCTATATTTTATTATCTTAGAGATTTTATAATTAATAGAAACATAGAATGTGGGAGCTATAGTTTCCTAGGATTATCCTAAAAAAATCATTATTATACCAAGATAAATGGCGCTATCTTGTTATTACAGATGCTTCATCCAAGATTTATCAATCGTAAAAGAACTGTTGGGACCATGTTGGATGGATAAGGAAGTAAGAAGAGTTTTTTGTTATAGAGTGTTGTTATTTTGTTGTCAAACAAGCTAAATCAATTCAATTTGTAAAGGACTTGTAATCCAGAAGATGATTTGCTGATATGTATTTCACAAAGATCATAAGATAGGATAAATTTTGATGAAAGCCTTATGAAAGAAAGGGGAATAAATGATGATTCTAGTCATATAATGTTTTGATTGGAAGGAATGATTCTACTGAAAGATAGAGAAGTTTCAGTAATTTCCATTGTAATTCTGATTATGCTAAATTTGGACTATGAAAGGATATATATCACAATAGTGGAGTTCGTGATGAAAGCTGAAAATGGTTATGGGAAGCAGTAGAGAACGAAATGACAATGGAATGGACAATTTGGAGATGGTACAAAATAAAAGTTTTAGGTGGCGCCATTTTCTAATTTTTCCATATTTTAGGGCCTGAATATTGGGAGATAAAGAAATGTGTTTTTTGGAAATGGATTTTATGTGGATGATTGAATATGGTTTATATTTTTAGGTGAAATGCATTATTCATGGTTAGAACATTGAAAAATAGAAAAGGTATGTAGTGAGCGAAAAATTGGGCAGAGTATACGAAAAAATGAAGGCTCTGCGAAATAGTAGCAGGATTCGCGAAAAATCAGTGGGATGCACAAAAAATAAAAAGGATGCACGAAATATTCGTGGGATGTGTGAAATATTATTCGGATGCACGAAAAAGAAAGCTATGCATTAAATATCATTGGGATTCCCAAAAAATAAATTTGTGTAGTAAATATATGTGGGATGTGGGAGAAATGAAGAGGTTCGTGAAATATTAATAGGATGCGCGATAAATAAAGGCTGGGGGATATATTGGCATGGTGCGCAAAATAGATAAGTGATGTTTTTCATGCCAAATGTGTTTCAATATGAGAAGTTCAAAAAATGGAAATGGCATCAGGTGCACGAAATATTGGAGCATTGGGGAAAATATGATGTTTTGGGAATGAGTTTTTACGCGCACGAAGGGGGTTTTATGTGTGGATTAGTGTTTTTCACACAGAATTAAGTAGGTCTATAAATATGAGATGGCCCACTCTCATTGTGTGTTGATCGAAACATAGAGAAATATCGATCTTTGAAGTTTGTAATATTAGATGCTATGTGAGTTGGGTGAAAAATGTATTTTTCACGAAAAAAGGAATGGTGCGTGAAAAAGAGGAAAGTTGTGTGAAAAGTGGAAAGTTATGTGAAATATTGATATTGTGCAAAAATGTTTTTTGCACCAAATAGTAATTTTTACGCGCATGTTATTTGAATTGAGTGCATGTCACCCTAAAGGATGTGCTATAAAATTGTGGTCTTCGCATGTATTTGTTGTGCATAAGATAGTTCTTATTGGATTCTGGGTAATAAAGTAAGGATTTCTACTACAGAGAATATATCTATTCAATTATAAAGAATCACTATTGGAAAACATCCCTATACCCACTATTTTTGAAAACCGTGGGTATAGGGGTAGTATGGTCACCTATACCCACGGTTTTTGAGAAACATGGGTATAGGAATTTTTTTACAAGCTATTCCCATGGTTTTGTAAAACCATAGGTGTATGTTTTTTTTGAAGGTCTATACCCATGGTTTTGGCAAAACCGTGGGGATATGATTTTTTTTACGAAGATCTATACCCACGGTTTTATAAAACCGTGGGTATAGCTTTCTCGGCTTATGGAGGGGAAACAATTCCGTGGGACATTAACATATACCCAGAGTTTTCTATCCTGTACCCACGGTTAGGATTAATATATATAAATATATAAAATCAATTAATAACAAATGTTCTGTAGGTGAGTTGGTGATGCTGCAGTGCATGTTCTTCTTGACCGCGGGATCAAATCCTTGCGATAGATTTTATTTTTAAAACCAAGAGTAATATTAATATATTAATCTAAATATAGACAATCAATTGAATAAATAAGTTTTCAAGGTTGGTATTTCATCTGTACAGGGAATAGGAGGTTGCGGGTTCGAAACACGTGGGGTTCCATTTCTTTTAACACATGCATGTACTATTATTTAAAATAAATATAGACATTTATAAACAGAAATGGTGCAGCTTGAGTGGTGGGGTACCGTCAATTCGAGATGCAGGTCGTGTGTTCTATTCTCAGTGCAGCATTTTTTGTAAAATTTATACCCACGGTTTTCAAACCGTGGGAATAGGGCTTTGGCAGCATGGCATCAAAAAATATGTCTTTGACAGCAAGGTAGTAAATCTATCCACAAGGTTTATAAAAACTGTGGGGAGAGGTTGCGGACCTATAATGACGCCACTAATATTCAAGGTTCCTAAAACTGTGGTGATATCCTACAATCACGGTTATGGGGGCTATACCCATGGTTTTAAACCGTGGGTATATGAAATTTTCCCAGTAGTGAATCACTGAAATACTATAATTCCCTATTTGTTCTAAGAGGGTGCACACACACTAGTGGATTGTTTTCCAAGTGCTACATGAGTGTAAGGGTATATCCTACTCATTGTATTCCACATCATAGGTGTAACACCCCATGCTTCAACAGTATGCTTCCCTTGGAAAGGTATGAAACCCTGGCGTACATCAGATCTCATCTCTCGGTTAGCTGATATTTGGGGATTCAATGATTTCAAATGTGTGTCGCTCGGTCGTGGTCTCTTTCACATTCTGTTTCCCTCAGTGGAACTCAAAAGCAGTGCTTGGAGTATCGGCTCCATAAATCTCAGACCAGGTACACTCCGACTTCATGAATGGAAATTGAATTTCAATTTTCTTGATTTTAAGGATACCTGTGCGCAAGTATAGATAAAAATACACGGTCTCAACTGGGTTTTGTGGCATGCTGAGATCCTTTTTGATATTGCATCTGCTATTGGGGTTCTAATCAGGATGGATCATGTTACAGAATCAGTTTTCTATGGTCATTTTTCTCGGGTCCTTGTAGAGATTGACCTTAGTTCTACTTTAATAGATAAGGTGATTTTATCTACTCAACAGGAGGATAGTTGTCTTCGGATTGAATACGAAGGCATTCCTCCATTTTGTGTTCCTTGTCAAATTATTGGGCATGAAGAATCTGCATGTAGAAGAAATATTATTTGTGACAACTGTCAAATTAAAGGGCATGATAAACATCACTGTCGGAAGCCAATCAAACAAGGTATGGCTCAATGCATTGAGCAGAATAAGATGGCTACTGTTATTGGTCAGGATTTGATAAAAGACTCTGATAAAGAACATGTTGTGTCTGCTGAAAAGTCTCAAAGGTCTCTTGATGAAGAACCCAAAAAGGGAAGTTCTGAAGTACATATTAAGACCAGTACTCCTTCACAAAAAAATAAGAGAACTCTCTTATCCTGGGCAGATCTTTCTAACGCAATACAGCCACCTATTGAAAATTCTGGCATGGATGATATGAATGGAGCATCATTCAAAGATATATTAACAAGAGGTCTCGGAGATGATGAAGATGTTGAATCAATTGATAGCCTTGATGCTCTGGAAAATGCTGCTCAAGAGGAAGCAGACTCCTGTCTAAGACAAGAACAGATCTTAGTCAATGCCAAAAGCAGAAGAGGCAAGGAAAAGGACCTTCCTATCTCAAGGAAAGCTAAAGATAGGAAAGAGATGACTTCTGTTTGTAACAATATTTCGACAAAGGACAATAATAGGGTTCAAACCCCTGATCAGTATATGGGAGTCTTTCCACTGGAAAGTACTCCTAGAGCCCAAGACTCGGCTTCCTCCAGAAAGTCTTCTTCTCAGGATGTCAAGTACACCCTCAGCAAGCATCAAGACCCCACTCCAACTGGGCAGTATAACCAGACAGATCCTCTGAAGGAATCTATCCAGGACCCCCCTGCCATGCATGTTTCTAGTCTGGAGGGCAGAACCCCGCCTTCTCCAAGTTGTGGCACCCCTCAATCTCAAATTCTAAAGGTTTCAAAGCAAGTGAGTACCTATAACCCGTTTGAATTACTTGAATCTTCTAGTTGCGATGATGACATGAAACCGATTGAAGATCGGGATGAAGCTATGTCTGTGAACACGGCATTAATGTCTGAGGTCCCGGATGATGGTGGCGGTCCCTAGATACAGGCAAAGACTGGGAAAAGGGGGAGACAACCAAGTAAAACGGGTGCTCCAGCATCTATTCATGGTATGAACACTCGATCTCGAGTGCGCTGTTGAATTTTTTTTATGTTTCTGCTTTGCTGTTTTTCTCCTCCTTTATCTCTTCTGTATGACTTTTTTATTTAATAATAGAGGATTGCGCCTCAACCTTTAAAAAAATGTATAGTAAAAAATTACTAAATTTTAATTAAAAACAAATTTTTTAATTGAAATAATTAATAGTGATAAATTATGAATTTCAGTGGTTTTAAATTATATTTAGAATATATTTTTACTATTTAATCTAATGTTGGTCATTGGGCATAATTTCACATTTTAAACCGAACATGAACAAGTGTTAATCTTTTGATAGTTATTGTTTCTTAAAAACACGCTTTTTTGTTATAATAACAGGAATTAATTTTAAATTAATAAATGAAACATCTATGGTTTTAATTTGGTAAAATAGGCTTCATTATTGAATTCGTAATATCAATATTAGCTTAGCGTAATTTTTTGGTATTTTTCTAAAAACATTCAATTTATGATGAATAGTGTAAAACACTGAGTTACTATTCAAAACTGGATTTTTCATTAAATAATTATTTATATTATTTAAATTTATTATAGGAAAAAATAGATACATAACACCTATATAAATTCAATGTAATTCATTGGAGGCTGTTTATAATAATTTTAGATATATAAAAATTTTATTGATCTTTTTCACCGTCTTTTACCCACCTCCTTGAAAATTTTTAAATTCACATAAAACATAATTTTACCGCTTCTGTGAGTGGAATTTTGAAAAGTCGAGAGACATGGTAAATATCAAGGAGTAAAATTTGGTTTAATAAGATAAAAATAATTTTTGGTGAATAGTAACTTTTTACTTTTAATTACCACGGTAAATTTAAATAAGGTAATTAAAGGTAAAAATGATATTATTATTACCCTAAAACATGTCCTAATTCTATTGGATAAGTTTAGTTCGACCAAAATAAACCTTATTAATAAAATATTATCTTTCAGGTCCACTTGGATTAGATTAGGACATTTATTATTATTTAATTAAAAGAATAGTTAAAAGAGTTAAAATCAATGTTTAATAACTAAAACATTTTTAATATAGAGTTATACAATAGATAAATTAGATTATAAACATTCATTACAAATATATAAAGATTTCCTACATAATGGTATTTTAATTATAATTTTTAGATATTAAATAATTCAATTTATTTATGACACAATGATGATGCAGTAATTACCTTATTAATAAAAGAGTCAAATAAATGGTAATATAAATATTGAAATAAATATAATTTCATTGTTTCTATGAAATCCAAGAATTTTATAGGTGACTATGACATGTTAGGGCCAATGAAATGTATCGTGTTCTAAGTAATCAAGTTGTGATGACTTTCCAAACAAACAAATACCAAAAAGTGTCAAAATTGACATAAAAGATTTTTTAAAATAAATATTATATTATTAAATGATATTAAATTACTAAATATATAAGGATAGGCCAATGGACTTGTATCATGATAGGTGTGTCATTAATGGACCACATGGGGGTCTCTTGGAATTATATAGTATGTTTATTAACTATATAATATAAAAATTCAAAGTGACATGGTAAGTGTCAAACTAATTAACCAAGAGTTAAAACAGAAAGATAAGGTTAATATAGTCACCCAAAACGGTCTAAAATCTATTGGTTGAAATTATTTCGACCCATCCCCACCTTATACTTTTCATAATCCACTTTGGAGCCATTAGAAACTGAATATAAATTTATTATAAATTAATACTTTATGTTTTTCATAAAGAGCACCTCCTCCCCCTTATAAAAGGACCCAACTTCTAACCCATTCTTCACACCTTCAAAAACTTTTGGTTCGTCCAACCACTGCCAAAATTCACTATCAACTTCGCTCAATTCAATATAGAGGCCTTAGTTTGATCAGAAATCCATCCTAAGGAGCCCTTTTGATCAAATCAAAAAGAAGAACCCGAAGAAGAGGTAATGTTTTCACCACCCTCTTTCAAGTTCCTTTCATCTTCAACTTCTTCTTTTTTTTGTTATTTGTATTCTAAAATAATAAATCTATTATATTTTATATACTGTGATGTTTTTATAAATATGGTACAGCCATACTCAGTTTTCTATCCATCCCTTGAATGACATGTCACCATAAGTGCGTACGTACGGCTTACCGTCACCACGTCATGGTGTAATTGTTATTCAATACATTATTATTTGGATGGGTATAATAATGATGTGTATTTGATGTTAATAATAAATATAACATTATAAGGATTCTGTATATATTATATACCATCCAATTATATATTATTTTAATATCAAAAGAATGATATTTTCGCTCGTGCGTATGTACAGATTACCGTCTCCACGACATGATGAGATTCATTTCCAAGTTCACCACTCCTCGACGATTATAAAAATATATATTACTAATAAATATTTAATATATGACATAATAATGCTACTGGATATATATATATATTTATATATATATATATATAAGTATGTATGTACTTACATATATCTTATTCACTTACTTCCATTCAATACTATATGAAAACAGAAACATCGTTTATGCGTACGTACAGGCTACCGTTTCCAAAAACGGTGTCTTCCATTTCATATATATGTCTATTATATATATTTATATTCTAAATATATATTATATATTTATCATGTCTTATATTTTGGAAGTGTTTAAATCTTTATCTAAGTGATACAACCAAGAGTAACAAGTTAAAACACGTACGATAAAGAATACGATTATTACCCGAAATGTTAATTTAACATGCAAATTATTATTAAATGGGTAATATAAAGTAATAAATGTATCTTTAATGATATGATAAATATTAATATGGTTCTGGTATACTTTAATAACATACTAATATCTTCATACATGAGGTTAAGCGTACCCTCAACTAAAGGAAAGTGCAAGGTAAGGGGTTTTCATCTCACTCCTTATTCCCGTGAGATTCTGCCATATTTCCACTATTACCTTTTGTGTGGTGTATGTACTGCCCATAATTGTATTATTTATATAATACACTTTAATTTATGTGTATTTACATATTCATTGTATGATACCTCTTTCACAGGGTGTATGTTTCATATGTTACTTAATTGGTAAGGGTCAATTTCAAAATCTCTTTATTATCCGAGGTTGTTTTTTTACGTAAGTATCTAATAGGACATATTTATTATCCATGTATATGTATTATGATAGAGTTTTCAAAGGTATTATTTTAAGGGACTTTTTACTAAAACATCATTTCAAAAGTTTTAAATATTTATTCTTCTAAATCATTCCCATTAATGTCCATGTCTTCAAAATGGTTTTTAAGGATTTTTTTATATGGACATGAATGTTCTTAAAATGTTATTTCCTTTCAAAGGTTTCAAAGTGGTATGGGACACTTTGATTCAAAAATGAATTTAAATGACTTATTTTCTAAATTGTGTTAGTTTTAAATGTTTTCATGAAAAAGGGGTATTTCTATCAAAGAGTTTTACAAATCAATCTCATCTATGTCAAAATTCTTTAATGGATTTTAAACTTGTTTTGAGGTTGACTTATCATGATAAAAATATTCCATATTTTGTTGAAGGTTTTGTGATATGATTGACTATGGATGTGTTTTTTGAATACCATTCATGGTTTATGGGTAAATTATTGACATTTCATATGCTAGTTTTAATACAAATTTTTATGTTATATTTCATCCTCCTCTTAAGATAAATGTGTTGGACTAGTATGTTTCGAGTTGGGAACCGGTAAATGTAAGCCCTACGGGTTGGTGTCCGGTTATTAGAGGCACTCCGGGTTGGTGTCCGGTTATTAGAGGCACTCCGGGTTGGTTTCCGGTTATTAGAGGCACTACGGGTTGGTGTTCGGTTATTAGAGGCAATCGGGTTGGTGTCCGGTTATTAGACGCACTCTGTGTTGGTGTCGGGTTATTAGAGGCACTCTGTGTTGTTGTCCGGTTATTAGAGGCACTCCGGGTTGGTGTCCAGTTATTAGAGGCACTCCGCATTGGGTTTCGGTTATAATTATCCCCTAGGCCTTGGCACGAGGCCTTGAAAAAGAAATTAAAGTTCATCATTATGCATTCAATAATTTTAAAAGAGGTTAGTGATATTGCATGTGATTATTCGATTTTTAGAATCTCTATGTGAATAATTAAATCGGATTATTTCATTTTATTTCTTCCATATTATGATGATGTTGAAGTTTAAAAGGCTTATGTTTTAGTTTTAGACAAATTCAACATTAACCATTCATTGACCCAATTATCCCATTTATTATTTCACAAGCATTTACCAACATATGAATTTCAAATTAAATATAATGCCACATGACAAAAACCTTATATTTCATTAAACCATTTATGTGTACCACCTAATTCACTTGAAATAATCCATTTCACAAATTCATCTATTCTCTTATTACATCCCCTTATCAAATTTACCACCCTTCATATCATTTATCCATTTATCCCCACTACATCTCATTATGATTATCTCATTAATCATTCACTCATTATGCCTATCTCCAAAGGATACATTAATTATGCTTACCTCACTATGCTTTATTATTAGGCTCGTAATCCATTCCATTACGACCTTTAATCATTTCCACATATAGAGACACTTTCATGTCAATCCAATAACTCCTTATGACTTTATCACCCTAGGAATATCTATCATCATTCCATATAAAACTTGATCAACCATTGAAAGTGTTCTACAAGTTCATCAAACATTACTCAGAAATCCATCACTTAAACTTATCATTCCCTTGGTTCATGATTTTCGACACACCTCATGGCTGACCCTAAATGGTCATGTCATCCTTAATGCATCCCATATAGATCATTAGGGTTCCATGTAAAACATTTAGACACTCAAATATCTCAATAAAACTCAAGGAAATCCATACACCACAAAATATAGGAAAAACCCATACATTCATGCACAAATCTATAACAAAACTATGGGATATAACTTTTTGACCACCTACCTAGAATCTGTTAATGAACGTCCACCAATCGAGGCCTTAGATCCCAATCCAACACACCTTTGATTCCTCAACCTACATCTCACAAAAAAATAAAGGGTTTAAAGCTTCAGATTGATATCGCAAAAAAGACAAGACCTAAACTGGAAAAGTGTGAGGAGTAGAAGATTAGACTAACCCGTATCAACGACTCGCTTCTAATGGAACTCCAAATAGTAAAGAATCAAAGGATAATGATATTTGGGAGCTATTTGTACCTTTATTTAGTTCTTAGGATTTAAAGGTAGATGGAGTAGAAAAAACATGAGTTGGGTCATAAAATTACAAGGAGGATTTTTTTTAATTTTTTCCATCTTTTCTGGGATCCATTGTTTACCCACACGGTTTTCCAACCCATGTGAAAACTGTCTGGGCACTAAAATCCGCAAAGGGGCTATCCCACACGACTTCCTAGGAATCCAACATGGTTTTCCTTAACTATGGGGAGACTATTCTCAGGAGAGTATCTGAGGATGGATGGTCTGCACGATCTACTCGCATAGTTACCCCTAATTGTGAACTAACCATGCGCCTAACACCGATTGGACTGATTACACTACTCATATCACCCTGAGCCCTTGTGGCACCCTCTAAAACCCATATGTACTTGGAAAACACATATCTATCGAATATATAGGGCCAAAACAAAACCTATACACAGAAAATACCTTACAAATATATGGGATCTTACAACATCCCAACATTATAACATCTCATCCTCAAGCCTCTCTTCTGAGAAACACTAACTCCCACATAAATGGATCATTACACAATGTCTACCTATCCACCCCCACTTAACATGTTTCTTTTTTTCAAATCACATGTACATAGAACATCAGTCAGGGGCACAGACAATCCCCACTAGCCATCCTCACTAAAACAACTACATGAGTTGAACACCCATCATGGGTCCATCTACTTCAACCATTCTCACCACAAGAACATCCTGACGAACATAGGTAAAAACACATAACCCAAAATAAATGGAACGTAACAAAAAACATCACATAACCATCGAGGGACCAATCATCACCTCATCTGCCCGATTCCTTTGTACGGCTCATGACCCAAATCACATTGAGTCATTTTTCAGTTCACCCAACTATAAATGTGACAAACATGGTATCACCCAAAAGTAAACATAAAATCCATCTTAACACATTCCTGGAAGAACTAATCATAAGAATATACATCCAAATGCAACTCAAAAAATTTGACTCGATGAACAGTTAATTTGTTCTAATGATATCCACTAGGACCAACTCACCCGAACGGTTACCACTCGAGTCCTTCCAACCCAAAAATCTGATCACATCATCAACCAAATATTTATCATGTATGGTTCTCCCAACCATTTCTGGTAACCTGGAAATTTCTCCATATATGAAGGACCACTAGAACTCAACCCAACCTTCCCATTTCATAACACGTTCAAGCATATTGGGCTCAAGAATCCATAAAAGTATTACCCTACCTTGGCATCCAGCCACACCAAAACAACCATTGGGACGACATCCCAACATCGTCCATTCAAGGACTATGATCATCCTGACCCCACTCAGATTGAATATCATTTCTAATGGTGCTTTCCACTACAAAATGATCCTGGAGGTGGGTCTCTTTCACCCCACCAATCATGTTTACAATCTCATGTTAGACCAACTTCAACTCACCTGCCCAAGAACAACCACCTTCCACTTATGGTACAATACCCCTTTTCTCACCTTCCCAAGGTTATCACCGAAATTAAGCCTATCATTAACATCCCATGCACTCAAAGAGGTCATTTCCAGAATTCAATTAGAATTACACCATCAAGGAATTACCACCCTCCAGACCATCCTCAGTTTCAGCCTTGGCATGACACTATATCTCAGGGCCAAGGTTTTCCCAACATCACGATGTCCTAAAAGCACACAAGAAAAATTGACATGACTCTAACCCCAATCATTACTTGAGTTATAAGACCCAAACATCTTTTTCCAAAACCTACTATCATAAACAAATAAAACCACCTATGACTTAGAAAATACATCACAATATTCACTTGGAACCACCCTGATATCAAGAAAACACTTGGATCATTTGTCACCACATCAAGTCCCACATACCTCTCCAAGGAACCTGGCATGCACATCACTGGTTCCTCATTGCTGCCCTGGTGCCACTATGTCGTGTCAATGTTCCCATCCCCACATCCATGGATGATTTATCACTCCCCAACTTAGGAGTTTTGTTACCATTTTTCTCCATGAGTGATTCCAACCACCGTATGTTTAAACCGATCACAAACAGAACCCCAAACATAAATAAGGCCATCCATCTTTTTTCCTAAAACAATATAACGAATGCCACCTAGTGCCTATTCTCGGCTTCCTTGGATGGATCCTGAGGAATTTTTTCAACATTCGGCCCATCTCGAGGTCCTCACCATACACCATCAAGGGTGTACAAGTCGTCATCGAACTACACACATACCATTTCCTTACAGGTAAACTCAATGATGTCCCTCATCCAACCAGACATGGTCATGTATCTTAGCGTGATCCATTGCTTCTCAACATGCCTAGGACGATGTCAAGATGTTGGGTGTTATCATCACTAGATGTCATACACTAAGAAGTCATCAAATAACACCACCACCAACTTATCTTTTTTTAATGTCAAGCTATGGGGAACCCTGACCATCATGGAATCTCCGGGATCCCGGCCAATCATACAACATCACCACATAACTATCACCACTCAGGTCTGATTTCTTGCCATGATAAACAATCTCACCACATCTAACAATTAATATAAACATGTTCATCCACATGACCACCCTTACACTAGGTGTCCCCATCGAGAGAATATATATAACCACACATTAGCCACCCTTGTCATTTATGTTCAAAAAAACATCTAGACCTCTATCATAGGTCACCTTGATGGTTGAACAAAACCAACCCCCTTGACGAGAGTCACAACCAGGATAACCACTGATCCTCTCTCTAGACAACACTTGTCATGACAAAGACAAAGAAAAGTGTGTAAATGGAACTATCACTCTCATTATGATGCACACTATGATTTCTGTACCGAACAAACTTATACTCTTGGTTCCACACCAAAGGTGTACACATTCATTTCCACTACGGAAAAAATATCATCACTGGGATTCATGACATAACTCACAAGGTCTCTACTCACAATGTCACCAAGACCAAAAACCCATCATTAGGGTCCTCCATGCAATCCATACTGTCATAGACCATAATAATTTCCTCATTCACATTACCAAACAACACCCTGCAATCCAAAGGCCACATTCCTACCAAGGGTTTCCTAAACACACCACCTAGGACATATCATGATTGGCCAGGCCACACAATTCAAACACAAAGTCTCAACTAGGGAACTCTCATTTCCCCAACTCACGCTTACAAGGTTCAAACCGAAAAAAAACAATGATACAGACCATTGATCCCAAATATTCTCATTCCAAACATGTCATTCACTCGTCACATCGAAGAATGACCGAAATAATTTATCCAAAGAGGGAAAAGATCTCACACTATAAACCTTAAACATCCAATTCTTCATACTCTATCCTAAAAGTTATCATCACACTTAGAACACGACCCCTACCATACCTACCGTATTTATTGTCAAAATGGTGTAACCAACTTACTTTGTTAAAATTATTTTGTCATCCTCTTTGATCCCCCTTCTTCTTTCACAACACGACCCTTTCCTCTTAGGTACATTTCCATTTTACAACATGTTAAATAATCATTTTAAACTAATTTACAACTTTCATTAGAAAAAATTCATTAGGAATTTTACCATCATTATGAAGGCCATTTATCTTTTTGACACCAAAACAACCCTTTAATTTATCAAAACCCAAAACTTTAATCGAGACACAATATTTCATTATACATGATATTATTTAACTCCTCGTTTTAATTATTTTCAATCTTCCACATTCATTACAATTATTAAGAATAATTTTCTATATATTTACTAAGGAAGTAATGTGAATTCAATTCTCCATGACCTAAAAACCCATTCATTGTGTGTGCCTATAAATATGCATGCCACTTATACTTTAGTTCCTAAAATGATGCTTGAATGCACATCACCATGCCATTCCGACAATTAGTGAAATATCAAAATCAATAAAACAACACAACATGTGCCTCACACAGTGGTGAAATATCATTCAACTGTAACAACCGACATCAAGAATAATAATTCCCACCCCGAGTGACTTTGGTTTTCCCTTATACAAGGATTAGCTACTCCCAAGAATGAACTCATTACAGATGTCTGACTCTGTCCAAATCTCTTTTCTACCATCATCAAATAGTATTGATATGTAAAAAACTGCATTATTAACACTTTTTAATGTCCATGACTGGTAAGAAAATAAACAGGTGCTCCGACTCGGGTTGTCACATGAAATCAAGTGCGCCTCCCTATATGCTAGACGTTTCCAACTAGAAGCGAGGGAAAAACGAGTCATGTGGGGAAACTATACCCTATTTTACAGAGTTAGCCACAGAAAGAACATAATATAAATAGAGGAAACAATATTACCTACCAATAAATGATTATAACCATGAATTTCCGAAACAGGGTACATACCACAAATCAAATACAACCATGTCATGCCATACTAGTAGTGAAAAGTAGAACAATACCAAAATAAGCAAAATGGACAATACTCAAAACGGTTCCTGAGTTCGAGTCAGGACCTTTCCCCATGTTCATCCCTAGTGCAACTCAACATCTCATAGTTGGGCCTCTTCCCCTGTCATGACATGCAAACAATAGATCTGCTCAAGTACCCAGCGACAGCCTAAGTAGGGTGTGAGTATGAAACTCAACAGGCCACCACCAACGATGTATAAAAAGTATCCAATCTAGTAGATAATGCATGGAAGTACTAAATAAATAGTATAGAATCAAGTGAATGTTCATGTTCCATTATATAACAAGATTCATTTAATTCATGAATTGAAATTATCCCAATTCCATTTCTTATACCATATTCATTACATAAGCCACATTGATCACATGTTCCATTGGTTATGAGTAATTATCATCAATACGAGGGTATAAGTTATCCAATCACAATGTATAAGGGAAATAAAACATTTCCCTATAACATTAAGGATACACATATCACATCAACTCATATTCTAACCTCGAAGCATCAGTCCGGGTAGAATGCAACTATTTGGGGAATAAAGCATCCTTCTCCATCCCTTACCCATGACTTTGGGGTGGAGTTTAGATCATCCGTCCAACTACTTACTCACTTCAAACATGTCCTCCCCTCAAATCCTTATCCTGAGTGTATGAAATCATTTGGGGAATAGAGCATCAGTCCTCATCCTTAATATGGCCATTAGGGTTGGAGTTTTGAGCATCAGTCCAACTCCTTCCTCACATCAACCATGTCATTTCCTCGATGACTTAGTTTGGGAGGATGAAACTATTAGGTGAATAAAGAATTAGTCTTCAATGATAACCCATTAATTAGTGGTGGAATTTAAATAATCTTTGAAACTCGACCATTAGTCTTAGAACCATAGTCAATACCCCACACTACCAATCCATCTGCACATGCTTATTTATCAAGTAACCACAACCATATCATAACACAACCATGAATATTCAATTGAATAGGATATCAAAATACATAACACTACATAACATAACCAATGCCATTGGGATTATATATACACAATGAATAAATATCAACATGGGAATTAATACTATGTCATAACTTATTAACACATTTTCCAATTATAATTCATATCCATTCTCCCAAATTCTCATTCATGTGTTGTAACCCATTAGGTGTATTCAACAACACCTATGACTTATCCAAATTCATTATTAACCATTTATTTTACCATTTTTTCCATTTATCATTTCCCAAGCATTTACCCACTTATATTTTCATTTAAAATTCTATATCAAATGACATAAACCCTTTTATTGCATTCAACAATTTATGTGTACCACTTAATTCTCATGAATTAACCCATTTCACAAATTCATCAATTCTATTATCACAACCCATTATCTTATTATTCACCCTTAAAATCATTTATCTATATATCCACATTCCAAATTGTTACGCTTATCTCCCAAATCTTTCACTCATTGTTCATATCTTAGTAGGCTACGTTCATCATGCATGCCTTACTAACCTTCTTTGCCAGGCTCATAATCCATTCCATAATGGATTTTAATCATTTCCACATATTGTTAAACATTCATGTCAATCCAAAAAAAATTTATTCCTTTAAAACCCTGGTCTTATTTATAATAATTCCATTTACAACTTGATCAACCATTAAACCTGTTCTACATGGGATTGACACTTTACTTGGAAATCCATCACTTAAACTTATCATTCTCTAGGTTAGGGATTTATAGCGCACCCCATGAATGACCATGAATGGTCAGGTCATCTTCAATGCATCCCATGGGAATTGTGGGGGTTCCAAGGAAACCATTTAGACACACAAATCACCAAATAAAACTTAATTAAATCCATGCACAACAAAATATAGGTAAAACCCCATCATTAATGCACAACTCTATAACAAAACTTTGGGATATAACTTATTAACCACATACCTTCGACCCGTTGATGAACTTCCTCCCAATACAGGCCTTAGATCCCATTCCAACACAACATTGAAACCTTAACCAAGATCTCACTAAAAAAGTAAGGGATGAGATATTTGGATGGAGATCACACAAATGAAAAGACCTAAATTAGAAATGAGTGACAAGGAGTATATTAGACTCACCTGGATCATCGATTCACTTCCAACAACACTCCAAATAGTCAATAATAAAAGGCAATAGATTTTTGGGAGATCTTGGTCCCTTTGGTTTATTCCAAGGGTTTCAAGGGAGGAGGAAGAAAAAACCATGTTGGGACTTAAAATCATGGGATGGTATTTTTGTAAATTTTCCATAATTTTCTGGGCTTCTTGGTTTACCCACACAGTTTTCCAAATTATGCGCAAATTGTACCAGAGATAATGTCTGCATGGGGCAAGACCAAATAAAATCCCTAGGAATCCCAAATCATTTTTCATAACCATGAGATGACCATGCTCAAGATATTGTCTGAGGATGGATGGTCTGCACGGTGTACCCGCATTGTTACCCCTAACCCTGCACAGACCATGCACCAGACACTTATTGGTTTGATTGATTTACTCTTTTCACCCCAAGCCCTTGGGGAACCCCTAAGCCCCATTTGAACTAATGAAAAATGTATCTATCCAAAAGAAGAGGCCAAAACAAAAAATAAAAAACAACATACCTTATAAAGATCCAAGAGAAAATATTCCTAGATGGAAAAATAGCTTTTCATATGATTTTTAGAGATCACATAATTTATTTATAAGTTATTTTTATTTTATTATAGAATTTCCAAGAATCATGTGTGTGATTTTTTTAAGTAAATAATGTTTTGTAGCCATTTTCTCCATATACTAGATTCTAAATTTTATATGTTGAACTAGATTTTTTTATACATTCCAGAATTTGGTTATACTATATAGAATAATATATTTCAATTATTGGATAGTTTTAAATTATTCTATTACCATTGTTTTCACTTTTTAGTCCATGATATTAACTATTTTGATGTAGAATATATCATTTATTTTTTAGATATAATGGGGATTTTATCATACTAGAATAATGGATAAATTAGTCTATGATAAATAGAAATTTCTTGATTGATTTTATAGAAATCACAGTACATTTGTATTAAATTTTCTCATCATAGTAATATAAAATATAGAGTTGATATTAGATGTAATATCCTCTCAATTGTAATATTAAAGTGTGACTGGAGATCATGGAACATTGAGATAACATGTATTCATCATTTTAATTGAAGGGGGAGGGTATGAGCTATAGAATATATAAAACTAAATAATAATTCGTGATAATAATTCATTCAATGATATAGTGATTCAAATGTTTTTTTTTCTAATTGATAAAATAAATGGAGTAGTAGAGTGTGAATCCATCATTGAGTATTCAAAGATCAGTAACTAATGAAACAGAGGCCATCACAATAAATGACACGAGTTTGATAATATTTATGTAGTGTGATACATGAATTCACATTATTAATAGTTTACAAGAATATTACAAAGGCTCAGAAAAGATTATCATGACTGTTTATTTCTTATGTAACCTTGTATATTTTTTGATCTTATTAATTTTTTATAATTATTTATTCTAATGTGTAGTGATGTGGTGTTGGGTATCTCTCCTAAAATGTTATGTGATACATATATTGAATTAATATAAGAGGAATTCTGATAGAGTTATAGTGAAAAAAAAGTATTTTTGGGTGGAATAACCATACACAACAAAGGGGAAGATTCAGAATTATATCTCATCCATGTACATAATGTGTGTTCCTTGATACTAATTTTTCTATAAGATCTTGTATGTTTTATTCATTTAAGAATTGAGTTGAGTGAAGTCTAATAATAAAAAAGGTTCTACTTTTTTGAAATTTAATTATAAAAAATACTATATTATAATACTAACCCCACCCTTCATGGTGGTGGTTAGACACTGAAATTGTTATAAGAGAAATAATTCCTTTTGTAAGATCCAAAAAAATTACACATTTAGGAATTTTTATTATTAATTAATTAAGAAATGCAGGTTTAGAAAATATATGTGTAAAAAATAATCATATTTCGGACAATCAAATTGTTCAATATATTTTATCTCTTTTTTTTATGTTTAAGATAAAACTATAATGGGAATATAACCATTTATAAATAGTGGACAAATGATGTTTTTTGAAAAGTGGAATATGATTGTCAATTAAAAATCACAAAAACATATTATCATGATATTATATTATAAATCATAATCTATATTTATATAACATAAATTTAAAATTGAAATCTATGATAGTTTGGATAGATGTTATTTAGGAATTGTTAAATTATAATAAGAAATTGTTCAAATATAGAGTAACAAATGTTAATATATATAACTAGAATAATATTAATGTGGTGAGGATTTTTAATTGGGTAAATAAACTTGTGAGTAATATTTTAGGGTATGGGGTGAAACCTGATGATTCGACAACTAGGAAGAAATTTAAGGGATAATTTCTAGATATATATGATCCAAAATATTATAGCACATGAAAGTAGGTACGATAATGCACATGTTGAGTGTCATTTTACTCCATTTTCATTAAATATGAAAATTCTTGATGCATTAAAAAAATTCTAATATAATATTTATTATTTAGATATGAGGAATATAAAATATTTATGATTACTATGTCATTGATTCATGTGATTTTCATAAAAATGAACAGTTTCAAAATGGTATTAATTTTATTTATAGAATAAATGAGAATGGAAAATTTAAGAACAATGGGTCATTCGATGTAATATTGTAGAAATAATTTTTTCTTCGAAACTATGATATCAATTTAGTAAAGAAAAAAATACAAGATGAAAAACATGATGATTATGAAAAGTAACAATAGAACTAGTCGAGATTTTTAAAAAAAATCATCAAATGAAATAAAAATAAAAAATATGTTTAAATGAAAAGAAGAATCAATATAAATATAAAGGAAATAAGAAATTATCTTATATTTTTTAATGATTCTGATGAAGAAATGCATAAAAACATTTAATAATATGAAACAGGTTCCAAATAATTTGTTATTTATCTAGTAGTATATATAATTATTCATAACCAAAAGATTATAGGGAACATTCTCTATGATGATTTTTAGTCAATTAATGAAATAATCATTAGTTTTATGACTGAGAAGAATAATTTTTTGAAAGAAATACTCAATATTTTTGATGAAAAATATTTAAAATCAAAAGTAGACAGAACTATCAAATATGAAATTAAAAATCTCCTATTGAATGATGGGGAATATAGAAGACTAAGAATTATCTTATAAAAAATAACTCTTCTAATAATAAGGAATTATGAAAGGAGCAATAATAAATTACTGAATCTAATAAATAAATATCCATGATCACAATGGATTTAAAAATATCTATTGATTTCAAGGGATAATCCTTAAATGATGTATGAAATATTCCGGTTATGTCATAATCTAAAGAATTTTTTTCAAAAATAGTTGGCACATATAATTCTGGTTAAAATATTAATTTTATTAAAATGTATAAAAATTAATTTGATTATATATTAATAAATTTATTTCTAACACATGATTATGATTTAATGAAACTTATATTCAAAAATAGATTCTAAATTAGATATAAACATTAAACTATTTGTCAAATTTTGTATAGAAAAGTAATGAATATCTAATACATCATTATGATTTAATGAGAGGGTATGGAACCTACCATCGGGACAAGACTGTTCATGCACAGGAAAGCCTAGTCGAACAGCCATGCGAAGGTGGAGATCTGATTTCATGATGAAGATGTTGGGGAGGAGTATTTTCAGGTAGTTTAGTCTGGGTTGTATGTAATGATTGAAGACTACGGGAAATGGATTCCTCTAAGGCCTATGGGACATGTAATACATACATCTATGGGCCATGTAAGGCTTCAAACTCACCCCTTGATAGGTGGATTATCAAAAATTAATAAAAATTGAAGGCATTTGGACTATTAGATAGACATCCCACCATTTTCTTGGGATATGCATGTTTTGATAACCATAATTCAATCCCTGATATTGCTTATATTGTCTAATATTATTAATCATTGATAAACATTGTGGATGACTCACTAAATCATGACCACCTTGCATCGCCTTCCTCAATTCACCTTCTCTGGTTACTATATTTTATGATTATAATTCTAGATGCATTCTGGATCCTTCAATAATTTGAGGACCCCCCTCCACATGAGTAATTCCCTATCAAATATAAAGGGAAATTAGATCTATTTCATAATGATAAAAATTCATTCCAGTATGAAATTAACTTTAAATAATTTATGAAGAGAGATGTATAGATACATGATAATTTCTGTTCCTCAAATATTATTTTTGATATTATATATTTTTTAATAACACTATGAGAAATTAAACAGGGGAAGTAACTTTTGGTAATTTATCTTCCTAGAAAATATAATGTACCAGAATAGTTTAAAATGACACTTATTGTTTGGAATTAGTTGATGTTCTTTATTGTAGGCAATAATACATATTTTTTTTAGTCTTATCAAGCATTTAAATAATTTTAATGAGTTGCCATTCAAGAGACAACATTCAACATTTATAGAAAAAGAAGTTTAGGAACTATCTCTCAAGATCATTGAACAAATAGAAATTTATTTTTTATTATTGATCCTTCAAATAAATATCAATTCAGTATTAAATATAAGAACATGTTATGATGTAGAATACATGGTCATATTGGTTGATTATTTTTTATAACGATCATGAAAAATCATGTAATAAAAGATTTACCCATGATAAAGAGAGATGAATATGGAATCAATGGACCATTTTTTATGAAATTAACTCTAAAGACTTATAAGAATGTGCATATTACCTCCAAAATACCAATGGAATTAGTCTAGTAAGATATTTTTTAGAACATGTGAAATAATTATACTTCTTTTGATCATTATTTTATTGTATTCATAGGTTATTTCACTCGAATTTCTAATGTCTTGTTTATCTATAACATGTCAAACTCTATTATAATGCATAATATTTATATAATGGTGGTTAAAAAATTAGATTAGATGTTTTATCTCAGAACTAAAATACTATAATAGGAAATAACATAAGAAATATGTGTATAAATCGTATGTTATAAATATTTTAATAGACCATCAATAAAAAATAATATATAAACCCTAATATAATGTTGTTATATAGGGGTAGAGAATGAGTGTTTTGGAAATGGGAAGAACAATACTAGTTGAGAACAATGTTTCAAAATAAAACTAGATAGAATAAGTTTTATAAATACACACAATATTCAAATATAGATGTTAAATATTATTAAAATAATATTAATCACATCAAATATCTACCCACTCCATAATCTCATTAGTCTAATGTCTTTGGAATACTGTATAGTAAAAAACTTATTTATATGGGATATATATTATGTACCACTATGTTATTCATAACTAGAACCCCTAGTAGACATATAATTCATAAAATCATTCTTTATAACATAGGGAAAGAAATCATAATCTATTCTAATGATAAATTCCTATTATAAGAAAACAAAAGAGATAATAATGATCACATAAGTATAAAATGAAAATGTGGGTACAAGAACATGAGCTTAACATCTAAAAATTCATTAAACTATTATCATAGGTCCTAATCCTGACTCATTCCATATATCTTGGTATTTATAAGGCATATATTATAACTGAATCAAGGATAATAAATCTTATGAGAATAATTTTAGAATATGACATAGATTTGTGGATTACAATAAAGTATAGAAATTATTTTTCTTATTAATCAAGATTCCCATACAAAAATATCGTTTTGGATTGGGTTATATCCTTATTCTATCATATTAATCAATTAAACTCACAATAATACAAATGGATATATCCCCTAACTGAACAATTTTTACTCTCCATTTATATCCTATTTTTCTATAATGATATCCATATATACCCAATGCATTGGAGATATATATAATTTATTTTGAACAGATCACATAGTCATAGTACTTTCTTATATGTTCCGTATTATAATTAATTATTTAATCATTTTTCTTTACCCATGGAAAATAATTGGTTTTTTCAAACATTTCAACTTTCTATCGTAGAATAACACATATAATGTAAATGAGATTCATAAACCTCTCATAATAATAATAATAATATTTCAAAACGGAATAAGAATTCTATCATTATATCATGTCCCTACAGAATCCTATGTAAAATCATGGGATGTCAACATAGTAGAAATTTATATTAAAAGATCACTTGCAATATTTCAAGATGAAATTACCATTTTCTTTTTTTAAATTAATTATTAAAAATTTATTAATTTAAAAAATTCTATTTAAATTCTTCAATTTATGTAAATAACTTATAATTGAAAATTAATTTTCTAAACATTGTCTATACATTAAGGTAGTAAATTAAATTTTTTAATTTATGTAAATAAAAAATATACTTTTAAAATTTTTGGTAAGTAGTCAAAAGTAACACAATACGAACGAGAAAATGATATTAATTATCTTGAATAAATAAAAAATTAAATCATTGGGAAAATTACTTAAAATAATATGAGAATAATCATAAAAACATCCGTGAAAATATTTTTAGAAAATATTTATTTGGAATAAAAGTTATTTTCTACTGACGGTTGAAATAAAAGATGTATTACTTAAAAATTATATTATTAGTATATTTAGTACGTGAATTTTTAATAATTAAATTAAAACATGTAATATATAAAAATAATCAATAAATGATAAAACTAAAGTGAATTTTATAATGTTATATCATGAAATTTCATCACAACAAATGTATTCTTAAATTATCAAGATTAATAGTGAGATTTTATGATAAAACCCTTAAATTGAGTCTAATGTGATGTGAAATATAATTAATCACACATATAATAATGAAAATTCTTTATAATTCTATTACATAATCATTTACATACATATAATATAGTATATGATTCACATATATAAACATATCAACTATTTAATATAAATTACTTATTAAAACTACTATTCCTATTGAAAACTACTATATTTTTTTCAAATGATTCGACATAACTGTACCAGCTATTGAAAAAATATCATAGCTATATCTTATATATAAATTTTTCATGATATAATTATAATGTTTTTTTAGATTCAAATTTATTACCTTCCATAAAAGGTAGATATATAATAATGAATTACATTCATCATTGGGAATCTATCCATACGAATTCATGAATGTTGTTTTCATTTCCCAATAGATGGAAGAAAAGAAACCTAAATAAAAATACAACATCCAAGAATAATTTTTATAGAATATATAAAATTTATATTAACTATGATAAAAAAAATTACAAATATTTTATATCATAAATAAGAAATGGTTCGAATCATTTCATGGACATAGTAGTCCTCACAAGGGTAGTATAACATTTCTCATTTCTGAAAATATATTAATGACCTGATTAATGGTCATTATAGAAACATAAAAAATTATTATATTTTATAAACATGATACATTATATTATAATGGATACCATATTTTAATAGTTGTTATATAATGAAATAAAACTGAAAATTCTTCGTTAGGAGTTATATATTTTCATTGAGAAACATACATTGCCTTACACCTAAAGACGTTAATGGATGATTATTTGGAAAGAAAATAAAATTATATAGGATGGATTAAAATAATTTTGGATGGTGTTAAGGTGTTTATTAGATGAGATATATGGATTATGATGTGTGGATAATATATGAAAGTTATTCTCAATTTAGAGGGGATGGAAATGAAACACATGGAATTATACAAATTATTTTGATAATATATATTATAATCCTATTAAGTGTAACCTATGAACCATAGAGTCAGTGATAAGATGTGATTGGGTGTGAATAAACACATCAAATCACATTTTTTCAAGGTATTGTTACATTTAAAAAATTATCATTTATTTAAACTAATTAAAAATTATTTTTAACTTAACATTGATAATTTATATTTTTATCATGACATTTTAATTATTTAACAAAAAAATAAAAGCTCCCTTTTAGTTAAATTTAATTAAATTAAATATTAATTTAGATTATATTTTATTTGATTTAATTTTCATTGGAGGTTGGAATTACTTTATAATATTAAAAAACAAAACATATGAATAATATTTTTTATGAAAATATATTATTTAAGAGTAAAACAAATTAAATTAAAATAATGTAACTAATTTATTTCCATTAATTTATTTTAGATAAAGAGAAAATAAAATAAGATTGTTTTTATAATTTTCGATCAATTTCTATTGAATACAATCTTATTACCTATACATTATAGAGATTATGAACATGAATGAATCATTAGTTTATATATATTGAACATAAATTAAAACATTTATATTGTAATATTACAATTGATTTTGAAATGTAATATAAAAATTGAACTTTTTTAATGCATTTAATGAAAATGATGTTTTTAAAAATAATCTATATTTTTCACTATTCATAAAAAAATTAACATTTTCATAAAATTCAATGAAAAAAATTGTATGACATTTTTCACATAGTTATTTAAAAAAGATGTTTATTTCTTCAATATAATTCGATAAAAAGTTCCAAAATTAATTATTAAAAAGTATAATTTTTTTGATTAATTATATATATTTTGAGCATATAATTGATTAAATTATTGGAAATATAATTCTCCTGTCAAAAACCATTGTATATATTCTTCTACTATGATTATTCATATTCATACCACAAGTTTTAGTTTCAAATTTATCCTTTTCATGATTAGATAATTGTATAATAAATGTTTGTTTTGTTTCATTTAAATATAGTGTTTCATTTAATAAAGGCAATCAAAAGAAATATATTTATTTTAATGATTAATATATCATAAAATCTCACAGTGTTACATTATTCACCCCATAAAAATATTTTTTCAATCAAAACTTTATCCCCTCAATAAAGTAAAATTTTGATATCTTTGTTTCATCACATCCTAGAGATCCCATATATATTATTTAAATATCATATTCCATAAGAAAACACAAACCGACTGAGTAGTCATATTTTATAGAATTTTTTTCATTAATTGATGGTCAAGATATATTTTTCTTATTGGAAATAATATTCTAGAATTGTTAAATCAATGTCTTCAGTACAATTGAATTGATCTGGTATATAATTCCTCAAATGGGATACATAAAACACATCAGGAACATTACAGATGATAAATTGAAGAAAAAAGAAAAAATAATCATTCTATACATAAATAGGATTCTCAATGCATCCATTATATAATGTCAATAATATTTCCTTATTTCAGAATATCATAAAATTCTCATTGAATTTTATTTTTTTATATATATTTTAACCATCATCGAATTCCATTTTTCCTATAATATTGTTTGAATAAATATTATATCCACTACAATGATGATATTTCAAATGTATATATTTTTATCAATCATTTTTATTGATAGATATAGTCCAAATATACTTATTTATTTAACTACATCCTTGAACATTGGTGTTTTTTACTAATTTCCATTAAGGGATTCATAAGGATCTATCTAAATACTCAATTAGAATTTATTGTTGCAACACATGCCAAAAAATTCTTTATGTTAATGAAAAAACATGAAATTCATAGAAATAGATTTAGAAATATCCTATAAGGTTTACATGTTTCTTTAAAATAGACTATATATCTTCAAATGTTATATGCTTTGAAGAACAACACTATATACAGAACATTTTGAAGAAGTCACCAGAAAATTATGGTAAACATCATATCCTGATAAGATACAATATAAAGTGGTACTCTATACAACATGTATACGCCATTAATGAAAATTTTGTAAATATGATTAGAGAATATATCTTAAATGATATAAATTTTGTATTTTTACATTGTAACATGACCAACTCAAACACAAATTCCATTATAGACTTTAGAAATTTTGGGAGTCTTTTGAAAAAATCAATGGTGATGTTTTCCCATTTCCATAAAATATGAGTAATTGTTTTATCATAACCATATAAATATATTTTATATTATTATCTTTATGAAGTAATAATCACCAGGATTATTTATCTAGAATATCTTACTTAGTTGCATTAAAATATAATTACTTTTTATAATAGCTAAACATTGTCAAACATTAAGGAAAAAAATTGAACGATAAAGTATGAGAATAATCCAATAACATATTGTTCATTTACATAATTGTGAAAAAACAAACATGGTCCATGATCCTTGTCATCCCATCACAATGGTGACTATTGATATTATTATTGACAACATTGTTTTATAGTTCTTCCTCATCCTTTTCACCTAATTAGTTATTTTTTGAATAGTCTCATAAACCATCATTTAAGAAAGATGTGATTTTACACCTTCCTTCAACATATTCATATAACTCAATTAAATATATATAAATATTATATGCCTTTTGATCTCATAATAGTTATTAAAAATGGTCTTTTTTATCAAATAATCGGTAACAAATTTCTATTTCACGAGTTGTCAATGTGTTGTGCTGTCATAATCATTTTTATTTTAATATTTAATTATATGTCAAACATTCATAGATAATTATAATTCATCAAATACATCATTGAAAAAATTTACATTATTATCTATTAAACATTAGTTAGGTAATTTTTCCTATGAAAATTTATTTATTTTCTGGTATAACCTTTAAATATATCATTCAACTTAAGGATGCATCATAATCCCTTAATTGATTCATTGATAAATGCAATAAAATCATCCCCAATATATGGAATTCTAAACATTGTTTAGGTAACTATAAATCTCTTTAATTCCATAATTATTTTCATATTTATATTTCCAATGTAATTTGGATTATTTCCTTATTAAAGTGATGAGTGGATTAGATAGTCATGAAAAGTTATCCACAAATCATTGATTAAATTAATCAAAATAAAATATGTTTTGAATCTCAGTCACAATGGATGGTCTGGGAAATTGATTTAAAATTTATTTCATTATTGGTTTGGACAATATAGACTCTCTTGAATTTATATGAACCAAAATATGAGACTATGTTTACCCAAAGGCTATGCTTAGTAAATTTTATGTGAATAATTTTATGTTTCTTCTATCATTTGAAAAACCCCAAAATAATCTTTATATCTTACTTAATTTTTTAATATATAATAATATTTTATATAAATACAAGCACAAACTTATCAAGGTAATCGAAAAAGACTCAATTCGTTAAATTCATTAATATATAATTGGAATTGTAAAGTTCAATCGATGTCAAAATATATTTTTAGTGTTTATACTATGTATGAAATGTTGTCTTTGTTATGGTTGCCTTATTTACCCTCAATTATTAAAATCATGAATTAATTTCAATAATGGAAAATTATTTATCATTACAAAATTAAAAAAAAAATATGTGGTTGAGTTTACATGTTCTTGATGATATCAGTTTATGTTATCGACAATAAATGTAAATTCACATAAAAGAATTTATTTCCATAACAAAAATAATTTGTTCACCCCTAGATGGTGACGTTTTGTGGATATATCACTTGTCAATATTCTCTTAAAGTATCTTCTTTAATTCCTAAAACACAATTGGGGACACTATATAAGGAGTTTTATAAATTTTTGTTGAACAAGGTATTTTTAATATTCAAAATAAAAATTCCTGATTTAGTTGAAGAATATAAAACTCTTTTAGAATGACATAATGAATATACATGAAAATCGGAATATCATGGATTTTGAGTTTCTCTCAAAATACATCAAATAAAAATCATTTTTTAAAAATAACCATTACATTTATAAAGAATTTTCAGTCCATAAGATGTTCATATTTATTTTCATTCTGATATATAGTTATATGTTGGTTCACAATATCATACCTAACATCCCTTCACCGAAAATTCTGGAATTTTTTATTCAAATTAAATCAACATATCTGATAACAAATATTTTACTTAAGGGAGAATAATTATATTTAAATGAAGAAAATTGACATGAATATAAACTATATAAGAATCATAGACTTGAGATGAGACTATCATAATATTAAGATCTTTCAATTATAATTGTTTATATTATTAGATGTGTGGTATTGTGATACCCATGAAAAATAATAGAGATATAAATCATGGGGTGGATGTAGAATAAAAAATATATATTATAATTTATAATGTGTATGTTATTTGTACCTTTCATCACTTATTTATCCATATTATAGATTGTGATTTCATGGTATTTACCTCCATCTCATGGATTACGATGTTTTTTATTGTAATCATCTTTATTATCCTTTACATTTAATCACATTATTGTAAAATAGATGTACTAATTTCATTTGAAATTTTTTTGTGTGTGTGGTTAAATTTATAGAGATTCATTATTATTATCAGAATTATCTACCATCATGTTCTCATCATTGAGAAATTAAATTTATTTATTTCATTTTTGTCAACACATAAAACATTTACTAGTTATCTTATGATTATTCATCTTGTATTTCTTCTGAAATTCCCATGTAAATGAAATATCATCTTCTTGTCTCATTTTTTTATAAATTCTTACTATATTCATCTTTTTCTTATTAACAAAAACTGGATATTTATGGGTAACTCCAATATACATTTCCAACATGAAGAATATAGAATGATTTATTCATATTCACTAAAGTCTTGTATGGATAATAGTATTCAGAGAATTGTTTATAGCCCATTGATTAGTTGATCAATCATAAATTAATTTGTGATTACACTAAAGTAATAATATCACCCAATCCTTTTAATATTTTTCTCAGTTATATTAATGAATTCATCATCCTTGTGCTTTAACATTAGAAATTATTTCTCCAATATCACATGAATTTTTATGTGGTATGTTCTCTTAAAAAAATAATCTCTTAACCCATATCATTCACTTGATTCATTTTATTTTAGATTCACCATTTTTTATAAGAGTCATCCATTTATCTACATCACCTTCCATATAATAAACAGACAAAATAATACGTTGGTAATTCAAACATTGGAGAGTGGAAAATAACTTTTTTGTGATACTTGACTGTTTCTCAACAAATATTAGATCATATCACATTCGAAATTAAGGTGAAACGTTCTCATTAAGTAAAAAATATAATTTTTCTCCCTCAATTATTTATTAGTTAGAAAAATGTGTTTCACATATGATAACTTTGAGTAATCAAAGCAATAAACTATTAAATTATAGATACAATAAAATTTGTTCCCATAGAAGTAATATCATTAAATTGTCCAAGAAATTATTCATTAACATGATTCATTTAGGTTCATCCATTGAATAAAAAAACAAAATATATGATAAATAATAAAAATAGTGGGAAACCGTGTAACTATAAAAAATCATGTATATGCTATTTAAATTATATAACCTTCTAATAAATCAATGACAGTATAGGTTTATCTAGGGTTATTCATGGTCATAATCTATTTAAATAATTCATATTCATTCACAATGAAAATTGGAGTTATCCTAAGAATATCCCATAAAGGTTTCAAACATGGTTCGCAGTTAGGGAACACACACCAGGCGCAATAATGATTCCCAAGATATACATAGGAAAGAAAATTCTGTTTAATAATAATCTATACATATATTATAAAAATGTGTCTACTTATAATATCAACACATAGATGTTTTCCTAGGAAAACCATATTATTTATTTCCAAAACATAGGACATTATCTTATATATTGAATTTTTCAAAGGTTTATCAACAAATTATTATAATCATTGTTTCTAACTATTAATAAAACATTATATATTACTTTTAGAACCATATAAATATAAATTATTTTTTATAATTTATTTATTATATATCAAACCTTATTTAATCATAACTTGAATCCTTAATATATTTATCACACATATAACCCTTATTCATAACATAAGGAAATGAAATATAATAAATGGGTTATCTCTGATACCGTATAGTGGAATAAATGGAATATTTTTGTGATGAAGTAGTAATAACATGAACACAAGTGTATGTGAATAATAAATAAAAATGTTAAAATCATATAATTCATATCACATATCTTAATATAGATTTTGGGAATAAATATTGTATGTTTATATGATGTGAATCTTAACGTAATCAATGACAGTGAGTTATGAGATCATAACATTGTAATTATACATAGACGTATGAAATAAATATAAGAATATAAGATATTTTACTTATTAGATAAAGAACACAACCATTAATATCTTAAATTATTTGTTTCACTCCCAATTCCCATATATTAGTTAGTGTTTACTTTCAATACCATCATAGTGTGAATAGTACCTTACTGAACATGGTTTATACCCCCATTATTTTCATTATTATCTGATGAGATATATATATCATTACCCAGTGAATTGGGGTATGAATAATTATATCATGAACCTATATATAATCATAATATATTTATATTTACACCAAAATAAATTATTTCATTCTTTATTTATCATAACACCATAAAAAAAATGGTTTATAAAAAAATCAATAATTCCTTATAGGATAACTTGTGGAATAAAAATGTATTTCAGAAAAATTGATCACCAATATCTCAAACCATGTAGATAATGAATAAAAATTATATAATTTTATCATATAGCTATTAAATAATTAGAAACATAGATCAATGTCATCTTAGAAGAAAATTCCTTCAAATGATCAGCTAGAATATTTTATTGTGAAAATACCATTTTCACAAAAAAAAAATAAATGTATGATCTAATTATTTTAAATTTATTATTGAAATTATATTACATAAAAATTAATATTGAATTTTTTAGAGTTAGATTAATATCATTGAGTAGTCATGGTAGAATGAAATTTCAATCATGATATATATCTTAAAAATTGTGATTCGTTTCTCATTTTTTTTAAAAAGAATAATTACTTCATTTAGAAAATAAAAAATATTTATAATATTTTTTTAAAAAAATTAAAACATGTGAAAAAATGATTTTTAGTAATAATAATATTATCATAAAAATATCCTTGATATCAATCATAAAAAATATGGACATATAGTTAAATGAATTTCTTACCAAAGAGGAAAATAATATTTTTTTTCCTTAAAAGTAATAGTTAGAAATCTTGAGTACATAAGAAGAGGATAATTGAAGGAAAAAAATTAATATTGTTAAAAATACTAAAATTTTAATGATAATAATTTAGAGGTCAATCATAAAATTCCATCATCATAATATTAATAATCACTTATCCAGATAAACCATATAATATTAATATGATACCCTTACCTCAATTGGTAATTATGTAAAAATAAAATTACACTCTTATAAAATAAAAAAAAATTATTAATATATAAGAAATTAATTTTTATTTTTATATTATCTTATATTACCAACTTATTACATCATATAATCTATGTATTAAACATTTTTTCTCAAATTCAAAACTATATGTGATAATTGTTTTCATTTTTTGTCTTTGTTTCAACATTATATTCCAGATACATGTACTCTGAACATGGTTAAATCATGACTATATTTTTAATAATGAAATAAATATCATATATATTAATGAAATATATATATATGTTAAATATTCAATAAATGGTACTGATAAAAAAAATAAACTAAATTATTCACAGAGCTGGCAGGGTGTACATATAGATGAATGTTGTTCTTATTCAATGGTTGTAACGAAAAAAATATAGATAATAATTTAGAATTACATGTTAATTTATTTTCATATATATATATATATTCACGATATATATTTTAATTACTAGACACATTTTAATTTCATGACCTCGGAATCCTGGTGTCAGTGAAATGTATTACATTGGCATGTTTATGAAGAATCAAATCCCAAACGACCAATCAGGTTAATAGTATTATAAAGACAAATTACCTAAATGATACCCATAAAACATTAGGTAATAAAAAATAAAAAAGTAATATATAAAAAGGATATAAACTACATCATTGAAATATTATTTAAATATTTATTATTCATAACATGGGAAAATAAAACATAATAAGGGTGAGGTCAAATTATCATTTAGTGTAATTAAATCTGATGAAATAATGATTCAATGAGAAAAAAATAAATTTAAATGCTAAATAACTAATAAAAAATTTCATTAAAATAACTATATAATGAAAATTCAATATATCAATTTATGTAACTGAAACACGTGCCATTTAATAAAATAACTATTAATTATATGTATTTATTGATATATCGATGAAAAATCACAAGGATAAATAATAACTGAAAATAAATTATATAAATGCTTTATTGCTAGATTCCATTATTCTTATGTACATTCTCTAGTACCATCAATGACATTCTTAAGATATTATTTCTATCAGGTAAAAACTCATATATTTTTGCCAACAATTTCATTTCATTGGATTATTGATTCATCGGGGGCTTTCATTGACTAGTCCCCAACCCGTATGGCTTAAATTAAATGGTCCACAAACTATTTATTTCATGTAAAATGAATTAATAATATATCACATAAATAATTTTCCAATGAAATATCCATATTGAATAATTAATATGGATTTATCAATAATACCATAGTGGAGGATATGTAACAACAAGGCTAGTTAACATTAAAACATTCTTAAAGAAAAATAATATTTAAACAAAACAATATTTCGCATACACCATTGGTACATTTATATCATAATTACCTGTATATTAAAAGAAATTTAAAATATAATGATTATATGAACATTCATGATGTAACATGTCAATGTATATTATATACACCAAAATAAATTGAATTTGTACAAAAAAAGTCTCAATGGAAAGTAAATTGTGTGAAATACCTTTCCTCAACCTTTATTTTATTGTGTAGTCTTTATCATATTGTATATTATTTTAAAATATTTTTTTAACTTATTATATAACTATAATTATATTTATAATATCATATATTAACTATATCCAATATTTTATTACTCGTTTGTTAACACACATTCATTATATTAACTATTTTGAGTGTTAACATCATAATTTTCTCAAGTATGTTTTGACTTCTTATTTTTTATTAATATTTATTATATCATGATTTCATAATATAAGAAACCTAAAACATGGATAAATTATCATATATATTCATTATATATGTATAATAGTAGTCCAATATATTTTTATATTATCAATAACATTCACTGTTCAAGGAGATGGTTGGCCATATTTACGCATGATCACTACAATCATTTTTTTCATATTAAATGAATGGAAACTAAATGATAAATTTCTAATTTATAAATACAGTATTATATATATGTTCTCAATGTTTTATTGGTTTATTAAAATGATTTTTTATATGTTACATTTATTGAATGAAAAGGTCATGTCACTTTAAGGGGATGGTAGTCTACATTTCCTAGTGCAAAATTATCGTATTTACACAAGTTGGAAGGCATAAATGTATGTTTAAAATAAAATTTATAAAACAAAAAATTCTTTATAAATATCATATATAACATATATTAACTGATTCTACAACATAATGTCCACATTAGGAGGTGATAAAAGAATAATGAGAAATCATCGTTTCATGGGGCCATAATTCTCTGTACATAGAAACAATATATTCAATGTATATTATATGGATGTGTATGTATGTTCAGGTAAAAAAATTACATAAAAATACCTCTTTTATTGAGTGTACTGCTGTTATTATATAGCAATATAGTAAATATATTTGAGGATGTGGATAATGAAAATGAAACTAGAGACCTTGAGAGAAGACATTACCTCTTAATCATGTAACTTCTTTTGGTGTGTATGAAAAAGCATCCCTGGATATAATTATACCCATTGGATGGATTCATGGTCTATGGTATGTATATTTTAATTCTATATAGGAATATATTTTCCAAACATAATTGGGTTGGGATGTGTGAGGAATGGGAAGAGGTGGCGTCCATTTATAAGGGAGGAAAAAAATAACTTTTTATTTTTGAAAATAAGATTTGTGTGGCCACATTTTTACCTAAAAAGTATTCAGAAAACTCAATAATCTAAGTTTCATGGAAAAATTATGGCCATATAATGACTTTTTTACAAGGTTCTAGGTCGTTGTTTCCCATAAGTTAATTGTTTATTACTTTATAAAACTTAATTATACCTCTATATTTGTATTTAATTTTGGTCACATTCATTATTGGTTTTTTGTAAAAAAAACCATTTTTTCTTAATATAAATTATGATTATTCTAAATATGGAATCCATTTTCCAATTTTCATTTATATAAGTGGAAAAAATTAATTTAAAATTCATCCTGTAGGAATGACAGGAATGCGGGTTTTTAAAGTAAAAACATTCAAAAGTTTTCTATGTATTTATAATCAATTTCAATGTGAAATTGATTCAAATGTCATAAATTTTATTAATTGATAAAAAATATTATCAATATAAACTTCAAAACTATTTAAAAATAAAATTTAAACATATACATAAATTAAATGAATAAATTGTTTTGAACTGAAAATTAGTATTTTAAACTATTCATTAAAAATGATAGGTTTTCAAAAAATATAAAAAATAAACCCTAAGCTAATTTTTATATTCTGATATAAAATATAAAAATAATTTTTGTTTTTTATATTAAATAATGATTCCAAATTCAGATTTAAAATTTTTTCTCCATTAATTGGTTGTAAAATTTACAATATAAAAATACAAGTTTTTAAGTGTAATATTTGGTTTTTAATTATCTTATGAATATAAAATATGTTGGATGAAATTAATATATATTATTTTGAAAATATTATATATATATATATATATTACATTAATATCACAAAATAATTGATAATAATTAAATCATTTAGGGTAAAATAACTATGTGAAAATAGTAATATTTTTTATAATATTCTGTCATTATCAAATTTATTTCTTATTTATTTAAAACAAATATATTCATTTCAAATTTCTATAGTACATATATTTTCATAAATTAGTTACCCTATTATATATCTAATAATTAATATGATATTTTATAACTTATTGTTTTTAATAATATATCACCAATCAATAAAAATCGGTCTTTCCTTTAAATCTATGATTTCGAAGAAAGTCACTCTTGGGTGTAACATAAGGTAACTCAGTGTTATGTGAATTACCAAATATAGAATATATCAAATCTATTTAAAATATTAAATTAATTTTTAAGTATCATGGTATTATTATGTTTATTCCATTGGTGTTGTATGTCTAGGAAGATTTTGAATATATGGCTCATAAATTATAATTTCAGGGTTTTATGTTATCCCAACCATAAATTAATTTAACCCTCGCAATTTAAAATTGATCAAAAAATATATAGAGATTGATAATAAATGATTTTTTGAAATATCCACATCATAAAAACATATAATATCATATATTCTTCATAAGATATAACAAAATACAACAGTCACATAGATATGTCACGTAGTATAAGAGAATGTGTGGGAAATAGAAACATGGACATAGGATAAAATAATCCATCAATCATTTTCTTATGGACTGTCTTAGATATAATTTTTTAGATGAATGTTTTATAAATCAAACCAATAATTCATATGTATTAATAAAGATCATCGATATCAAAAAAATGGTTATAATTAGAAAACAAACTTTTTGGAGATACTTTTTTTCTATACTTGTATAATGATATCAATAATTTTAAAAATTTAATAAATAAATTATGATCCTTTGGTAGTTCCTTGAAATATTTCTAGTTTAAATATTATATGGTGACATAAGAAAAATTTATAAATAATTTTCCAACAAACAACTTAAACCATTTCAAAAATGATTAACTTTTGTAAAATATTATAATCCCATAATTTATAGAAATGAAACTATATTTCCACAGTGAACTTATCATTATAATTTTGTCAATATGAAGATTCATTATAGTATCATATTCTTGACATGTTAATAACTTCATTATTTATCCTTTTTAAATATGGTAATAATTAAATTAACCCTAAAACATATTGGAAACATGCATTCATCCTTATTCATTATGAAAGACCCATTATATTTGATATACTACTATACTACAAATATGTTGTAAATTTAATAAATTATACTATACAACACTTGAATAAAAGACATTAATCAGTTCCAAGGTTGTTAGAACATGTCCAAATTAATCATTCTCTTCATATCCTATAGTAGAATAACGTGATAATTCACTAATAATAACATTTGGAATATATTCCTTTGATTCATGGGACATTATTTCACATTGTGTCCCATATCCTTACTGTTGAAGCAGTTTACATTGGAATCATTTTTCTTACCCTTGTAATCATGAACCTAGACTACTTCATCTCTAGACATAAAATAGGCTCTCGTTCTCTTCAATAATTTACTAGTGTTTCTTTCCAAAATTATTATATGTAGGGAAATCATCATTTCCCCTCATAATCATTAACACTTTCCCTATTTCATTGTACTCAGATGTCCTCCTCCTATATTGGATTCCATCGAAGACATTAGGTATAGAAGTATTTTTACCTATAACATTATCACATAATATAATTTCCTCATATAGTGAGAAACAAATGGTAGAATATCTCTCTTATAAATGTTATCTTAATATCATTAATTCTATGATCTTTCATACTAAATATATCATATCCAATGGAGGAGTTTACATTATTTATGATAGGATCAATTTCTAATAAATAAAATATATTAGATTAAATAATTAAATAATGTATCATCACAAAACATTTGAAACAATTAACATCAATTGAAAAATTTATTAATACCAAATATCATAATTATAACACAGTTTCTTTTGGGATATCATTTTGATCATGTCCATTTAAATGGTTTATAAATAAAATGTGAGTTATCTTAAGAATATCTTCATGGAGTGTCAAACTAGGTAAACAGTGAGGGCCATTATTATGTACCAGATTACCTTGAGTCAAGAAAAAAACACCTTTTTAGAGTTATTACTCTTAGGTACATCTATAATTGAACAACAACCACATTTAGAATGCAGACATGGATGTATTTCATAGAATTCCCATATGGAATCTTTCTAAAAAAATTATATGATGTTCTCTAATACTTATCCTCCATTTCTATATACATATTTTCTCCCAAATATATTTTTCTAAATTAAATTAAAAGGTTGCTGCTAACCTTCCTATGATACCAACTATAATCGTAAGACCTGAGAATCCTGTTTTCGGTGCCTTAATTTGTTACATTTTAATGCTTACAAGTAAACAAGTCCTGGAGGACTAATCATTTTAGAAGTCTTGGAATGCTAAATTAAGTACATGGTACCCATAATACATTTGTAAATATGAAATAAACAGATAATAAAAAAATAAAATAAACTAAATCCATGAAATATTATTCATTTATATTTTTATTTACCTGGAGAAAGGAATCATAATAAGGTTGAGTACAAATACTAAATAATATTATGTAAAGTGGGATAAATATTGTATCAATGAGAATAAATTAAAATTAAAATGTAAATAAATGATAACACACTCCATTAAAATATGTAAATAAGGAAAATGATAGATGGGGTTGTATGAAACTGAAACACATTACGTTTTAACAATGAACTAATAATTATATGTATTGAAAGATATATCTATGAAAAATCATTTGAATGAATAATAACTAAAACTAGATGAGTGAAATGTTTAACTATTGGATTTTATGTTTTCTAGGTACATGGAACTTGTACAATCAATACCTTTCAAAAGAAGGTTTGGATGTCCAAAAAAACTCATCTATTTATTTTAACTATTACCTCTCATGAAAATACTAATGTATCAAGGGGGCTTCATTAACTAGTCCCCAACCCATATTAAAGACATTAAATAATCCCAAACCCATTTATTTCATGTCCAAATAATTAATCCTATATAATATAAATAATTTTCCATATAAAATATACATATTTTAATCACAATACGTATTTATCAATAATACCTAAGAGGAGGATAAAAAACAACAAGGTTTGTTGACATCAAAACATTCTTGAAGAAAAAGGATATTTAAACATTCCAATGTGTCCCATACCAGAGAGAAACATTTATATCATAATTATCAATGAATAAAATAAACCTATAATATCATTTTATTAAATTAAAAAATAATATATCATGTCAATGGGAATTATATTCACCTAATAAATTTGAAATAGTGAATACCAAAATAAGTCTCAAGGGAATGTAAATTAAGACGTGGTCCCTTACCATAACCTTTTTTTGTTCGGTCTCCATTATCTTCGTGTATAGTGGTTTAAAATATATTACTAAATTATAAAAAACATTAATAATGTTAATAATTTCATATATTAACTTTTTACAATATATTAGTACCCATTTTTAACATTCATTCATTATTTTAACTATTTTAGGTGTAAATTTCATAGTTTTATCATGTATGTGTTGACATGAGATTTGTTCTTCCCATTAATTATAACATGTTTCCATCAACTCCATAATGTATATCACGACTTAATTATCATTTTTTAGTATATATTTATTTATAGTATTCCTATATTTTTTGATAATAGAAATGGTGTGCACCATTCATCGAGATGGTAGGTCATTCCTAAGCATGAACACCACATTCATATCTTTATTGTTTTAATAGAATGAGAAATAGATGATACACATTTATATTATAATTACCTAACAATAAATATGTTACATATGTATCATAATATTATTAAATACATTATTTATACATTCCATGTAATGCATGAACGAGTCGTACCTCTTTGAGGGGGTAGTAGTCCACCCATGCTCAAGAGAAATTGTTATCTTTACACAAGATGGGAAGCATAAATGTATGTTTCAAATAAAAAATTATATTAGAAAAAATACATTTTGAATTTCATATAAAAAATATATAATCATATTTTTAATCATATTAGACACTGTGAGTGGTGATAAAGGAAAAATGAACAATCGTCATTTATTGAGGCAGTAGTTCACCATAGGTGGAAATAGAATGTTTTTTATGTATTAGATAGAGGAGTGTGTATGTATATGTAGAAACATAACATAAAAAATCCTAAAATATTTATGATACATCTGTTTCCATATATTAATGGAAGAATGATATATGAGTGGGTGAGAATGGATGTTAAATTAGTGATCGTGAGAGAAGACATTACCTCTTAATCTGGTAACATATTTTTGTTCATACAAAAAGGCTTACATGGATATATTTCTACCCATTTTGAGTAATCAAGGTTAATAGATGGGATGTTGGTAAGATATATGGGTAGATATTGAATAAAAAAATTATTTTTAGAGGTTAGATAATAGTGGACATGTGGTGTCCATTTATAAGGGAGGAAAATGACTCACATTGTATTTTTGGAAAGAAGTTATATCTACCCAAATTTATACCTAAAAAAGTCTTAAAACCAATAAAAAAATAATTGAAGTTTCATTGGAAAATAATTCTAGGAAATTGTTTTTTTAATATTGATTGGTCCTTTGGGCCCTTATGTTAAATTTTTAGTCCTTATTAAAATTTATTTTATAGTAATAATTGTAATTAATTTAAATAAATTTCAATAATATTTTTTGTAATAAAATAATATTTTTCTAAGTGGAAATTATAAATTATTATTATTCCATATATGTAATTTTTTTATCTAAATTAAAATCACCTAAGTTGAATAAATTAATTTAAAATTCATCCCTTAGGTGTGACGATAATACGGGTTTTTAATGTAAAAACGTAAATATTTTTGTTGTGTTTTTATAATTATATTCAAATTGTAATTTATATTAATGAAATAAATTTTATAATTTGAAAAAAGTATTATATAAATAAAATAATTTTTTTTAAATATAATTGAATTTTATAAATAAGTTAGATGAAAAAATCATTTTGAACTAATCTTTAGTATTTTTAACTATTCATTAAAAATGATATGTTTACGAAAAGTTCAAAAAGTATCCCAAACATAATTTTTAATTTTATATTTCAAGTATTAATTTTATTTTGATGTAATAAATCATTAATGTGAAGAAATTAAAATTTAGAATGGGTTCCCCATTAAATGGAAGTAAAATTGCCTTTATAAATTAAATCTAGGTTATATCTGATTATATTTAATAATATATCGTTATTTGGTAATACTGGGCCTCTTTTCTAATGTAAGCATTGGATGAAAGTTTCTACTACCCGTAACATAAGGTAACTCTTTGTCAAGTGAATTATGAAGTATAATATATATCGAATCTATTTAAAATATTAAATATAGTTTAAAGTATCAAGGAATTATTTTCCCTTACATGATTGGTGTCGCGTGTCAGGCACACAATCGAATATAAATTTCTCACTCTATAATTTTGGGGTGTTACAGACATAAAATTTAAAAAAACCCAGTATTAATGTACATGAAAATTACATCATTTTTCCATAATACATAAATCATTACACACACAGATACACAAAGTCAATATTACTTTAGGTCCTTTTGTAACATGGAAATATAAACATCAGTACATAAGTGAGCTACAATAACTCCCACTTGGTTATTCATGACTATAAACCATTGTTATACACATCACAGATAACGCATATCTTCATAAAAATGGCAATGCATACATAATAAGGGCTGACCTCATATTATTAGTAATTTTAAAAAAGGGAGGTATGAAAGAATAAACAAGATAACAAGGGTATGATAATGTTAAAATTAAATTATGAGATCAAGACCATCATATAAAAAATCATAAAAATGGATCATGGAATTATGTTGGTAGTTCATTAGATGTTAATCATAATGGAACCAAGATCATTTTCAATGAAATCATAAAAGCGAATAAATTATGGAATTTTGGATTACTAATAAACATGTAATAACAATACCTATAGGTCAAGACACATTTATATAACTTATATGGGCACTTAATGGAGACTACACATACTGGGAGGTACACACCACCATCTATAGTCTATATACTTTATTTGTAAGGGATGATTTTTACACACCATTCCATAGTACTTTGGGTTTATGCATCTTCCTGTATTTTTTAATGATTCTGAATCATCCCATAGATGACCGAGTTTCCCATGATCCTTGTTCATGTAGACTACACTTACTGGGTGAGACACACCAATATCAAAAATAGTAGTCCTTACCTATTAATGGATCAATTTTCCTCATCTTATCATAGTGTATTAGTAATATTTAATTGATTCCTATGATTATCTCATTATATTTAAATCATTACCTAATGCTTTGGAGAGAGATATAGGTCCCAACCGTGACATAAATAATTCATTCATATTTTTTACAAATGAAAATAATTCAATCATTATATCTGGTCCAATTAAATGAAATGGGTTTCGCAAATATAAAATCAAAACCAATTAAAAAAAATGGTTGTTCCAAAAATTTATTCACCTCATAACATAGAGAAAACATATCGGTTTCCTAATCCTTTCATCAAAGCACAACCCATGAAAAAAAGTTAGTTTCAAAATCATATTACATGTTGAAGAGAAACAAGTGTCATAAACTATGTGGTAGTAAAACATATATGATTAAATATAGAAACTAAATGGTATTCTTAGTTCATGTCTCCAATAAAACATAAAATATAAAAAATAATGACATCTTATATGGAAATGTATTTTAAAATTTCACATGAATAATTTTTAAATTAAAATATCCTTTCTTTTAAAACCATTTCCATAAATCAATTTCAAAACTAATTTTCATGTAAATAATGATTTTCATTTTATTCAAAACATTTCATGATGAAAATCTGATTTCCACTTATGAAATACATTTTAAAATAACAGGACAATTTCAAAATCGTTTCTTTTAAAATATTATTGAAAACTTATAAATCAATATCGAAAATATTTTGAAAACCATTTTCCATGAAAACATATAAATCAAACATGAAATAATTTTAAAATCATTTTTCTTATAAATTATATTGACATTGTATAAATGAAGATTTGATATCAGTAAATTCCATTTCATAGAAAAACATATTTGAAAAACATCTAAAGGAATCATTTAAAATCATTTGAATCACTTTTTAAACATAAAAAATTATTTAAAACCCCTTTTACTTTTAAATACATTTTTAGATAAAAAACATCAAGAATATTAGGGAATTATTTATTTAAAATAAAATAATCATGTAGACATAAGACAGAAGCATGATGGAAGTTATATTTATGATGGTGGGTAATTTTCTACATACCAAACATTCATTTTGTACCTTAAAAGATTAGAAAAATGAATTGATTTGAAAATTCCAAGAATAATCATTTTAAAAAAATTCTATAAAGGTAATAAATAGTTAAAATTTTCCATTAAACATTATAACATCATAGAAAAATATTTTCTACTAACGTTTTTTGAAAATTCATTTATGAAAGAACACACATTTCAGTTCCAAAGGATAAATGAAGTCATATTCTAATAAAAACATTTTTTTAATTAAATTAAGATCCAAATAGTTGTTGTAACATCCCAGGTAAATAATGAATTAAACATTTTCATATTTATTAATATTTACGAATTAAATATTAATTTTACTTTAAATGGGTTGCTATGTTCGATAGCGTACCCGATACGCAACAAAGTGTTTCTTTGAAATCATACGTTGCACACTAGTAATAAAATAATATTATTTTAAATGGTAGTTAACACATAGCCGTTGTATTGGCAGGAATGGATAGAAATAACTAAAATATGATTATATATGTTTTTAAATATTTTCACTTTTATCTAATAAAAGATAATGTCTTAAAATAAGGAAAGAATTCAATTTTAGGCGTATATGCCCTAGTTTTCCCTAAAGGTTCACTTATCGCCTTTTGATGGAGGACTATTATTAAATATAGTTTTTTTCACTCTTATACATTCTATTGGACCAAATAAAACTTTTCTTTAGAATCAGGACATAAAAATTTACTTTGTGTAAATGTTTGGTATTTTTCCGATAAAGATTATTTTTTTAATGAATAGTGTAAAATGTTGTATTTTAATTCAAAACCTCTTTTAATCAAATTTATTTATATGATTATATTATATTTTAAATTGGTTTTATAGTGAAATTAGAATAAATTTTTACCATTAAATCCAATAGTGGTCGTTGGAATTAATTTCACTTTGAAATCGGACATAAACTAGTGTCAATCTTTTGATACTTATTGTTTCATGAAAACACGCTATTTGCTCTGACAGCGGGAATTAATTATTAAATTAATTAATGCAACTTATATGTTTTTAATTTTGTAAAATAGACTTCATTTTTTAATTTGTAATTTCAAATATAGCTTAGGGTGAATTTTTGGTATTTTTCTGAAAAACATCAATTTTTTATGAATAGTGAAACAACTAAGTGGTACTTAAAAAACTGATTTTTCGTTTAAATGAAATTTTACCACCTCTGTGTTTTGAATTTCAAAAATCAGACATACATGGTTGTAATTAATAAATAAAATGTGGTTCAATGGGATTAAAATAATTTTTTGGTGAATAGTAACTTATTATGTTTTTAATCAAGATTAGAGGTAATTAGTGTAATTTAAGGTAAACATAATGTTGTAATAATATGAAATGATCTTAACACATGTACTAACCTCATTGGATGTGTCATGGCTGACCAAGAAAATCCATTGGTCAACTTGGGGACCCCATGAAGGCACTTTGGTTTGAAAATGACATTAATAACTTTTTATTTATAGTTAAAATAAAAATGTCACAAACATGAGTGCTTTTACTCAGACACTTTTTACATGGGGTTATAAAAATAATATTTTAGACTATAAATATTAATTGGAAAGGTAAAAAGATTTGCTACATCATATTATTTTATTTTATAATTTTTAGACATTAAATTAATTAAATTATTTTTGATATCATGATGATGTAGTGATTACCTCATTAATAAAGTATTTAAATAAAATGGAAAGATAATGTAAAATATAAGTCCTACACATGTCAAAAACCTACACATGATGATGCGCTTCTGATTCGGTTTGGCAGTTTGTTGATGACCTATGGTGAGTTTCCCTACCGTTTGAGGGTGTGCTCAAGCGTCGGTGGTTTGGTGGTCTGACTCTCCTCTGGTGAGTTAGGGTTTTTGTGCTTTTTGCGGCTGATCTGGTCGGCGGCGTCGGGATCTCCTGCTTTCCTTTTTGGCGTGTTTTTGGGGGTTTTTTTTCTTCTGTTCTTGTTATCTTGCAGGGTTTCGATCTGTCGTGGTTTTTATTCATGCGTCTTCACGAGTATGGGTTGAAGCTGCTTTGTGGATGTTATTTTCGTTTGAGTGGATGGTTTGCGATGGTGGTGATGTTCGGGCTTGCGCCGTTTGGGGTTTTCCCTCAAGGTCGTTGGATGCTAGGATCCGTGAATACAGTGGCAGTCCGGTGTGTTTTCCCTGCGGCCTAGATGGAGTCGACTTTGGGATTCGTGATGGCTCGAACCTTGCAAGGTGAACGACGATGCAGAGGTGAAGTGAGGATCGTCCCTGTTCGATGTTGTGATTCCGGCAACGTCGAGGTGATGTGTTGAGTGTCTCCGACAATGGTTCCCTGCCTAGGCGCGTGGGGATCCAGCGAGTGTGAGTGGTTCGAGAGTGATGTGCGGACCGAGGTGTCTGTGTGATGTTCCGAAACCCGAGGTGGGGCACGGCTCGAGGCATTGAAGACTGAGTTTTTAAATTTGGATGTATTTTGATTGAATTTCAAATTCCTGGTGACGTGGACTGTAAGGGGTACCGGCAACCCTTAAACCGGTTTCATGGGAACCGGATACCCTCAAACCGGCCATCAGATAATCCAAAAAAAATGATTTGCAGCATTCTAAAATAAATTAACACTTCCTTACTTTCCAAAAGTTCCCCTCCTCTCCTCTTATAAAAGGCCCCCACCTCTACCACCATACCCACACTTCCAAAGACTTTGGCTCGGCCAACCCCTGAACATTTTGTCTCTCCACATCCCTCTATTACTCCTTGAAGCCTCACTTTGTGTATTAGCCTTCCCAAGGAAGCCTTTGAGCTCAAATCTAAGAGAGTTACCCGATTTTAAGGTGATGTCTTCACTTGTGTTCTTTTATTTTATTTTGCTTCTCCAACCCCCTAAACTCTTTTTATTCAATTATTTTGTAACAACTCCGGTATCTTCCACATACTAGGATGTTTTTATAAGAAGCTTTCGAGCTATACTTACACACATCTACATCTAATGGTTAAAGAACATACTGTTTCAGTGGTTGGCGAATTTCTGCCTCACAAAACGATAATTGTTCAATATTATTTTAAACACCTTTAATGGTGGCCATTAAGATGTCACTATATTTTTTTATGATATATATTATGTTTATGTTTTCCTTATGCTTCTGTATTTTTAATTTCTTGTATACGTTTATGGTTTCCATTGTTGGTAATCACGATAATTTCATTTTAGGAAGTGCGGACTACCGCCACCTCAAAGTGATTTGATTCGTTAATGCCATATGTGGGACATATAAAGGATGAATTTAAAGTTATTATATATTATGTTATACTGGAATTATAATATACCACTTTATCATTATTATTTCATTCCATTAAATTATGATATTGAAATTAAAGTAGAGTTCATGCGTACGTACGGCTTACCGTCTCCATGGACGGTGCATTTCATTTCTTATCCCCAAATGTAATGTACTATTATAAGTACATATATATAATGGATATATATGATGTATGTTAAATCTAAATTATTAATATAATTCTGGAATTAATATATACATACCTATCATTTATTTTTAATTTCTTTAATATGACAAAGAAATGAATGTAGCGTTCATGCGTACGTACGGCTTACCGTCTCCATGTACGGTACATTTCATTTCTTACCTATAAATGATTATGTAATATTATAAATACATGTATATGCTGGATATATATGATATATATGATATCCAAATTAGGAATGTCATTCTGAATATAAATAACCTTTGACCACACGAACAACATGTAATTGTAAGAAGTCCACATTCGACTTAAGAACCAAATACCTGCAAAAAAAACATTATTATCTTAAATGATTACATAATGTTTATAACATGGAAATAAGTGATATAAAAGTAATAATAATCTTGAAAAATGTTCTTAAGCAAGTTGAAATTAACTCAAGTTTATTATTCAGGACATTAAAGAACGATCGAGTCAAGTTGGACCCGAGGTAAGGGACTTCGTCTCAATCTCCTTTCATTGAGGAATATTTCGTTTTATACACAAGTTTCTTTTATACGGTGTATAAACCCCTTGGGGTTTTAATTTTATACAAAACGAATCTTTTTCTATGAAGATTTTTTACAAATCAACAAAAAAGGAATGTTTCTTTTAACATACGCGGTGACAATGTCCTTTTCCGCCACCGTGAGTATTATTTGGTCATTGGCATCATGAACAAGCCGTAATGTTTTTTTAAATGAAATAAATACTATATACTCTTTTATTTATTTTGGTATCAAAAATGGTTTTTTATAATGGATTTGATATTCCAATATATTTAAGTGATATATTGTGATCAAAGTGTGGAAGTGTTTTCTTTCCATTATATTTGTTTTATGTATTATGATTTTTATAATGGTACTTGGACATTTTACGGGTGGTTACGTGATAAACCATATGATGGGTGGTGCCGTGAATACCAGGATGGGTGGTTACGTTTTAACCTCCAATGCATTGGGTATGGAATTCGGCCGTATGGCTATTCCATTAAGTATGTATGGAAGTTGTCCGTATTGCTATTCCATTAAGTGATATGTGTGGAAGTCGATTGTATGGTTATTCCACTTAAGTATGTTTATGTCCCAAGTTACCTTTATATGTTATGTGTTCTTTATATGGGTTTTATGGTATTCCTTTGGTTACAAAAGGGTAAGTAATGATATTTTATTCAGTGAAGATTTTTTACTACTTCATGAAGGAGAAGTTATTACTTTGATAAATTATACATGGTTTACTTGATGTTTGAAAAACTAATAGTTTTCATTCATTGTGTATCCCTTACAGAGATTTTTATGCTCACACTAAGTTTTTTTTGAAATTTTTTTCATAGGAAGGAATGTGGAATAGGGTCAAGGATGGGATCAAGGGAAAGTAATGCTATATAAAACATTGAACTAGACATGTTTCTTTTTAAGAGTTTTTTATTCTATGGAAACTTAGTAGAAGTGTCTACTTTGTAAACTTTTGAGATGTAACAGTTATGTCCTAATTCTCTAAAACTCTAAACCTGAAAATATCCTCAATGTGAATTATTCATTTAATTCAATATTAAGAGATGTTTAAGGCCGGGGCCTTATAGTTGGTATCAGAGGTTGGTTTAGACAACTACAGGAGTTAGAAAATTTTTAAATTATAAATTAAATTATGGTATGATTGAAATGATATAGCATTTGAAGATTACCATGTTGCTTCACCTAAGTTATTTCATTGTTAAGAATGGTTTTTCGTTGAGGAAACAGAGAATATTTTTCTGGGAAGGCATACAGAGGGAAATGACCTTTCAAATCAGTATCCTGAGATGGTCAGAATCAGAACTAAACAGTTTGTTGTTGTTATTGCTCAGTTGACTCAAGTTACTACCGAAGGTTTGTTGAAAAGTTTTCACAGTTATCTAGTCCAATGACTAAGCTAACTCGGAAGGGTGTTAAGTTTATCTGGCCAAAAGAATGTGATGATTGTTTTAAGGAGTTGAAAAGAAGATTGGTGAATGCTCCAGTTTTGGCACTTCCTTCCAGAAATGTTGAGTTTCTTATATACAATGATGCTTCGTTGAAGGGACTTGGTTGTGTCCTTATGCAGAATGATCAGGTAATTTCTTATGCTTCACGTCAGTTGAAAACTCGTGAGGTAAATTACCCTACACATGATTTTGAATTAGCTGCTGTTGTTTTTTCATTAAAAATTTAGAGGAATCATTTGTATGGAGTAAAGTGGGCAATATATACTGATCACAAATGTTTAAAGTATATATTCACTCAGATATAATTGAACATGAGATAGAGTTGATGGCTGGAATTAATCAAGGATTATTATTGTACAATTAATTACCATCTGGGAAAACCAAATAAAGTGGCTGATGATTTGAGTCGAAAAAGTAATGCTTCATTAACCGTGCTATGTTTGGAACGAGATCCATTGGTTTTTGATTTGATGAACATTGGCATAGAAGTTGTTGGTGCAGGAAGTTCTTCTGTTTTGTTTCAGGTATCAGTGAGATCGTCCCTATTAGACAGAATTAAGCAAGCATAGAGGGAAGATAGTGAGTTGTAGAAAAAGGTAGAGGTGGTTTAGAAGGGTAAGTTGCCTGAATTCATCATTGATAATGATTTTGTTTTGATGTTTGGGAAGAGATTTTGTGTCCCTGGTGATTCACAGTTGAAGAATGAGTTGTTATGTGAGGCTCATAGTTCCCCATTTTCAGTTCATCCTGGCAGTACTAAGATGTATAGGGATCTGCGGGAGTATTACTGGTGGAATGGAATGAAATGAGATATTGATGATTTTACTGTGAAGTGTTTGACTTGTCAATAGGTTAAAGCAGAGCGGAACATACCAAAAGGGTTGCTTCAGTCTTTACCAGTGCCAGAGTGGAAATGGGAAAATATATCCATGGACTTTGTTGTGGGATTACCGAGGACATCTCGAGGTAATAATGCAATCTGGGTTATTATTGATCGATTAACTAAATCTGCTCATTTCCTTGCCATACGAGATAATTTTTCTCTAGATCAACATTCTCGTTTGTATCTTATAGAGATAGTCAGGTTACAGGGATTTCTTCTCTCCATTGTATCTGACCGTGATCACAGGTTTACTTCTAACTTTTGTAAAGGCCTTCAAAAGTCGTTGGGTAGTGAATTAAATCTTAGTACAGCTTTTCATCCGTAATCAGATGGGCAGTCAGAATGAATAATTAAGACCTTTGAGGATATGCTAAGATCTTGTTCGATGGATTATTAGGGATGTTGGGACCAACATCTTTCTTTGGTTGAGTTTTCTTATAATAATAGTTTTCATTCCAGTATACAGATGGAACCATTTGTGGTATTATATAGGAAGCAGTGTCGAACTCTAGCATTTTGGGATAATGTGGGTGAAAGGAAGCTGATGGGACCTGAATTGGTAGAAGAGATTGCAGAAAATGTTCAGTTGATTCAGAAACACATGAGAACAGCTCAGAGTAGGCAGAAGAGTTATGCAGATAACCGGAGGAAGGATCTATCTTTCGAGGTTAGTGATCATATTTTTCTCAAGGTTTCTCCCTGGAAAAGTGTGATGAGATTTGGTAAGAAAGTAAAGCTGAGTCCAAGGTTCATTGGACCATATCAACTTCTGGAGAAAGTTGGATCAGTTGATTACCAAGTGGCTTTACCTCCGAGTTTGTCTTAGGTACATGATTTGTTTCATGTTTTGATGTTGAGGAAGTATATGGCAGATCCATCTCATGTTTTGAGTCGAAAGGTAGTTCAGCTGGAGGAGAACTTATCTTATAAAGAACAACCAGTCCATATTCTTGACCGAAGAGAGCAAGTGTTGCGAAATAATTTAATTCACCAGGTAAAGGTTTTGTGGAAAAACCATATTGTTTAAGAGGCAACGTGGGAATCTGAAAATGCTATGATGGATAAATACCCCCCCACTTATTTTGATAAGTGAATAAAATTGTGAGGACGCAATTCCCAAAAGGGGGGAAGGATGTAACATCTGAGTTAAATAATGAATAAAACATTTTCATATTTATTAATATTTACGAATTAAATATTAAGTTTACTTCAAAGGGGTTTCTATTTCCGATAGTGTGCCCGATACACAACAAATAGTTTCTTTGAAATCTTATGTTGCACAATAGTAATAAAATAATATTATTTTAAATGGTAGTTAACACATAGCCATTTTATTGGTGGGAATGGATAGAAATAACTAAAATATGATTATATATGTTTTTTAATGGTTTTTACTTTTATCTAATAAAATATAAAGTCTTAAAATACGGAAAGAATTCAATTTTAGGCGTATATGCCCTAGTTTTAACTAAAGGTTCACTTATCGCCTTTTGATGGAGAACCGTCATTAAATATAGTTTTTTTCACTCTTATGCATTCTATTGGACCAAATAAAACTCTTCTTTATAATCGGGACATCAAAATTTACTTTGTGTAAATTTTTGGTATTTTTCCGATAAAGTTCATTTTTTTAATGAATAGTGTAAAATCTTGTATTTTAATTCAAAACCTCTATTTAATCTAATTTATTTATATGATTAGATTATATTTTGAATTGGTTTTATAGAGAAAATAGAATATATTTTTACCATTAAATCCAATAGTGGTCGTTGGAATTAATTTCACTTTGAAATCAGACTTAAACTAGTGTCAATCTTTTGATACTTATTATTTCAGAAAAACACGATATTTGCTCTTACAGTGGAAATTAATTATTAAATTAATTAATGAAACTTATATGTTTTGAATTTTTTAAAATAGACTTCATTTTTGAATTAGGAATATCAAATATATCTTAGGGTGAATTTTTGGTATTTTTCGGAAAAACTTCAATTTTTGATGAATAGTGAAACAACTAAGTGGTACTTAAAAAACTGATTTTTCGTTTAAATGAAATTTTACCACCTCTGTGTTTTGAATTTCAAAATTCAGATAAACATGGTTGTCATTAACAATTAAAATGTGGTTTAATGGGATTAAAATAATTTTTTGGTGACTAGTAACTTTTTAAGTTTTTAATGGCGATTAGAGGTAATTAGTATAATTTAAGGTAAACATAATGTTGTAATAATATGAAATGATCTTGACACATGTAATAACCTCATTGTATGTGTAATGGACGACCAATAAAATACATGGGTCAACATGGGGACCCCATGAAGCCACTTTGGTTTGAAAATGACATTAATAACTCTTTATTTAAAGTTAAAATAATAATGTCACAAACATGAGTTGTTTTACTAACACACTTTTTACATGGGGTGATACAAATAAGATTTTTGACTATACATATTAATTGGAAAGGTAAAAGGATTTCCTACATCATTGAATTTTTTTATAATTTTTACACATTAAATAAATTAAATTATTTATGACATCATGATGATGCAGCGATTACCTCATTAATAAAAGATTTAAATAAAATGGAAAGATAATGTAAAATCTAAGACCTACACATTTCAAAAACCTATTTTATGGTTGGAGTTAGATCCCTTATCACCTTAACCTCGAAGCACATCAACGTGGGACCATTAAAATCCTAAACACATTCTAAAATAAAGTAACACTTCCTTACTTTCCAAGAGTGCCCCTCCTCTCCTCTTATAAAAGGCCCCCACCTCTACCACCATAACCACACTTCCAAAGACTTTTCCTCGGCCAAACCCTACCCATTGTGTCTCTCCAAATCCATCTATTACTCCTTGAAGCCTCACTTTGGGCAGAATTCTTCCCAAGGAAGCCTTTGAGCACAAATCTATGAGAGTTACCGGATTTCAATGTGATGTTTTCACTTGTGTTCTTTTGTTTTATTTTGATTCTCCAACCCCCTAAACTATTTTTATTCATTTCTTTTGTAACAACTCCAGTATCTTAAATATACTAGGATGTTTTTATAATATGATTTAGAGCTACACTTACACACATCTACATCTAATGGTTAATGAACATACTGTTTCTGTGGTTGGCGAATTTATTCCTCACGAAACAATGATTGTTCAATCATCTTTTAAACACATTTAATAGTGGCCATTAAGATGTCACTATATTTATATATGATATATATTATGTTTATGTTTTCCTTATGCTTCTGTATTTTTCATTTGTGGTATACCTTTATGGTTTCCATTGTGGGTAAACACGATAATTTCATTTTAGGAAGTGCGGACTACCGCCCCTTCAAAGTGATTTGATTCGTTAATGCCATATATGGGAGGTATAAAGGATGGATTTAAAGTTAATATATATTATGTTATACTGGAATTATAATATTCCTCTGTATCATTATTATTTCTTTCCATTTAATTATGATATATAAATGAAAGTAGCGTTCATGCGTACGTACGGCTTACCGTCTCCATGAACGGTGAATTTCATTTCTTATCCCCAAATGTAATGTACTATTATAAATACATATATATAATGTATATATATGATTTATGTTAAATCTAAATGAATGATAAAATTCTGGAATTAAAATATACATACCTCTCATTTATTTTTAATTCCATTAATATGATAAAGAAATGAAAGTAGCGTTCATGCGTACGTACGGCTTACCATCTCCATGAACGGTGCATTTCATTTATTACCTCTAAATGATTATGTAATATTATAAATACATGTATATGATGGATATATATGATATAAATTATATCCAAATCATGAATGTCATTTGGGATATAAATAACCTTTGACCACACGAACAACATGTAATTGTAAGAAGTCCACTTTCGACTTAAGAACCAAATACCAAAAAAACAAAAATTATTAACCTAAATGATTACATAATGTTTATCACATGGAAATAAGTGATATAAAAGGAATAATAAGATTGAAAAATGTTATTAATCAATTATAAATTAACTCAAGTTTATTATTCAGGACGTTAAAGAATGATCGAGTCAAGTTGGACTAAAGGTAAGGGACTTCGTCTCAATCTCCTTTCATTGAGGCATATTTCGTTTTATACACAACTTTCTTTTATACGGTGTATAAACCCCTTTTACATTTACTTTTATACAAAAGGAATCTTTTTATATGAATCATTTTAGAAAACAACAAAAAGGAATGTTTCTTTTAACGTACGTGGTGACAAGAACCTTTTCCGCTGCCATGAGTATTATTGTGTCATCGGCTTCCGGAACAAGCCGTAATGTTTTTTTTAAATGAAATAAATACCATATACTCTTTTATGTATTTTGGTATTGAAAATGGTTTTTTATAATGGATTTGTTATGTCAATATATTTAAGTGATATATTGTGATCAAAGTGTGGAAATGTTTTCTTTCCATTATATTTTTTTTATGTCTTATGATTTTTATAATGGTACTTAGACATTTCACAGGTGGTTACGTGATAAACCATTTGACGTGTGGTGCAGTGAATACCAGGAAGGGTGGTTACGTTATAACCTCCAATGCATTGGGTATGGAATTCGGCCGTATGTCTATTCCATTAATTATGTATGAAAGTTGGTCGTATGGTTATTCCATTAAGTAATATGTGTGGAAGTCGACCTTGTGGTTATTCCACTTAAGTATATTTTTGACCAATGTTACCTTTATATGTTATGTGTTCTTTATATGGGTTTTATGGTAATCCTTTGGTTACAAAAGGGTAAGTAATGATATTTTATTCAGTGAAGAGTTTTTACTACATCATGAAGGTGAAGGTATTACTTTGATAAAGTATACATGGTTTACGTGATGTTTGAAAAACTAACAGTTTTCATTCTTTGTGTATCCCTTACTGAGCTTTTTATTCACACACCATGTTTTTTTTTGAAATGTTTTTTATAGGACAGAATGTGGAATAGGGTCAAGGATGGGATCAAGGGAAATTCATGCTATATAAAACATGGAACTAGACATGTTTCTTTTTAAGAGTTTTTTTTATTCTATGGAAACTTAGTAGAAGTGTCTACTTTGTAACCTTTTGAGATGTAACAGTTATGTCCTAATTCTCTAAAACTCTAAACCTGAAATGATCCCCAATGTGAATTATTCATATAATTCAATATTAAGAGATGTTTAAGCTCGGGGCCTTATAGTTGGTATCAGAGGTCGGTTTAGACAACATTAAGAGTTAGAAAATTGTTAAATTATAAATTAATTTATGGTATGATTGAAATGATATAGCATTTGAAGATTACCAAGTTGCTTCACCTAAGTTATTTCAGTGTTAAGAATGGTTTTTCATAGAGGAAATAGAGAATCTTTTTCTGGGATGGCATACAGAGGGAAATGACCTATCAAATCAGTATCCTAAGATGGTCAGAATCAGAACTAAAAAGTTTGTTGTAGTTATGGCTCAGTTGACTCAGGTTACTACCGATGGTTTGTTGAAACTTTTTCATGGTTATCTAGTCTAATGACTAAGCTAACTTGGAAGGGTGTTTAGTTTATCAGGACAAAAGAATGTGATGATTTTTTGTAGGAGTTGAAAAGAATATTTGTGAATGCTCCAGTTTTGGCACTTCATTCCAGAAATAGTGAGTTTTTTATATATAGTGATTCATTGTTGAATGGAATTGGTTGTGTCCTTATGCGGAATGATCAGTTAATTTCTTATGCTTCACGTCAGTTGAAAACTCATGAGTTAAATTACCCTACACATGATTTGGAATTAGCTGCTGTTGTTTTTGCTTTAAAAATTTCGAGGCATCATTTGTATGGGGTAAAGTGTGAAATATATAATGATCACAAAATTTTAAAGTATATATTCACTCAGAAAGAATTGAACATGAGACAGAGGTGATGGCTGGAATTAATCGAGGATTGTGATTGTACAATTCATTACCATCCGGGAAACCCAAATAAAGTGACCGATGCTTTGAGTCCAAAAAGTAATGCGTCATTAACATGCTACATTTGGAACGAGATCCTTTGGTTTTTTATTTGATGAACTTTGGCAAATAAGTTGTTGGTTCAGGAAGTTCTTTTGTTTTGTTTCAGGTATCAGTGTGATCATCCCTATCAGACAGAATTAAGCAAGCACAGAGGGGAGATAGTGAGTTGCAGAAAAAGGTAGAGCTGGTTCAAAAGGGTAAGTTGCCTGAATTCAACTTTGATAATGATTGTGTTTTGAGGTTTGGGAAGAAATTTTGTGTCCCTGGTGATTCACAGTTGAAGAATGAGTTGTTATGTGAGGCTCATAGTTCCCCATTTTCTGTTCATCCTGGCAGTACTAAGATGTACAACGATATGCGATAGTATTACTGGTGGGATGGAATGAAAAGATATATTGCTGATTTTACTGTGAAGTGTTTGACTTGTCAGCAGGTTAAAGTAGAGCTGAACGTACCAAAAGGGATACTTCAGCCTTTACCAGTGCCAGAGTGGAAATGGGAAAATATATCCATGGTCATTTTTTGTGATTACCGATGACATCTTGAGGTAATAATGCAATCTGGGTTATTGTTGATCGATTGACTAAATCTGCTCAATTTCTTTGCCATACGAGATAATTTTTCCATAGATCAACATTCCCATTTGTATCTTAAAGAGATAGTCAGGTTACATGGATTTCCTCACTCCATTTTATCGGACCGTGATCCCAGGTTTACTTCTAACTTTTGGAAAGGCCTTTAGAAGTCGTTGGGTACTGAATGAAATCTTAGTACAGCTTTTCATCCGAAATCAGATGGGCAGTCAGAATGAACAATTCAGACCTTGGAGGATATAGTACGAGCTTGTTCGATGGATTATCAGGTAAGTTGGGACAAACATCATTCTTTGGTTGAGTTTTCTTATAATAACAATTTTCATTCCAGTATACAGATGGCACCATTTGAGGCATTATATTAGAAGCGGTGTCGAACTCTAGCATTTTGGGATAAAGTGGGTGAAAGAAGCTGATGGGACCAGAATTGGTAGAAGAGATGGCAGAAAAAGTTTAGTTGCTTCAGAAACACATGAGAACAGCTCAGAGCAAGCAGAAAAGTTATGCGGATAATAGGATGAAGGATCTATCTTTCGAGTTAGGTGATCATGTTTTTCTCAAGGTTTCTCCATGGAAAAGTGTGATGAGATTTGGTAAGAAAGGAAAGATGAGTCCATGGTTCATTGGACCATATGAAATTTTGGAGAAAGTTGGATCAATTTCTTATTGAGTGGCTTTATCTTTGAGTTTATCTCAGGTACACAATGTTTTTCATGTTTTGATGTTATGGAAGTATATACCAGATCTATCTCTTGTTTTGAGTCCAGAGGTAGCTTAGCTGGAGGAGAACCTATCTTATGAAGAACAACCAGCCCAGATTCATGACCAAAGAGAGAAAGTGTTTTGAAATAAGGTAATTCACCAAGTAAAGGTTCTGTGGAAAAACCATATTGTTGAAGAGGCAACGTGGGAATCAGAAAATTCTATGAGGTATAAATACCCCCACTTATTTTGATAAGTGAATAAAATTGCAAGGACGCAATTCCTAAAAGGGGGGAAGGATGTAACATCCCAGGTAAATAATGAATAAAACATTTTCATATTTATAAATATTTATAAATTAAATATTAATTTTACTTTAATGGGGTTCCTATGTTCGATAGCGTACCCGATACGCAACAAATAGTTTCTTTCAAATCTTATGTTGCACACTAGTAATAAAATAATATAATTTTAAATGGTAGTTAAACAATTGCCGTTGTATTTGCCGGAATGGATAGAAATAATTAAAATATGATTATATATGTTTTTTAAATGTTTTTACTTTTATCTAATAAAAGATAAAGGCTTAAAATACAGAAAGAATTCAATTTTAGGCGTATATGCCCTAGTTTTCACTAAAGGTTCACTTATCACCTTTTGATGGAGAACCGTAATTAAATATAGTTTTGTTCACTCTTATACATTCTATTGGACCAAATAAAACTCTTCTTTATAATCGGGACATCAAAATTTACTTTGTGTAAATTTTTGGTATTTTTCTAATAAAGTTCATTTTTTTAATGAATAGTGTAAAATGTTGTATTTTAATTCAAAACCACTTTTTAATATAATTTATTTATATGATTAGATTATCTTTTGAATTGGTTTTATAGTTAAAGTAGAATATATTTTTACCATTTAATCCAATATTGGTCGTTGGAATTAATTTCACTTTGAAATCAGACTTAAACTAGTGTCAATCTTTTGATACTTATTGTTTCAGGAAAACACGTTATTTTCTCTGACAGTAGGAATAAATTATTAAATTAATTAATTCAACTTATATTTTTTTAATTTTTTAAAATATACATCATTTTTGAATTAGGAATATCAAATATAGCTTAGGGTGAATTTTTGGTATTTTTCTGAAAACTTCAATTTTTGATGAATAGTGAAACCACTAAGTGGTACTTAAAAAACTGATTTTTCGTTTAAATGAAATTTTACCACCACTGTGTTTTGAATTTCAAAAATAATACATACATGGTTGTAATTAATAAGTAAAATGTGGTTCAATATGATTAAAATAATTTTTTGGTGAATAATAACTTATTAAGTTTTTAATCGCGATTAGAGGTAATTAGTGTAATTTAAGGTAAACATAATGTTGTAATAATATGAAATGATAATGACACATGTACTAACCTCATTGGATGTGTCATGGCCGGCCACGAAAATCCATGGGTCAACATGGGGACCCCATGAATCCACTTTGGTTGAAAAATGACATTAATAACTTTTTATTTTAAGTTAAAATAAAAATGTCACAAACATGAGTTGTTTTACTAAAAAAAATTTACATGGGGTATTAAAAATCAGATTTTTGACTATAAATATTCTTTGGAAAGGTAAAAATATTTCCTACATCATATTAGTTTTTTTTATAATTTTTATACATTAAATAAAGTAAATTATTTATGACATCATGATGATACAGCGATTATCGTATTAATAAATGATTTAAATAAAATGAAACGATAATGTAAACTTTAAGACCTAAACATGTCAAAAATCTATTGGATGTGTGGATTTAGAACCCTTATAACATTATCCTCTAAACACATCAATGTGGGACCATTAAAATCCTAAAATCATTCTAAAATTAAGGATCAATTCCTTGATTTCCAAGAGTGCCCCTCCTCTCCTCTTATAAAAGGCCCCCACCTCTACCACCATACCCACACATACAAAGCCTTTGGATCGTCCAACCCCTGCCCATTTTGTCTCTCCACATACCTATATTAATCCATGAAGCCTCACTTTTGGCAGAAGTCTTCCCAAGGATGCCTTTGAGCTCAAATCTAATAGAGTTACCCGATTTTATGGTGATGTCTTCACTTGTGTTCTTTTGTTTTATTTTGCTTCTCCAACCCCCTAAACTCTTTTTATTCATTTCTTTTGTAACAAATCCAGTATCTTAAATAAACTAGTATGTTGTTATAAGATGATTTCTAGCTATACTTATAGACATCTACATCTTATGGTTAAAGAACATACTGTTTCTGTGGTTGGCGAATTTCTGTCTCACGAAATGATGATTTTTCAATCTTTTTTTAAACACCTTTAATGGTGGACATTAAGATGAGACTCTATATATATATGATATATATTATGTTTATGTATTCCTTATGCTTCTATATTTTTCATTTGTGGTATACCTTTATGGTTTCCATTGTGGGTAAAAACGATAATTTCATTTTAGGAAGTGCGGACTACTGCCCCCTCAAAGTGGTATGATTCGTTAATGCCATATGTGGGACATATAAAGGATGGATTTAAAGTAATTATATATTCTGTTATACTATAATTATAATATACCTCTATATAATTATTATTTCTTTCCATTAAAGTATGAGATAGAAATTAAAGTAGCGTTCATGCGTACGTACGGCTTACCGTCTCCATGAACGGTGCATTTCATTTCTTATCCCCAAATATAATGTAATATTATAAGTACATATATATAATGGATATATATGATGTATGTTACATCTAAATGATTAATATAATTCTGGAATTAAAATATACATAACTCTCATTTATTTTTAATAACATTAATATGACAAATAAATGAAAGTAGGGTTCATGCGTACGTACGGCATACCGTCTCCATGAATGGTGCATTTCATTTCTTACCTCTAAATGATTATGTAATATTATAAATAAATCTATATGATGGATATATATGATATATATGATATCCAAATCAGGAATTTAATTCTGGTTATAAAGAACCTTTGACCACATGAACAACATGTAATTGTAAGAAGTCCACTTTTGACTTAAGAACAAAATATCAAAAAAAAACATTATTATCGTAAATGATTACATAATGTTTATAACATGGAAATAAGTGATATAAAAGGAATAATAAGATTGAAAAAGTTTCTTTAGTAAGTATAAATTAACTCAAATTTATTATTCAGGACGTTAAAGAATGATCGAGTCAAGTCGGTCCCGAGGTAAGGGACTTTGTCTCAATCTCTTTTCATTGAGGCATATTTCGTTTTATACACAACTCTCTTTTATACGGTGTATAAACCCCTTTGACTTTTACTTTTATACAAAAGGAATATTTTTCTATGAAGCATTTTACAAAATGACACAACGGAATGTTTCTTTTAACATACGCGGTGACAACGACCTTTTCCGCCGCCGCGAGTATTATTTGGTCTTTGGCTTCCTGAACAAGCCGTAATGTTTTTTTTAAAATGAAATAAATACCATATACACTTTTATGTATTTTGGTATTGAAAATGGTTTTTTTATAATAGATTTGTTATGTGAATATATTTATGTGATATATTGTGATCAACGTGTGGAAATGTTTTCTTTCGATTATATTTGTTTTATGTCTTATGATTTTTATAATGGTACTTGGAAAATTGGCGGGTGGTTTCGTGATAAACCATATGACGGGTGGTGTCATGAATACCAGGACGGGTGGTTACGTTATAACCTCTAATGCATTGGGTATGGAAGTCGTTCGTATGGTTATTCCATTAAGTATGTATGGAAGTTGGCCGTATGGATATTCCATTAAGTGATATGTGTGGAAGTCGACAGTATGGTTATTCCACTTAAGTATGTTTATGTACCAAGTTACATTTATATGTTATGTGTTCTTTATGTGGGTTTTATGGTAATCCTTTGGATACAAAAGGGTAGGTAATGTTATTTTATTCAGTGAAGAGTTTTTACTACTTCATGAAGGTGAAGTTATTACTTTGATAATGTAAACATTGTTTACTTGATGTTTGAAAAACTAACAGTTTTCATTCTTTGTGTATCCCTTACTGAGCTTTTTTGCTCACACAAAGTTTTTTTTGAAATGATTTTCATAGGGCAGAATGTGGAATAGGGTCAAGGATGGGATCAAGGGAAAGTCATGTAATATAAAACATAGAACTGGACATGTTTTTTAAGAGATCTTTTTATTCTATGTAAACATAGTAGAAGTGTCTACTTTGTAATGTTTTGAGATGTTACAATTATTTCCTAATTCTCTAAAACTCTAAACCTGAAAATATCCTCAGTGTGAATTATTCATTTAATTCAATATTAAGAGTTGTTTAAGGTCGGGGTCTTATAGTTGTAAAATGTATCCATTATATGTATATATCATATATAAACATAATATATGAAAATTAATGAGATTTATTTATTTATAGATCATAATATTTCATAAATGGAATCATAATCATACACAATTCTGATAATAATGGGACTCCAGCTATAAAAAGTTACCACTTTTGTAAATTGGAATCAAAATAAAATGGAAATAATAACATAAATTTAACATTTAAATATCATGAAAATTAATTTAATTATGATAGAACATTTCAAAGGTATTATATATACCTCATATAAAAATGAAGTTGCATAAGTTGGCTTGTGTCTCAAATATTGAAAATTGTGACAAAATTACATTACTTATTTGGTAACTTTTGTGAAATAATTACGATGAAATAAATATCATACAATTGACATGTGAATACCTATTAATATAATTATATTAATAATATATTAAATCCATGGGATTTATAACACCATAATAATTAAATGAGTGATGAATATAGCATGTATCTCGCAGATATAAAAACTGATATTAAATTCCCTTACTTAATGACTAGAATTTTATTATACTCATAAAAACCTCACATTAAATAATTATATATTTATTATAAAAATTTTCAATAACCATATTATTTTTTTTAATACCATATATTTTATTATAACTATATTTAACCCTATTTTTTAAAATTCATTGTTTTGGTTTTTCTTCTGGTAATATCTGATTTGTTTCTTACATATGTCTTATTTTGTTATATTTTTTCCTCATAAATATATCAGGATTTTGAAAATGTAAGAAATGAAATAATTATCATTAATATTCAATATATAATAATTTATAATAATTGACATCATATAGTAATATGAAATTTAATATGCATTTCATATATAATGTAGGACGTACGTACTCATTGAATGTTGTTTCCATTTATTGTCTAATTAAAAAAAGGTAAATGAAATATAGGTATATATGTATATAAAATAATTAAAATATAATTATTATTTTATTTATATCATATAATTTCACTAAACCCAATCTTAATACAGTTAATGTAATGTGTGAATGAATCACAATTTCTTGAAGGTTTGCAGTACTCTATAATTCCCCAGACAAAATTATAGTATTTAGGTACAATAGATGTCATGAACGTTTTTGTTATATAATAATTATATAATAGTAAATAATATATATATATATATAATATAAAATATTAAAATTTAGTGTACATTATAATTCCCATCCAGGATATTTGTTAACATAAAAAATGAACAACATTATTTTGTGATCTGATAGTTTGCAGTATAGGAGAATGTTAAGTTTGATACCAATTAGATGGATGTGTGTATAAGTGTCGTTCAAATAGTTATCACAAAATAATATCAGTATTTTATTATAATTATGATATTATGTATTCATATAATAAAAATAATTTAGGTTGTGGAGGATGAAAATAACGGAATGAAGCTGGAGAGAAGAGGTTTCCTCATCTCTGGGTAACTCATTTTCAATTACCCCAAAGGGCTCCTTGGTTGGATTTCGGAAAAATGGGTGTAGATACCCAATATTGACATAAATATAAATTTCATTTCCTTTGTGGAATACTTAATACCTAAAAAAACAAACACCCAAGGACCATAATATTTTAGTGTCTTTGGAAACTCGGAACATAATCTTCTAATCATGGGGAAAGATCTTCAACATCTCCCATAAAGATATTACCCTTTTTTTCTTAACTAAAACCATTATTTATATCCTGGAGAAATGAAAACATAAAATGGGTGAGCTCAAATCCTCAGTAAGGGTAATCATGTAGAAAATGAAGTGCCCAGATCAGTGTGAATCACTGAGAGGGGGAGGGGGTGAATCAGTGATCCCTTAAAACTTTTTACTAATTGATTCTTTATCAATTAAACCTCTATGGCTGGTTAAAGCCTCGATCCACTCTTCTTGTATCTCTCAACCTTTCCCGGATAATGCAGTAATGAAAAGGCACAGGACACAAGGATTTACAAGGTTCGGCACCAAAGGCCTACATCCTTGCCATGCTCTCCAAGCATGGATTCTCCCATTATAATCTGTTAGTATTACAATGGTCGATACAGCTTCCCACCGTATCTCTCCTGAGTCCCACAGGAGGGTCTTTATACTGCGTCCCACAGTGTTACCAGAGTCCCACTGGCCTGCTCCAGAATCCCACTGAAGACTTCTTCTCCCTGAGTCCCACAGGGTCTTCTCCTGGCTCCTCGAGTCACACGAGTAGCTCTTCTTCACTTTAAGTTCTTCAAGTAACTTCAGCAGCCTGGGATAAAGACTGCTGGCCTTGCTCTTCTTCTGATCACTTGTGGTGAACAGGTCTTCTCGTCTTGCTCAGGATTTATCTCCTTCTTCTAAGGATGACCTGGCCTCTCTCTAACTACTGAATACTCAGACAACTGATATCTTTAACTTCAGTCTGGTCCAGTCTCAACTCACTTCAACTTCATGCACTGAGTGCATGGCAGCTCTTCATCTTCATGCACTAATAGCATGGTCTTCTCAATTCTTCAAGAACCTCCTGGTCTTGGACTCCTCAAATGCACACCACTGATTTAGCACTTTTCACGTGTGCACGTGCATGCATGCATGCATGCACTCCTTCTTTCTTCTACTTGGTGCAGTAGACCCACAAAGGGTTTAGTATCTTTAAGCACACACCAGCTCACTTGAACTTCACACTTTGTTCAATGTGTTTACACACTTAAAGTGTGTTATACTTTAGTGTGGGTTCTCCTTTCAACTTCTTCTAAGTGTGTTCACTTTTAGTGCACACTTAGGTTCGGCCTACTTCTTCTTGTTTGCACACACACACTCAAGGCATGTTCTTCAATTTGCATACACAAGGTTTCAAGCCTTGGGTTCTCCTTGCACACACCAAAACCATAGGGTCTTATCTTCACTATGCACACAAGGCTTGCAAGTCTCGGCCTCCACTTGAATTGCACACACTCAAATAGTGTGGTCTTCCTCCTTATGCACACACAGCCACGGCCTTCACTTCTTCACTTCACACACACAAGAGGTGTGGAATCGGGTTCTCCTTGCACACACAGGATGTGTTCTTCAATTTGGCACACACAAGGCTATGCCTCGGCTTCTCCTTTCCACTTGAGCTCCTTCCAATATGGAGGCACACACACAAGGTGTGGTCTCGGCCTCTACTTGCACACACACCTGATAGGATACGGCCTCTTCACTAGTTGCACACCCACTTGGCCCGTAGGTGATCTTGTCCACTTTGCACACACACCTCTCGGCCTTTTTATTCTTCTTTGCACACCTACTGCCAACAGCCTTTCTCCTCTTCTGTTTTTGCACAAAAGGCACAAAGGCCCTCGGCCTTCTCTTCACTTGGCACACAAGCACAAAGGCTCGGGTCTTCCACCTTCAACGTAGACGCGCAAGTGCTTGATGAGCCGCGGCCTCCTCTTCTTCAACAAAGCACAAGGCACACTTGGTGCACAAGGCAACTCGGGCGCGCAAGCCTCGGGTGCAAGACACCGTGGGCGCGCAAGTGCTACCGCGCAGGGGGCACGGTGCATAGAGGGGGCGCACAACTTTGTGCTGCCCAAACTCCTTCCTGTCGCGCAAAGGATAGCGCACAGGGGACTCCTCCTCCTCCTTCTTCTTGTCGCGCAAAGATGTTGCGCGCAAGGAACTCAGCCACGCAAGTTTTCTTGCGCGGGGCTTCAACTTCACGAGGCAGAGGCACTCGCGGGACTTCCAAATTTTTCAGCAGCGTTTCAGCAACCGAAATGAGAGCCTCGGCCTCTCTTTTTATAGGCAGAGAAACGCCTCAAATCTTCCGCGTGGGATAACTTCAATCCCGAAGATTTCGCATCTTTGAAATCTTTCCAATCTTTATTTTCTTTCCACTGTTTCAACGCGGGTTCTCCCCTTTTTATTCGGGTTCCTCCACGTGCATGCGACTTAGAACGCATGCACGGACTTCGTCTCTTTTATCCCATGCAAAGGCACGAACCCTCAAGGCCTCGGCAACTTCGTTTGCCTCGGCCTCGACCGAAATTCTCCATCTGTTGCATGCATGCCTTTTTTATTGCATGATCGTGTTCGTGGAGGCCAGACGATCTCAATGGAGGCTTCGGATTCAGAAATGATGGCCGGGAACTCGAGATATGTCGTCGGGATGCCTCTGGTTCAGCGCCAGCTTCGCGGGAGGCTTCGGATGGCGCGGGGAAGAAGACGCGCGGAGAGCCGTTGGATTAAAGATTTGGACGGCCGCGATTAGGATGGGCCGCGGCGGATTAGATGGGCGGTCCAGATCGAGCGCGCGATGAATCGTGCGGCTGGGATTCGTTCCCGGTGAAAATCGCGCGTCCCACATCGAATTCTCTCGCGGAATTTCCGCGGTTAATAACCCTGCCGCTCCCTCATCCCGGCAATTGAATTCTCTCCCTCCACGGTGCCGCCCCGCACCGTGTTCACCCTGCGGGCGCGCTCTGCGCCCACTCTTGCTCCCTGCGGGCGCGCTTCTAGCGCCCACCATGCACTCTCCGGGCGCGCGGGCTTCACCACTGCGTGCCCTCGGGGGCTTATACACGCCCCCCCCCCCCCTTGCCTCTTGAGCTTGCACCATGGGATCCCCCATGGGCGTGGCGCCTAGTGCCTATATGAGCCGTGGGGTTGAACCCGTGGGCTGGCTTGAGATGGCCAATTTTTTGGCAAAGGACAGAACCTAGACTTTGTAAAAACAAAGTCCTCCTCTATGTAAAACATGCCAAGTGCCAAATGCCTCCTTCTTCTTCTAAGCCATTCTTCCTCCTCTTTATTTCTTCTTCTTCATTAGAATTCATCATCCTTCTCTACTTCTTAAGAATTCCTTAATCCTCCTCAACATATAATCTTCACTTAGGATATGGAATTCAAAAGGTTTCTTCATCTTCAACCGAGCTCCTGAATCAAATATTTCTTCAATAAACTTCATTGATCTAATCAGAGATCAATTGGAACATATTCTGATTCACATGCACTAAGTGATAGTGCATGGACTTCTTTAGCTCACTTCATCCACTTAGAAGTTGTGGATGGCTCTCTTCAACTCCACATGCATTGTGAAGACAATGCATGGTCTTCAATCAATGTTGTGACTTTGTATCCAATTGATACAAGTTCTATGAACTTAAAGATCAGCTCAACAATCGTCAGATGTACATGGAGAATGATTCAACCATATTCTCCAATGCCACTTAGTGAATCTCCTAAGTGACACTCCTCTAAGTTCCATGGCCATTCTCCTTCACCACCAACACCATCACAACCTTTTTCATTCACATCTTGACAATCCTTGACTTCCATTCATTGTAAGACAACAACATGCCTCATTGACAACCTCATTGACAACAAATGCAACACAATGCACTTCAATCTCCCCCTTTGTATTTGTTGTCAATACACTCCTTCAGCACATATGAATGGGTCAATATGTGTGCCAATATTTTCTCCCCCTTATTGGCAATCAAATGCAAAGGTGTGGTGTGGTACTCTTCCAAAAATATCTTCCTCCCTTTGAAAAGTATTTTCTTGAAAAACACTGAGAGAGGGATGATGCCACATGTTCTTCTTTAGCAAAGAACCTTTAGTAAATCAACTCTAAGTCTACTTGGGCTAACCCGGTGTAGAAAACAAGAGTGATGTAACCAAGGAACTCAATGTTGTCCACAATTCTCTACACATGTGAGATCATGCTTAGGGGTTTGAAATTTTTCAGATATAACAATGAATTGCTAAATCCTGCACATACTCCACAAAACTCATTAGAAAGTTCAGTGCAATGATAAAGCTCCCCCTTTCATCCATTTGTCTTCAATCCATACTCCCCCTTAATTGACAAGATAAACTCAATTAAGAAACAAGGGATGAAAGTATGATTGGAATACCTTCACTTTTCTTCAGGATGGTATTAATTCTTAGAATACCATCTTCTTCTGATTGGCTCCCCCCTCAAGGGGTGCACTCCATTCTTTCCAAACCATCCTCCAATTGAGAATGATCATCATCTTCAATTCCCTATAATGTTAGCACATGTAAATACAAATAGTATAAGGGAATAAGATGGAACCTCCTTGGTTCATCAATGTGAACAACAAGGTTGAGAAGATTCTCTCAACCGAGATGTCCCATTTTCACCATTCTTCACACTTGCACATTTGATCTTCATTGATGATTGTGCTGGTGTGGTTCTCAAACCATCTTCATGTGAAACCTTTTGTTTCATTTTTGCCTTAGCAATTCCCAGAACTTCATCTTCAGCTCTCTGCAGATCTTTGGCAAGTTGCAACTGATTTGGCCATATGACAAGTGAGTCACTTGGGAGTGTGGCCTCAGTTCTGGATATTCCACATGGTTCCTTTGATTCTGTCAAGCTACCTCTCCTAGGCAACTTGTTTTCAATCAATCCCTTCTGCTTCTTCTGGATTGATTGTCTGTTTGAGTCTAGTCTGCTTCTATTCAGTTCCATGGCTTGTTCACAAAGATCCATGGTGTGTCCTTTCTTTCCACAGTAGAAGCATTTCTTGGTGGTCCTTCTGGATGCATCACCCTTCTTGGACTTAGACTCCAAGAACTTCTCTTCATTTCTAAAACACTTCTTGGGAGCATTTTCAACTTTCTTATGCTTGCTTCCCAAGGATTCCTTTTTAGCCAGGTTCAGTGATCTTCTCTTCTCTTTAGCTCTGGATACAGTTGGAGATTGACATGTATCTCTTTGATCACTTTTGCAATCATCCCAGATGTTGTCAAGTAATCCAAATCTGTTAGCAGTAAACAGATGTCTCTGGACCTGTGGATGCTGCTTCGTTTCTTCTGGATTGCTCCCCCTTGGCATGGGCTTCCTTTGTACTTTGGCATTCAGTGGATTGTACCAACAATCCTTTGCACAATGCCCATACTTGTTACAACACCAACACTGACCCACAAATCTTGACCTTCTGATTCCTTCTGATTGTAGGGTACTTGTCTTGAATTGTTGTGCTGCGTCAGGAGAGCTCTGCTTCTTCACCTTCCTCATCCAGATGGATGGAACCTTCTTCTTAGAAGATGTTGCACTTTCACTAGAGGATGTCCTTCTTTTAGAATCATCCTTCTCAATTCTCACTTGAGTGGCAACATTTCTCCTTTCAGCTGACTGGGAGGATTCAGCTTTGGGTGATTGCAGATTTTTCAACATCACCTCTAGTTCTAAGCATTTCATGTTAAGGGAGTTCTTCTCATCCTCAACAATTCTTAGCTTTCCTTCCCAATCTTCATTAAGCTGCTTCATCTGGTCTTCATGCACCTTCTTCATTTCAAGTAATGCGTTGTCAAGCTCCTTCACAATTTTGACTTTGTCTTCAATTTGAGAATCTTTGACAATCATTGAAACTTTATGCCTCTTTTCCAGTGCATGGAAAACATCTTTGATTATTACTTTAAATAATTCTTTCTCAGAAAGGCTTCTCTGCAATTCTTCAGCAGTGTCTTCATATCTTTCATTGCAAAGAGAAACGGTTTCATCTTTAGCCTTCACCAGCTTTCTGAGAGTGTTGGTTATGCCAACCCTTTTTGCCAATTGATCTTCCATTGCATTGGCTTCTTCTTCTAACTGTGATTTTTCTTCATGAAGATCATGGATGCCTGTAGCTATACACTTTGCCACTTCCATGGGAACTGTCTTCTGAAGATATTTGAGTGCACTTTGAAGATCATTCATTATTTCAACTTCATCACAGCTAGGAAAGGCTTTCTTCATCTTCTTGGCCTGTTTCTTCTTTCTATTTTTCTGAGTCTTGGCAGATATCTCCATTTGAGGCTGGTCACTCATTTCCTCAAATCTGCACTTCATATAGACTCTCTTGGATCTTTTAGAGGTAACCTCGCTCTGATACCAATTGAAGTGCCCATATCAGTGTGAATCACTGAGAGGGGGAGGGGGTGAATCAGTGATCCCTTAAAACTTTTTACTAATTGATTCTTTATCAATTAAACCTCTATGGCTGGTTAAAGCCTCGATCCACTCTTCTTGTATCTCTCAACCTTTCCCGGATAATGCAGTAATGAAAAGGCACAGGACACAAGGATTTACAAGGTTCGGCACCAAAGGCCTACATCCTTGCCATGCTCTCCAAGCATGGATTCTCCCATTATAATCTGTTAGTATTACAATGGTCGATACAGCTTCCCACCGTATCTCTCCTGAGTCCCACAGGAGGGTCTTTATACTGCGTCCCACAGTGTTACCAGAGTCCCACTGGCCTGCTCCAGAATCCCACTGAAGACTTCTTCTCCCTGAGTCCCACAGGGTCTTCTCCTGGCTCATCGAGTCACACGAGTAGCTCTTCTTCACTTTAAGTTCTTCAAGTAACTTCAGCAGCCTGGGATAAAGACTGCTGGCCTTGCTCTTCTTCTGATCACTTGTGGTGAACAGGTCTTCTCGTCTTGCTCAGGATTTATCTCCTTCTTCTAAGGATGACCTGGCCTCTCTCTAACTACTGAATACTCAGACAAATGATATCTTTAACTTCAGTCTGGTCCAGTCTCAACTCACTTCAACTTCATGCACTGAGTGCATGGCAGCTCTTCATCTTCATGCACTAATAGCATGGTCTTCTCAATTCTTCAAGAACCTCCTGGTCTTGGACTCCTCAAATGCACACCACTGATTTAGCACTATTCACGTGTGCACGTGCATGCATGCATGCATGCACTCCTTCTTTCTTCTACTTGGTGCAGTAGACCCACAAAGGGTTTTGTATCTTTAAGCACACACCAGCTCACTTGAACTTCACACTTTGTTCAATGTGTTTACACACTTAAAGTGTGTTATACTTTAGTGTGGGTTCTCCTTTCAACTTCTTCTAAGTGTGTTCACTTTTAGTGCACACTTAGGTTCGGCCTACTTCTTCTTGTTTGCACACACACACTCAAGGCATGTTCTTCAATTTGCATACACAAGGTTTCAAGCCTTGGGTTCTCCTTGCACACACCAAAACCATAGGGTCTTATCTTCACTATGCACACAAGGCTTGCAAGTCTCGGCCTCCACTTGAATTGCACACACTCAAATAGTGTGGTCTTCCTCCTTATGCACACACAGCCACGGCGTTCACTTCTTCACTTCACACACACAAGAGGTGTGGAATCGGGTTCTCCTTGCACACACAGGATGTGTTCTTCAATTTGGCACACACAAGGCTATGCCTCGGCTTCTCCTTTCCACTTGAGCTCCTTCCAATATGGAGGCACACACACAAGGTGTGGTCTCGGCCTCTACTTGCACACACACCTGATAGGATACGGCCTCTTCACTAGTTGCACACCCACTTGGCCCGTAGGTGATCTTGTCCACTTTGCACACACACCACTCGGCCTTTTTATTCTTCTTTGCACACCTACTGCCAACAGCCTTTCTCCTCTTCTGTTTTTGCACAAAAGGCACAAAGGCCCTCGGCCTTCTCTTCACTTGGCACACAAGCACAAAGGCTCGGGTCTTCCACCTTCAACGTAGACGCGCAAGTGCTTGATGAGCCGCGGCCTCCTCTTCTTCAACAAAGCACAAGGCACACTTGGTGCACAAGGCAACTGGGGCGCGCAAGCCTCGGGTGCAAGACACTGCGGGCGCGCAAGTGCTACCGCGTAGGGGGCACGGTGCACAGAGGGGGCGCACAACTTTGTGCTGCCCAAACTCCTTCCTGTCGCGCAAAGGATAGCGCACAGGGGACTCCTCCTCCTCATTCTTCTTGTCGCGCAAAGATGTTGCGCGCAAGGAACTCAGCCACGCAAGTTTTCTTGCGCGGGGCTTCAACTTCACGAGGCAGAGGCACTCGCGGGACTTCCAAATTTTTCAGCAGCGTTTCAGCAACCGAAATGAGAGCCTCGGCCTCTCTTTTTATAGGCAGAGAAACGCCTCAAATCTTCCGCGTGGGATAACTTCAATCCCGAATATTTCGCATCTTTGAAATCTTTCCAATCTTTATTTTCTTTCCACTGTTTCAACGCGGGTTCTCCCCTTTTTATTCGGGTTCCTCCACGTGCATGCGACTTAGAACGCATGCACGGACTTCGTCTCTTTTATCCCATGCAATGGCACGAACCCTCAAGGCCTCGGCAACTTCGTTTGCCTCGGCCTCGACCGAAATTCTCCATCTGTTGCATGCATGCCTTTTTTATTGCATGATCGTGTTCGTGGAGGCCAGACGATCTCAATGGAGGCTTCGGATTCAGAAACGATGGTCGGGAACTCGAGATATGTCGTCGGGATGCCTCTGGTTCAGCGCCAGCTTCGCGGGAGGCTTCGGATGGCGCGGGGAAGAAGACGCGCGGAGAGCCGTTGGATTAAAGATTTGGACGGCCGCGATTAGGATGGGCCGCGGCGGATTAGATGGGCGGTCCAGATCGAGCGCGCGATGAATCGTGCGGCTGGGATTCGTTCCCGGTGAAAATCGCGCGTCCCACATCGAATTCTCTCGCGGAATTTCCGCGGTTAATAACCCTGCCGCTCCCTCATCCCGGCAATTGAATTCTCTCCCTCCACGGTGCCGCCCCGCACCGTGTTCACCCTGCGGGCGCGCTCTGCGCCCACTCTTGCTCCCTGTGGGCGCGCTTCTAGCGCCCACCATGCACTCTCCGGGCGCGCGGGCTTCACCACTGCGTGCCCTCGGGGGCTTATACACGGCCCCCCCTTGCCTCTTGAGCTTGCACCATGGGATCCCCCATGGGCGTGGCGGCTAGTGCCCATATGAGCCCTGGGGTTGAACCCGTGGGCTGGCTTGAGATGGCCAATTTTTTGGCAAAGGACAGAACCTAGACTTTGTAAAAACAAAGTCCTCCTCTATATAAAACATGCCAAGTGCCAAATGCCTCCTTCTTCTTCTAAGCCATTCTTCCTCCTCTTTATTTATTCTTCTTCATTAGAATTCATCATCCTTCTCTACTTCTTAAGAATTCCTTAATCCTCCTCAACATATAATCTTCACTTAGGATATGGAATTCAAAAGGTTTCTTCATCTTCAACCGAGCTCCTGAATCAAATATTTCTTCAATAAACTTCATTGATCTAATCAGAGATCAATTGGAACATATTATGATTCACATGCACTAAGTGATAGTGCATGGACTTCTTTAGCTCACTTCATCCACTTAGAAGTTGTGGATGGCTCTCTTCAACTCCACATGCATTGTGAAGACAATGCATGGTCTTCAATCAATGTTGTGACTTTGTATCCAATTGATACAAGTTCTATGAACTTAAAGATCAGCTCAACAATCGTCAGATGTACATGGAGAATGTTTCAACCATATTCTCCAATGCCACTTAGTGAATCTCCTAAGTGACACTCCTCTAAGTTCCATGGCCATTCTCCTTCACCACCAACACCATCACAACCTTTTTCATTCACATCTTGACAATCCTTGACTTCCATTCATTGTAAGACAACAGCATGCCTCATTGACAACCTCATTGACAACAAATGCAACACAATGCACTTTAGAAAATAACACAACGGTATACATTTGAACTTAAAAACAAGAACGTAATTTTAAACATCAAAATCATTAGTTTTGAAATAAATCTTGGAAGTACATTAGGAATAGATCATAAAGGAACATTAATCATGATTAAATAGCATGGCAATAAAACATGTTATTTTGTAATCCATTAATAGCATGTTATGATTTCTATAGTAGACAAGGAATTGCTACCAAGACGATCATAGTGGACAAAGTCCATTACCGAATTGGGTTTACATAACGTTTCATCCATATATTACTGAACCTGATTCTTTTGTCATTCTATCCATGTATATCTAATGAGATTTAAATCTTCAAACAATGAATTGGATGGAGATATAGGTCCCACCCAACTCATAATGAAATCATTCTTTCATGTGCCTCAAAATAAACTTAAATCTTTCATTATTACCCAAAGAATAATATGGGTTTCATAATCATCATCCCATCATAACATAATCCATATTAAACAATTGGATATCATTTAATCATATGAAAAATAAAACCATTTAAATAATTGATACCTTATACTTGAAACATAAAAATACTAAGTAATGTCATCGTAGATGGAAAATAGTTTTGATAAAAACTTGAAATGAATTTTTGAGGAAAATATCATTTCTTCTTCAAAATCATTTTAGCTTCACAAAATGAAAAGAAATTTTAAAATAAAAGGATTTTTGTTGAAAATAACCATGAAAAATTGTAGAAGATACTTCATGAGAATAAGGATTTATGAAACTATAAAAATCCATTCACGCCGTATAAGTTAAAAAAACATTCTTCTCATACATTTTCTGGAAAAGTCAAAATGTACCACGTATGGTAAACAAAATAATGATTTTTTCCATACCATATATAAAAGTCAAAAAGAGGTAAACATGGCTTTAAAATCACATGGAATAATATAAAAAACTTGAGAAAAACATTTTTTATAAAATATGGACATGGATGATAAATATAACCCCAGTAAATACATATGAATAAACAATCTCAAATAAAAACATGATTAGACTAACTACCCCTTACCATTTATGATCGGTGAAATAATATGTGTCATAAAATAAAGAAAATTACATGAATATGTAAATATCATATTTTTCATAATAAAAATCATAAAACATTAATGAGAAGAATAAACACCATGCAAAAGAAATAGATGGTGATTAAGGCATATGTCTCACAGAAATAAAAGTAAGACAAAATAATCCATTAAATTATGTCTAATCTCTTCAATATGTGTCTGAAACTCCTGTATATTGGGTTTAAACATATTATTAACTTTTAATATAACAATAATAATATTTAGGATATCATATAAGATTCACATATGATGTTATATTACACGTTCTTTTTCCAATTCCATGTTAAAGCAGCGTTTTGGGTAAAATCGTTTCATTTATCGTACGTGTTTGGACTTATTTCTTTAGATATTATTTCTTATAACCTACTTTACTTAATTCCATAATGTATAAAATGATTTATATTTAATATATATTCATAAAATATATATGATATATAAATAAATGGAATGAAATACACCGTTCATGGAGACGGTAGGCCGTACATACGCATGAACACTATTTTTGATTCCTTATTAAATTGAATGGAATTAATTAAATGAAACATATATGTAAATAAATCTATTACATTCATATCTTTTATTATTATATATTATATATACTTTGTAATCATTTTTGAAATGTTTACTTCAATAATGAATCTCATCGCGTTGTGGAGACGGTAATCCGTACGTACGCACGAGCGATGATATCATTCCCATAATTATTGAATGTAATTGGAGTGGATGATATATAATGTTAGAATAATTATGATGTTATAATAACCATATATAGTTATTATTTACACCATTATACCCATCCATGTAAGGTGGTGGTGAAAAAACAGATTACACGACGGTGTGGAGACGGTATTCCGTACGTACGCACGCACGATGATTTCTTTTTCTGTAGGATTGATAGAATGTGAAATGGGGTTGGTTCATTTTTATAATAACGTATCAGTATATTATTGATATTTATGTTATTACTTTATAATGAAACAACTTATCAAGATGAAGTTAAAGAAGAAAAAAACTTGAACGAATCGTTAGAAGAGATTACCTCTTTCTCGACGCACCTCCATTCAACTATCTCTTAAGGGACAATAATTGGTCTTTTTAGAAGACCAGAACCACTAGAATGTTACTAGGGAAGTTGATAACAGTAATTTGATGATATTGTCTGATTTTTAAGGCTAAAAAACTTTTTTATGTGTAGAGGGAAGGGGTTCCCTTTTATAAGAGAGGAGTGAGGCACTTTTGGAAACCTCCCAAATATTAATTAATAATAAACTCAAACCCTGCGTAAAAACTTCCAATGTGACTCAAATTCGGATATTAAGTAATATAGGGTATTAATATCATCATCCAATCAAATTTAAGCATGATTTGAATTTATTTTAAACCTTATCATCTTAATTTATCCTTATTTAATCTATTTAATTTTAATTATGGTAATAACATTATAATTTGTCAATTGTTATAAATACTTACTTATGTGTTGGGAATTTTCTATAATTAGATACATTATTACCGTATAGACCATATAATTTTATATTTTCAATTTTTAATTATTTTTTTGATTTTTAAAAAATTTAATAATATGTTATTTTTATAAAATATCAATAGTGTCACCTTTGACACTATTCAATTATTTGAATTTACATAAAATCCACCTAGAAAATATATTCGAAAAAATATATTTAATAGATTAATAACATGAAATATTCATCTAAAAAATTCATGGAGCACATTAATTGTTTCATATAATATTTATTTTAATATTTTTAAAACTATTTATTTGATATATCTCTTAATTAAATAATTAATAAAACATTACTGTATAATTTTTTCATATACATATTTGTTGTAGAAATATTAAATATAAAATTATATGATTAAGGTAAATCTAATATCTTATATAAGAATACTTTTACTCAAATTTATCATCTAAAATTCACAACATTTAAATTATTATATTTATTAAAGTATGAAGGTGACAACTTTGACATCATTTAAAATAAAATAATATAAATGTCATAATCTGTTTTATAAGGATCTATATGGTCAAATATTATACCATTGGATGCTTATGGTTTATATTTACTCGACCAATAAGGTTTGGTCAAGTTTCTGGTTCTTTTTATGGGTATTATTATTTTCATAAAAACTATATTATGTATGTTTCACTAAATAAATAACTTCTCTATCATTAATGTATAAGATATTAAAATATTTATATATTTATTAAAAATCACAAATAAATTACCATGATGTATAAAAACATTCTATATTTAAAATGACTATTTATAATTGAATTTATATTCTGTATAACCTTATATTAAAAATAAATTAATTTATTAATGTTTGAGTGGTACATATTTCACATTCTTTAAATAAAATTAATTAAAACGACTTAATCACATCCAAGTTGGTTAAAAAAGATAAATTTTCGACCCAAAATATTTTAGGAAGAAATATAATCATCCAATTATATTAATACAGGTGTTATGGTAATTTTATAATATTATTTTTACCCTTAATTACCTGATTTACCTTTAACTGTAGTAATTAAAATTTACCGTAGTTACTATTCATAATGCCTATAAATAAAAAGTAGCCAACTAACATAATTTGGACTACTTATTTCAAATATGGAATCCATTTTTCCAAATTCAAAACACAGAAGTTGGATTATTTAATTTAAATTTAATCCCACCATTGAGAAAACAAGTTTTAAAAGATAAAACATTGCAAAAGATTGAAATGTTTTTACCTATGCATTCATTGTAAAATTAATGATAATGACTTAAATTATATTAAATGGTAAAAATATATTCTATTTATAATTTAAAATCATTATATATTATAATTTAACCATATATATTATCTTGATGAAAAATGCTCTATTTTATTAAAATTTAGCGTATTTTTACTTTTCATCAAAATATAAAAGTTAACAGAAAAATATTAAAAAAATTAACCAAAGTAAATTTTTATATAATTATTGCAATGAATAACTTTATTTTGTCAAAATGAACTCATAAACTTGTCAGAAACAAGATTTAATGTGGGTGTGCCATCAAAAGGTGATAAAATGCATTTTTTTAATAATATTTATTTTACACGAAAAATTTAATTTGTTCTCATAACATGTTCTAGATTATGTTTAAGATGAATTATAATGTTATAAAATTAAAAATTTGGTTAACACATTTCATAAAAGCTGTTTTATAATAATATTATAATAATATATCGTTATTTAGAAAAACTCAGTATTGCGTACAACACACGATATTTAGGAAGGTCTCTCTTGCGTGTAACACAAGACAAGAATATTGTTGTGTATAATACATGATAATATGGTCTTGTGTATAGTGAAATCGAATATTATTGTATCGTACAATAGAAGATATCAAAGAAATTAAAAAGAATATATATCTCATAAAATCTCAGGGTGTTACATTCTACCCCCCTTAAATGAATTTCTCCCTCAAAATTCATCAGGGATATAAATCATTTACTACTTGAAAGTTTCATTCATAGAAACACATAGTGTAAAAAAGGAATAATAAAACTTAATTTTAAAAATTATTGTTATAAATATAACCATCACCCAAAGTAACTCAACACTGGGTTTCCACATAAGAGAATATAGGTGAAAATATAGATATGGAAGAGAAATCTAATCATAATGTTCTGATGAAGAGTGGTAGAGAACATGGCTATGAAAAAGAAAATAGTCACAAAGCCATAAATTTCTAATGATCTAAGGTACCATCTGATTCATCGTATATGAGGGTAGTAGTACAACATTTTTGTTTTTCAAGATCTTTTCCCTAAAGTTGATGAATGTTTTCATAATTATAAATACTTACCTGATTTTAGTGTAATATCATCTTTCATCATTCCATGAATTGTTTCCACTTAATCTATTATTTAACTAAATGAAGTTGAATTTGTTATTCTTAAAGTGTAAGTGGATCATGCGATAGAATGATAAGTCATTTCATCTGTCTTTATCACAAAAAGGTTAGCACAATTTATAAAATATACATAAGCCAATATATGGTGATATTAACCATATATGATACTAAAAATGGACTTATACTTCATATACTATACATCTTAATAAAATAAAACTAATTTCTACTAAATAAGGACTTCCTGTAGGCCATGGGTAGGAAATAAAGGCATGTCGCACTTTGGTTGTGGGTTTGATTCCCGCAACATTGTCTGACGTGACGGGTTGTCTATCATCCTATAGGTTGTAATTTTTCTAAAACTATACTATTACAACATTCCAGAAATAATATCAAAAATGTATATCCTTAAACAATAGTTTTAGATGTCCAACTTAATGCAATTGAACCTTTAGGCTAATGGAAAATACTTCCGTAAAATATCATAGTATAAGGAAAAAGATTACTATAAAGGTCATATATAGAGCATGTGAATACCATTATTTATCCCCCCTATATCATAAGATATATCATGTTGGTCACGTTCCAAACATGTAAATACCTTAATCATGTATTCTCTTGAAACATGAGTTACTATAGAACCTTAGTGAAAACATGAATGTTGTCAAAAAATTACCCCTTTCCATATACCAAAATCCCAAATATTATATATACTCAAATAATGATATCACATTGTCCTTGTATCAATCATGAGTTCATTAATACTATTAAACATTTTATTTTCTCCTTATCCCTTCATTATGCAGATATCATCGGCTTTACAAAAATATTTTAATAAATTTTCATGGTTAACGGTACCATTCAACATATACTTTCAAATACTCAAAGAAAAAAAATAGTGTAACAGTACTTATGTTTTGCTTTATTCCACTGTACCATACATTATTGTTGATAATCATGCAATCATTCTACTACTTTCTTAAACCATTGACCAAGATTTATCATTTTATTATTCAACTAATCTTTCATCTCATATATCATTTTTATTCTCCTCATCATCATTAACATAAATACTAACCATATGACCATGTTGATTCTCTTTAGGAGATTTTAACATAGGTAATTGATTTGTATAATGCATGTACATTCCACATTTAAAAAATTTAACCATTGTTGATGTTGTAGAAATACCATTATCCTTTTCCATAGTGTTAACGGAGCCTTTTCCTTTGCAATTACTGCATTTGTGTCCTTATTTTCCACACCCAAAGCATCTTCCAATTCCTTTGAAACTTTATCCCTTATGTATCTTACCACATAATTTACATGATGGAAATTGAACTTTATTTCCTCTCTGATCATCATGAAACTCCATCTTTCTCTTGTTAGTTGTGTCCGGAAACATACCAAAGTTAATATTATTGATCATATTATGAGATTTCTGATTAGCCATAATAACTATTTTTGGGCTTCTAAATCCCATTTCATTTGGTTTCTCATGAAGAATATCATTACATTATCCATCATATTCTCAATTAACATGAATCTTCCTCTATAAATCCATTTTCTAAAACCCAAATAGAATAGTGTGAGAGGCAAAAATATTATTAGGAAAATAACATAATCAAGGGGGAGTACATTCAATCTTTAACATCTTAAATTTAATCCTCGGTTATTAATGATTGTTATCATAATTCTTGGATGGTAACATATACTTATAATTAACCTTAGGAACATCCCAAGACATACCTTAGAAAAATCTCTAGGGATCTCACTAATGTTTTCGCTTCCTAGTTTCCAAAGGTTAACTAAAACATTCCTCTGATACCAACTGTATAGACCCAATCTTGACATAAAAATAAATTTCATTAGTTTTTGGAATAAATAATACATATAAAAACAAACACCCAAGGATGGTAATAGTTCAGTGTCATTGGAAGCTCGGAACATAATCTTCTAATCATGGTGAAATATCATCAATATCTCCCATTAAGATCTTCACCTTTTGTTTTTTTACCTAAAAACATCCTTATACCCTAGGTAAAAGAAAACACTAAAATGTTGAGCTTAAATTCTCAGTAAGGGTAAGCATGTAGAAAATAAAACAACCATATACATTTGATCTTAAAAACCTGAACATAATATTCAAACATCAAAATCGTGACTTGTGAAATAAATCTTGGTAGTACATAAGGCATAGATCATAATGGAAAAATAATCATGATAAAATATCATGGGAATAAAACATGTAATTATGGAATCCATTAATCAAATGTTATGATTTCCATATTATCCAAGGAATTGCTGCCAAGACCATCATTGTGGATATATTCCATTACTGAACCAGGTTTACTTACCGTTCTAGATCTGTATTACTGAATCGGATTCACTTGTTGTTCCAGACAAGTCCATCCCATGATATATTAATATTTACCCAATTAATTGGAGGGAGATATACCTCCCACCCATCTCATAATGAAATCATTATTTCGTGTGCCACAAAATAAACTCAAATAATACATCATAACCCAAAGAATAATATGGGATTCATAATCATCATCCCATCATAACATAATCCATATAAAATGAATGGATATCATTTCATCATAAGAAAAATAAAACCATGTAAATTATAGATACATTATACTTGAAACATAAACATACTAAATAATTTCATCTTAGATGGAAAATAGTTTTGATAAAATACGTGAAATGAATTCTTGAGGAAAATATCCTTTCTTCTTCAAAATAATTTTCTTTTAACAAAATGCCAGGAAATATTAAAATAAAATGATTTTTTCTGAAAATAATCATGAAATATTGTAGAGTATTCTTCATGAGAATAAGGCATTATGAGACTATAAAAATCCATTCATTCATCCAAAGGTAAAATAACATTCTTCACGTAATTTTGCCGAAAAAGTTAAAAAGTACCTTGTATGGTAATCAAAAGAATGATCCGCTCCATACCACATAGTAAAAGTAAAAAAGATGTAAACATGAATTAAAACAAACCAGGAAAGATAGTAAAATCTTTATGAAACCCTTTTTTATAAAACATTGACATGGATGATAAATATAACCCCATTAAATACTTACGAAGAGATAATCTCGGATAAGAACGAGATTGGAATAATTACCCCTTACCATTTATGATCGATGAAATCAAACGTTTCATAAAAAAATGAAAGTTATATGCATATTTAAATATCATATCCTTAATAATAAAAATCATAAAACATTAATTGGAATCATAAACACCATACAAAATAAATAGATGGTGATTAAGGCATACGTCTCACAAAAATTAAAGTGAGAGGAAATAATCCCTTACCTTATGTCAAATTTCTTCTGTATGTTTCTGAAACTCTTGTATAGTATGTTTTAAAATATTATTAACTTTTAATAGAACCATAATAATATTTACAATATCATATAGTATTCACTTATGACTTTATATTACCCGTTCTTTTTCAATTCCATGTTAAAGCAGCGTTTTGGGTAAAATCGTTTAATTTATCATATGTGTTTGTACTTTTTATTCTTGAAATTATTAATTATAAACTGATTTACTTAATAAAATAATGTAAAACATGATTTATATATAATATATATTCATCATATATATATTATAGTTTGATAAATGGAATGAAATACGCCTTTCATGGAGACGGTGGGTCGTACGTACGCATGAATGCTGTTTTCATTTCCTTATTGAATTGAATAGAATTAAGTGAATGAAACATATTGGTACATAAATCCATTATTTTCATATGTTTCATGATTATTTATTATAAATTCATTATAATAATTCTTGAATGTTTAACTTCGAGAATGAATCTCATCGAGTCATCGAGACTGTAATCCGTACATATGCACGAGCGATGATATCATTCCCATAATTATTGAATGGAATTTGAGTGGATGATATAACATCTTGGAATTTGTATGATGTTATAATAACCATATATGGTTATTCATTACACCATTATACCCATTCATGTATGGTGGTGGTGGAAAAAAAAATTTACACCATGGTGTGGAGACGGTATTCCGTACATACGCACGCGCGGTGATTTCGTTTTCTATTATAATGGATAGTAGGTGAAATGGGGTTAATTAATATTTATAATAATATATAAGTATATTATTGATAAGGATGATATAACTTTATAATTAAAAAACTAAAGAAGACGAAGTTCAAGAAGAAATAAACATGAATGAATCGGTAGAAGAGATTACCTCGTCCTCGATGCACCTCCTTTAAGCTTCCTCTTAAAGGACTAGAGTTAGTCTTTTGGAAACACCATAACCTCAAGAATGTGACTATGGACGTTGAGAAGTGTAATGGTAAGGGTTTTTCTATTCTTTAAGGCTCAAAGTTTTGTGAAGTGGAGAGGGAAGGTGTGCCCTATTATAAGAGAGGAGAGGGGCACTTTTGGAAACCTCCAAAATATTAATTTATAATAAAATCAAAACCCACGTACAAACTTCCAATGCGAATAAAATTCAAATATTATTTAAGATGTGGTTGTAATCTCATCAACTAATCCAATTTAGACATGTTTTTATTTTATTTTAAAACTTATCATTTTAATTTATCCTTATTTAATATATTTACTTTTATTTGGGGTAATAATATTATAATTTTTAAAGTGTTATAAATACTTACTTATGTGTTGTGAATTTTATATACTTAGATAAATTATTATATTTTCGACCATATAATATTAAATTTGTAATTTTTTAAAAAAAAATTATTTTTAAACAATTTATTAATATGTTATTTTTATAAAATATCAATAGTGTAAATTTTGACACTATTCAATTATTTGAATTTATATAAAATCCACACCAAAGATATATTAAAACCAAAATATTCAATATATTTGAAACATATTCTGTTAATCTAAAAAATTCATGGAGCACATTAATTTTTTCATATAATATTTATTTTAATATTTTTACAACCATTTATTTGAAATTTAACTTAACAAAATAATTACTACAAAATTATTGTATAATTATTTAATATACTTATTTGTTGCATAAATATTAAATATAAACCACTATGAAGCAGATAAATATAATATCTTCCATAATAATACTTTTACTCAAATTTGTAAACTTAAAATCACAACATTTAAATTGCTATATTTATTACAGTGTGAAGGTGACAACTTTGAAATCATTTAAAATAAAATAATATTAATGTACAAATATATTTTATAAGCCTCCAAACGGTCAGAAATTAGACCATTGGATGATTATGGTTTATATTTAATCTACCAATATGTTTTGGTCATGTTTATTGTCATTTTGATGGGTATTATTATTTTAATAAAAACTATATTATTGATTTTTCACTAAATAAATAATTTATGCATCATTAATGTATAAGCTATTAAAGTAATTGTATATTACTTAAAAATCACTAATAAATGTCCATTATGATGAAAAACAAATTATCTTTAAAATAAATATTTATATTTTAATTTATATTATGTATATCCTTATATTAAAAATACATTAATTTATTAAAGTTTGAGTGTTACATATTTCACATTCTTTAAATAAAATAAATTAAAAGGTCTTAATCACATCCATCTTGGTTCCAAATGATAATTTTTTTACTCAAGTATATTTTATAACGAAATATAGTCATGAAATTATATTAATTTATGTGTTAGAGTAATTTTATAAACAAACATTTACCCTTAATTACCTGATTTGCCTTTAATTGTAGTAAATAAATTTTTTTGTAGTTACTATTCATAATGCCTAAAAATAAAAAGTAGACTATTAACATAATTTGGAACTAATTATTTCAAATATAGAATCAAGTTGTCCATATTCAAAACACATAAGTTGTAGTATTTAATTTACAATTAATCCCGATGTTCAAAAAATGTGTTTTAAAAGTTAAAACATTGCAAAAGATTGAAATGTTTTTACCGATGAATTAAATGTAAAATTAATGATAAAGACTAAAATTATATTAAAAGGTAAAAATATATTCTATTTATACTTTAAAACCAATAAATATTATAATATAACAATATAAATTATTTTGATGAAAAAATTTTCTTTTAAATAAAATTTATCATATTTTTACTATTCATCAACATATGAATGTAAACTGAAAAATATTAAAAAAATTATCAAAAGTAAATTTTTATATAATTATTACAATTAAAAACTTTATTTTGTAAAATTGAAATCATAAACGTGTCAAAAACTAGATTTAGAGTTAGTGCGCCATCAAAAGGAGGCAATAATGCATTCATAGAAAAATATTTATTTTAACCAAAAAATTTATTTTGTTCTCATACCATGTTCTATAATATGTTAATGATGAATTATAATGTTATAAAATTCAAAATTTTGTAAATACTATTCATAACAGCAATTTCATAATAATATTATAATAATATATCGTTGTTTAGTAAAACTCAGTATTGCGTAAAACACACACTATTGAGGAAGGTCACTCTTGTGTGCAACACGAGCCAAGAATTGTGTTGTATATAATAAAAGCTTATACGACGTTGTGTATAGCACAATCTAATCTTGGTGTATCATACAACAATGGATTTTAATGAAATTAAAAACAATATATCTCATAAAATCTTAGGGAGTTATAATCAGAGGATTCAATAAGGAAGGTCTGGATGTAGAGGAGTTAATTGGGTAGATTTTGGTTGAAAATAAGGGGAATGATATGTGTGAATAATGTGTAGAAGTGTAAGAATTTTATAAAGGATGGGGACATACTGGTTATTTTTAAAATCAAGTTACATGAACTCAAATTTTAAATTTAAAACATCAAAAAAACAAAACAAAAAAATGGAATTTAAATTAAATAAATATTTCTAGAAAATGTTTTTTTGGAAAGTTGGGTTGGTCCTTTGTCCCTTATGATTATGTTTTAGTCCTTTCTTATGTCTAGTTCTATCATAATCGTTGTAATTAATTTTAATCTATATCACGATTATTATTTTTATTGTAAGAAATTTGTTTCATATTATTAAACTGCAAATATTATAATTAATAAAACATGGTAGTTATAATTTCCCAAATTTAGTTCATAGAAGAGGCGAAATGATTTTTAATAGAAATCCCATAGACATAGTGTGAGGGGGGGTTTTAATGTGAGAATTTTTTAAAATACATTAATCATTTATATATAAATTCAATATAAATATATATATAATGAACTAAAATTGATTAATAACTATATAATTGATGCATCATGAAAATAAAATTAACTAAATATTTAATTTAACATGATTAATAAATTAAATTATAAGGCAGCATTGAATGGAAATTTTGTATTTTTATCCATTCATCCAAAAAATGATGTTTCTCAGAAAAATAATAAAAATTCAACCTAAGATAATTTTTAAATTAAAATTTTTATAAAAGAAGCTAATTTTATAAACGTTGTTCTCTATGAGTGTATAAAAATAATATTATTGTCTTTTACAAACAGACATAAAAAATGTTAAATTTTGAAAATAGTATTTTCAAATATATAGGGACTTTAACAATATTACATGGTTTATTATATATATATTTTAGTTATATTAAAACACAATATTTTTTAAATTAGTTATTTATATTCATATTATTAAGTTCGATGTAAGGGTTATAAATATATCATTTAATTAATTATAACAACAACATGATCTTTTGTAGAAACTCAATGTTGTGTGTTTCATAAGTCAAGTCAATGTTTCTTGTAGTACATGAAAGTATATTTATTTTTTATATATAACACCAGAAAAACATAATTAATTAACATAAAAACTATATTCAGTGCGTCCTGAAATGAAAAATATCAAAATTATAAAATTATTTTGAAAAGAATAATTCACAAAATCTCGAAGTGTTATATTAAACACTCTTAAAATTAATTTTTTTATATAAATAATTATTTTTTTATCAATGGTCAAATATATAATTGATTCATACATTGAACCCCGCAACATATAAAAAAATATAAAGAAGTCCTTTGAAATATGAATTTTTGGAAGCATGATTGTTTCTAAAGTAACTCATAACTGGGTTTCCACAAGGGAGAACATTAGTAGAATTTGAAAAAATTGACTAGTAGGAAAATGGATATATTTACGTAATGTGATTGAGGTCATAATTAGAAAAAATTTAAATGATAGATGCAATTTTGAGACCATTAGAGTCATAAAGTTATTATTATTTAAAATTCTATTAGTTTATCAAAAATTATGTTATTAGGAAAACATTTTTGGATAATTTCCCAAGTGTGAAGTAATTATTTTTTTTGACCAACGATATATGGGAATATAATTACATTATATATTTCGATAAACACAATTTCATACTTTGTATATTCTTTAAAAAAATTTAATTCATCCATTACATCCTAAAATGGATATCTATAAATTAACATTGATGTCTGGATAATTAAAACAAACATTAAACAGTTCTTAAGGACAATAAAATAATAACAAGACAATGAATTTGTCTATAAATATTCTCCAAAATTAATATTATTAATCAATTAATCTCTAAACATAAATATATAAACTAATAGATCATCATTAATATGTAATAACCAAAATAATATTAATAATACATTGACCAGGTCATCCCATTTGTTTGTGGTAGACATGAAACCCTTATTATCCTTTGGTCAAGGGTTCAAGACCCACAATGATTTTGTAAATGATAGGTTGTCCCTAAATGTACATGTTTTTCATTTCTAAAATCACATTGAAATAGAATAAAAAATAAATATGATTTATTTTCGTGAAATAAGGTAATTCACTAAATATCATTTACGCTATAGTTTTTAATAAAAAATAAATAGCTAAATGCCACCACTGAATATTAACATAAAATATTCATATGTGGTTGATCTTATAACAATTATCAATGAAAAACATCTAAATCATTAGAAATAATGGAACAAAATGTAGTTTCCATTGATCCTCCGTTTTTAGTTATGATTCTCTTGGTTGTCACATTCCTAGAATGTGAATACGCTTATAATATATTCTCTTAAAACCTGATAATAACTTGAATTACCATAAATAAATTTGGAAAACTTGATTAATTTCTTATACTCAATATTTCTGGATGTATTCTATAAATCCAATATATTCTAAACTTCATCTATGATTACATAAACTACATTATAAAAATCTATTTTATCAGTTGTATGGTAATCAATATCATAAAATTTATTTATTCGAGACCCAACATATCACTATATAAACTTCTCTATATCATCATCAAGAATAAATTAATGGTTATCTTCCCTTATATAAAATATCACATTACAATTAAATAACCTTTATAATTCCCTATATCTACTCAAAGTATCGTTTAAAATCTTAAATGAAAATCATACACTGAGAAATTTATATATTTCATGATTCATAAAACATAATCATTTATTTCAAAAACTTGTACACATCAATTAATCAAAATTATTCTTAAACCATCACACAAGCTTCTTTATCATATCCCTTAGTACTTCTTTCCATGAATATGAAGTATTAATCCTTCATTAGGTTCTTCAAACTCAATAAAATCATGATTCATTCATTTAATGTAAATAATACTTGATGAATGTCACATACCATTCACATGTTTCACGTGGTCTCCTTATCTTCATAAGTATAACCAATACTCAATTACATTTCTGATTCTCTTCTTCACATATCCAGAAAATTGAGTTTTATAATGAGCACACATTCCACATCTGTAAAATATAGTAATGAACTAGTTCCTTCTAGTTTCCACTATTTATTAGAATTAGAAATCATAGGGTGATAAATTATTATCAAATAATAAAACTGCATAATAATGCAAAATTATTTACAACATATTCACATAATGACACCTAATTCCTTAATATATGACTCCATAAGTATTTTATTAGTTATTTATGTTCATCTTATATATAAATTATTCATGGTGGTTCATAAAGCTTTTATGATTTCCCAAATCATATCCTGAGGGAGAGCCAAACTAGGTGAAAAGTTAGTATCATTATAATATACAAAGTTACATTCAAGTAATGCCTAATGCACCATGTCAAATTTATTACTCCTAGTAACATATGCCCATGAACTAAGTCCACTTGTACTGTCATGCCATTCATGTATTTCAATGAAACCACTCACACTATAATTTATAAACATTCTAGAACAATTTCACAAACATACACTCATCCTTATTACAATATTTATAGATATCCAGTTTAATTTTTATAAAAATATACTTATGCATCTCACTAAAAATTTCACATGATAGTTTCCAAAGGTTAAAAAACTTTTTCATTGATACAAAGTAAAACCACTCAGTCCTAAAGTACATATAAATTATATCATTTTATACAAATATATAAAAAAAATAAAAAAAAGAACCACCCAAATGAAATATTATTTTACAACCATTAAATACATTTAAATATAAAAATGGAACATAAGTGAGCTATATTATCTCCTTCTTGGTTTTTCAAGAGGTGAACTCCATCTAAGACACATAATTCATAATACAAATCTTCATAACCATGGGAATGAAAGAAATGAAAAGGTGTGAGATAAAATTCTCTGTAACGGTAATTAATATAGATTTGTAAGAATAGAAATTATCGTAATGGCTTGAAAATGTGACCATTAAAATTGGAAAAAATGCATTGTATATCAAAGATCATAAACAAAAATCATGGAAGAATGATTTTTAGTTCATATGAAATGAATCAAAAGGTAATGAAGAGGATAATACATGAAATAATAATATAGGACTAAGTCATATAAATTTTTCGTCCACATAAAATCAAAATATTATTCCCTATATGTAAATATGAATTACAAGAACATACTTGGGAACATCATTGGGACTACACCTAATAGAAAGGACACAATAACATCCCTTGTTTCAGTCCTTTCCTTGTAAGGGATCAGGTTTCCTTATAATTTCCTAGTGGATTTGGTTTACCCATCTTCCTAACGTGGATCAGGTTTCTCCATTATCACATAATGGATTATTTTTCCTAAAATTCCATATTCATGGTGACTTCAACTAATTTTCAGGACACACCAGCATACAATGTCACAGTACATTCCTTGTACATGACCATTTTTTACAATATTATCATAGTGGATCAAGCCTTTAGATTTGAATCCAATAATTATCTCATGGGATATAAATTCTTACCCAATATATTAGAGGTAGATATAGGTCCCACCCATCACATAATAAAATCATTAATATGTGTGCCACAATATAATAAAACAATTATCATATAATGACACATAAAAATAAATGGGTTTTATAGGAATCATATCATAGCCCATGATATCAAATTGTTATAATAATATTTTCATCACCTCATAAACTATGGAAAATATGTAGGATTTATAATTATATAATCAAATCATTACCGCTGAAAAGAATTGGGTTTTAAACCAATATAACTTGTGGAATATAAATTCTTGTTATAAACATTGTCCAATTAAAACATAAACCATTCAAAAAACAATATGAGTTGTAATCAAGGATCATTTCCCTGAAATTATTAAACAATAACACCTGATGAAATATTAGATAGAGAATGATTTTTAAAGTTCAAATGAATTATTTCTTATAAAATATAGACATTCCAAGAAAATAATTTTCATAAAACCATTTTTTAATCCTTTTCTTTTAATGAATGCTTTATAATTTCATTTATGACATTCTTGAGGAAAATATCTTTTCCACATTTAAAAAAATAAAATTAAAATAATTTTTATAACATTGTTTCAATTAAAATATATTTAAAAACATATAAAGTAATCTTGAAAATATTTTGGAAACCATTACACTTGAAATGATATATAATAAGATGAAAAAATTTAGAATACTATTTTATTTGAAGTTACATTGAAAAAAAATTAAAATAAATTTTATTCCATTGAAAAAAATTTCACTAAAAACACAATTTGTAAAATATATTAAGTAATCCATTCAAATCGTTTAATATAATTTTTATATATAAAATAACATTTGAGATCCAGTTTTCCATGAAAAATAATTTAAAATCTCAAATTTATAGAATATTTTGAAAAATAATATCATTAAAATAATACATCCATGTAACTGTATAATGGATGAATCAAGTAAATTATTGTAATAAGGGATGATATATCTATACATTCCAAACATAATTTTTTTTACGTTATAAGTTTAAAAAAATGCCTTGAACAGAGAACAAAAATATTATTCATTTGAAAACCCATTTGTAAAATGGTAATACATGGGAAAAATTTCCTTTTACTATCATTGGATAATAATATATCATATTTGAAAAATTATTTAGAAAACATAGATTTTATAGAAGACATATTTATAATCTAAACGATAAATAATGTCATATTTTCATAAAAGCATTTTCTTATTTATCATAAGTACCAAATAGATGAAAAATGGTACCGTTTATTGGATATAATAGTAATAAATAGAGGGTAATAAATTTCATTAGTTTTCTTGATATATGGATTAAAATATTTCATTAATTTAAACATAATCATATAAAATCCTGATAATGATGATTTTCTAGCTATAATATGTGATGAATTAGGTAATGTGGAATCATAATGTAATGGGATGTATAAACTTAAATAATTATTTAAAAAACATAAAAAATAATTATAGAAATTATATAACATTTTATTGGGTTTATATACACCTCAAGGAGAAATATTGGCACATTACATATAATTTGAATTAATGAAGAGAAATTTAAACAAATTTACAGTGCCATTTTGGTAAATTTTGAAAAATAATCCAATAAAAAAATATCATCAAAAGGATGTTTGAATACCCATAAATGTAATTATAAGGATAATATAATATATCCATGGTAATTATAGCACCATATAAAATAAATGAGTGGTTAATAAGGCATTTATCTAACAGAAATAAAGAGTGATTTGAAATTTCCATAACTCATTTATCGAATCATTCCATAATCATAAAAACCCCCTTTATCATACATGTTATTTTATTATAATTATATTATTGAACCATCTTATTATATTTAATACCATAAATAGTTTGATTATGAAATTATGTTTCACTATCATTAACAATTCCATGTTAAGGTTTCACTTCGAGTAATATACACTTTCTTTATTTCATGTGTCTTAATTTAGAATATTTATCATCCTCATACTTATATAATGATTTGAATAATGTGAAAAATGATATATATATATATATATAATGTTTATAAATATATAATTATTTATGATTATCTATATAATATTGATATATGAAATGGAATACATCGTTCATGGATACAGTAGGCTATACGCAAACATGAATGTTTTTTTATTTATAAATCTTGAAAGATTGAATGTCATTGAAATATATGTATATATATATATATAATATAATTAATGAATAATTATTATGTATTATATATCATATAATATACTAAACTGTTCATTAATATATTTCATGTTGTGTGTGAACAAATCACGTCACTTAGAAGATGTGGTAGTTTGTACTTCATCAAACATAATTATAATATTTATAAAAATTTGAAATCATGAATGTATGTTATATATTATAATTCCAGAAGAATAAATAAATTATATATATATTATATGTCTTATAAAATTATATTTTCCTTCATTATTCACAACCATGATAGTCGGTAAAGGAATAAATGAACGACATCATTTCATGAGATGGTTGTTTTCTGTACGTAAGAATTATAATTTTGTTACCTATAAAATGGAAGACTGTGTATGATTTTGTCAAAATTTTATCCTAAAAACTACATCAATATATTCAGGATGTTATATTTAATTTGAAATCATAGAGAAATATGAATTTAGGTGTTATAGAAAGCATATAATTTAAAGGAATGTGGGGAGGTATGTTACCTCTTTCTCAGTTAAGTCCATTTTTGTTTACACTAAAGGGAATCCATGGTTTTCCTTCCGGATAAATCGAGGCTTCAAGGTGGTATTTATAGAATTTTTAAGTGAATTTTATAAATATTATATTAATTTATGTGTTTTTATAGTTGTGAATAAAGGGGATATGTGGGGTCCTTATACAAGGGAGGGAGGGGACACACTTGGCATTATTGAAAATGAGTTATGTGTACCCACATTTTTTAAAAAATGTCATAAAAACCAATAAACACTAAATAAAAAAAATTTGTATAAAATATGGACATAATAATGGTTTTCGACATTTTTAGAAGGAATTTTCCATTGATATTTATGTTTTTTCCCTTTTATCAATAATCATTGTAATTTATTGTATTCCCAGATATAAATAATTTTGGAAAAAATTATGTTTTTCCAATTAGAATAAAAATATTATACATATTAAATAAATTTATTTCTATTTTTATAAAATTATTATTGAAATGAGAAAAGATTATTTTTAATTCTAATCCCACATATGGGGTGAGATACTGTGTTTTTAAAATGATAATGTCCAAAATTATATTGGAATATAATATCAAAAATCAGAATTAAAATGATTCCAATGACATAAATTAGATTTATAATTTTATTATAGGTATATTTTAGCATTAAAAACAACCTATAATTTATTTTTTAATATACAAATAAATTACACATAAATGCATTTTTTAATTAAAACACTATATATATCACTATTTATCGCAAAATGATGTTTTTTATTATAATATCAAGAATTCTAAAAAAGATAACATAGAAAATATTAATTCAAAATTGTGTTTCTTTTATCTAATTCAAAATATAATATTCTAAAAAATTTATTTTTTTATCATACATAGAATGGATTTCAATGCAGTTAATTTGAAAAAATAGTATATTCAAACATCTAATGATGTTAAAATTACTACGTTTTTTATTATCAATATTTTTTATTTATATAAAAAAATTAAAAACAATATTTATTATTATTTATTTATACTCATATAAATATTTTTCATGTTATGGTAAAAACTATCTCATTTAAATAATTATAACAACAAAATGATGTTTCATTGAATCTAAATGTTGCATGTAACAAAAGCTATGTCTGTGTTGCATGTAGAATAAGCTAATCTAACTCTTTCATGTAGTTATTGAAAGGAAAATACAGTGATTCAATATAAAAAACAATAATATTTTTTTTTCAGGAAATGATAAATATCAATAATTTAAAATTAATTTGAAAAAAAAATTACCAAAATCTTATTGTGTTAAAAATGTATAAGTGAAATGAATCGCATCCTGAACATGTACAAATTAGTAAAATTATGGTTTTCCAATTGATGGAAATGTGTTTTATAATTATTCCATCATTATAATAACTAAAATAAATTAAACTGTAGATATTTAAGTTATTATCATATAACAGAAAGGTGCAGAGCAGCGCACCAAATTTTGTTAAAAAAATGTAAAAGGCAGGTGATTACACGAGTTACAAAGTGCTTGTACCAGCAAGAGAAAAAATGAAAAGGGGAGAAAAGCTTAATAGTAATACCTCCAAATCATTCCTGCAAAGTCATGGGAAATCCCCAATGCCCAAGACACTATTGAAAGCAAGAGATCAGTGAAAAACAAATAAAAGCGACAATACAAAAAGAAAAATGAGCTTCAAAATCCGGCAATTGATGTGCTAGACCGATAAGAAGACAATTAGTGAATGGCTTAGAATTATTGCCCGCATCCAAAAACCCAAAAAAGACAGTATCTTTAGCTCATGTAGGCTGTGTTGGGCAGGAATCTAGAACAGATGAGGACAACACTGGGTCTATAGTATTAGAGGGTTCAGTTTGTTCAATAGGAGGCGTTCTATCTTTCTCAATATATAATTATTTTCCTTCATTTAGAAATGGTTTCCCAAGCTTAAGACTTCTCATAGAGTCCTTCCCAGAGCCACAATCTCCAAGGGAGTGGCCAAGATGTAAACAATTAGAGCAGTAACTCGGTAAGGATTCATAAACCACTTCTTGAAAAAATCATGCATCCCCATTCTAGATCCAAATAGTGGAAGGTAGGTTCTACGAAAGATCAACCTCAACACACACATGTGTAACCGAAGGCCTTGTGAGTTTTTGAGTGGCAAAATCCATCTTAATGGGATTAACGATAAGTTTAGAAATAGGGAAATGTGATATTTGTTTGAAGAAATTCATCGACAGACCTAGAAGTCCTATCCAAATATTTGAAATCAGAGATTCAATATTACAATCAAACATAGGGAATGATTTTAGGAAATTAATCGAGTAGCCCCCAATGCTCCATGAACCCCTAGACCATAGCCGATAGTAATCATTTTCAGAGGAAAATCTAATCATGATATTCAGCCAGTTGAGCAGGAGAGCTTCAAAATTAAAAAATCCAATGGATTTGAATGATTTTCTCTAGATGATCAGAGAGGGATGACTCTTAAAAATTTTCCAACAAGATCAAATCTGAGATAAAAATAAAGATACTGAACCTCCTCTTGCAAAAAATAAATGGTCGTGTGACCTCTATGGCAGAACGACTTCTGATGAAAGGAATCTGCAAGAGGTGGAGATCCATCAGAATCAAGAGATCAGTTGTGATCGGCCTCTACGACCACATCTGCGATGCTTTATGAATCTCATCCATGTTCATCACCCACATTTTGTGTTTGGATCCCTCATTCATCTCCATCTTTCGACCGCTCCATCTTTTGTCTTATTATCATACAATTTATAATAATAATTAGAACAACTATTGTTAAAAAAAATTTAAAACAATATGTTCTGTGTCATTCCTCATCATCATGAAAATTTTATTAGAATAATATCTATCTCGTGAAAGGATAGTCTCATGGAAATACTGCATGATTTAGGATGTGGATAAGTTATTTAGTATTTTATTATGGTAGTATTGGCGTGTTTTAAGGCTTATGATGTGTGGATAAGATAGGATAGTTTGTATCCCTTTATAATGGAAACAAGGACTCCCTATAAATGACATAAAATATTAAATAATATATATATCACAATCATGTATGTGGAATATTGTAACCCCACATTTTAAGATTACATGTGATAGAGTTGAAATGTGCATAACTAATCACATTTTTCTCCAAGATAAATTATTTATAAGAATAAAAATAAAAGGATATTCATAAAAAAAATTACATGATTCTAATAAATATTGAATAATTTATATGATATTTAACATACATAAGAAATATAAATTTCATTTAAAATAATAAATCAAATAACATAATTTTTTTTAGGAAATACAAGTTTTAAGAGTAAAAATAATTTTACCTTGAAATAATTTAATTAATAGACTTAAATAAAAATTCGTAGTAAAATAAAGAAAATAAATAATTTTTTAAAAATTAGTAGGTGGTAAAAATTGAATTTAATCATCCAAAAATTCTAGTAAATTGAAAGTCCATAAAATAGTACCTAACATGATTAAAATTATATGTATCTTAACAAAAGACAATCTAGTGCTCCGTATTTCAAAAAAAAATAAAATATATTCGTTAACTTCTTAGGGACAAATTTTTCATAATAAAGCTCACATATTAAGATAAATAGGGTTGTTTTATATATTTTTCTATAGTATTAACCTAATATTTCCTTTTTTCCAAACGTGAAAAATATTTTATGTGGTCACTATTCAAAATTACCAAGAAATTTATTATCAAAATTATAATAAATTAAATGTGATCATTCATAATCTAAAATTCATTTTATCAAATTGAATTTAAATAAATTTTATAAATTATATAATATTAATCTTTTAAAATACATAGAAAATTAGTTTTCGAAAAAAATTAATTCTTCAGTGTAAAAAGATTCTACAAAAAAAACATAAAAGTTATTACAATGAAAAAAATTGGAATAATTGAAAAATTATTTATGCGAATATATTTTAAATACATTTTTTAAAAAAATGGAGTATCATTAATTATTTAAATAATAATTCATTTATTAATAAAAATCATAAATCTTCAATATTCATAGAAAATTCAATCTTTTTAGAAAATTATTAAAAATAAAACATAAGAATGTATTTACAGAAATATTTCAAATGTTATGTACTTTTTTAATTCATTTTATTTATGTTAAAGAACGTCATTATTTAAAAATGTATCATTTTTGAAGAAAAATGTAATTTTTAAGCATGCAATTGAGAACATAATTATTAATATGTTTTTTATAAAACCATTATTTATATTTATATAATATTTATATTCCTATTTATGGGTCAATTTTTAAAAGGTTGTATAAAAAGTCATGTTAAAAAAATATTTTCATAGTTTATTATGGATTGTTTAAGTTTAGTGTTTCATGTAACACATGCAAGTAAAAGAATTTAATTTATTTTAAGAGTGATATGTTATAAAATATCATGGTGTTTCAAGTGTGATCTATGGTGAATATTCAAAATAAATTTCTCTAGTGACTGGAGAAATATGTAAAAACAATATGATATATGGTACCAAGATAATTCTAAACTGTAATATTTCAATGTCTTGGGAAGTCAATTTTATTTTAAAATCAATAGAATCATGGTTGAAATATTTCAATGAATAGTTAATATTGGAAACTTTCTATTATATTTAACTTTTATTAATTGATACGAACACAAGAATAAGATATTTCATGATTTTTTAGTGAGGATATGTCGAGATTTATGAAAATCTAGGAAAACATGTTTGTATTTATACACATATTTTGATAAACCTAAAGAAAACAATGAGCATATTTATTAAAACTTTTGAAAATATTTGTGAAATTTGAAAACAAAAATTATTTATAATTTAGTATATTCTTATGACAATTATGACGATTATGGTGATGAATGAAATCATGTATTAGGATAAATAAAATTTAAAAAATATAAAATATTATTATAGATATGAATGTGTTAGTTTATTTTAGAAGGAGACTAATATTTGAAAACAAAACATCTCTTATATCATAGAATGAACCAAGAATGGTGGACAAGACTATTATAAATTATTAATGGGTAGAATATATGAAATATGAACTCAATAAAAATTATATGAAGTCTACATGTGGTCTTCTTCCGAGACCAGAGACTAAAAATTTTATTGGTAATAAGTGGGTTTCAGAATATAAATAAATGTGATAGTCGAAATAACATTGATCAAATAAGTTGTTTTTCCCAAATAAAATAATTAAATATAATCCATATAAATTAAATATAATTACCCCCTGATTATTATATTAGACAGAAGAATGTTTTTTCTATTCAGTAGAACCTCTTAATAATTACAGTTTAATTAAAATGGATGTAAATTATTGTTTACACTATTGAATATTGGGGATGTGACTGTACAAATTGATTATCCACAATAGGTGGTGTGTTCTTTGATGGAAATTGATGTGTCTGTTAGTAATATAAAAAGAAGTTCTCTATGGCTTGTAGTGAACCCGAATCACTGTATATTATAGATACACATACCATTATATATATTTTATGAATATAGGTTCTTCAAGATGAGTTATGTGCTAATGTTTACAGACATAAGAAGATACTTTGTTATGTGGAATTTTTATTGATCAATCAAAAAAAATACAGTTCATCACTCTTAGTTTAAATATATTTACATTCTATATGAACTTACTTAATAGGATTTGGATTCAAATAATATAAAACATTCATATATCGACACCAATGTGAACATTTAATATTTATTTATGAAATATATGGCACATGAAAGATTTTTTGGAGTTATGGTCCATACAACAACTTTATCCTTCCCCAAAAACATGAGAATGTTGTCTTGAGATCCCTTATGTCCCATCTGATTATTTTTCTTATATGGGAGAAAAAGATTTATTTAAGGGGATAAAGGGAAAGTATAGGTAAAATATGTTATATGAGTTTTAGAAATGGATTTATTTATGTCACTTAGTATAAAAATTTTCATCACTAACTTTTGAAAATCACCCAAAAACTTGAAATCATATTGATGTGAGGCATCATGATAAATATAATAAAAATTGGATATGATTGGATGATTTGTGTGTTGATTCATGGTGTATTATGGGTTTTTATGTTGTTTTCAACAAATCAGAAAGGGTAGATGGAAGAACCTCATGGATATGTTCCTCAATTTGAGAAATTTTAATGATCATAGGTTTCATGAAGTGTTTGGGTAGTTTTATTTAATTATAATATTTTTGTAGCGTCACATTAGTTTTAATGATGATTTTTTTTTATATTTTAATTTCATTTTAGTATGTTTGAATATTTGATTATTTTTTTACGATTGGATATAGAATAGATAAGGAATGTCTTAATAATTTTGATTTCATTATTAAATTTATAAGATTCAAAGATAATTTTTTTAAATGATGATTGGTATAAGGACATTTTATTCAATATGGATAATTTTTTTAAATGATGATTGATATAAGGACATTTTATTCATGGTGTATTATAGTTCTGAATTAATATGCAATCTATGGATTTAGTTTTTATACCATGATTATAGTTGTTATGAATGATAATGAAATAGTTCATTAGTATAATTAAACAATATTTATATTATAATATATTAATTGGAATTTTTTTATGCGGGAACGCTTATTGAAATCTATAGTATATATCAAGATATGTTAAGAATAATTTTCTTCAATTCTAAAAAATAAAATAAATATTGAATATTATAGGGTATGCCTTTTTTGTAATTTAAATGTTAAAATCAAGATCATGGGGAATTTAGAATATGTTCTTTAATTATGATAAAATAATAGATAGGACTTGAACCGAAAAAAGTATAATTGAATTAGAAAGTGAAGAAAATAGTTTTTTCGTTGTATAATGATAATAACGTCATTCTAAAATATGGTAATAGTGTCGAATAACTTGTGTCAAAAAAGAGTTTCAATTTTATGAAACCATTTTCAAAACATTCTCGTGTGTTAAAGATAACTATTTTGTTATTGATAATAACAATATAGTCTAATAGATGTCTACACTATAAGAAAATCATTATTCTATATTTGGGTGGCTTTTGGATGTTGATATTCTAAATTTTTTATAGAAAAAACATTGATTATTATTTATATTTATCCTTTTTAATCATATTTCTTACAGAACTACGTTGTTTTGATATTGGGTGTGACTTCTAAAATTTGTGGTATGATTCCATAGAAATACAAATAATAACATTTCTCATGGGTTCATAGGGAATCACATTCATTGTTGGTGGGGATAACCTGCGATGGTATGGAGGAGGATTCCATAATTGATATAAATATTCCAAAAATTTCATCTTATTTCTTTTTATACATGACTGATTGTGTCTAAGACATTACTTTTTTTATCACATAGTACACTAACAATTCATAATGGATTATTTATAAAGATAATAAAATTTGAAAAATATAATCCATAGATTAAATAACCTTCTTTGTCAGAGGGAACAAATCCTTCCATGATATTATATTAAATTTTAATTAATACATATTTTTCAAGTAATAAAAATAAACAATTAATTAAACTATCATTTATTTCAATATTTTATGTTTCGAGGATGATCAATTGTAGCATCCTCCACCCAAATTACCACCCAAATAGTGCTAACAAGCCAATTTACACTAGAACTAAGAACATCTCCCCAAATGATGAAGTCTTATGACTAATTGCGAGGGTGTAAATAGGAATAGTTGAAAGGAAATAGAATTTGGGAGTTGATATGATACTATCCGAGAAAAATAAGATAATATGTGGTGGAAATAAATGAATCAGTAGACTCAAACTAGACACATATAGTGGAAACACATCCAATAACGATTAAAAATGGAAGAACTATAAAATGAATTGCCTTATAATGTTAATAGAACATCATACCATCAAATCACTTGTATCCACAAAAAACAAACTAAGTAAACCTCACATATCAGTTATAGAATAAAATATCCAAGTTGTTGTCAACTGAATACCAGAATAGATATATATATATATAAGCATGATGAAACTGAAAAGGAAGCTAAGAATAGTAAAAACACTAGGTTGGCCTAACCTCATGGTTAATGCCAATATCCATGAAAAAATAGTGTTATGATCTAACTCTAGTGGTTTATCCTTCACATATATATAAATCCATAAAGACGACATGTGTCCTGAAGGTCCTGAACAGGTTGTTAGATGAATCTTGGAAGGATACCACCCAATGGTATGTACCTAGTATATGTGTTTAAGAAGACATGCACTAATAAGAAATGTAAATGGTATGATTCAATAATAAACACAATCCCCACTAGTGCTCTGTAGCAACCAGGGTGTGTCACCTACTCCATCCATCATAGAAATATGTGAACTAAAGAGAGTATCTATCTCATGGCCCAAGTTAGTTCATTTCTCACAAGTATAACTGAACCCTAAGTTCCACCATAATATTGTATAATGGAACCACGTGCCTCCTAGAAACCTCAGGTCTCAATGTACTGAAATCTCGATGGAACTTAAAAACTATATTATCCTGGTCCCATGGACCCCTGGTTCAAAGGATCAAATCGGCCCAGGGCATGAATTCCATATGAACATTGATCTCTTTCCTCTAATTAATATCAAGTCTCATGGTGTCAATCACATTGAGCCTCATCCCCCAAACTGATACCCTCATTTCTATCAACTGAAGTCCCTTCTCCTTCCATGTGGATTTCAATGGAATGCACCCCAAACTATAAATACTTAAACCACAAATATTAGGGGAGTCAACCCACATGACTGGTCAATACCACCTCTTCATGGATTCATCCTTTATGAAAATTACTCAATCAGTTCTTTCTTCATCACTGGTGAGTGGAAATCAACAATTACGAACAAAAGAAACAATATCTCTAGCACCTCGTGCACCTATGACCATGTCGCACGAATTTTATGAAATTACCATCAAATTACCATGGTATTTTGCCATCCTGACGATCACACTACCTCAATATTACATCCACGACAACCATTCATATTGTGGAAACAAATCAAGTAATTATAGTCCAATCCCAACCAATGATTCACATCAATCAATCACAATGGCCATTCTATTCCAACCTAATCTCTGGCCATTCTATTCTTAATACATTAGTTCCCATATCATGAAATTCATTAAATGTTACTTATATAAAATTAAAAAAACAAGTTATAACAATAAATTCAATTTAGATGATTGAATTTTCATTCTTAACAATCATCATAATTTAATATGGAGGTCTTGAAATATGTATAATTTAATAACTAGCTGGAATCAATTGAAAAAAAATTAACAAATTTCAATATTCACTAATAATTAACCAATGGAGAAACAACCTATAACATGAATTCACTCGAAAAAACCAGGTATGGTAATGCCCAACATAATCCCGTAAGATACATGTTCAATTAATTATAGATAAGCATGGTTCTTGCTCAATATCCACCATTGTGCTAAAAATCGGCAATTCACAAAAGTCCATGAAAAATGAAAACAAAGTATGTCCCACATAATATAGACTCATAAGTTTATGTTTGTCTGATACCGAGCTCTAAATTGAATCCAATCGACATTGATCAGTGTTTCTATATTAAATCCTGAAATTTGATCATACAAAACAATGATCCAAAAGTGGAAAGTTCATGAAATTGGTATGGTGTGGAGGGTTAGCATTACTAAGGTGATCACAATACCACTAATAGATTGTAGAATGGGTGTTGGAAAAAGGAGTTGGATAAAATCTAGTGGAAGGTGGAGATGAGGGGCTCTACCCCTTTTATGTGTGACAATGTAAGAATAATGAGGGTGGGGAGAAAAGAAATAGAATGAATGAAATAAGGGGAAATTTTTTATAAAGAAACATGTACAGGACACACAGTTTACCCACATGTTTTTGAAAACCATGTGGAAGCCACCACTTAACGATGCGGGTCTGCATGGGATACCTACATATTTTCTCAGACTATGTTTAGGCTACGAAGAAGACACTGCCTAAGGTTGTAGGTTCACACATCTATCCCATATGGTTTGAAAAACCATGCAGTAACTGTCCACATACACCTGCATCATCAAAATATTTATTTCAGCCTCTAACACTCCCAAAACCAATCCAAGACACCAGGGGAATTCACCAGGACTCTAGGAAAAACAAAAAAACACCATTTATTGCCTAAAAAATCTTGGAATTTTGTTCTGATCGATGAATCAAAACGAATCATGGATAGTAATTGAAAAATCAAATCAGGAGGATATTTTGACCTATCTCAAAAACCTATGTCGTTAAAATCTTCCAACTGTAAAATATATCATCCTTTAGATATAAAAAACCAACAGAGTGCCAAAAATACCCATCCTATCTCAAACAACCATAAATACCCTGGTCTTAATGGTTCTAGTCAAATTCATTAAGGGGCTCCACACCATAGTAATTTCCTAACTCAGTCTCAACATAACCAATAATCAAAGCCTACTAAGATACACCGACCTATTTTTAGACCCAAATTCATCCAGTTACAAATCATCACCACTACACTATATCAGTTGCTCCCATGTCGCTTATGACACCCTATCATATCCCGCACTGCATCAGTTCCAGGATTGAGCTCATATAACCCATGAACAATAAGGTCCCACATTCCATGGATGCTGAAAATAATCTTTGGGCCTCACACATCAATTACTAACCACCTCATTGATGCCCTAATTCCCAAGGCACCTCTTGTAACTCGCATCCCATAGACACCCCGATACCTAAGAACCTCAAAAGAAGCTTTCAATGATACTCTGGATACTAAGAACCTAATATATATATAATCACACATCTGAAATGGTTCCAAACTATTGACCATCATTTGGTCTATCCACATACATATTTTTTACCATGTGCACTCAAAATGGAAATATATCAATATTCCATGAAAAATGAAAAAAAACATATCTTGGCCATGCCAACAGTGTACCTCAGACCATCATCGGTTCATTGGACTACTCATCCCCATGAAGCTCCATGACATACACCTACCCTAAAACCTGACTGCATGAAGACAAGCCTCAATACTATGCTACAGCAGTCATCAACCACTAAACTCGTGTCTCTGTCCCACTGTCTCTACCACATCCTCCACATATAGATGAGCCTCTACTACCCTCAACTAGTACAGTTACTGATCCAACCCCAGATGCCAGATTCTATCCAAGACCCTACCTATAGAATACCTAGTAAATCTATCTGTTGAACATCTCGATATGACCACCATATCCACTTTCCCGACACTCAATTGGAGGTCACTCACAATAATTCTGGACATTCCCTACTCACCCACATTGAATGAAAACAACCAAAAAGAAACCAAGGGGTGGTCTCGGTGGGTCATTAGGATGAGTGCCTTGCTGGGACTCATTCCAAACTCATTTATTTTCATATAAACCATCACCTAAATCCACAGCATATCTCAAAAGATACCTAGATGTCTAGTTTCCCTCGACTATGAGTGTCTGATTCACTACCACTTAGAATGAGGACAACCTAAATTTGTTTACACACACCTGAATAATGTGGTGTAAGCCATATTCAATGTGCCTCACCCTCGATGATTAATCGCTTTCCAAAATTGGTGAAAAGTGAGACATATCAGTAAAAGTAGCTTAATATTCCACTATGGACATGTCACCATGACGAAGACTCATGTACTACCAATATCTCTCTTCCCTTAGAGACTTAGGAAAAAAGTTATCATATAACGTGTCATTGTAGTTCTTCCAGGCCAGTACCCCATGTCTGTGAGGCTGAACCCACACATACAACCAGTTCATAGATGGACCTATACGTATATATGTCCCCGCTTGACCCTCCTCCATTGAGGCATCTCAAGATGCTCAAAAACCATCTCCAAGCTCTCAATTTAGTTCTCAACCACCGTTGGACAACCCACACTCAAAAAAGAGGCAAGTTCTATGACTAGAACACCATAGTAAGATAGTATATATAATGTTGTGCTCCTAGAAAACCTTTGTTGATCACCTGTAAAACACATATAAGGCTATACCGAAGTTGATCATCAAGCCATGGCCTGAACATTGTCAAGCCGAGTATTTGTCCTTTCTACACTAGTTTCTGAACCTGATCCTACCACTAAGTATATACCTGCATCGCATTCTCTGCCTTCCCCTTGAAGGTTTTTAACCATATAGTGTTACTGCAACACAATGTCATCACCCACCAGATACTCCATCTGATCTATTGATGAGGAACCTATTGAATACCATCGAATGGTCATATAGATGATATATATTACAATATATAACTTATACAGGGATACAAGACCAAAGTAGAATATAAAAACTAATCTTTCCCTCCCCCATCACAACCATTCCCATGGAATCCCATCCTCAAGGCCTCCTTAATCACCCTTAACAGATCCATGTAACACAAAATCCAAGGGCCATGCATGTCCTAACAGCCATGTTGCCTCACACCGATGACCAAGTCACCCAATCCTAGTGATTAAAATCACCTCATACATAATATATGCCTCCTACTATATGATCCATGACCAATCTCTTTTCCACATGCAATTATATATATATGTATGTCATGGAATATAACAGTTCACAATTCCAAAGCATTTAAAACATATACTTTCACATTTTCACATGGAATTTGATATTATTTACATGGTATAATCATTTTACAAAGCATAAATAAAATTAAAAAATTTAGATTGCCTAAAATATTCCTATAAAAAGAAAAACAAACAAACATCACAGTCCCCCATTCCTTGCTCATCCAATGTTTCAACTCATTCATCGCCATACTAGGGAAACAGTGAATTTGTCACATCATAACCAATAAAATAATATTTGAAACAACCAATAAGCTGGAAATCATATAAACTATAAATAGAGAAAAAGATAAAATAAATATCCCACATAAGGTAACTCAATCCATCCATCATTCATGGGGTTGTATCCACCAAAGCACGAGTTCAAAATCTAATTATGATAGCAACCTATCTTTAGTATACCTTATCCCCAAATAGTAATACCAAGAAAATTGGTAAACGAAACTCCTCTAATACCACATTTATCATTCATGACCCAAAAAACCACCCGAATAGTGCTAATGGGATGGGTACCACTAGACTTAGGCTCACCTCCCCGAACGCCAAAGGTTACTACAGTGAGGGTGTAAACATGTATTATGGGGAGGTTATAACCTATTGAAATAGGTAAGATACGTGTTTGATCATAATTAGATAACATGTAGTGGAAATAAATGACTCAGTAGACTCAAACCAGTCCCACAAAGTGGAAACACATCCAATAAAGATAAATAGAGGATGAAAAATGGAAACAACTATAGTGAAAATTAAATAGAATTCATTCTAGAAAATCACTTATATTCACTAAAAATAAACCAAGAAAATATCTCATATCAATTCATACAATAAAATATCCAGTGTGCATCCCATGGCAAGCCACAATAGATATATATATTTATATATAATCCTAATGAAACTAAAAAGGGACAAAAAAATGTAAAAAACTAGTTAGGCATGACCTCAAGGTCTATACCTATCTCCATACCAAAAATTACTATGATCATTCTCTTGAAGAGGATCAATTACATCTACGTAAATCCATAAATTCTACACATGTCCCAAAGGTCCCATGTAGGGTGTGGGACAAATCTCAGTACGATACCACTCAATGGTGGATTCCAAGTATATATGTTCAAGCAGACATACAACTCTAATTGAATTAAATAGTACGATGCAATAATAAACAAAATCTCCACTAGTCCTCACAAGCCATCAAGGATTGTCACCTGCTTCAGCGATGACCAAAATCTCTTAAGAATAAAAATTCCTCGCCAAACCTAATTATATCGGTACCCAAATCTATCATCCTTGAATCCCAGTCTTGTGGTTGGAACCATTGATGCAAATATGGGCCAAGCCTAACCAGTGATCCACATTAATCAATCCGAATGGCCAATCCATCCAACCCTTATCTAGGGCCAATCATTTCCTGACCACTTGGGTCTCATCTCTTGCAATTCAATCAATTACATATCTACAATATAAACATCACACTTTTAAAAAATAAACTAAATTTAGAAAATGGAAATTCATATCTTCACCATCAAATTAATAAAATATGGTGGTCTTGAATGCCTCATAATTGAATAACCATATTGATTCAATTTAAAATAAGTAAAATTTAACACAATTAAATAGCCCTGGATAAATAACCCATGGAGATATTTCTACAAACCCCTCCATAATCTCATAAAAAATGTAATTTAATTCCCTAAGACGTCATAAATGTCATAAATTCCATTAAAAATTAAGCATCAGGGGTCTTCCTTCAAATAAATTATTGCGCAAAAAATACTCAACCCCAAAAAGTCATAAAAACTCAAAATTGTGTATGATCCTCATTCCCTAGACTTGAAGGAATAACCATGTCCAATAATAAGATCCAATTAAAATCTGATCAATGTAGATCTATGTTTCCTTATTAAACCCTAATATCGGATCTGATGTAAAGAACGATCTGAAATGAGAAAGGCCAAGAAAGAGGAAGGGTGTGCGGGGTTAGCTCTATCGAGAAGATCGCATTGCCACTAAAATATCTAAGAATAGAGGTTAGATGGAGGAGTAGTATAAAATTTTGTGGAAGGAGAATATGGGTCTCCCAATACGTTTTGTGCATGACCATGTAAGAAGAATGTGGGAATGGAGGAATGAAACAGGGAAAAGAAAATAAACTAAAAAATTATGAAAAACATGTACATGTTTCAAGGTTTACCCACATGGTTTTCCTAACCATAATGAAAAAATGCATTATCAATTTATAAAATATACAGGTCCAGATGGGCTGCCCCCATGGTAACCATACCATGCACAAACCATTCAGATGCCACTTCCTAATGTTCAACATCTGCACAATTATCCCACACTGGTTGACTAACCCTATGCTTGCACCCACATCAAAATTGGCATTTTATCCTCTGATGCTCCCAAAACCAAATTGAGACACACTGGGAAAAGTCCAGTCTTATAGGCCATCACAAAAACACTATTTAATGAAAATGAAACTCTCAAAATTGAGTTCCAATGATGCAATCACAATGTAGCATATATACTAATTGAAAATACAAACAAGGTAGATATTTGAACCCATCTCAGAAAAATGTTTTTACTACTATTGACAATTTCAAAACATCCATGATATTCTTCACATGTTCAAAGTGAACATAACTTCATTGTCTCTTGAATAATAATATGGAAATAGTTATATTTTTTATATAATAAGTAATCTTTTCAAACCAACCATGAATGATGGATAAGAAAAATGCATTACATTACAATCATGGAGATAGAAGATCATACATATTATAGAGTTAAATTTACATATTTAAAAGGAAATTATAGTAATAAGGTATATATTAGATTAAATCTCAAAAATTATTATTATATCCTTAATTTACTAATAATTATTTAAATACCCAATATATATTAGTTATTAGGTATATTAGTGTACAAAGTATCACATCGATTCATTGAGGATATAATTGTACCATTTTGATAAATGAAATTATCATTTTCTTATAAATGAAAAGAGAAAAAATTTATGATATTTAAAATTTATTGAATTGTATATATTTCATTTATATCTAATAAATTAATTTATACCATCGTTATAGATAGTTATAGGATATTTTTATTGGAAATTATTTGTATCAGTTCTTGGGGGGTAGCCCTTCAAACGCACCAAGAATGACTCCATTTCCCATTTCAGGGAAGATTATATGGATATGGGTTCATCCATTAACATTGTATCATATTTTAATATGGAGTATACTTATGATAATATTTATTTTGGTTAAAAAATACTTGAAAGAGGTAAATATATTAATAAAAATATATTCTTCTTGAGCTTTCAGATGGTCGGCCTCAATCCGGAGTGGGAACTTGCCTCCCTTCATGTTCTTGCTTCTAGAGATTCTGATACTTCAAAAATAGAAGTATGAAACTTTCAAATTCCTCTCCGCTCTCTTCATGTAACTTTCTGTGATGCGCTAAAAGGTGATGACCTTAGTAGTGTGAAGGAATGAAAGCAACCTATCTACAGAAAGCTGGAATATGGTGGTTTCTTGGTTGATGCTGATCCGGAAGCCCTAAAGAAAAGGGAACAATTGTGCAAGTACTCGGTCCTTGGATGAATTTCATACAACACAGGGGATAGACCTTGGCCTCTTTTCATGCTAAAGAACATGATTTCTCACTGTTTGAATTTTTCAAAATGGAAGATGGTTCCCCTAGGTAAAGGATAATATCACATCCTCTTCAACTCTCAATGTGAGCTCGATCGGGTATGGAAGCTTAGTAATCTGCAAATTCAGCCTGGTTTTCTTAAAATTTTGGATTGGGATCCTGCCTTTAAACAATACACACACAAAAATTACATGGCACACGTATGGATTAGAATTCATGGGCTTAATTGGTTTTAATAGCATCTGATGATTATAAATGACATTTCTTCTTGCATAGGATACCCTATTAAAATTGATCATAGAACTTTGAATGGGGATCTAGGTCTATATGCTAGAGTTATGGTTGAGGTAAACTTAGCTTGAGAATTACCATCTAACATAGGATTTAATTCCCCTGATCATAGATTGGAGCTCAGCATTGAGTATAAAAAGAAGCCACCCTTTTGTGAAGTGTGAAAATTGAGTGGGCCCAACTTTTCTAATATTAGTGTAGATTGGAAACAACTGGACCCTCCAATTAATAATTATTGGCAAGAGGTAAAGCATGCTAAAAAAGGGAAGAATGTCATAGATAATTATGAGACCCCCCAAAAAAGAAAAATATTTGGGTTAAAAAATCCAGTGACCTTCCCTCACTAGAAGGAAAATCATGGGGTGACATGGTTATGAAAGAAGAGGCCTTACAAAACAATGATAATCCCAATGGTTTAGAAAGAATTGTAGTTGAAGGTAACATAGGTAGTTCAGACAAGAGAAACCCTTTTACTATTTCCAATCCTGCTAATAATGCCTCTTCTTCTGGCACCTCATGTTTAAATGAGAATATTTGTAAGGACATGAAAGCCTCAGTACCTTCAGTTCTCAAGGAGATTACTGCTGCTTCTAATAAGTCAGAAGGTAAGAATGAAAACACTGCAGATCCAGGTAACTCTGTGCATTTCAATTCTGATGTTAAATCTATTACTACTGTTTCTGAAGTTCCTTTAAAAGAGACTCCATCTGCTAATATTGCCTCTCCTAGAATTAATACTCCTCACATTTCATCACACACACTTGATTCTGACTCCATATTGAATGTAGAACCTGTTTCTGTCAACAAGGCGGTGACTAATACTTCGGTTGACATGCAGATTTCTGCTCTGTTGCAGCATCGTTCTGATAATTCTACTCCTATATCTGTTGAAAATATTGTTAGTCCTATTAATGAATCTGTCACACATGATTTTAATATTGACCCTTATTTTATTCATTTGGCACACAGTGTGTCAGACACCACACTGCCTGTTACTTTTTCATATACTGAAACTATCCAAACACATGCTTCCCGTTCAGTTAACAAAATGGTACCCAACCCTCCTATTGAAAAGAAATATTCAATTTTTATTTCTTGTTCTGTATCGGATCCCTTGAAACCTGCAGAATCTGAAACTATCCAAACTCTGTCTGGGACACATTATAATCCTGAGAAACCTTCTGCTCGAGATGCTGTTTTATAGATAATCTAGACAAGTCCTATTCTGCCTCATGTCTCCTAAAAAATTTCCCCTTCTGATCCGTCTAACCCACCTCTTTTCTCACTAGATAATGATATTACTCTGGTTAGTGATGAGAAACAGCTTCCATTTGAACAAGAACCTATTCAAAGAGCTGAAAAAATTCACACACTGGACAGTACTAATTCTATGAGTACTCTAGTTTCTGCTCCTAATCGAAATGCAGATCTGAAATCTGATTCCCCTGAATGTTCTGAAACTTATAAGAGTCAACAAAAGTCTACTTATTCCTCAATGGTTATGAGATCCCAAAAGAAGATGGGATCGGTTAAATCAAAAAAAAAAGAAGGGTTCTAACCCAAACCACAAATATAAATGAATATCATTTATTGGAATTGTCAAGGTGTGGCTAACAATGACACCTCCACAACACTAAGGAGGTTTTTAAACACTCATGTACCCCAAATCTTTTCCATTGTTGAACCTAAAGTCAATTTTAAAATCATTTTCATGAGATTTGTCTCTCTCAATTACAGTTTTCTTGGTTCTTGTAAAAACGGTCCTCAATTTGACTCCATGTGGATATTTTTCCTTATTACTTTAAAAAATGTCAACATTTTTAGAATTTATGAACATCAACTTACCTGTGACTTCTTATGGAATGGTCGGAATATCTTCTACACTTTGGTTTATTCCAAGAATAGACACCAGGATAGGAGATTTATATGGCATGAACTCCTTGATATGGCTAAACACATTCAAGAATCCTGGGTTGTTTTGGGAGACTTCAATGCCATTCTTACCCCTTCTGAAAAAATTGGACCCTTAAACCTTTCTATATCCTCTAATGAATTTAAATCTACTATTTAAGATTCTATCCACATTGAAATCAATCTTATTGGCACAAAATACACTTGGTACTAGAAACATTACAACAAAAACGTTTCTAGTAAACTTGACAGGTCTTTTTTCAACATGAAGACTCTTGATAACTGGGACAAAATATCTAGTGTAACTCTTCCGAGACTCAACATTGATCATCACCCTATCCTTGTTATCATTCTTATGAATGATCTAAAGACTATCCTTCCATTCAAATTTAATAATGTTTTTTCTATGAATCCTGATTTTGTCACCTTTATCTATAACACTTGGAACTCTATGAAACACCATAAAGATTCTTTTGCTTGTTTACACAAATTGAGAATTCTCAAGAAGGCTCTTAAAAGATGGTGTAAAAATAAAAATTCTCAAATAGATCATGATATCTCCTATCTTGAATATTAACTCAGTCGTATCGAAACATAGAACAGTAATTCAGATTTTAACATGGATCCACAATTGGAAGAGAATATTTCATCTAAACTTAATTCCTTGATCACATTTAATTACAATATTCGTAAACTAATGTTCAAGAGTAAATGTCTTACAGATGGTGATCGCAATACAAATTCTATAATTTTCTTCAATGAATTTGAAAGGCCAATCATCCTCTTACTATGATCAGTAATAATGACTTTATCATTGATTCTGATGAATCCATTATGGATCATTTCTCCTCGTAATTTTATAACATTTTTAATGGTCCTGATATAAATATTGATCTCAAACCATATATTATACCATTAATGGTGGGTGAAAGAGACAATGAGTCTCTTTTAAGAACTCCACTTGACCATGAAATTAAAGACACAGTCTTTGGTCTAAATCCAGACAGTCCTCCTAGTCCAGATGGATTCAATAATGGGTTTTTCCAAAAACATTGGGTTATAATACACAATGATGTTTGTAACCTTGTTAAGATCTTCTTCACTCATGGATCTCTACCTCATGGAATCAATGCTCAAATTTTAACCATAATACCTAAGGTTGAGAATGCTTCTGAGATCCATCAATTTAGACCAATTTCGTTGATTAATACAATCTATAAAATCATTACCAAAATTATTGCAAATAGACTTGCTCTTATCTGTAATAGAATCGTCTCATGGAAAAAATTTGGTTTTATTAAAGGATGTTCCATCCAAGACTGTATTTTTCTTGCTCCTAAATGTACCAATAGTTTAAATAGAAACACAAGAGAAGGTTATGTGGCCATCAAACTGGATATCAGAAAGGATTTTGACACAATAGGCTGGAATTTTATTTCCAAAGTCCTTAAAATCTTTTACTTTAGTGATTCCTTCATTGGTAAAATTAAGACTCAATTTCGCTCAACTTATAACTCTATCATGATTAATGGTACCCCTAGATATTTCTTCAATTTCTCATAAGGTGTCCGGAAGGGCGACCCGCTTTCTTGCATCCTTTTCATTATTGTTGAGGATTACCTAAGTAGACTTCTTAACGATCTGGATGATCAAAAAATGATTAAACCAATTCAAGTTGCCATGAAATTAAATGCCCATACACACATTTTATATGCTAATGATATTATTTTATTTGTAAAAGGGGATACAAAAATCTTCATGTTCTCAAGATTGTTATTTCTCACTATGAGGAAATCTCATGGCAATCAATTTCTTGGAATAAATCATATAACTTTTTGTAACAAATTTTCCTCTAAGAAGGAAATCTAATATCACCACATATCTGGGTATTAAAGAGGGTTTTTTTTACCTTTTACTTATTTGGGTGTTCCAATATTTAGGGGTCGGACCAAAGCAACCTATTTTTCTAACATCATTGATCAAATCACAAATCAACTCTCTAGCTGGAAAGGGAAATCCCTCTCCATGGCTGGGAAATTTTTTTTGGATAAATCAACCATTGTTTCTAAAATGGTCTATTCCCATATGATCTATAAATGGCCCTTTGGAATTTTTAAAAAAATTAATACATATATTAAAAACATCATTTGTTCTGGAAGCATTTTTGAAAAGAAGCTTGTAACAATACCTTGGAAATCATGTTGTAAACCCATTCCTAATGGTGGAATTGGCATTAAAAATTTAAAGTTGTTCAATGATGCTCTTAAGGCCCTCCTTACATGACACATTATTAATTCCACTTCTAAAGCTACTGAATTTCTGAACCATAGATTCCTCTTTAAACTTTTAAAAGGTAATATTATTTTCATCAACTCATCCATCTGGCCTTCTATCCGGGACTCATATCACAAGATCATGAAAAATTCTAGATGTATAGTTAGTGCTGATTATTCCATAAATTTTTTGTGTGACAATTGGTGTGGTACACCTCTGATATAATTTCCACCCTCTAATAATCTTATTGAAGATACTAATCAGACTATAAAGGAGGTATTACAATCTCATCAACAGGATCTCCCTGATAATATTGTGCAAATTATTGATAATAATCTATTTTATTCTGATGGTGATTTCCTTGTTTGGGAACCTTCTACAAATGGAATTCTAGATTCTAAAAACTATTATAAGCATAATTTATCTGAAAATGACTCTAGTTCTCTTTGGGTGAATCATTTTAACAAACCCTGGATTAAACCTTCTAGGCTCACCCTTATTTGGCACATTTCCCATAATAGATTACCAACGAAAACTGGACTACAAACATTTGTTTTTAAAATATGTTCTAAATGTTGCCTATGTAATCAGTATAGAGAGGATTGCAGTCATCTTTTTCTATATTGTGTGACGGCCTCTGCCATATGGAATTATATTTTTTAATTATTTAATTTCAGATGGTTCTTCAGTGACTCAATTTCCTTGTTATTAAAAAATTGCACTAGACATGAAGTTTCTCTACAGGATAATAATATTTTTCTTGCGGTAGTGGCAGAACACCTGCATGAGATCTGGTACGTTAAAAATGATCTCATTCACAATAACCACTCTCTCAATATTAATGAAGGGAAATCTAGGATTCTTCTTGCGATTCATGAAGATCCCTCAATTCAAAAAAACTGTTGCAACAACTCGGTTGGTGACTTTGAGATCATTCGTCATCTCCATGTTCCTGGAATCTACCCAAATCACTAGCACTCCTTTGAAGTGTTTTGGAAATCACCAATGCCAGGATGGATCAATGTGAACGTTAATGGCCCTTCAAAAGGAAACCTAGGCCCTGCCAGTTGTGGTTCTATCTTCATAGACTCAACTGGCCAGTGTCAGTGCTGCTTCTATATTGGATGTGGTCACTCTTCATCTCTGGAGGTGGAAATGATGGGGGTCATTCATGCTATTGATGTAGTGCTTCAAAGAGGCTGGAGAAAGTTGTGGATTGAAAGTGATTCAACCACTATCATTAATGTCATCTTGAATGGAACCATCGATGTGGCCTGGACTCTTACCACTCGTTGGATGAATTTTATGAACGTGCTCCATGGGATCGATTATATAGCTACTCATGCCTACCGTGAAGTGAATGTTTTTTCTGATGATCTTTCCAAAAAAGGAGTTCATCAGAGCATGACTTGGCTAGACTCTATTCCTTCTGATTTACTACACCTTTTTTATAGAGATTGTAAAAGAATCTCATCATTTCGCCTCTTGTAATCCTTTTTTTTATCAAGAAATTGTTCTTTGGTCTTTGACGAAAGCATTACCCTTAAAAAATTATATCATTAATTTAATAGGACGGGATAAGATTTAGGATTTCTAATAAATCAAAAAGAAAATATTTTGTGATGTTTTTTAAATAATTTACTGTAACTGTTTCTTCATGGAGTTTCACTGTGAGGGATTATATAAGAATTTAATGTAATTATATCATCAAAATTATACTAATTAATATAATTTTCTAAATTTCTAAATAAACAATAATATTTATTCATATCTTATTTGTATCCCAATGTGATTTTATAATATAAATTTAAATCCAAGAAAGTGAAATTTTATTTTATTCATTACATAAAAAAATTATAAGTTATATTCCAAGAAAAATTGATCTAAATTTTTATAAAATTTAATCATGGATAAGGATTGTCTAAAAAACTAATAAAAAACCTGTTAATCACTTTTTCATTGCATTTTAGCCCCATTAATATTATTTTTATCCTTATTTTTCATATATGACCTTAACAAGGAGTAAAATATTTATTGAGGATACAATTTATATTGATATAATAAAATTTCCATATTTTAAAAACATACACATCATGACTTTAAAAATGAGATCCATTATATTAAATTCAGTACATATTAGTGTGAGAACATTTTTAAAAATTAATCACATAAAATTTGATAAATTTTTTTACATAATAATGATTAATATCAGAAAAACAATCTTTCCATAATGATTTATAATGATGTTCAAATAAAATATTTGGAATTAAATTTGATGAAATGGAAATAAATAATTTTTATTAACAATAAAAACTAAAATTTTAGATTTTCAGTTCTTGAAAATTAATAATAGCTTTAAAAAAATAATCATATTATTTTACAAAACATTGAAAAATTGATCCTTTCAGAAAACTCACAAAATATTCATGACAGGATAGTTTGGAAATTAAGATTTCAATAAATGAGATCATTTTATACAATTAAAATTCTATAATTTGTTAATAGAACTTTTTTATAAAATTTTATAATGATGGAAAACCTAATTTTATTAGAAATAAATTCTTTTCCTTTTTAATCAATAATTTCATAATATTTTTTTGATATATATAAATCTATAATGTAAAATAATTTTCTTCCAAAATAATATAAAATATAATTAATAAATACTAAAAGAAAAATTTTAAATTACTATTTGATGTAATGAGTAGTCGAGATGCAAATGAATTTATTTATAGTGGTGTTTATTAAAACAATTATATAATATGAATATTTGGTTAAATGTACTTTGTTTGTAAACTAATAAGAATAATAATTTTAATTATCGTTATAAATAATAATAAATTGTTCAAAATTATTTTTATAAATATTTGGAGACTATAAAAAATTGATAAAATTATAATTAATAAATTATGGATGTTGAATTAATATATATTAGTGGAAAACATAAAAATACTATTTTCTTTTTTTAAAATAATTTCCCTTACGTGTAACATACATTATTATTCATGATAAAAAAATATATAATAGATGGGAAATAAAAATGCAAGATGAATAATAACGACAAGAGAATTATTAAAAAAATTGAAAAATATTAAGATGATATAATTTCACAATGGATATCTAAACATAATTAATAAAAAAATAAAATGATATTGAAACATAAATCCCCTACATAAAGTTCAACATTGCTCATATATTCTTTCAACCACCTACATAAAATGTTTACATTTATTATTTTTCAATAGAATAACCATATACATATTTTTAATATAACATATAATCTAATTAAAAAGATTCAACACAAATACAATCACAATATTTCATATTCACCATCACATCTGGCTTACACTATAAATTTTTATCATGATTCTTTCATTTTAACAAATTTTTTCCTTGCATCTTGATCATTATTTCGCCATATCCTAAATGTCAACCATTTCAAAAATATCATATATATTAACTAAAATATATTTTTATTCAAATATTAATATAGGATATCATAAAAATGAATCATATTAAATTTTACAGTTAGTAGTGGTAACATCCTAGAAATTTAAAAATATTAAATTTGTGTTCAATATATTAATTTTTTTAATTTAAATATAATTTGTGTTTTTAATAAAAATAAAATTTTATTACTTATAATATCTAAAACTATATAATATATCATTAAAATTATAATAATTTATATAAATTATGTTTTTATAAATTTTTTTCTCAAATTTTGTTATATTTTTAAATTAATTGCAATTAATATACATGATTATAATTTTTTATTAATATTCTAAATTACAAAAAAATACTATTTTATTGTATCGTTTAGTTTTTTTAGATTATTTCTGTAAAATTATATGTTCTGTATAATAAATAAACAGTTTATTTGAATGGTAATTGAGTTATTAAATTATTATTATATATAATTAAATGATATATATAAAGAAACAGAAATATTTTTTAATTTAATAAACTGTTTTTATAAATTATTATAATTAACCAATGATAATTTTTTGTTAAAATATAATTTTATAAAAATATTTTTATAGAATTATGAAATCATGAAATCTTTTGTTTTTAATAAATGAAATATTATTTATTTTAAAAATAATAATTTAATCCTTTTATAAATGTTTTAAAATTTTATTTCATAAAAATTTATACTTAAAATATATTTATGAATATAAATGTTATTAATTTTTAAAAATAAATAAAATTTAAAAGCCAATATAATTTTATACTATAAATTTAAAATGATTTATGAATGTTGAGTATTATTAATTTATATAAAATTATATATAAACATATGATAATTAAAATTAAAATTTATAATTTATGAAATACAAATAAAATAAAAATGAGATAAAATAATGAAATTAATAAAACGACGAGAATTAGAAAATTAGGTGATTTCATATTTAGAAGGATGAGAGGGATCGAGAACCACCAAGAGGTAGTTTACCATGACTGAGTACTATATCCAAGTAATGATCTGAGTGATATTTGGATTGTGTTAGGGATTTTGGTTTTCATACATGGAGTTATAAGTGTTTTGGAGTCGAAGCTGTGTGAATGGGTCAAACGTCTAAATAGGTTGTTCAATTTAATGAATTTGTTTCGAATGTGGATGGAGGAAGTCAATCATGACCCATGTTATCAACATCTATAATCTATATTATTATTTTCATATTATAGGTAGGGGTATTTTTTTGAAATATAAATCTAATTATAATAATTATTTTAAAAAAACCAACATGATCATCGTTATCTTTTTTTTATTTGAATGTTGTTAGATTTATGATGTTCATCCTTTATCTATTTTAATTTTGTGTTATTCAATGGTTTCCTTTTTATAATGGAAATTGAAATAATAGTAAATGTTAAAAATAAGGATATAGAATTCTATCCAAATTAGTATATATAGTTTTTACATCTTCATTAATTTGTAGAATTGTTTATTGAGTAAAATTGATATGTTCTGTTATTTTAAAAGATCATAATATATGGATCTTCTGGCTTCTGTAATAAACATATATATTATGTTTTTATAATCTATGTTTATTATTTCATTGAAATATGTTGAAATAGGAGTCTTATGTCTAGATAATATCTTTTGATTTGATTACAATCAATGATACTTCATGCCTTTTTAATAGAGATATAAAATGTATATATGTTATATTTCATTTTAAAATAATATAATATAAGAGATATATGTGTATATATATACACAAATCTTTCATTTTATTACATAAAAAATGACCAAACCCTCAACCCTAGACTATGCCAATTTTTTATAATAGCATATGGTGTGTTCAGTCATGTGATAGTAGGCTCCCTTGATCAATGTTGAGATTAGGGAATCATTATTTGTATATCCCAATACCACTATTTTGAATAGTATGTGTATCTAAGGGTAATTTATAAGGCACTGAAATTATTAAATTTAAAAATAAAGTATTATTTTATTATCAAATTTATGTATAAGTTATGTAATTTAAATTTATAATGGTTTTCCCGTTTTTAAATCAAATTTTTGTTTTAATTTTTTAATGATATAAATTAATGTAATTTTATCTATAAGGATGATTTATGTTGTTCATGTTATTTTTATTATTTTTAAAACCCTCATTTCTTATTTTTGATCCATGATATGACTTATAGTATGAAACATCAACAAAATTTCACAATGTTATTTGTTACAATTTATTTTAGAGGGTACTATGTTATTATTAAATTTTCAAACAAAAAGGTTGTTTTTTATTTTAAAACATATATATTATTATGTTAAGTAAAATCTATCATTTTTTGTGAATGTCACTACTATATGTAAGTCCATATTTTATACTATCATTCCTGAATGTTAGTTTCAAGAATTCACATTAAAAAGCCTCCAGGTTTATGTATTTTTTTAAATTATTGAATAAAATGGATTTCTATCAATCATCTTTGAATTGATATTTCTAAGGATAATAAGTTATAATATTACATTAATCAAAGAATACAACATATATAATATTTCCAAAAACAATTAGTATTGAGATGCAAAGAACCATTCAAAATGGTTTCTTTAATCTTTCCACTAGAGTGTCCTTTGAATTGATATAGTATTGGGAGTAAACCCATAACCTCAATGGGGTGTTTTCATAAAACATACTTTACATAGTTCATGGCTGGATTTTCATATTTCCTTCTAATTGTCTAAAAAATACAAAAAAAATTTAAATACTCATGAAGGGTAAATCCGAATACGTATTTAAAAATAATATTTTCTGGAAAGTGAATGGTTTTCAAATTAATATGAAATAATTGTGGATTTTTTATAAAATAATTCAAAGCATATAATACCCTGTCAATGTATTTTGAAAATGTTTGATTTGGTAAAATAATTCCAAAATAGATTTATAGCTTACATATAAAATTATTTTTCAATTTTTTTAAAACCATATAATAAGAAGTTTCTTGCTCACACACTATTTTAAAATCATTTTATAAGGTTTAATATAATTTACAATGGTTCTTACATTGTATAAGGAGGTAGACCACATACATATATTTAATAAATTATATATATTTTGTACAACATTGAATATTTTTATGGTTTTGTATAATTTTTTAAAATCTAGAGTAGAAAACATCTTCAAATGTATTAAATATTGTTTATTGTTAGGTTATCTTTTGTAAAAAAATATGTATTAATTTCAGTACTAAATCAAGATGTGGTGGATTGAGGAATTATAATTGGTATTAGTGTTATAGTGTAGACAACATTGGAGGTTACACAATTTCATTATAGGGGACAATTAATGGGTATATTTTTTTCAACTAAATTTCTACGTCATTAAATTCCATTAAAAATATAAAATATTAATCTTTGGGATTCCAAATATAAAAAATAAATAAAGTCTTCCTGACGAATTTTAGGGGAATAATTATTTTAACTCATGGATAATTTGACATCCCTTAAATTTTGAAATATTAAATATCTTTTTAATAAATAAATTATTATTTATTGATAAAAACTATGTATTTTTAATGAAAATAACATTTTATTAAGTATAATATTTCTAACAACATTAAATTTTATTAAGTAATAGAATATTATATCAATTTTTTTATGGATAAAATTGTTTTTCCAAATGTTATAATATTTTTAAATATATTATTTTTAATAAATAAGAATTTATGTAATCTTAAAATTTTATCTTATAAAAAATTCTATTTTATAGTATTTATCTTATTTTTAATTGATTTTTATAGTAAAAATATATGTTCTGTATAACAAATCAAACATTTATTGGAATTGTAAAAGAATTAGGAAATTATTATTATATCAAATTACATGTTATATTAAAAGTAATATAAATTTATTTTAAAAAACTAAATAATTTTTTAAGAGGATTATCATTAATCAATGATAATTGTTTCTTAACATATAATTATATAAATATATTTTTATTGAAACATTAAATCATGTAAAAATATTTTTTAAAAAAATAAATTAGAAAAAATTATTTATAATTATACATTTTTAATTTAATAACAATTTTTTTGATAAATTATTTTTTAAATATTTATTTCAAATTTCTTATTTTTATTACGAATGGTAAAATAATTTATATGATATAATTAAAATATATTAATAAATAAAATTTTACTATTATAAATTAATAATGTTTTATGAATTTTGAGTATAATTATTTGATATGTAAATATAAATATCAATAAAAATTTGATAAATAAATATTAATTATAAAAAATATGAAAATATTTTAAATAAATGAGATACAAAAAAATAAAATGAATAAAATCACGAGAATTAGTCCGGGTGGAAAAAAATTGGGGTTTTCATTTTTCAAAAAAGGAGAGTGCACATGAACCACTAAGAGGGTTTTTACCTCAACCTATGGCTTCATCAAGGGGTAGATCTATGTGAGAATTGAATATAGTTAGGGGTTTTGGCATCTATAATGGGAGATCATAACCTGGTAGAGTAGAAGTCGTTCTGACGGATTGAACATGAAGGAGGAGGTATGATTTATAGAATCTAGACAAACATAGATGTTGTGGATGTCAAGCGTGGAGTTAGATCCCATCATCCTTATTTTGTAATATTTTTTTCATAATATTCTTAGTTATAATGTTTTTATTTTTCATTTTTCAAAGATTATTTGAAAAAAAATTTCCGGATAAAAGTGATATGCTCTCAATTTTCATTATCTTTTCTTCTTCAATCATTGTCAGATATATTATATTAAACCATTCATTATTTTTATTTTATTTGTTATTATTTTATTTTGAGATTAAAATATGAATATAAAAAAATTGTTTTGCTCCACTGATATAATTTTATCCGATTAATAAAATATATATTTTTCATCTTATCGACTACTTTTGAAAAACATTTTCTATAGTTTCTTTATTCTATTTTTTTCAACGTTCTGAATCATTGGAAATCTATTTTACTATTATATATATATATATATATATTCCCAATCTACATTTACATATACTTTTCAATCCATATAATTCTATTATTATATCATGATCTTGTACTACAATATTATTTAATTTTCAATATTGCATGTCCTCTTGAAGATGATATAAATTAAATATATATGTTATTTTATTTTAAAATAGTATAGCCAATGGGATATAAATATGGGTATCCATAAATTTCTTTAATAAGAAATGGCATGAATAATACTAAAAACCCTCTCTTATATTTCTTAATAGGTCATGTGAGTTCAGTCATGTGACATTAGGCTTCCTTGTTACGTTTTAAGTTGTTGAATTGTCTATGAATGTATGATTTATTTCTAATTCCCATGAAGAATAGATTTTGATAATCTATCATATTTTTAGTTTTAATATTAATTTATATGTAATTGAATATTATTTATTGAGGTATTTATCCAATTTAAAATAATTTATTTTCTAATTTTTAAAGGATATAGATTAATAAAATTTCATATCGTTGGGTAAATGATGTTTTACAATAAAAAATTATCACTTTTTAAATATTATTTAGTTAATTTAATTCCATTATTTGATTAAAAATGATAAAATTAATAATATTTTGTTTTGTTAGTTTTTACCTATTTAAAAGTATATTGGTTTATAAAACCATCCAAAAAAATGAATTTATTTTATGTGAATGTTGATAAATTCCTATTTTAAGTGAAAATATTCATTTTATTTCACGTCACTCATATAATTTTGGCCTTGTCATATACTGAAATTCATTATTGTTACTTGCAAGAATATTCATTAAAAAGACTCCATTTTTATTTATTTTTTAAAACAGTTGAAAAATATAGGATTTCTATTAATCCTCTTGGAATTTATCTCTGTCATGCTAAGAAGTTATTATATTATATTATTTATAGAAAATAATATATATGTATTATTTTAGTAATGTATATTTTATTACGAGGGAGAAATTATTGACCCTGAATAGTGTTTTCTTGAAATTTGGCATTACAATATCGAATTATATGAAATTTTAAGGCGATTTATGTAATGGACCGGGCATTATAGACCATTACATTACAAAAAATCTAATAATTGAGTTGTATGAACAAGAGGATTCTAGAGTGTCTTTAGAACATGCAATTTATTCCAATAGTCATTCATTTCAACAGTTTTCTAAATTTCTAGTCTTCTAATGGTTACTCATAATAGTTGTAACTAATCATATTGGTGAACCATCCAAGTTTTGACTCATCTAGTTGGTGAATCAACTACGCGGTGACTCATTATAGTAGAGAATCACTACAGTGGAGAATCATCATGGCAGTAACTCATTCTGAAGTTTAATCACCTAGAATTTGATTCATCCTATGGTTGATTCTTTCTAGTAGTGACTAATGCTTGGGATGACTATATTTTGACTTAACTCATTCTAGGAGTGACTCGTCCAAGTGTCGACTCATTTTGGTGGTGACTCGTCTGGGAAATGATTCATCCCGAATGTTAATTAGTATGGTGGTGACTAATCTTGGATGTGAATCAATCTGGCAGTGACTCTTCATGGTGTTGACTCATCGTGAGAGATTTCCATTCATTGAAAATAATTTCATTTTTGGATTTTTGATGTTTTTTTCAAGAAAAATGTGTTTAATAACATAATTAAATAATTTTATTTAAAATTTAAAAATATATTGATAATACCTATAGTTTCGAAAAATAATTTATTCCTTTAAAACATTTAAAATGTGTGACTTTAAGGATATTCTCTATTAATGGTCAACTATAAAATTTAAAATCCCATTATTTTCTGATATATTATTTCAAAGGTGGATTCCATCCTTTCGTTTGTTTCTTATTCTTTCTGTTGATATGGGAGGATCAAAATCCTTCTTCGATGGAGTCCAAGAACATGGTTCTATAGCTTGTTCAACCCCCTGAAAAAATTACCACATGTACTCACGTCCCAATTTTGATAAAGCATATATGGGGAAAGGGATTCTTCCTTCTAGGTAGTGTTTTCCGTCATTTATTTTCTTATGTATCATGAATTATGGGTTTATAATTTTTATCCTTACGGATATGGTAGAATCTGAAGTAATAAGGATACTATAAATTGGTTTAAAATACATACAATGTTGTAGGTAAATTTTATTTTTAATCTTAAGACATCATTGTTATTTATTAATATTATAAATATTATGAGTTAAGCTACCAACTGAAAATCGTGGAATTTGGTGGCCCATGTTATCGCTTTTATATAGTAAACTGAGGAATTCATGTTGTGTGGTTGTTGAAAAAAACATATTATGTAATTTCATTATTATGTATAGTTTGTTAATGAATGGAATTCCATAGGATCTAATGGATTTTGTGAAAACACCCTGGATTAATGAAGTGAAATTGAAAATGGATCCTTTTCTAAATAGGAAAATAATAATTTTCTAGTATGAGATATAATGTTTGTGTGACTATTAGCCACGATATGGTTGAGTAGTGGGGTTTCAATTAATGGTGCTGGTGTATATGGTTTTTGGTATTTTTTAATATAATTATTAATGTTGTTTTTTGTTTTAGTTTCCTAGTTTTAACGAGTGGTAGTAATAATGAGCATAGAATATAACGTGATTTCATTATTTTAATAGTATGGGTTTGTAACGGATAATTTGGAAAATGACTTTATAATAATTAAATACTGAAAACAAACTATGTCTTGCATTCTTCTTGTGTGGGGTTGTGTATATAGTCTTGGTAGTAGAATTGGGGGACCTTTTAATTTTGTTGGTGATATTACTGTAAACTCATAGGTGTGGATTCATTGGGTTTATATATTTGTATTTATATATTGAATTTTCATTTTTATTTCTATGAGCACCCCTCCCACATCTGGAATTGTGTGCCAACTCTTTCCTAGTCATGTAGTGGGTTTTATTCCCAAAATCTCAATGGAATGATGGATTAACAGACACCTACTCTTCCATGATTCTGAAATATAATGGACATGGTGTATTTTGGTGAGTTTTTATATGTGTTCCTTCATTTCAATTGGATGCTTTTGTGATGTGTGGTCCCATGTATCTTTTCTATGAGTTGTGATGTGCTATCCCATGGGTCTTCATGATCATATGTCATTTGTGACCAAGGTGTGGGTGTGTAGGATTCAATTTAGTGTGATGTGATGTGTTTACCAGGTGGGTCTAGGTGGGATATGTTGAGAGGTGTGATTTGGGTGTAAGTGGGTGAGATGTGATTTAATATTTTCAGAATAGGTGGGTGTTCCACGAAATTTTTCATTGGGGTGAGAGATCAGATAAGATGTGGTAATGTGTTTCATGTTACCCTATCATTGATGTTAATTGTGTTATAACATATTACCAAGATTAGTAATTTGGTGAGGGAGACTTGATTAGGATGTTTTTATGGTTATTCTACTTATTAGGTATTGTTTGGTTCTATTGTTATCTCACAGATGCATCAGTATTCTCATTCCATGTGTGCATGAGATACTTTGGTATTCATTATTACTATACATGTATACTAACACTATGTATATAAAACAATTTTCAGGTTTCCAATAGGATTATAGGGACCATGACGGGAACTACTAGTCATACCATTAGACATTTTTTGTGTTGCTACACTAGTGTTTTGGGTATTTACATTAAAGAATTTTATTTTTATCGGTTTTAGTTAAGAATGCATTATTCAAGGTTTTTTTATTATACTTATTTCATGTATTTGATTGTTGTTGATACATCCTATGTCCTAATTTGTTTCTTATAAAGGATAACCCTCCAATATTGTTGAAATTTTACACCCATGGTGCTAGTTGCTAACCCAAGGCCTGCTGGAAGAAAGACTTACGGGGACATTATCTCTCCCCCCTCATCGCAGAATCTCTGGTGGTAGGGTTTCATGAAGTATAGGTATCAATGTATGATGGTTGAGATATAAGGTAGATTTTGGTCTTATGAATTGTTAAGAATTCATGGGTTTTTATAGACATAGTGTTAGTTGACATTGGTGCTTGGCATAGGCCGGGGAGACCAGCTAGGGCATGGGATCTATGGGTCCCCCATGATCTAGTGTGTGGACTTCGATCTTATGGAATGACTGAGTGATATGGGAGGTCATTCATGGTAGTGACTATAGAGAGATAAATAAATAATGATGAATTTTTTTCTTTTTTTAATTTTGTTTTTTGGGGAAATTCAATGTGAATTAAAAAAAATAAATAGATTAAAGTTAATTAAAATATATCATAAGGAAAATTCAAACTAATCGTATTAGGAAATTATTTTATTCATTCATATATCACTCATAATCACCATCCAATTGGGGCTCATTCATTGGAGGTTTAGCATGCTGACATGGTTGATCGACATATTGTTGTTCTAGCTTATGATGATGATCAGTGGCATAGGATGTTACAGTTATTTTAGTGACAATATTTGGAAAATTATGATGGGGTAATTTCTTTTATCGAAATATAAAGATGGAAAGTGGAGTTTTAGATCACTTTTTATTTTATCAGATCCCTAATGAAGAACATGGTTGATTTGGAAATCAGTCATATTCACAATGTTTCACGTCAGTATTGGACACTATACCTTCGGGAGAATAGGGAGGTAGATGATTCATGATTCAACTTCTAGGAGAACTTTTGTAGATATTTCCTTTCATTTACCATGAAGGATGAGAAGAGGTAGGAGCTAATCTCTCTTATTATGCGGATAATTCCTATCTATGGGATTGGGATTACGTTATGTAACCCTTTGGGCTTGACCATAGATATTTTTCTGGATTAGGAGGCCCGAGTGAATCATCTTGAAGTGTCACTCCATCATTCAATCTAGTATGTGGTTACAAATTTTACTCTTCAATCATAAATGGAGGTTCACAAGAAAGATGAAGTGATTGAGTGGATTCAATCGCGAAGAGGTTTTCCATTAGAGGGGGTACTAACATGGGCTCATAAGTAGCAGAGTTTTCAGTGGCCATCCACAAGCGTCAGGGCCTTCCAGGCTTCAACTAGTTGGGAGCTGACCTCAAAAGCATCCATTTCAACCTTCTATTTCTTTACCTTCCATGATGTCATTCAAAAAAACAAATCTTCTTTGGAGTTCAAGACCTTCATTAGGACCTATTACTATTTTCTTCTTGAGCTCAGTTTGACTAAGTCATATAGGGTAATAAGAGTAGGATGTGGTCAGTTTCATGCAGCGGTTATAGCAACACTTGATTGGAAACATATCATTAGTGGTCTGATGATTTTATCTTCAACCATTATATATTCATTGATTGATTCTAGAGATTCTCATTATATGTTAGCACAAACTCTATTCCATTCTCTATTAATAGATATAGAAATGATTTTTGTGCCCCTAGGGTTCACTACGCTAGTTATTTGCATGATCGAATTTTTTGATGTGTATTAGGGATGTTCACTGATGATGGGGAAGCATAAATCTTGTGTGGACATTATCACACTTTATGTGATTCTATATGATGTCACCATTATCATTGAATGTTAACATTCTATAATGGATATTATTATCTTCTTACGGAGGAGTGTTGTGTTCTCATATATAGATGGTTGACCTGTGGCCTTCATTGGAGCAAGGAATATCTGGGTGGGTTGTCGATGTTTGGATCCCCTTCATTCATTGGTTGTTGATTTATATACCAAGAGACATTAGATGCTCTTGGGTGTGTTCATTAATTTCTGGATTTTTTCCTAAGGATTTTGTAAAATACCACGTTGAAACAACGTGAAGATCCAGATATACTTACAACATGGTGCTTCTCAGGTTTTGATGGCACCTTTTTGGATGGAACCATCATAGTTAGGGTAGTTAAGGATTAAGATATATTATCTAATGCAGAAGGGTTTTACCCAACCTAGTGTGTCACCATGGTGTACTCTAATGATATTCACAAAGAAGACATATAAAATAATAAGGATGTGCATAGAATAATAGATATCCGAAAGTCTACCTTTAGATGCAGGTATGGGAACAATGATTTTTTAGAAATGTCACTCGGTGATGAAAATTCACTAGTTGTGTTTGTGGGGATTACAAACTATGTGTTCCATGAGTTCATGTATTAGTTCATAATTGTATTCATCAATTATATATTGGTCTACTTGAATTTTTAGGACCAATATTTCCATCATCACATAACAGTCGTTCATGTTATTTAAGGCACCCATCACTTGGTAATGTTTTCTTAATGAATGTTTTGGACACAAGAGGGGAATTTAATATGTCATGCATTGTCATAGATAGGAATGTATTTGGACCCATAAACGATCAAAGCATATTTTTCAAGGGAAGCACTCCAGAATGTGGTAGGGGTTCATAGCATCCTTAGTATTGTAGGCTATTCTCAGAGGTTTGTGCTCATCTTAACTCGAGTTAAAAACTTATTGATAGATTTAACTTGGAAGGACATAGATTTTTTGTGGACTAATCAGTGACGTTCAACATTTAATTTCCTAAATGTAATATTGGTATGTTCTCCAATTCTTTATCTCTCAGTGGATGCTGTGTTTTTTGAGGTTTCTTATGACATGTCATGTCTGGACATATGTAGTGTAATGATGTGGCATATGTAAGTGACATCTTATTGGGTCAATGTAGTTCCACCCTCCTAAAAATAGATATTCCAACCATGATGTAGATAATATGGACATATTTTTTCAATAATGTAGTGGAGATATTTTCTCAGTGGAGATAACTTTTTGGTCTTCACATATCACATGAGTTTTTTTTTGTCGTTTTTCTTCTTGATCTAAATCTACAGTAGTCTAGATGGATTGAGTTACATCAAGAAAAATTATTTTGAGAACTCATGCACATTATGAAAGGGGAATGTAATGGATGATTCATTGATAATAACGGTGGAAAAGAATATTGTTAATGAGTCTATGTATGATTGTAGAGTGATCAAGGATTTGGTAGCATATCATTTAGATTCAAGGGTGGATGTTGGTAGAGGATATTTATTTCAAATGATGGTTCAATATTCTATAATTTTGTAGGTAGAGGAGTCTCTGTGGGGAGACTCGGTGTTAGAGGTTTTTAATGATTGTGTTGGTCGTGGTGATGTATTGCAGTGGTTTTTAGAAGACGTTCATAATCTAAAGATGTTTCCCAGGAGGTTGTTCATTCCAGTAGTGATCCATGATAGATTCAACTGTTTTTTTCAATGATAATGTGTTCTGGTACACCTAAGAGTTTCCAAAATGATCACTAGATAGAGGATGCAGTTTTGGTGCCTAGAGATTAAATGGGAAGTGGATATTCTTGTGGAACTTTTCTTGGAATTACAATAAATAATGGTTTAGAATCATTTTCATGGAATTCTGTTTCATACCTTGGATGTTTCCGAGTGAAAATGGGGTGAAATCATGATGGATTTAATCATAGGGTGACCCCAAAATCATGGTGGTTGTGGTGCTATCTGGGTTCTTGTGGAATAATTGATGAAACATTATCACATTATTGTGTTAATGTAGATGGGTGTAGTAAATAATTTTTCTATGAGGTATATGGAAGAAGTGATGAGGCTACATGGGGATCCAAGGTCCATCATCTTAGATCATGATTCATTTTTTTGTCATGATTTTATAGGATATTGTAGCATGATTATTAAACATAGTTGTGCTTCATCACAAATTTCTACCCTAATAAAGATGGATTGATGGATTGAGCCATCTAGAAGAATGGGGATATGTTTATTGGACATTAGTAGATCATGGTCACAATACATACCCTTGGTCTATTTAGATAAAAATAATGTCTATAATTTTTCAATTGGAGTAGATGCTTTTGAGGCGTTGTGTGGATGGGCAAGATGTTATCTATTTTACTAGATGTAGTTTACAGATGTAATCATTCATGGTGATGATTTTGTGTAAAGAACAGAAGAAAAGGTTTAGTTGGTTCGAGAGTGGATGAATGAAGAAAATGAATGGAAAAAAGTCTTATATTGATCAAATAGGAGGCCCTGAGAGTAATAGGATTGAGAACATGTGTTCTTTATGGTTTCCCATTATCATGAGAAACTAATATTCAAGAAGGGGAGTAAGATATCTCACTATTTTGATGGAACATCCATGGTGTTTGGGATAGTGGGTGAGGTGGGATATCTATTGGCACTGCCACGTTGATGGTGAAGGATTTATTTTACATACACATCTCTATGATCCATCGATATCTTCAAGATGAATCCCATGTCATTTACTAGGTAGAGTTGGATATTAATGTTGACTTGACCTTTTTGGAGAATCAATTGAAGATCCAAGACCATCAAGAAATGTTTCTACAAGGAGGGACCATTTTCTTAGTTTGTGTGCAATAGAGTCATGGTGAACTAAAGGAGAGTATTCAATAGAATGAGATGTAGATGAAATCCTAGTATACATATTTTGTTCATCTTACCATATATTTTTTCTTTGTGATATTTTTTATAGCTCATTTTTATGAGATATGTTGTTTTACCCTTGATTTTAAGTTTTTTGGGTGATGTGGGAGGATGTTCCAACATCAAAATAATGGAATACCAAATTTTTATTGAACATGCATTTTACTTTGTTACTATTAAACTACTGTAGGTGAGTTAGTTCCATGTATAAAATATAATATCTTATCATAGAGGTTTTATTTCCCTTAATTCAATGTTAATGTAATTATTTTTTTAGGTTTTTTGTGTTTGGGATAGAATTTTTTTATGGTAGCGTTTTCTGTTTAGTGGATCACTAAGAGGGGTCTCGATATAAGTTTTTCTGTACATGTATCACCTTAATTTTGGGTTGGATTTAAATTATAATGGTATATAATATTTTAAGAGGTATTTTTTGTAATGGACCATACATTTTGGACTATTAATTTACCAAAAATCTGATAATTAAGGTGTTAGGGGGTGTCCATGATGTTTTCGGGACATGTGAGTCATTTTAATTGTGATTTATTTAATTTTTTTTTTCAAATTTCTAGGTTTACCTTGGTGACTCACCATGTTGGTGACTCATTCTATTTGTGACTCATCCTATTGGTGACTCATGCTGGCAGTTACTGGCTTTCATCCTAACTCGTCTGCGAGGTGACTCATTCTGGTGGTGACTCATCCTCGTAGCGACACATCCTGGTGGTGAATCTATCTACTGATGACTCATCTTGGTGATGATTCATTCTAGTGGAGACTGATCATAGAGGTCAATCATTCTAGTAATGATTCATTAGAGTGGTGACTCATTATGGGAATGAATCATCCTAGTAGTGAAACATTTTAGAAGGGACCCATCATGGTAGTGACTCAACCTGTTTGTTACTAATCCAGTCAGTGACTCATCCTAGTTTTTAATCATCATAGTAGTGAGGCATTTCGGATGTGACACATCCTGGTGGTAACTCATCAATATAGTTTTTCATTTTTTTATAGAATATCCATTTTTCTCCTTTTTAAAGTCTTTCTTTGGATGAGAAATGTGTTTAACATTATTGTTAATGAATTTTAAATCCATTTTAAAATGAATAGAAAATATCTTGAGTTTTTAAAAAGTATTAATTCATTTAATTTCTGTAAAACAAATTTATTTCATTATATTCACCATTAATGATCAATTAAACTATTTCAAATATTGTTAGTTTCAGATATAGTCTTTCTAAGTAGTTGTCCTTCCATTCATTTGTTCCATGTTTATTTTTATGTTCTGATATGTTCGGAATCCTTATTCATTTGTGTCCTAGAACATTGTGATATATTTGGTTTTATTCCACCCTTGGCGAAGTTCCCTTATATATTCACACTCCTATTTTTTATAAAAAATTTTGGGAAAAGTCATCTTCCTTCTGATTATGGTTTTTAATCATTTATTTTCGTGTGTATATTTTGTGATGGGTTAGGAATTTTCATGATTATTGATTTGATTGAATTATACATAACAAAGACAAAAAAAGTCAAATAAAATATAATGGGAAATGGGAATGTGATGTGCTATCTTATGGATTCATCGTTATTTATGGTTATTTTGAATTTTAAGGGATATGTTACCTACTAAAAATCATGGAAGTTGGTTGTCCTTTCTTGAGATTATATATTATGAATTATGTTATGCATGTTTTGTGGTTCTTGACAGACCTGTAATATGGAATTGTAATATTATGCGTAGTAAGTTATTATATTAAATGTCGCATGTTCAAAAGGATTATTTGATAACACCCTTAATTCACAAAGTGAAATTGAGAAAAATATCCTTTGATAAATATGAAAGTAAGTATTTTTATTAACATATATTATTTTTATTGGGGACTTGGGAATAATATAATTGAGTAGTGGTGTTGCAATTAAAGTTGGTGGTAGAAGCTGTTGATGGGATATTTCAATATGAGTATGGTTGTAGTTCATTAGTTTTTGGTGTCTTCTTGGTATGGATGGTCGTAATAATGATCCTAGGATATAAATTGATATACTAGTTTTAACATAATGGATTGGTAATGGATAATATGGTAAATGTTTTAATAAAAACTATATATTGAAAAAGAAATGTGGTTTTCATTCTTCATGTATAGAGTTGTGCATTTAATCCTCGCAACATACACGGGGGACCTGGTGAGTTGGTTGGTGATCAACATGGAAACCAAAATGTGGGGATTCTGTTTCATTATGTTTATATATGTATAAATTGTATATTCTTTGTGATTTCTATAAGATACACATGAATGTTGAGCAATATGTGATGATTCCTCATAGTCACGTAGGGGTGTCTTCCCTAATGTCCCAGTGGGAGGATTGATGACAAGCCACTCACTCTTCTCTTCTCCCTATTGCAGCAGAAAATGGACTAGGTATCTTCAAGTGAGTTGTGGTGTTTGGTCCCAGGTGTCTTTTGGATGAGTTGTGGTGTGTGGTCCCAGGTGACTTTTGGGAGGATTTGTGATGTGATCTCTAGGGATTCTTTCGGATGATAAGTGATTCAAGGCCGAGGAGTGTGAGGATGGGATGTGATGTGTTATGTTATGTTTGTCTGGCATAGTTGTGTGGGGCTGGGATTTATTATGTGGTGTATCCAAGGTGTGTGTGGTTGGGATGTGTTCTGATATATTGAAATGATTTGGGTGCACTCAGATGTTTTCTGTTGTGGTTTGAGAGATCCTAATAAGAGGAAAAGTGGTGCAGGCTACCCTATTATCTATTTGTTTTATGTTATATTCAATTACATTGTTGGGTTATTTGGTGACAGAGAATAAGTGAGGTTGGGATTATAGTTAGTATACCTGTTAGGTTGTGTTTCATTCCACTAATTTCCACTAGGAGAATTATTATACTCATTCCACATGAACATGTGAGACTTTTAATTTCCCACTAAGTAGACATGTATAATCACCCAACATATATAAATCAATTTTCAGGTTTCCAAGAGGATTGCATGGACTGCTTGAGGTGTTAGTAGTTATACCCTTGGATTGTTGATGTGTTTCTTCACTAGTTTTGTTGATTTATTTTAACATTGGATACTTTTTATCTCTTTTGGTTTTATTTGAAAATTCATTATTGGATGGTTGTTAGTTTTTATTATATATATATATATATATATTAGGGATTTGATTGTGGTTGATACATCTTATATCCTAATCATGATTTCTTATAATGGGAAATTCCTCCCACATTGTGACACTTGTCCACTATTGGTTCATGTCACCAACATAGGGTCCACAAGAGGTGATACTAGAGGTTCATTATATCTCTCCCCTCATTGTGGTATCTTCGGTGGGAGGTGTTCATGAAAATTAGACATTTGACTTCATGGGGATATTGTCCTAAAAATGGTATGGATAAGATTACACATGGTTAATTTATATCATTCTATGTATCATAAGTAATCCATAAAAATTATTTTTTCGATTGTTAAATCAAAAAAAGTATTTCAATATATTTTTATTTTTGAATATAAATGGTTCTCACTTTAATATATACTTATTGATGTTGTTTTTTAAAATATCTTAAATCTTTTAATACTATTTCAAATTATCTTTGAAATGTTTTATTATGGAAAATGTTTTTTAAAAGAGATTTATATTTTCCAAATAGAAGTATTTTCCTTTTATTTTAAAGTCCATTATAGAAAAATTAAATGGTGACCCATTATTCAAAAATAATCTTCACAGGTTTAATATAATTTGTAATGTTGTTTTCTTCTAATATTTAAGTAGCACAGAAGAATTTATTTAGTCAATTTTATATATATTTTACAACTATGAAAATATATAAGTATTTATCCTGTTCTCTAAAACCCTTACGGAAAAATGTTATTAAATGTATAAAATACTAATAATTATTCAGTAATTTTTAAAATTTATATATATTTTTTTGTACTAAATCTAGAAGTTTAGTTTTGGGGCCATACAGTCATCCACGCATACATACTGGTGACATTTTCATTTATTTACATGTGGAAGTCTAAAAACTAAATGAAATAAAATATTTATAGAATCATAATTATTTCATAAATATCATATGTAATTATTATATAAAAAATAACAAACATCCATGAATGGTGGGGATGAAAAATAAAAGGAATTTCTTCATGACTTTTCAGTACACATATACACAAGAATGATACATTAATTATTATTTTGATAGAAAAATAGATTAAAATATAAGAAATATTTGTCATAATAACTTATCAGTTTATGGTATATGCTAATAATATAATAAAATAAAGGTGATAATATAATTGAATTATATATTGGAAAAAATAAAATGAAAATAATCAATTATGATTTATAACTCTTCTTTCAAAAACCTCATTCAACATAATCCTTAATGTTTCCAAGGTTGGTATTTTATTCAACCAAGACCATTTGGTCATGATGATGGATATTTGAAATTTACATGGTTATAGAACTTCTAATATACAAGGCTCATTGTGTGTGAGGAATAAAGGATATGTGGTTTTATTTTCTATTGGTAACATAGAAACACTTATTATTTTACTTATTTTTAAAATATATTAATGTCTTACTGAAGAAATAGGGAGAAAATTTAATTATATATTATGGGTGTAAGATATAAGATAAAAATATTATGATAAAAAATAAATATACACACGGCTTTAAGAAATATTATCCCCAATTATTTAGTTCACCCCACATTTGTTAATCCATTTATCCTTTACATATGTGTTGTCTTTCAACATTGGATACTATTCTTAATGAACAAAAAGTAATATGTGGTCATTAAAAAATTTAATTTTTTTATTCCAATTATGGAATCATTTTTATCATATTCAATTTCACTAGGTGTATATTCAACATTACATTAAATCCTGCAAAATATAAGTAAAAATGGTTTTCAGAAAATGTGTTTATAGAAAAAAATATACCTATATAAAAATCAAACATAATATTGATTCCTATATATTAAATTATATAATTTATTATTAATTTAAAATGATGTTACATTATGATAAAAGATAAAACATAATAAGGGTTTCTAAACCTAGTTATTTCAAAAGGTAATAAGTTGACTTTGTAGAATTTTGTGTTTTTTATTCATTTAAAAATATATCATTTTTGGATGATGCAAAATATTACACCTAAGATAATATTACCATTATAATATCAAAAAATGATATTTATTTCCATAAATAAAATCATCAATGATGTTAAAAAATAAATTATAATTTTAGTGCCTAAGATGAAACTAACCCCATTATTGATGAACACCAATTTTTCAAGCATATAATTAAAAACCTAAAAATTGAGAACATATTAATCATTAATTAAAAAATAAATATTTTATATATTAAATATTTATAAATATATTTCATAACGATATTATTCATAACAATATTGCCAAATTAACGGTCATTTTAGAGTTGTATCATTTAATTAATAATTTTTAATAGTATATCAAATTTCTCATAAATAACTTTATTACATATTGTATCATCTATATTATTATATTAAACTATGTTTTTTGGGTGTTATATATTCCTATGGGGATAACATGGAGGACCATTGGCATAATTTTCTTATTTCCAACCCCATGTGTAACACCCGACCCCTCTAGACGGGAGCCGGTGTATTACTTGTGATATTGGTATGGTTAGAAGGAATGAAAATCCCGAAGGAACGATCAGTTTTGTAGCCTTGAAGAAACTAGATACATAGATTTAACACAAATTACATTGGACAAGGTTACAATATACAATACATAATGAAAAACAAAAACTGCATCCACAAGCACTCAATAAATGACCTCCTCTTCATAACCTATTGGAGGTAAACAATGATACTGGTGATCTAAAATGATCATTAAGTGTTACAAATATCAGAATCATGAGTAAAATAATAAGTGAATCATAATCAATCTGACATAATCAAAATGGAACAGTGAATAAATGAACAACTAATGCCATTAATTAACTTAGAATGGAACTGCATCCATAGATTTTGTCATAGTGAAATCCTCATGGATAATTATTATAACTGACAATTAATAAATATAATTCTTATTAATTAGATGTCATGTATCCAGCACATGAACTATAATACCGTAGAAATGGTTTGGTTCTATGGGTAGAAACCCGTCTGATTTTTGGAAACAAACTCGAAGGGTTTGTCCCCAAACTGTGTTGTCTCATGAGTCCTACCGTTTCATCGAGGGGCTGTAGTGGCCCCACCCACCTCTACATTTGAATAATTATTTATAAATATATTCAATATAAGAGAAATTTTTATTTACATTATCTATATATCATAGAGGATATAGATTCATCAACATTTCCACAGTCAAAACATCATTCAAAATATATTCCGTATGTAAAATAGTATACAGCTTAGACAATAATAATATTAATGATATGAGAATATATATATTTAAATGGAATATAATTTCAATTGAAAAGTGATCTCAAATGTTAATTAGGAATAACACATATGAAATTGTAGGTGCACAATTACTAAGCAAGTCACAATGAAGTGAAAATTGAGACAAAGCTTGTTACCGTGTTGTATTTAATTGAGTCATATAAAAAAGTTAATAACCACCAAAAGAGTCACAGAATAAAATGAATATAATGAGAACCATGATAACATAATTCAAATGTAAGTACACCTATACATCATATAATAAATAATTGGTGAACAATGAAAATCCCACAGAAGTGAAAGTGAGACGAGAAAACCGCTTACAAACATTTTGGCATGGTAATGAGTATTCTTGCAAGGCATTAGTGAGAGATAAAGGGGTATCCCATTATTTATATGTTAAATGGGCAGTATGGTGTAGTTTAGAAAACATACCCCATCATTAGAAATTAAAGGCAAAATCACAAAATATAGGGTGGATTCTTGAATAAAAGTGAGAGAGATGATCCCTTACATTATGCTTGAAGGTGTTCTTGACTTGTTATTAATGTCCTGAATAATAAAATTAGGCTTATTAATTCATAAGTACAGAATCTATTTTATATGTAAATGATTTATTATAATCCTTTTTAGTTCATTATATGTCTTTTTGATTTGTTATAAAGTTAAATTTCATTGTATGTGCTCATTTGTTTACTTGGTTTTAAATGATTGGTCCCCTTATGTTCATGTTCAGATAACTATATAAGATGGATGTGGTTTTCCATAAATGATTTTATACACTATTAGTGAACATCCAGGAGATTACATGGATTTAAATTTAATTTGGGTTACTTAGATTGAAGTCAATGTTTTATATATATATATATATATATATATAATCTTAGTGATAACAGTTTTGGTTAATCGGTGGGTTTGATCACGATAAACATTTTTTTGCTTTATAACTTAATACAATGTGTAAAAAAGTATTACAGAACTAAAAATAGGATATATTACATAATAATCTAGTTCATCCATAACACAAATGGTTTCCTAACCAGAATTATTGATTATAATATAAATCGATAAACTGTTTTCCTTGAAAGAGTTAAATTAGCACATCTCAAATGGTGCTTTCATTTCTTTCAAATAAAAGTGTGGAAAGGAGATAAGATAATGGAATATATAACATTAGCATGAAAATATTCTAGTACATGTATGTTACTAGATTGATCATTCTATTTTGGGGAAGGGAGGTGAGAGAAGAAACAAAAATAAAAGAAATTAAAAGAAAAGAAGGGATTTGAAAGAGGAATCTACCTCTTCAGACTTCCTCCTTTGATAACCTCTTAAAGGGTGTGGTTTTGGCCTTTTTATGAGTCCACAGACTGATGGACGAGGTTGGGGAGATTGGGGAGGTATTTGGATAGAATTTGGAGATGGAATAAGTCTTGAGAGGAGTGAATGGAGGGGGTGAGAGGGGGTTTTTATAGTGGATGAGAGAGGGGGTTTCTTAATATAAAACTCATTAATTTATTATTTCCTCTTAAGACAGCCAATAGTGACTATTCCATGACCAAGGACAGTAATATATGCATGTAAATTCTAACCAATTGATCTTACTGTAACACCCGAGACTTTTATGTTATATAAATCATCAAAGGGATCTTTTTCTACACAACACTTTCTTGGCTTGCTTTACACGCAATCGCGACCTTCCTCGATAGCTTGCGTCGTACGCAATACCGAGTTTCACTAAACAACAATATGCTATTAAAACTAGCCATTATGAATAGTAATAACCACTTTTTGAAATTTTATAAATTTTATTTTTCAAAATGGACTTCATTTTTGGACTCAGAATATCGAAATTAGCCTAGGGTGAAATTTTGGTATTTTTCTGAAAACTTTCAATTTTTGATGAATAGTGAAACCACTAAGTGGTAGGTTAAAAACTGAATTTTGCATAAAACATAATTTTACCGCTTCTGTGAATGGAATTTCGAAAATCCGACAGACACGGTTGATATCAGTAAGTAAAATGTGGTTCAATGAGATAAAAATAATTTTTTTGGTGAATAGTAACTTTTTACTTTTTTTTACCGCGGTTAATAGTAAATAGGGTAACTAAGGGTAAATATGATATTAATATTACCCTAACACATGTCCTAATTCTATTGGACAAGTTTAATTCGACCGAAAACAAACTTAGGAATAAAATATGACCATTTAGGCCCACTTGGATTAGATTAGGACATTTATTATTAATTTATTTAAAGAAGGGTTAAAATAGTTAAAATCAAAGTTTAATAAGTAAATCATTTTTAATATAGGGTTATACATAAGATAAATTCGATTGTAAATATTCATTAGAAAGCTAAAAAGATTTACTACATGATGGTATTTTATTTGTAATTTTTAGACATCAAATAATTTAATTTATTTATGACACAAAGATGATGCAGTAATTATCTTATTAATGAAATATTGAAAAAATTAATAATATAAATACCAAAATAAATGTAATTTGAGACTTTTTATGAATTCCACTAATTTTCTAGGTTACTATGATATATTAATGTTGATTTAATCAACTTGTTTCGAACATATAATTCTGTTATGACTTTCACAAAAAATCATATATCAAATAGTGTCAAAATTGACACAAAATAGTTTTTAAATCAAATATTATATTATTAATTGTTATTTTATTCCTAAAAATCTAAGGTTCGGCTAAATGACTTAGATAAGGATATATATATTAATAATAAACAATTTGGGGTTCGTTTGGCATGTTATAGTAAGTGTATTAACCATATAGTGAAAGAAAACAAAAAGACATGGTAAAAGTTAAATTATTTAACTTAGAGTTAAATTTAATTAATAAGGTTAAAATAATATCCTAAACTTGTCTAAATTCTATTGGTTGATAGGATTTCGACCCATCCCCACTTTAGCTTCGAAATAAGACCCTTTGGAACCATTATAAACCGATTTTGACTTTAATATAAAATAATATTTTGAGATATTCCTAAGGTGCCCCTCTCCTCCCTTATAAAAGGGCACCTCCTCCCCCTCCTCCTCACACCAATTTGAGCACTCAAGCTCGGCCAACCCCTGCCATTTTCCCTTCTCTACTTCCCTAGAATAATCCTAGAGGTCCTGGTCTTCTCCAAAGACCAATCTTAGTTCCTTAAGTGGGGGATTCAAAAAGGCGTTCCAAAGAAGAGGTAATATCCATTACCGATCTTTTCAATTTCTTTCTTCTTCAACTTCTTCTTCTTTAGTTGTTTCATGATAAAGTAATAACATCAGTATTACTTACATACTGATATGTTATTATAAATATGAAACAACCCTAATTCACCTTCTATCCATCCTACGGAAAAATGAAATCACCGCGCGTGCGTACGTACGGAATACCGTCTCCACGCCGTGGTGTAATCTATTTTCCACCATCACCTTACAAGGATGGGTATAATGGTGTAATCAGTAACTATATATGATTATTATTAAGTAATATTGATACTGAAATAATATATATATATACTCCAATACAATTCCACGATCATAGGAACGATATCATCACTCGTGCGTACGTACGGAATACCGTCTCCACGATGTGATGCGACTCGTTCTACATGATCTTCATTTCATAATGATTATATAAATGAATTGAATGAATGAATATGGTATATACTACACTAATACCATTCTGGAAATGAATTATCTATAACCTAAAGATAAGAATAAGAATTTATTCGACAAAACACGCATAAGAACAAAAAGTTATAAAGACCCGAGTAACAAGTAACAATGAAATATTACTAACAAGAAGCTAATAATATGACCATATATGATCTCATATCTATATTTATGATTCTGGAATAAGTCAATAACATTATTTAAACCATTATACAGGAGCTTAGGACTCGAACAAAGCAAATCGGACCTAAGGTAAGGGAAATATCACAATCTCATTTTTATCCGAGATTGTTTATTCGTAAGTATTTACTGGGGTGTATTTTATCATCCACATCCATGTTCCCTCAATATGTAATATTGTTTCCATCCACTTGAAATAGTTTAAATCCAATTTTACCCTTAGGTGAGTTTTTAGTAAAGAATATGAAAGGAATCTTTTGTCGTTTTTCCGTACGAGGTACTTTTTGACTTTTCCGACAAAAGTACGAAGAATGTTTTTTTTAACTTATACGGCATGAATGGATTTTTAAAACATTACTTCAAAGAAGCTTCCTTTACAAGTTTTCAAGTTTATTTTTAATCAAATTCTTTTATTTTAAAGTTGTATGACATGTTATGAAAGGAAAAATGTTTTTGAAGAAGAAAGGATATTTTCCTCAAGAATTCAATTCAAGTGTTTTATCAAAATTATTTTCCATCTAAGATAATAAAGGGTTCTGTTTCTATCCATATTTTTACATTGGTTTGACTATGTTGTGATGGAATTATGTTTATGAATTCCTTTATCATATATGAATTGATTTATGATGTCATGATGTTTCAAGAATCCCATTTTTGTTATATGTGTTATGCGATGATGTATGTTTTATGATTATGTGGCACACATAAGAAAGGATTCATTATAAGATGGGTGGGACCTATATCTCCCTCCAATGCATTGGGTAATGATTTTATATCTCATGAGATAGACATGGCTGGAACGGAAGGTTATTTCGGTTCAGTGATACAGGACTGAAACGAGGAGTGAACTCGTTTCAGAAAGGGACTTTGTCCACTAAGATAGTCTTGGCAATGAGTCATGACTAACAAGAAATGATTTTCCATGATTATGTGTGCATGCCACAAAGATTCAAGTTTTATGTTATGATTATGGGGATCTCATTTTCACTTCTATGATTTATTTCATGTTAAGATATTATGATCTCTTTTGCAGGTTTTGATTTTCATAAAGATATGATATGATTTTTATTTCCTTTATTTGCCCTTGCTGAGCATTTGAGCTCACCCTTTTATGCTTTCTTTTCCCCAGGTCAGGAAGATGGATATTAAGTAGAATATGCTAAAAGGGACCCTAGATATGATGAAATAAATGGGAGACACTGTAGAAAATTTATGAACCAGTTGTTTATGTTTCCCAGTTTCTAAAGACACTATACCTATACGGTCCTTTGTGGTTTTGTCATATGTTGTAATAAGTGTGCTTCAATTTTGAAGTATTAACAATGTATGTAAAGTGTGGGTCGTTATAGTTGGTATCAGAGGAAAGGTATAGTCAACCTTTGGAAACTAGGATGTGAAAGCCTTAGTAAGAACCCTAAGGATAAGTCTAAGCATAGAACACAATCTTAGTGTTTTAGAAATGCCCTTGAATAACCTAGGATAAGACCTTAAGCATGAAAATTTTATTCTTGAATTATGTGGTTTCCTATTATAATTAGTGTTGCTCACACTATTCTTCTTGGTTTTAGTCAATGGCTGGAACCCGAAGGAACCGTGTTAATGCGGAATGCGATGGGCAATGCAATGATTGTCCCCCTGAGCAACCAAACGATATGGGAGCTGGAATGCAAAATCTTGTAGCCATGCTCACACAACTTTCTCAAGCTATGAATCATGCAGGATTTCCAAACGAACAAAGAAGGGAGCAACATTCTGTTGAATCCTTCATGAGGCAGCGTCCACCATCTTTCAGCGGGTCTACTGATCCATTAGTTGCTGAACAATGGATTAGTACTACTGAAAAGATATTTTCAGTTCTTCAATGTTCTGAGCATGATAAAGTCATCCTAGCAGTGTATCGTTTGGAAGGAGATGCGGATCAATGGTGGAATCTTGTTAAGAATACGAGGCAAAGGGATGAAATTGAGTCTATGGAATGGGACGAGTTCAAGAACTTATTTTTCAATAAGTACTTCCCTCGTATTCTCCGAACAAAGATGGAGAAAGAGTTCCTTGAACTGAAGAAAAGGGATGATGAATCTGTTAGTACCTATGAAGCAAATTTTACAAGACTTGCAAGGTACGCTTCTGGTATTATTATCCAACCTAATATTAAGATCGATCGATTCTTTAGTGGCTTAAAACCAAGTCTTCGAAGGGCGTTAGCCATAAGGGACTTCAATAGCTACGAGGAAATCGTTCGATGTGCTCTCAAAGTCGAGATGGAGATTGGAGTAACCCATCAGTCACATGGGTTTGATAAGAAGAGGAAGATGGAATTCAATGAAAAATCTAAAGAGCACACGGAAAAGAAGATGAACTTTCCCTTATGCTCAAAGTGTGGAAAGAAACATGGAGGGAGTTGTCTTAAAGGGACAAGTAAATGTTTTAAATGTGGAAAAGAAGGTCATCGGGCATTTGAATGCCGTGATAATGGGAAGAAGATGTCTAATGACGCAAACAAAGGAAGGGATACACAGAATGAACCTACTACACTTCAATGTTTCAAGTGCAAGGAGATGGGGCATTATGCCAATCAATGCCCAAATCCAAGGGTTGATGATGATGGTCGACGTCAACAAAATCTTAAGGCTAAAGACAAAGGAAAGTCACATGCAATTTCTATCAGCAATGTGGAGTACGATAACGATGTGGTGAAAGGTACACTTACCATCCACTCTAAAGTAGCAAATGTTTTATTTGATTCTGGATCCACCCACTCTTTTATTTCTGAAAAATTTTCTAAGGGTATCACCGTATTACCTCAACAATTAGATGTTGAGTTAGCTGTGACAACACCTAATGGCACATCAATCGCATCAAAAGTTTATAATTCTTCTCCGATCGAAGTTTGTGGGAAAGTGCTTCCGGCAAATCTTGTAATCCTTCCCTTAGTGGAATTTGATGTGATTCTTGGCATGGATTGGCTTTCTCTACATGGTGCTCATATCGATTGCCAAAGAAGGGAAGTCACATTTCATATTCCAGATCAACCTACGATCGTCTATCAATGCAAGGATGAACATAACCTTCCAGTGGAAATTTCTTCCATCTTATGGGTATTGATTCCACTAAATGAAGGTTATTTATCTCAAATAGTTGGTGAGAAACTCACGATTAAGAATATGCCCATTGTACGGGAGTTTGATGATGTCTTTCCGGAGGAATTGCCGGGTCTTCCACCAAATCGTGAAGTTGAGTTTTCAATAGAACTCGTACCGGGTGCTTTGCCTATTTCAAAGACACCTTATAGAATGGCCCCAATTGAGTTGCAGGAATTGAAGAAGCAACTCCAAGAGAATCGTGATAAGGGATTCATACTCCCTAGTGCGTCACCTTGGGGAGCACCTGTTCTATTTGTTAAGAAGAAAGATGGATCAATGAGACTCTGCATTGATTATCGAGAACTTAACAAGATCACTATCAAGAACAAATATCCTCTCCCACGCATTGATGACTTATTTGACCAACTACGCGGAGCTCAATACTTTTCCAAGATTGATCTTCGTTCAGGGTATCATCAATTAAGGGTCAAAAGGGAGGATATACCAAAGATGGCTTTCCGTACAAGGTATGGACACTATGAATTTATAGTGATGCCATTTGGTCTTACTAATGCCCCTGCTATCTTCATGGATCTAATGAATAGAGTCTTTAGAGACTATCTTGATCAATTTGTGGTAGTCTTTATAGACGATATTCTTGTCTATTCAAAGAGCAAGGAAGAGCATGAAGATCACTTGAGAATTATATTGAAGACCCTAAGAAAGGAGAAGCTTTATGCCAAATTTACCAAGTGTGAATTTTGGCTTCAAAAAGTTGCATTTTTGGGTCATATAATCTCAAGAGAGGGGATATCTGTGGATCCAGCAAAAACAGAGGTTATCGAAAGATGGTCAAGACCAACAACAGTAACTGAGATCCGAAGTTTTCTTGGTTTGGCTGGATATTATCGACGTTTTGTAAAAGATTTTTCACGGTTATCTAATCCAATCACCAAGTTGACTCGGAAAGGAGTTAAGTTTGTCTGGACAGAGGAATGTGAAGAGAATTTCAAGGAGTTGAAAAGAAGGTTATCCGGTGCACCTGTGCTCACACTGCCTTGTAGTGGAGAAAGGTTTGTGATCTACAGTGATGCATCCAAGAAGGGATTGGGGTGTGTTCTTATGCAAAATGATATGGTGATAGCTTATGCCTCACGACAGTTGAAAATCCATGAGCAAAATTACCCAACACATGATTTGGAGTTGGCTGCGGTAATCTTTGCATTAAAGATTTGGAGGCATTACCTTTATGGTGAAAGGTGTGATATTTATACTGATCATAAAAGTTTAAAGTATATTTTCACACAAAAGGAGTTGAATATGCGCCAAAGAAGATGGTTGGAGCTGATTAAGGATTATGACTGCTCAATCCATTACCACCCTGGGAAAGCAAACAAGGTGGCAGATGCATTAAGTCGACAAGACCATGCTAGTTTATCCATGATGAGGATCACAAAAGACCCAATATTTATGGATTTACAAAGTATGGATCTTGGAATTATAATGGAAGGGGAAAAATCTTATCTTTCTCAAATGAATGTTCAACCATCTATACATGTGAAGATTAAAGAGGCACAGAAAGAAGATGTCGAGTTACAAAAGAAGGTGAGAAATGTTCCTGAATTCAACCTTGATTGTGATGGGATAATAAAGTTCAGGAATCGGGTTTGTGTTCCTCCCATCCCCGAATTAAAGAAAGAGTTGCTGGATGAGGCTCATAGTTCTTCATTCTCTATTCATCCTGGAAGCACGAAGATGTATAGGGACATGAAAGAGTACTTCTGGTGGGATGGCATTAAAAGATATGTTGCTGAATATGTCTCTCGATGCTTGGTTTGTCAAAAAGTTAAAGCTGAGAGACAGAAGTCTAAGGGGATGTTACAACCATTACCCATACCCGAATGGAAATGGGAAAACATCACTATGGACTTTGTCACAGGACTTCCTAAAACATCCAAAGGCAATAATGCTATCTGGGTCATAGTTGATCGTCTTACAAAGTCTGCACACTTCATTGCTATTAGAGAGGATTTCTCTCTAGATCAGCTTTCCAGGATATATGTAAAGGAAGTGGTAAGATTGCATGGAGTACCACTTTCTATTATATCTGATCGAGATCCGAGATTTACCTCGAAGTTCTGGCGAAGTCTTCAGCATACTCTGGATACAGAGTTGAGTTTCAGCACTGCTTATCATCCCCAGACAGATGGTCAGTCTGAGAGAACAATTCAAACCCTAGAAGATATGTTGAGAGCTTGCTCTATGGATTTCAAAGGAGGTTGGGATCAACACCTACCTTTGGTGGAATTTTCTTATAATAATAGCTTTCACTCCAGTATTCAGATGGCTCCTTATGAAGCTCTCTATGGAAAGAAATGCAGGACTCCAACTTGCTGGGATGAAGTTGGGGAAAGAAAGCTATTAGGACCTGATCTCGTTGATGAAATGGAAGAAAAGGTCAGATCTATTCAACAACACATAAGAGCAGCTCAGAGTCGACAGAAAAGTTATGCCGACAACCGAAGAAAAGACCTAGAGTTTGAAGTGGGTGATAAAGTGTTCTTACGAATATCTCCCTGGAAGAGGGTTATGAGATTTGGAAAGAAGGGGAAGTTGAGCCCTAGATATATCGGTCCTTTTGAAATATTGGATCGTGTTGGGAAGGTAGCTTACCGATTGGCGCTTCCACCGAATCTCTCTCAAGTTCACGATGTGTTCCACGTATCTCTCCTGAGAAAGTACATACCAGATCCTTCACATGTACTCAGCTCAGAAGTTGTACCGCTGGAGCAAGATCTTTCTTATGAAGAACAGCCGATAGAGATTCTGGATCGTAGAGAAAAAGTCCTACAAAACAAGACCACTCGCTTGGTGAAAGTTTTATGGAGGAACCACCAACTTGAAGAAGCTACATGGGAGCTTGAGGATATGATGAGGGAGAAGTATCCTCATCTATTTGTTGCAAAGTGACGAATTTCGAGGGCGAAATTCTTTTTAAGGGGGGTAGAATGTAACACCCGAGACTTTTATGTTATATAAATCATCAAAGGGATCTTTTTCTACACAACACTTTCTTGGCTTGCTTTACACGCAATCGCGACCTTCCTCGATAGCTTGCGTCGTACGCAATACCGAGTTTCACTAAACAATAATATGCTATTAAAACTAGCCATTATGAATAGTAATAACCACTTTTTGAAATTTTATAAATTTTATTTTTCAAAATGGACTTCATTTTTGGACTCAGAATATCGAAATTAGCCTAGGGTGAAATTTTGGTATTTTTCTGAAAACTTTCAATTTTTGATGAATAGTGAAACCACTAAGTGGTAGGTTAAAAACTGAATTTTGCATAAAACTTAATTTTACCGCTTCTGTGAATGGAATTTCGAAAATCCGACAGACACGATTGATATCAGTAAGTAAAATGTGGTTCAATGAGATAAAAATAATTTTTTTGGTGAATAGTAACTTTTTACTTTTTTTACCGCGGTTAATAGTAAATAGGGTAACTAAGGATAATATGATATTAATATTACCCTAACACATGTCCTAATTCTATTGGACAAGTTTAATTCGACCAAAAACAAACTTAGGAATAAAATATGACCATTTAGGCCCACTTGGATTAGATTAGGACATTTATTATTAATTTATTTAAAGAAGGGTTAAAATAGTTAAAATCAAAGTTTAATAAGTAAATAATTTTTAATATAGGGTTATAAATAAGATAAATTCGATTGTAAATATTCATTAGAAATATAAAAAGATTTCCTACATGATGGTATTTTATTTGTAATTTTTAGACATCAAATAATTTAATTTATTTATGACACAAAGATGATGGAGTAATTATCTTATTAATGAAATATTGAAAAAATTAATAATATAAATACCAAAATAAATGTAATTTGAGACTTTTTATGAATTCCACTAATTTTCTAGGTTACTATGATATATTAATGTTGATTTAATCAACTTGGTTCGAACATATAATTCTGTTATGACTTTCACAAAAAATCATATATCAAATAGTGTCAAAATTGACACAAAATAGTTTTTAAATCAAATATTATATTATTAATTGTTATTTTATTCCTAAAAATCTAAGGTTCGGCCAAATGACTTATATAAGGATATATATATTAATAATAAACAATTTGGGGTTCGTTTGGCATGTTATAGTAAGTGTATTAACCATATAGTGAAAGAAAACAAAAAGACATGGTAAAAGTTAAATTATTTAACTTAGAGTTAAATTTAATTGATAAGGTTAAAATAATATCCTAAACTTGTCTAAATTCTATTGGTTGATAGGATTTCGACCCATCCCCACTTTAGCTTCAAAATAAGACCCTTTGGAACCATTATAAACCGATTTTGACTTTAATATAAAATAATATTTTGAGATATTCCTAAGGTGCCCCTCTCCTCCCTTATAAAAGGGCACCTCCTCCCCCTCCTCCTCACACCAATTTGAGCACTCAAGATCGGCCAACCCCTGCCATTTTCCCTTCTCCACTTCCCTAGAATAATCCTAGAGGTCCTGGTCTTCTCCAAAGACCAATCTTAGTTCCTTAAGTGGGGGATTCAAAAAGGCGTTCCAAAGAAGAGGTAATATCCATTACCGATCTTTTCAATTTCTTTCTTCTTCAACTTCTTCTTCTTTAGTTGTTTCATGATAAAGTAATAACATCAGTATTACTTACATACTGATATGTTATTATAAATATGAAACAACCCTAATTCACCTTCTATCCATCCTACGGAAAAATGAAATCACCGCGCGTGCGTACGTACGGAATACCGTCTCCACGCCGTGGTGTAATCTATTTTCCACCATCACCTTACAAGGATGGGTATAATGGTGTAATCAGTAACTATATATGATTATTATTAAGTAATATTGATACTGAAATAATATATATATATACTCCAATACAATTCCACGATTATAGGAACGATATCATCACTCGTGCGTACGTACGGAATACCGTCTCCACGATGTGATGCGACTCGTTCTACATGATCTTCATTTCATAATGATTATATAAATGAATTGAATGAATGAATATGGTATATACTACACTAATACCATTCTGAAAATGAATTATCTATAACCTAAAGATAAGAATAAGAATTTATTCGACAAAACACGCATAAGAACAAAAAGTTATAAAGACCCGAGTAACAAGTAACAATGAAATATTACTAACAAGAAGCTAATAATATGACCATATATGATCTCATATCAATATGTATGATTCTGGAATAAGTCAATAACATTATTTAAACCATTATACAGGAGCTTCGGACTCGAACAAAGAAAATCGGACCTAAGGTAAGGGAAATATCACAATCTCATTTTTATCCGAGATTGTTTATTCGTAAGTATTTACTGGGGTGTATTTTATCATCCACATCCATGTTCCCTCAATATGTAATATTGTTTCCATCCACTTGAAATAGTTTAAATCCAATTTTACCCTTAGGTGAGTTTTTAGTAAAGAATATGAAAGGAATCTTTTGTCGTTTTTCCGTACGAGGTACTTTTTGACTTTTCCGACAAAAGTACGAAGAATGTTTTTTTTAACTTATACGGCATGAATGGATTTTTAAAACATTACTTCAAAGAAGCTTCCTTTACAAGTTTTCAAGTTTATTTTTAATCAACTTCTTTTATTTTAAAGTTGTATGACATGTTATGAAAGGAAAAATGTTTTTGAAGAAGAAATAATATTTTCCTCAAGAATTCAATTCAAGTGTTTTATCAAAATTATTTTCCATCTAAGATAATAAAGGGTTATGTTTCTATCCATATTTTTACATTGGTTTGACTATGTTGTGATGGAATTATGTTTATGAATTCCTTTATCATATATGAATTGATTTATGATGTCATGATGTTTCAAGAATCCCATTTTTGTTATATGTGTTATGCGATGATGTATGTTTTATGATTATGTGGCACACATAAGAAAGGATTCATTATAAGATGGGTGGGACCTATATCTCCCTCCAATGCATTGGGTAATGATTTTATATCTCATGAGATAGACATGGCTGGAACGGAAGGTTATTTCGGTTCAGTGATACAGGACTGAAACGAGGAGTGAACTCGGTTCAGAAAGGGACTTTGTCCACTAAGATAGTCTTGGCAATGAGTCATGACTAACAAGAAATGATTTTCCATGATTATGTGTGCATGCCACAAAGATTCAAGTTTTATGTTATGATTATGGGGATCTCATTTTCACTTCTATGATTTATTTAATGTTAAGATATTATGATCTCTTTTGCAGGTTTTGATTTTCATAAAGATATGATATGATTTTTATTTCCTTTATTTGCCCTTGCTGAGCATTTGAGCTCACCCTTTTATGATTTCTTTTCCCCAGGTCAGGAAGATGGATATTAAGTAGAATATGCTAAAAGGGACCCTAGATATGATGAAATAAATGGGAGACACTGTAGAAGATTTATGAACCAGTTGTTTATGTTTCCCAGTTTCTAAAGACACTATACCTATACGGTCCTTTGTGGTTTTGTCATATGTTGTAATAAGTGTGCTTCAATTTTGAAGTATTAACAATGTATGTAAAGTGTGGGTCGTTATACTTACATCAGCAGATCATCATCAATGACTCAATTAATCCATTATTTAGCATTTATTATGAATTATCAGATTTTACTATTCATCAAAAATTTACGTATTTCAGAAAAATCCCAAAAAATAACACTAACCATTTTTTGACATGTAGAATTTTAAAATGAAGACTATTTTTCAAAAATAATTTTCTATATATGATTAATTAAATATTTAATTGAATCATTATTTAATTGAAATATATAAACACTTATAATATTCATCTTCATCTTTACGGTGTCTAAATTCATTTATACACTCAAGGTTATGGATACTATACATAAGAGTCATATTACTATTCATATGGGTAAGTTACTATTCCCATGGGTAGGTTACTATTCATATGGGTAGGTTACTATTCACTAAAAATTATGTTTATTCTATCAGACTCTAAATATCATCTTGAACACAACCGTGTATATCAGACTCTATGTTATGGATATCCCCTATAAGTTACCATATTTTTTTCCATCAGGCTCAGTGATTCATGAAATAAAGGATACCTAATGAATACAGTTTATTTAAGAGAAACATACCATAAGATGTTTTGGTTGATACATTATTCCCTCCTTTGGAAATTTCTCCCATGAAATTTTATATATAAATAGCACCAGAATGATGTGGGTGATTCGTTTTCATAACATCCTCAGGTTCCCACATTGCATCCTCCATATTTTGGTTTCTCCAAAGAACCTTCACTTGGTGAGTTGTCTGATTTTTCAATATCTCCTCCCTTGTTTCATGAATCCAAATAGGATTTTCACAATATGATAAATCAGGTTGCAGTTCAATTTCTTCATATGTGAGAACATGAGTTGTGCCTAGAATGTATTTCTTTAACAATGACACGTGGAACACATTATGAACTCTAGAGAGATTTGGCGGCATCGCTAGACGGAAAGCTATAGCTCCGATTCTTTCTAGAATTTCAAATGGCCCAATGTACCTAGGGCTCAATTTCCCTTTCTTACCAAACCTTAGGACACCCTTCTATGGAGATACATTCATAAAGACATCATCTCCCACATGGAATTCCAAATCCTTTCTCCGATTGTCAGCATAACTCTTCTGCCTACTTTGGGATGCCTTAATATGGGAATGAATTTTTATCACCATTGCCATGGTCTCTTCAATAAGTTATGGGCCTATAAGTTTCCACTCACCAACTTCATCACAACAAGTTAGAGTTAAACACCTTTTTCCATATAATGCTTCATAATGAGCTATTTGAATACTAGAATGGAAACTATTGTTGTAGGAAAATTCCTCCAAAGGTAAGTATTGATCCAACATACCTTGTATGTCAAGAAAGAATGACCTCGGCATGTCTTCTATAGTTTGAATAGTCCTTTCAGACTGTCCATCAGTTTGGGGTGATAAGCGGTACTCATACAAAGCTCAGTATTCAATGATTTTTGGAGAATTTTCCAGTACATTAATGTAAACAGGGTATCTCGATCAGATACAATTGATGGAGGTGCACCATGAAGTCTTATAGCTACATTCATATACAGTCTTCTCAGGCGCTCGAGTGGAAAATCCTCCCGTATAGGAAGGAAATGTGCTGATTTTGTGAATTGATAAATAATTACCCATATTGAATCATTCCTTCTAGGTGTCCTTGGTAGTCCGGTGAAAAACCCATTGTAATTTCATCCCACATCCACATTAGAATAGGTAGAGGTTGCATCACTCCATTTGGATGTTGTCTATCTACCATCACTTTTTGACAAACTATACACCTTTATATATAGTCATCAATTTCCCACGTCATATTATCCCACCAGAAATATTCTGTCATATCTCTGTACATCTTGGTTCTACCTGGGTGTATAGCGAAATTTGAGCTATGGGTATTGTCTAATAGTTCCCTTTTTAGCACTAGTAATGATGGAACACATAACCTCTTCCCAAATTTCAGAACACCTTCTTCATACATGAAGTCATCCAGTCTTCCATCCTTGACAACATTAATTTTCTTATGCATATTCTCATCATCAGATTGAGAGCTTTTTATTTTCTCTAATAAAGATGGTTTTCCAATCATTTTAAATAGAAAATATGTTTCCCCTTCCTTAATAATTCCCATATCCATCTTCGGTAGATCCATGAATATAAGAACTCTTTCAATCCTCATTTGAGTCAGAAGGCCATGATCTTTCCTGCTAAATGCATTTTCCACCTCATTCGCCTTTTTTAGGTGATAGTGTATAGAACAATCATAATCTTTTTGTAACTCAAACCATCTTTTTTGACTCATGTTGAGTTCTTTTTGTATGAAAATGTATTTCAAACTCTTGTGGTCCATATAGATCTCACATCTCTCTCTGTAGAGATAATGCCTCCATATTTTCAGAGCAAAGATTACGACTTCTAACTCAAGATCATGAGTTGGATAAATTTTTTCATGAGTCTTCATCTGTCATGATGCATAAGAAAAAAATTTATAATTTTTCATAAGGACGCAACCCATCCCATTCTTTGATGCATCGCTGTATATCATAAATCCATCACTTCTAGATGGAAGAGTCAAAATTGGAGCATTGACCAATCTACTTTTAAATTCTTTGAAGCATTCTATACACTCTTTTGTCCACACAAACTTCACTCCTTTTCGTGTGAGCTTGGTTAGTGGGTTATCCTATCGGGCGGAATTCTGAACGAAATGCCGATAGTAACCTGCAAAGCCAATAAAACTACGTACCTCGATTATGTTTTTTGGCGTGGGCCAATCTTGGATTCCCTTTGTCTTCATAAGATCAACTAGGATTCCATCCTTAGAGACAATATGGCTGAGAAAAGAAACTGATTGAAGCCAAAATTCACACTTTCTAATCTTCCCATATATTTCATTTCTTATAAGAGTTTCCAGAATAATTTGTAAGTGATTATCATGATCCTCATAGCTTTTTGAGTATACTAGAATATCATCGATGAACACCACAACAAAGTTATCAAGATATTACTTGAAAACTATATTCATTAAATCCATGAAAATAGAGTGTTCATTAGTCAGTCCAAATGGCATCACCATAAACTTGTAATGCACATACCTAGTTCAAAATGCTATCTTAAGAATATCTTCTTTCCTCACACGCAGCTGATGATATTCGTACTGAAGATCAATCTTCGAAAATTATTGGGCTCCATGTAGCTGATCAATTAAAATCATCAATCCAAGGCATTTGATACTTATTCTTTATTGTAATAGCATTGATTTCCTTATAATCAATGCATAGCCTCATGGATCCATCTTTCTTCTTGACAAACAAGACCAGGGATCCCCATGGAAAAACACTTGGTCGAATAAATCCCTTTTCCCTAAAATCCTCTAGTAGTTTCTTTAGCTCTATAAACTCCACAGTGGTCATTCTATAGGGGTTATTTGATATAGGTCTCACATCAGGAATTAAATAAATAGATAACTCAACTTCCCTCTCCGGAGGATGTCTAGGTAAATCCTCTCGAAATACATCAATGTACTATTTCAATATGCACATGTCTTCAATTTAAATATTTCTTTCCTATCCAATAGATGTTGGTTTATCTTCCTCTCCAAGTATTTCATTCTGTAGAGCTACTGAGGGTGGCTCTCGATAAGAATCTGGTGGTGATGTTTCCATCCTAAAGACAAGGGATTCTACACCATTTTAAAAAATTGTAACTTCCTTTTTCTTATAATAAATCTTCGCATAATAGTTTTATAGAAAATCTATCCCAAGATTTATATCAACTTCAGTCATTGGAATGATGACAAGGTTAGAAACTAAATCATGTTTTAGTGACTGTAGGGGAACTAGTCAACATGCCTTTGTTGTAATGATACATCCCCTAAGAGTTTTTACTGACAAATCCTTTATTAAATCAAATTGGACATATCTAATTTTCTTTTCAAACTAAGAAGATATAAATGAATGAGATGATCTAGAATGAAATAAGGTGTTGGCTATATTTGAGGAAACAATTAAAGTATATACCACCACATGATTAGGAACTTTAACCTACGCGGTTTTAATCGCATAAGATCTTTCTTGATCTCTTGGATTTTTCTGAGTCATGTTTCCTTGGCGTTTAGGACACTCATTTTCATAGTGTCCCATTCCTCTGCAATTGTAGCATTGAATATCATTGAATTGTTTCTTTCTCTTGCATTCATCGGATCGATGACCCTTTTCTCCATAGTTGTAGAAGACTCCCATGCCTTTCAAGCATTTTCTGAGATGATTCTTTTTACATTTCTCGCAAATGGGAATCTATTTTTTCCCTTGATCTTCTTCGGTGCTTCTCTTTTTCCTTTGTTATCAGTATACCGCTTCTTATCTTTGAATCCTTCGAAATGATTTTATCTAGAAAATTCCCTCTCTATTTTGAGGCCACATGATACAATTCCATCATATGATGAAAAATTTTTAGAATCCAGTGCCCTCTGAAGACTTGGCTTAAGACCATCAAATAAATGATCAATCTTGTCTACCGAGTCACATACGTAATCTACGGAATACCAAGCCAGCCTTGTAAATGTTTCCTCATACTCTGCAACACATTCTTCTTTCCTTTGTTTCAAGCTAAGGAATTTCCACTTCATTTCAGTTCATTTACCACTAGGGAAATGTTTCTCATGGAATATTTCCTTAAAAGTCCTCGACTCCATGTCTTCTATTTTTTCTTCCTCCATGGTGTAATGAATCAGGGACCACCAATGGTCATCGTCACCCATGAGACATTAAACTGCTAGAACCACCTTCTTATTTTCATTTCATCTAAATTCCATGAATATCTTCTCAAGTGACTTGATCCACAGCTCATCTACCACTGGATTAGTTTTCCTACTAAAATAAGGGGGCTCTTCCACATGAAATGATCCAACATAGGTGTCGAATGGTTATTCGTTAGAACTTGAGCAATTTGTCCCAATATAGTCATGATCTAATCTGCTCCAACAATGATTTTGTTGACTTTCTCAGTAGAGATATCCCTACCTTTCCCACTAGTATTGATTCCCCTTCTTCCATTAGATTCCATTTCTAAATAATGGGATAAACTAGATATTTTTATTAATCTTAAATAGAAAATCACTCAACATAGATTTAAATTCCATGCATAGCTAATCTTATAAAAATGGTTTCTCTAATGTAAAATTTATATTAAACTCCTTCAGAATGGATTGTAAAGAAAATATGAATTATCCTAAGCATATCCCCTAAGAGTGTCATATCCAAGAGTGCAGCAAGGCCCGTTGTCATGTACCAGTTATCTTTCGAGTCTAGCTCAAAGCGGTGTTTTCGGGTTTTACCCCTACATACATTTGTTCCAGAGCCGCCTCTACCTGGTTTTATCCAGACATGGATGTATTTCCTGAAAGATCCACATAATATATTCCATACCAAAATTCCATGATGTTCCTGTAAGTTTATCCTAAAATTATACCTTAGGGCTTTGTTCCCTACTATATATTTCCTACTCTATTTTCCATGTTTCTCTCTAAACTTCCTCTAATACCAACTATAACACCCCGACCCCGCTACACAGGAACCAGTGCATTACTTGTGATATTGGCATGGTTAGAAGGAAGGAAAGTCTCGAATTAATGATCAGTTTAGTAGCCTTGTAGAAAGTAGATACATAGATTTAACAGAAATTTCATTGGATAAAGTTACAAGATACAACACATAATGAAAAACAAAATATGCATCCACAAGCACTCAATAAATGACCTCCTATGCATAACCTATTGAAGGTAAACAATGACAGGGGTGAGCTCAAATGCTTAGTAAGGGTTATAAATAACGGAATCATGAGTAAAATAATAATGGAATCATAATCAATCTGACATAATCAAATTGGCATAGTGAATAAATTAACAACTAATACCATTAATAAATTGAGAATGAAACTACATCCATAGATTTTGTCATAGTGAAAACCTCATAGATAATAATAATAAATGAAAATGAATAAATAGAATGCCTATTAATTGGACATCATGTATCCTAATCATGAACCATAATATCGTAGAAACGGTTTAGTTCTATGGGTAGAAACCCGACTGGTTTTTGGAAACAAACACGAAGGGTCTGTCGCCAAACAATTTTGCCTCATGAGACCTACCGATGCATCGAGAAGCTGTAGTGGGCCCCACCCACCTATACATCCAAATAATTCTTTATAAATAGATTAAATACAAGAGAGATATGTATTTACATTATCCTTATAAAATAGAGGATACTGATTCAACAACATTTCCACAGTCAAAACTTTATTCAAAATAAATATCGTATGTAAAATGGTATACGACTTAGACAATAATAATATCCAAGATATGAGAATATGGATATTTAAATGTAATATAATTTCAATTTAAATGTTATCTAAGATTGGTATTAGTTACACCACATAAGAAAGAGTAGGTTCACAATTACTAAGCAAGTCACAATGAAGTGAAAATTGAGACAAAGCTTGTTACTGTGTTCTATTTAATTGAGTCATATGAAAAAAGTTAACAACCAACAAAATAGTCATAGAATAAAATGAATATAATGGGAACCATGAAAAAATATGTCAAATGGAAGTATACCTATACCACATATAATAAATCAGAGGTGTATAATGAAAATCCCACATAATTGAAGATGAGATGAGAAAACCTCTTACAAACATTTGGGCATGGTAACGAGTGTTCTTGTGAGGGATTAATGAGAGATAAAGGGGTATCCCATTAATTATATATTAAAAGGGAAGTATGCGGTAGTAGAGAAAACATACCCCATCATTATAAATTAAAGACAAAAGCACACAAGATAGGGTGGATTCTTGAATAAAAGTAAGAGAGAGGATCCCTTACCTTATACTTGAAGGTGTTTTTGACTTGTTATTAATGACCTGAATAAACAAATTTTGATTATTAATTAATATGTAACGAACCTATTTTATATGTAAATGATTTATTATAATCCTTTTTAGTTCATTCTAGGTCTTTTTTATTGGTTATAAGGTTCAATTTCATTGTTTGGGCTCGTTTGTTTACTTGGTTTTAAATGATTTGTTCCCTTATATTCAAGTTCGGATAAATATATAAGATGGATGTGGTTGCCCAGAAAAGAAGCTATACACTATTTGTGAACATCCAAGAGATTACATGGTTTTAAATTTAATTTGGGCTACTTAGATTGATGTCTAATTTATATATATATCTATATATAATCTTAGGGATAACTTTTTTGATTAATCATTGGGTTTGATCACGATGAACATTTTTTTGCTTTATAACATAATACCAAGTGTTCAAAAGTATTACATAACTAAAAATAGGAGATATTTCATAATAATATAGTTCAACCATAACACAAATGGTTTCTTTACCAGAATAAAAGATTATAATAGAAATCGATAAACTGTTGTCCTTGAATGTCCTAAATTAGCACATCTCGAGCAGTGCTTTTATTTCATTCAAATAAAAGTGGGGAAAGGAGACAAGATAATGGAATATATACCATTAGCATGAAAACCTTCCAGTACATATAAGTTACTGAATTTTTCATACTATTTTGGTGAAGGGAGGTGAGAAAAGAAACAAAAATAAATGAATTTAAAAGAAAAGAAGGGATTTGAAAGAGAAATTTACCTCTTGAGAGTTCCTCCATTGAGAACCTCTTAAGGGGAGAGGTTTTGTCCTTCTTATGAGACCAAATATTTCTGAAATTGTGGGAGGAGATTGGGGTGGTATTTGGATAGAATTTGGAGAAGGCTCAAGGCTTTAGAGGAGTGAATGGAAGCGGGGTTAGAGGGGTGTTTATAGTGGAGGATAGAGGGTATTTCTTAATATAAAACTCATTAATTTATTATTTCCTCTCAAGACAAAAAAACTGAGTATTCCATGACCAAGAAGAATAATATATTCATGTGAAATCTAATAAATTGGGCTTATATAAGAATATCATCATCAATGACTCAATTAATCCATTATTTAGAATTTATTGTGAATTATCAGATTTTACTATTCATCAAAAATTTAAGTATTTCAAAAAAATCCCAAAAATTAACTCTAAGCATTTTTTAACGTGTAGAATTCGAAAAAGATTCCATTTTTAAAAAATAATTTTTTAATTATGATTTATAAATTTTTTAATTAAATTATTATTTAATTGAAATTATTAAACACATAGAATATTCCTCTTCATCTTTAGGGTGTCTAAATTCATTTATACACTCAAGGGTATGGATACCATTCCTAAGAGTCATATTACTACTCATATGGGTAAGTTACTATTACTAAGGGTAGGTTACTATTCATAAGTGTAGGTTACTATTCACTGAAAATTAAGTTTATTCTATCAGAGTCTAAATGTCATCTTGAACACAACCGTGTATATCAGATTTGTAAAATTTAAATCATAGAGCTGGTAAATATAAGTTTAGTGGCTAAGTTAGAACTATCCCATATAAATAACCTTGTTTTGTTCCATAGGGCTCAGTGATTCATGAAATATAGGTAACCTAATGAATAAAGTGTATTTAATTGAAAAATACCATAATACGTTTGGGGTGCTACACCATGAGTCCATCTATTCCTTTTATCTTCTAAAAACATTTTTTACCCTGATTAGTTATGAAACAATGCATATAGTTGGTCGTAAATTACAAAAAAAAATAGTTCACTAATATGATTTTAATAAATCCATGTTTGAAACAAATAGAATTGATAAAATCCTTCATGCATACAATAAATGAGAATAGGGATATTGTATGGTGGTTCTTCGTGATAGTGGATATCCAATAGAATAATTATCATTTTTAATATCACCTATGTTCAATTAAATAGATAGGATTTTTGTCTAACTCATTATCATCCCACATAGGTTTACCTCTCTCTATTTAAAACTGAGAGACATTAATTGACATGTATCATGTTAGTAACTCATAAACCGATGAGTGTCTTCCCCAATAGTCCTCTTGTTATTAAATCAAATAAATTATATGAAATATTTTTAAAACCAAAGAAAAATGTATACAAATCCATGTATAGTAATATTTTAGGATCTTTTCATCACCATATATGTAATATTAAGTACTCTTAAAATTAACATAGATATTACCCATCATTTAATGAGTAAAATTAAAATTCCATTTGTCAATATTTTCTTCTTTACATGTTTGAAGTACTTCTGTAATAATCTCCATGAAATATCATCTATGGAGGTGATGGATCCACTAATATTTTCATTTAATTTTTTCCCCTAAAAGAATTACTAAAAATGGGAAAACTGATTTTTTGTTTACATCATTAATTATCCCATTTATCTGAATGTGTCACACTTATTTAGAATGTTTCATAGGAAATTTTGACTTCAATAATTTAACATTCTTATGAATTTGGACATGGATTCACTCATTTGTAAAATACATGAATTCATTGAAATCGGTCATAGGCTAGCGGTATCCCTATGCTTGGAATATCTCAATCTATGAAATGGAATCTATAATATATCAATATCAACATAAAAATTGATTGATTGTACCCACTGATGTGGATAGAAAGCTCATATTTTTGTGGATGGGATATTTATATTTACAACAATGATAATTGGTTATTATGTAGATTGAATTGTATCTCATGGAAACATTTTTATTTTTCATTACAATCATTTCACTATGATTAAGACATCAGGAACTAGTTCAGGTACTGGAATCCTGAAATTTAAAAAACAATAATTCATATAAAAGAGAAAACAAAATGTTGATAGTAAGTAAATAAATAATTTATTGGACCAATTATTAAATAATTCACTTATCACAAGTTATATATATAATTCACAAAAAAATAGTGTAAATTAATATTAGTAACCTCCATTAAATGACACATTCCATGGTGGTGGATTCAGTTAAAAACAATTGATATTGCTACCTAATCTATAAGATCAAAAAGTATTGTTAATATATATAAATTAATATGTTTGGTTAATAAATAATCATATATAAACCATTAAATAATTTAATTATAATAGTTATTTGTTCATTTATTTTTTCAATATATTATTCTGAATATATATATGAACCAAAATTTTAAAATCATATGCCACTATTCTACTAGAAAATTAATTTTACCAAAAACAATAAGGTCGATCAATTATTAGGTTTTTTCTAAATGATTGTTCAACTAATTATCATATAGAATAAAAAGGACAATTATTCTTGACTATGTTTATGATATATAGTCATATAAGGATTGGAACAATACTAATATGGACTCATCCTTAAACATTACATAATATTGAGTTTCACCCAAGAAAATTACTCTTTTTAATATAGATGATATTTTGAGTTTATTTATTTAGATAATAAGAAAAAAACACATAAAATCTTAAAACCCATAAATTACAAATGGATTCCTCTAAAATATATACATATAATTCAAAAAAATATTAAAAATAAAACATTACATTTCATGATAATAAACCATCACTAATTTTTTTGTTCATCTCATCCCACTACATAATCTTCTATAAAACCTTATAAAAACATTTATATATTGGGATGAATTAAAAATATAATCAAGGGACTTAAAGGAAATAAATAATATTCTATTCCATGAATAATTTTAAACCCATGAAAACATTTTCATAATGTTATAATTTTCACCCATAAAACATAAGCACTTTAGTTTACCTCATGAAATCATTAGTTTCATGTAATCCTCTATTTAGAACATAAACCATAATGTTAACCTATGGAATCATCTCAATATCAATCTTAGATTTATTTTAGATATCATGTATATATAGGTAGTAAAATTCATGATTAAATTTCGAATAAACATCATTTTCTATTCCATTAATCTCTCGGGATAAACCCAACTAGTTTACCTTTCGCATTACAGAATGCATTGGACAGTTATAACCTACCCACCGGCATTTTATTTATCATGGAACCACAAGTAATCATAAATAATATCTAAGAACCATATAATAATAACAAAAAATAATTAATTAAAATAACAAATATAGATTTTCCATTTGGAAATCACATTTCTTTTTTATAAATCAAACACTAAAAAATGAAAACATGTTATTTAAATTTAATTTTGTAAACTTGTAAAAGAAGTATCAAAACAGTAAGGAAACTTGAATATGGGAAATTCAATTCATTAATTATATTATATTCAATATTACTTCAATATTTTATAAAAAAATATGAGTAAATATAAGTTAAATTTTAAAAGAATGTCTATTACATATAGCCTTAAAAAGATTCATTTCTCCAAATATTTAAGAAAAATTTGAGAATTCCAATTTCCAAACATTCATGTCCATATAAAAAAATTTATAAAAACCATTTTTAAAAAATACATAAATTGTAATATTTTTAATAATAAATCTTTAGATAAAATAAATCTATGTTTTTTAGTAAAAAAATTCCCAATCCTTATGTTTGACTTGTCACATATAATCTTCATATTCTGTTTCATCAAACAATCTCTATTATCAAACACTTTTAGACCACTAAGGATTGTGTTATAACTAAACTAAAGCACTAAAATGTGTGTAGGGATTCATGTTTTTTATTTGAGAAGAGTTGTGATGAACAAAAAATGTTTTCATGTTTGAATAAAATATAATATGTGGTGTCATTTTATAAGATACGGTATGGGCACTCTCGAGTCTCTCAAAATATTAAACTAATATAAATTATTTATATACTCTAAATGCCACAAAATTGAATTATTTTTCATTATAGGATGATTATGGGTCCAAAAACATCGATATAATGAATATTAAATAGTTTTTTACTATTTTTTACCAATTATATTTTTTAACCCTTAGTTGTGCCTTTTAACACTTACCATGTTATCATGTAATATTCACATTTGGGGTTAATATAAATACTATAAAATGAAAAATGAGAGGTAAATGTATCATTAATTATATTTTTTTTTTCAAAAAAAGGAATGATCTTAAAAAATTTAAAAAGTGGGTGTCTTGTCACAATCCCTATTATGAAGAGATAAAAACTCATCAGGAAGCTGGTCATGCCAGATGAAATCAACTCCACTTCCCCCCTTGATTTCAAGTCTATCCACCACCAAATTAGCTTCTCTATAATTATTATTGATGATATGATTCATAGAAAGAATAGTGTCCACAAAATTGACCCAACGATTAGTGAGATTCCAAGATAAATGAGACGATTCCAACCTGATACCAGAAACAATCGTAGTAGAATCACTTTCAAGATAAATGTTATTCCACCCATTTCTCCTTGCCTGCTCCACCACAACTATAATGCCAAGAATCTCAGCCTTATTAGTGGAGGTGAAGCTACAAGGACAATGGAAACATACAAGAATGTTTCATTGATTATCTCTGAAGATTGTTCCATATCCTAAGGGTCCAGGATTACCACGAGAATCTCCATCCCAATTTGCCATAATCCAACCAAAAATGGGCTTCTAACAAAACACTTCTAGAGTACCATATTGTGGTTAGAAAACAACAATGATTCTCATTTGAGATAAAATAGTAAAATTATTAATAGAATAAGAACAAAAATTCTTTTTGGGGTGCAAGCCTCATGAACAACAATGATAACCCGAGTTAGAGCAGTATGGGATTAGAAATAAATACCAGCATGAAGAGCCTAGTTTCGAGCGTACTAGATATAAGGAAAAATATCTACATTAGCCACCTTAAAGACATCAAGCAACTAGTTGTACTGGGAGAGGGACCCCCAGCTCTGTATGAAGTCATGGATGAAGATCATCTGCTGTAGAGAGACTTCAAAAAGATCTCCAATGGGTTACCACATTCAATAAGAAGCAAAACATTTGTGGAAAACATGATCTAAATCCTCCATATGTTGGTGGAAAATAACACATATAGAGAAAAGTGATATTCCACAAGACTGAAGATAACACTCTGTAGGGATTTTATGTTGAGCAACTCTCCAAGCCAATATGAATCTGGACGTTGTAATATCATTACTAGAAGATAAATGGGAAATTATTATTCAAATACATAAAAACATGTACAAGTAATATATTAATATATGGGAGGAAAATAAATATGTCAAATTTTATATATTATAATATTTTAATACCATTTATTCGATATTTCCATAATTGAAAAATTACAATATCAACTCTCAGCTAGACTTTAAGGTAATTATATTTCATCTAAAATTTAATAATAAAATACAAATATGAATATAAAAATATGATAATTAAGAATAATATTTATAACAAATGATATATTTTGATTATTCATATATCTTGTTTAGTTATTAAAAGATAAGTATGGAGTCTTTTACTTTTTAAAAAAAATAATATAAAGAGATTAAATTAATCTATGTGGCTCTATGAGGTCACAAATCATCCCAAGGAATAATTTGATCAAAATCAATCATCCGATAAATGTTTTACAAGTTTTAGGGTAATTAACAAGTATTATATATATTGTTTTACACTAACTTACATGATTTCCCATTATTCGTGTAAATAAACATTTAAAAAGTTATTATTCAAATTGATTAAAAATAAAAGCATCCAATTTAATAAATTTGGACCATATGAATGAATATATGAAATCGATTATTAATAATTCAAAAGACATAATTGGATAAATTTATTTTAACATTTACCACATTTATGTGGTGAAAATATAAGTTATTATATTAAAAACATTCTAAATATTGATATGTTTTCATATAAAATTTAATTTTGTAATTTATTCCATTTCCAAACATTAGATTAAAAGATATGATATTCATATGATTTTACATTAAAATAAATCAATATTATAACATAATTTTAAAAATTATCTAGTAAAAAAAGTCAAATTTCAATTTAAAATCCAATATTTTCACTATTAATCAAAATGAGAATGTTATAAAAAAACAAAAAAGTCAACATAAGTAAATTATTATGTTATAATTTAAAATAATAATTTTAATATGTACAAATTAAATAAGAAATTTTTAAAACCATATATTTAAATCATATTTTATATCAAATGGTGGAATACAATATATTTAGAAAATTACATGTTTTATGCATAATATTTTATTTTTTAATATCATTCCATGAAAAAAATTGAATTACTCATAAAAATTAATTTTAAAATATAACATGTATTTCATTACTATAATAAAAAATAATTAATTTTATTATTTTATGAACACATTTTTCTAAATTTGAATATTTTTTAAGGAAAACATTTATTTTATTTTAAGGAGGGTTATATTTATATTTATAATTAATTTGGTCACCATATTATTAATTATATATAAATGTGTAAATAATATATTCATAATTTAGTTATACCTATTAATTCTAACTACTCTATAAACATAGAAATAACTACAATATTAAATAAAAATATTTAGACATCAATTTAGGATGGGGGTGTAATTTTATATGTCTTATGAATAATTTTGTTTCCTTTTAAAAACTCATCATGTTACATTCTCTACCTTGAATAAATTTTGTACTTGAAATTTGAATTTGGCAAAGGTATCGAGGTTTTTACATTTCAATGTACCACCATCGAAATCCCAAATTGGGAAAGGGACAATAAAACATCTATTTTAAATGAAACAAAGGAATGTATACAAGTAAAATGATATAACACATACTACCGTTACATTTTGGAAGACATGAAAATCGAATAGGAAAAAATATATCAGGTTTTAATAGATATTTATAGAGAACATGTTCATTATAAATTTGACTATCATAAAACTATAAATCATTGATGGGTTCGAAGGACATTGATTTCTTAGTAATAAATGTAAATGGATTAAGTGTTTGTTTTAAGATATTTTTCATATATTTGAGTTATTATATTACATCCTGGGAATATAAAAAATGAAAAATATACATACATGGTAATTATAATTTCATCTATTAATATATTCATTCAACTCAATGGTAATCTTATAGCTTTCATTTATCATCTGAACCGATAATAACATAAAATTCATATTTCACTAATAATTTTAATTTATCCCATTCAAAAATACATATCCATTTCAATAAATAAAACTATTTTATAATACATAATTTTTTATATTTAACTTATTGGATTAATAATATAGTTAATAACTTCTGAAAAATGATTAATCACTTAATCAATAATTAGTTTTCTAATGACAAGGTTATCTATTTGATAAAAAATAAATTTATGTAATAGAAAAATAATTTCTATATCATCTTGTTTAAATAAAAAAATCATAATAACTAGGACATAATGTGGGATAGTGTTAGGTAATACACACTTGTAAATGTTCTGTTGTGTGTTCAATTTCCCCATCCTTTTTGGAGGTGACATGTTTTCACACATCCTTCGTGTTGTCTATTATTTTAATGTATAATTCTTATATAAATCATATAAAAAATTGATATTTAGAGATACATTTTTATCTCAAATATTATCTCATACCTTTTATTTTACATCCCAAAATGAAATAACCCACAATTACCTCTAAAATAAATGTCTCTGAAAATAATGTTAATTACCATAAACTATGATAATGTAAATCCAATAATTTGGTTTCTAAGAAAATTATCATATTATAAAACATAAAATTATAAACCCTTGTTGATATCCAGAACACTTATGATTGAAACAAAATCTACAATTTTTTATTATCATCTATTTTATACCAACTATATGGACTGACCTCAAACATTACATAATCTTGAGTTTCAGTCATGATTATTAATTTCATTAACATTATTGATTATTTTAGTTTAGTGTTTTATATAAATAGGAAAAATTAATACAATGTAAAACCATGCAGTTCGTGTTGACACTTCTTTATCTTATACATTTATTTCAAAAAATAAAATTTGATAACATAAAATAAGATTTTATATAATGATAAATCTTTAATAAAATTCATTAATATTATCATTATTCCAAATCATCTATAAGCTCTATAAAATATTTTTTAAAACATTGTATGATTAAAAAAAGATAATTAAAGGGATCAAAATAATGAATGAAATAATTTTTCTGTGTATACTTATAACCCCATGGGAAAATTTTCAAAAAATTTTAATTTTATATCATAAAACATAATATTTATAAGAATACTCATGAAATAATAACATTATTATAAAACTACATAGAAATAATAAATAATAAAGGAAACATGTGGCATTATTTCCTTATCATTATTAAATTTAAAGTAACACTAATGGATATATATATAAAGTAACTTTCATGGATACATTTATAATAACCACCATAGTATATTCCTTTAATCTATTAGAAGAAACCCTATTGGTTATCTTTGTCCCATTACCCATTACACTGGAGACAAATAATGGAATCATCATCCATCATTTTATCATCAATCTACTTGTACACATAAATAATGCCCAATAACCATATCTAATGAAAAATATATAAATCATTTATTAAATGAAAAACAATTTCCACATTTAAATCATGTATCATTTTTTTAATATTCCTCGATAAAAATTAATACAAATTATTTGAAAATAATATTATAAAAATGTAATGGATGAATCGAAGCATTGAAGTGAAATTAATGTAGTATTTTCCTTTAATTATATATATCTTAAATACAATGATTTTGGATTTTGTAAAAATTATTGTGATAATTACCTTAAATGATGTTTTTAATGAATGCCCCTTACATAAAACATAAAATAGTATATTTTTTAAAACATTTAAAAGAAATATGAAAATTTAAATTTTTTAAGATGGATGTGGTTTTCCATAAATGATGTTATACACTATTAGTGAATATCCAGGAGATTACATGGATTTAAATTTAATTTGGGTTACTTAGATTGAAGTCAAAGTTTTATATATATATATATAATCTTAGTGATAACAGTTTTGGTTAATCGGTGGGTTTGATCACGATGAACATTTTTTTGCTTTATAACATAATACCATGTGTAAAAAAGTATTACAGAACTAAAAATAGGATATATTACATAATAATCTGTTTCATCCATAACACAAATGGTTTCCTAACCAGAATTAATGATTATAATAGAAATCGATAAACTTTTGTCCTTGAATGTGTTAAATTTTCACATCTCAAATGGTGCTTTCATTTCTTTCAAATAAAAGTGTGGAAAGGAGATAAGATAATGTAATATATAACATTAGCTTGAAAATATTCTAGTACATGTATGTTACTAGATTGATCATACTATTTTGGGGAAGGGAGGTGAGAGAAGAAACAAAAATAAAAGAAATTAAATGAAAAGAAGGGATTTGAAAGAGGAATCTACCTCTTGAGACTTCGTCCTTTGATAACCTCTTAAAGGGTGTGGTTTTGGCCTTTTATGAGTCCACAGACTGATGGACGAGGTTGGGGAGATTGGGGAGGTATTTGGACTGAATTTGGAGAAGGAATAAGGCTTGAGTGGAGTGAATGGAGGGGGTGAGAGGGGGTTTTATAGTGGATGAGAGAGGGGGTTTCTTAATATAAAACTCATTAATTTATTATTTCCTCTTAAGACAACCAATAGTGACTATTCCATGGACAAGGACAGTAATATATGCATGTAAATTCTAACCAATTGATCTTACATCAGCAGATCATCATCAATGACTCAATTAATCCATTATTTAGCATTTATTATGAATTATCAGATTTTACTATTCATCAAAAATTTATGTATTTCAGAAAAATCCCAAAAAATAACACTAACCATTTTTTGACATGTAGAATTTGAAAATGAAGACTATTTTTCAAAAATAATTTTCTAAATATGATTAATTAAATATTTAATTGAATCATTATTTAATTGAAATATATAAACACTTATAATATTCATCTTCATCTTTACGGTGTCTAAATTCATTTATACACTCAAGGGTATGGATACTATACATATGAGTCATATTACCTGGTGAATACAGTTTATTTAAGAGAAACATATCATAAGATGTCTGGGGTGATACATTATTCCCTCCTTCAAAAATTTCTCCCACGAAATTTTATATATAAACAGCACCAGAATGACATGGGTGATTCGTTTTCATAACATCGTCAGGTTCCCACATTGCTTCCTCCATATTTTGGTTTCTCCAAAGAACCTTCACTTGGCGAGTTTCTTGATTTTTCAATATCTGCTCCCTTTTTTCATGAATCCAAATAGGATTTTCACAATATGATATATCAGGTTACAGTTCAATTTCTTCATATGTGAGAACATGCGTTGTGTTTGGAATGTATTTCTTTAACAATGACACGTGGAACACATTTTGAACTCTGGAGAGATTTGGCGGCATCGCTAGACGGAAAGCTACATCTCCGATTCTTTCTAGAATTTTAAATGGCCCGATGTACCTAGGGCTCAGTTTCCCTTTCTTACCAAACCTTAAGACACCCTTCTTTGGAGATACATTCATAAAGACATCATCTCCCACCTAGAATTCCAAATCCTTTCTCCGATTGTCAGCATAACTCTTCTGCCTACTTTGGGATTCCATAATATGGTCATGAATTTTTGTCACCAATTCCATGGTCTCTTCAATAAGTTATGGGCCTATAAGTTTCCTCTCACCAACTTCATCACAATAAGTTAGAGTTAAACAACTCTTTCAATATAATGCTTCATAATGAGATATTTGAATACTAGAATGGAAACAATTGTTTTAGGAAAATTACTCCAAAGTTAAGTATTGATCCAACATACCTTGGATGTCAAGAAAGAATGACCTCGGCATGTCTTATAAAGTTTGAATAGTACTTTCAGACTGTCCATCAGTTTGGGGTGATAAGTGGTACTCATACAAAGCTCAGTATTCAAAGATTTTTGGAGAATTTTCCAGAACTTTAATGTAAATAGGGGATATTGATCAGATACAATTGATGGAGGTGCACCATGAAGTCTTATAGCTACATTCATATACAGTCTTCCCAGGCGCTCGAGTGGAAAATCCTCCCGTATAGGAAGGAAATGTGCTGATTTTGTGAATTGATCAATAATTACCCATATAGAATCATTCCTTCTAGGTGTCCTTGGTAGTCCGGTGAAAAAATCCATTGTAATGTCATCCCACATCCACATAAGAATAGGCAGAGGTTGCATCACTCCTTTGGGATGTTGTCTATTTACCATCACTTTTTTACAAACTAGACACCTTTATATGTAGTCATCAATTTCCCACGTCATATTATCCCACCAGAAATATTCTGTCGTACCTCTGTACATCTTGGTTCTACCCGGGTGTATAGAGAAATTTGAGCTATGGGTATTGTCTAATAGTTCCCTTTTTAGCACTAGTAATGATGGAACACATAACCTCTTCCCAAATTTCAGAACTCTTTCTTCATACATGAAGTCATCCAGTCTTCCATCCTTGACAGCATTAATTTTCTTGTGCATATTCTCATCATCATATTGAGAGCTTTTTATTTTCTCTAATAAAGATGGTTTACAAATCATTTTAAATAGAAAATATGTTTCCCCTTCCTTAATAATTCCCATATCCATCTTCGGTAGATCCATGAATATAAGAAATCTTTCAATCCTCATTTGAGTCAGAAGGCCATGATCTTTCCTACTTAATGCATTTGCCACCTCATTCGCCTTTCCTAGGTGATAGTGTATTGAACAATCATATTCTTTTTGTAACTCAAACCATATTTTTTTCCTCATGTTGAGTTCTTTTTGTAAGAAAATGTATTTCAAACTCTTGTGGTCCATATAGATCTCACATCTCTCTCTGTAGAGATAATGCCTCCATATTTTCAGAGCAATGATTACGGCTTCTAACACAAGATCATGAGTTGGATAAATTTTCCCATGAGTCTTCATCTGTCATGATGTATAAGAAAAAAAATTATCATTTTTAACAAGGACGCAACCCATCCCATTCTTTGATGCATCGCTGTATATCACAAATCCATCACTTCCAGATGGAAGAGTCAAAATTTGAGCATTGACCAATCTTCTTTTAAATTCTTCGAAGCATTCTATACACTCTTTTTTCCGCACAAACTTCACTCCTTTTCGTGTGAGCTTGGTTAGTGGGTTATCCTATCGGGCGAAATTCTGAACAAAATGCCGATAGTAACCTGCAAAGCCAATAAAACTACGTACCTCGATTATGATTGTTGGCGAGGGCTAATCTTGGATTCCATTTGTCTTCGCAAGATCAACTAGGATTCCATCCTTAGAGACAATATGGCTGAGAAAAGAAACTGATTGAAGCTAGAATTCATATTTGCTAATCATCCCATATATTTCATTTCTTCTAAGAGTTTCTAGAATAATCTGTAAGTGATTCTCATGATCCTCATAGCTTTTTGAGTATACTAGGATATCATCGATGAACACCACAACAATGTTATCTAGATATTACTTGAAAACACTATTCATTAAATCCATGAAAATATAGTGTTCATTAGTCAGTCCAAATGGCATCACCATAAACTCGTAATGCCCATACCTAGTTCAAAATGCTATCTTAGGAATATCTTCTTTCCTCACACGCAGCTGATGATATTCGGACCGAAGATCAATCTTCAAAAAGTATTGGGCTCCATGTAGCTGATCAAATAAATAATCAATCCAAGGCATTTGATACTTATTCTTTATTGTAATATCATTTATTTCATTATAATCAATGCATAGCCTCATGGATCCATCTTTCTTCTTGACAAACAAGACCAGGGATCCCCATGGAAAAACACTTGGTCGAATAAATCATTTTTCCCTAAAATCCTCTAGTAGTTTCTTTAGCTCTACAAACTCCACAGTGGTCATTCTATAGGGGTTATTTGATATAGGTCTCACATCAGGAATTAAATCAATAGATAACTCAACTTCCCTCTCCGGAGGATGTCTAGGTAAATCCTCTCGAAATACATCAATGTACTATTTCACTATGCACACGTCTTCAATTTAAATATTTCGTTCCTCTCCAATAGATGTTGGTTTATCTTCCTCTCCAAGTATTGCATTATGTAGAGCTACTGGGGGTGGTTCTCGATAAGAATCAGGTGGCGATGTTTCTGTCCTAAAGACAAGGGATTCTACACCATTTTAAAAAAAATTAACTTCCTTTTTCTTATAATAAATCTTCGCATAATAATTTTATAGACAATATATCCCAAGATTTATATCAACTTCGGTCATTGGAATGATGACATGGTTAGCATCTAAAGCATGTTTTGGTGACTGGAGGGGAAGTAGTCAACATGCCTTTGTTGTAATGATACATCCCCCAAGAGTTTTTACTGACAAATCCTTTATTAAATCATATTGGACATATCTAATTTTCTTTTCAAACTAAGAATATATAAATGATTGAGATGATCTAGAATGAAATAAGGTGTTTTCTATATTTGAGGAAACAATTAAAGTACATACCACCACATGATAAGGAACTTTAACCTCCGCAGTTTTAATCGCATAAGCTCTTTCTTGATCTCTTGGCTTTTTCTGAGTCATGTTTCCTTGGAGTTTAGGACACTCATTTTCATATTGTCCCATTCCTCTGCAATTGTAGCATTGAATATCATTGAATTGTTTCTTTCTCTAGTATTCATCGGATTGATGACCCTTTTCTCCATAGTTGTAGAAGACTCCCATGCCTTTCAAACATTTTCTGAGATGATTCTTTCCACAGTTCTTGCAAATGGGAATCTATTTTTTCCCTTGATCTTCTTTGGTGCTTCTCTTTTTCCTTTGTTATCAGTATACCGATTCTTCTCTTTGAATCCTTTGAAATGATTTTATCTAGAAAATTCCCTCTCTATTTTGATGCCACATGATACAATTCCATCATATGATGAAAATTTTTTAGAAGCCAGTGCCCTCTGAAGACATGGCTTAAGACCTTCAAATAAATGATCAATCTCGTCTACCGAGTCACGTACGTAATCTATGGAATACCAAGCTAGCCTTGTAAAAGTTTCCTCACACTCTACAACACATTCTTCTTTCCTTTGTTTCAAGCTAATTAATTTCCACTTCATTTCAGTTCATTGCCCACGAGGGAAATGTTTCTCAAGTAATATTTCCTTAAAAGTCCTCGACTCCATGTCATCTATTTCTTCTTCCTCTATGGTGTAATGAATTAGGGACCACCAATGGTCAGTGTCACCCTTGAGACATTATACTGCTAGAACCACCTTCTCATTTTCATTTCATCTACATTCCATGAATATCTTCTCAAGTTACTTGATCCACAGCTCATCTACCACTATATTAGTTTTACTACTAAAATATGGGGGCTCTTCCGCATGAAACGATCCAACACAGGTGTCGAATGGTTATTCGTTAGAACTTGAGCAATTTTTCCCAATATAGTCATGATCTAATCTGCTCCAACATTGACTGTGTTGAATTTCTCAGTAGAGATATATCTACCTTTCCCACTAGTATTGATTCCCCTTCTTCCATTAGATTCCATTTTAAATAATGCGATAAACTAGATATGTTTACGAATCTTAAATAGAAAATCACTCAACATAGATTTAAATTCCATGCATAGCTAATCTTATAAAAATGGATTCTCTAAGGTAAAATTTATATTAAACTCCTTCAGAATTGCCTGTAAAGAAAATATGAATTATCCTAAGCATATCCCCCAGGAGTGTCATATCCAAGAGTGTAGTAAGGCCCGTTGTCGTGTACCAGTTCCCTTTCGAGTCTAGCTCAAAGCGGTGTTTTCGGGTTTTACCCCTATATACATCTGTGCCAGAGCCGCCTCTACCTGGTTTTATCCAGACATGGATGTATTTCCTGAAAGATCCACATAATCTATTCCATACCAAAATACCATGATGTTCCTGTAAGTTTATCCTAAAATTCTACCTTAGGGCGTTGTTCCCTACTATATATTTCCTACTCTATTTTCCATGTTTCTCTCTAAACTTCCTCTAATACCAATTATAACACCCCGACCCCGCTACACAGGAACCAGTGCATTACTTGTGATATTGGCATGGTTAGAAGGAAGGAAAATCCCAAAGGAACGATCAGTTTAGTAGTCTTGAAGAAAGTAGATACATAGATTTAACACGAATTTTATTGGATAAGGTTACAAGATACAACACATAATGAAAAACAAAAAATGCATCCACAAGCACTCAATAAATGTCCTCCTATGCATAACCTGTTGAAGGTAAAAAATGACAGGGGTGAGCTCAAATGCTTAGTAAGGGTTATAAACAACGGAATAATGAGTAAAATAATAATGGAATCATAATCAATCTGACATAATCAAATTGGCATAGTGAATAAATTAAAAACTAATGCCATTAATAAATTCAGAATGAAACTACATCAATAGATTTTGTCATAGTGAAAACCTCATTGATAATAATAATAAATGAAAATGAATAAAGGGAATTATTATTAATTGGACATCATGTATCCTAAACATGAACCATAATATCGTAGAAACGGTTTAGTTCTATGGGTAGAAACCCGGCTGGTTTTTGGAAACAAACTCGAAGGGTCTGTCGCCAAACAATTTTGCCTCATGAGACCTACCGATGCATCAAGAAGCTGTAGTGGGCCCCACCCACCACTACATCCAAATAATTATTTATAAATAGATTAAATACAAGAGAAATATATATTTACATTATCCGTATAAAATAGAGGATACTGATTCAAGAATATTTACACAGTCAAAACATTATTCAAAATAAATATCGTATGTAAAATGGTAAAAGACATAGATAATAATAATATCCAAGATATGAGAATATGGATATTTAAATGTAATATAATTTCAATTTAAATGTTATCTAAGATTGGTATTAGTTACACCACATAAGAAATAGTAGGTTCACAACTACTAAGCAAGTCACAATGAAGTGAAAATTGAGACAAAGCTTGTTACTGTGTTGTATTTAATTGAGTCATATGAAAAAAGTTAACAACCAACAAAAGAGTCACAGAATAAAATGAATATATTGAGAACCATGAAAACATATGTCAAATGACAGTATAACTATACCACATATAATAAATCAGAGGTGTACAACGAAAATCCCACATAATTGAAGATGAGATGAGAAAACCTCTTACAAACATTTGGGCATGGTAACGAGTGTTCTTGTGAGGGCTTAATGAGAGATAAAGGGGTATCCCATTTATTATATATTAAAAGGAAAGTATGGGGTAGTAGAGAAAACATACCCCATCATTATAAATTAAAGACAAAAGCACACAAGATAGGGTGGATTCTGGAATAAAAGTAAGAGAGAGGATCCCTTACCTTATACTTGAAGGTGTTTTTGACTTGTTATTAATGACCTGAATAAACAAATTTTGATTATTAATTAATATGTAAAGAACATATTTTATATGTAAATGATTTATTATAATCCTTTTTAGTTCATTCTAGGTCTTTTTTATTGGTTATAAGGTTCAATTTCATTGTTTGGGCTCGTTTGTTTACTTGCTTTTAAATGATTTGTTCCCTTATATTCAAGTTCGGATAAATATATAAGATGGATGTGGTTGTCTAGAAAAGAAGATATACACTGTTAGGGAACTTACAAGAGATTACATGGTTTTAAATTTAATATGGGATACTTAGATTGATGTCTAATTTATATATATATATATATATATATTATCTTATGGATAACTGTTTTGATTAATCAGTGGGTTTGATCACGATGAACATTTTTTTGCTTTATAACATAATACCAAGTGTACAAAAGTATTACATAACTAAAAATAGGAGATATTTCATAATAATCTAGTTCAACCATAAAACAAATGGTTTCTTTACCAGAATAAAAGATTATAATAGAAATCGATAAATTGTTGTCCTTGAATGTCCTAAATTAGCACATCTCAAGGAGTGCTTTCATTTCATTCAAATAAAAGTGGGTAAAGGAGACCAGATAATGGAATATATACCGTTAGCATGAAAACCTTATAGTACATATATGTTACTGAATTTTTCATACTGTTTTGGTGAAGTGAGGTGAGAAAAGAAACAAAAATAAATGAACTTAAAAGAAAAGAAGGGATTTGAAAGAGAAATTTACCTCTTGAGAGTTCCTCCTTTGAGAACCTCTTAAGGGGAGTGGTTTTGGACTTTTTATGAGACCAAATATTTCTGAAAGTGTGGGAGGAGGTTGGGGTGGTATTTGGATAGAATTTGGAGAAGGCACAAGGATTTATAGGAGTGAATGGAAGCGGGGTGAGAGGGGGTTTTTATAGTGGAGGATAGAGGATATTTCTTAATATAAAACTCATTAATTTATTATTTCCTCTAAAGACAAAAAATACTGAGTATTCCATGACCAAGAACAATAATATATTCAAGTGAATACTAATCAATTGGTATTATATCAGAATATAATCATCAATGACTCAATTAATCCATTATTTAGAATTTATTGTGAATTATCGGATTTTAGTATTCATCAAAAATTTAAGTATTTCAAAAAAATCTAAAAAATTAACTCTAACCATTTTTCAACGTGTAGAATTCGAAAAAGAATTCCATTTTTCAAAAATAATTTTTTAAATATGATTAATAAATTTTTTAATTAAATTATTATTTAATTGAAATTATTAAACACGTAGAATATTCATCTTCATCTTTAGGGTGTCTAAATTCATCTATACACTCAAGGGTATGGATACCATTCCTAAGAGTCATATTACTACTCATATGGGTAAGTTACTATTACTATGGTTAGGTTACTATTCATAAGTGTAGGTTACTATTCTCTGAAAATTAAGTTTATTCTATCAGAGTCTAAATGTCATCTTGAACACAATCGTGTATATCAGATTTTTAAAATTTAAATCACAGAGCTGGTAAATATAAGTTTAGTGGCTAAGTTAGGGCTATCCCATATAAGTAACCATGTTTTGTTCCATAGGGCTCAGTGATTCAAGGAATATAGGCTACATAATGAATAAAGTGTATTTAATTGAAAAATACCATTATATGTTTGGGGTACTACACCATGAGTCCATCTATTCTTTTTATCTTCTAAAAACATTTTTTTACCCTGATTAGTTATGAAAAAATGCATATAGTTGGTCATAAATTACAAAAAAATAGTTCACTAATATGATTTTAATAAATCCAGGTTTGAAACTAATAGAATTGATAAAATCCTTCATGCATATAATAAATGAGAATAGGGATATTGTATGGTGGTTCTTCGTGATAGTGGATATCCAATAGAATAATTATCATTTTTAATATCACCTATGTTCAATTAAATAGATAGGTTTTTTGTCTAACTCAATATCATCCCACATATGTTTACCTCTCTCTATTTAAAACTAAGAGACATTAATTGACATGTATCATGTTAGTAACTCATAAACCGATGAGTGTCTTCCCCAATAGTCCTCTTTTTATTAAATCAAATAAATTACATGAAATATTTTTTAAAAAAAAGAAAAATGAATACAAATCCATATATAGTAATATTTTAGGATCTTTTCATCATCATATAAGTAATATGAAGTACTCTTAAAATTCACATAGATATTACCCATCATTTAATGAATAAAATTAAAATTCCATTTGTCAATATTTTCTTCTTTACATGTTTGAAGTACTTCTGTAATAATCTCCATGAAATATAATCAATGTAGGTGATGGATCCACTAATATTTTCATTTAATTTTTTCCCCTAAAAGAATTACTAAAAATGGGAAAATGGATTTTTTGTTTACATCATTAATTAACCCATTTATCTGAATGTGTCACACTTATTTAGAATGTTTCATAGGAAATTTTTACTTCAATCATTTAACATTCTTATGAATTTGGAAATGGATTCTATCATCTCTAAAATACATGAATTCATTGAAATCGTTCATAGGCTAGCGGTATCCCTATGCTTGGAATATCTCAATATATGAAATGGAATATATAATATATCAATATCAACATAAAAATTGATTGATTGTACCCACTGATGTGGATAGAATGTTCCTATTTTTGTGGATGGAATATTTATATTTCCAACAATGATCATTGGTTATTATGTAGATTGAATTGTATCTCATGGAAACATTTTTATTTTTATTTACAATCATTTAACTATAATGAAGCTATCAGGAAGTAGTTCAGGTACTGGAATCCTGAAATTTAAAAAACACAAATTCATATAAAAGAGAAAAAATGTTGACAGCAAGTAAATAAATAATTTATTGGACCAATTATTAAATACTTCACTTATCACAAGTTATATATATAATTCACAAAAAAATAGTCTAAATTAATATTAGTAACCTCCATTAAATGACACATTCTATGGTGGTGGATTCAGTTAAAAAGAATTGATATTGCTACCTAATCTATAAGATCCAAAAGTGTTGTTAATATATATAAATTAATATGTTTGGTTAATAAATAATCATATATAAATCATTAAATAATTTAATTATAATAGTTATTTGTTCATTTATTTGTTCAATATATTACTCTGAATATATATATGAACCAAAATTTTAAAATCATATGCCACTATTCTACTAGAAAATTAATTTTATCAAAAACAATATGGTCGATCAATTATTAGGTTTTTTCTAAATTATTGTTCATCTAATTATCATATAGAACAACATGGACAATTATTCTTGATTAAGTTTATGATATATAGTCATATAAGGATTGGAACAATACTAATATGGACTCATACTTAAACATTACATAATATCGAGTTTCACTCAAGAAAATTACTCTTTTTAATATAGAGGATATTTTGAGTTTATTTATTTATATAATAAGAAAAAAACACATAAAATCGTAAAACTCATAAATTAAAAATGGATTCCTCTAAAATATAAACATATAATTCAAAAAAATATTAAAAATAAAACATTACATCTCATGATAATAAACCATCACTAATTTTTTTGTTCATCTCATCCCACTACATAATCTTCTATAAAACCATAGAAAAACATTTATATCTTGGGATGAATTAAAAATATAATCAAGGGACTTAAAGGAAATAAATAATATTCTATTCCTTGAATAATTTTAAACCCCTGAAAACATTTTAATAATGTTATAACTTTCACCCATAAAATATAAGCACTTTAGTTTACCTCATGAAATCATTAGTTTCATGTAATCCTCTATTTAGAACATAAACCGTAATGTTAACCTATTGAATCATCTCAATATCAATCTTAGGTTTAATTTAGCTATCATGTATATATATGTAGTAAAATTCATGATTAAATTTCGAATAAACATCATTTTCTATTCCATTAATCTCTCGGGATAAACCCAACTAGTTTACCTGTCGCATTACAGAATGCATTGGATAGTTATAACCTTCCCACCGGCATTTTATTTATCATGGAACCACAAGTAATCATAAATAATATCTAAGAACCATATAATAATAACAAAAAATAATTAATTAAAATAACAAATTTAGATTTTCCATTTGGAAATTACATTTCTTTTTTATAAATCTATACACTAAAAAATGAAAACTTGTTATTTAAAGTTAATTGTGTAAACTTGTAGAAGAAGTATCAAAACAGTAAGGAAACTTGAATATGGGAAATTCAATTCATTAATTATATTTTATTGAATATTACTTCAATATTTTATAAAAAAAATATGAGTAAATATAAATTAAATTTTAAATTAATGTCTATTACATATAGCCTTAAAAAGATTCATTTCTCCAAATATTTAAGAAAAATTTGAGAATTCCAATTTCAAAACATTTATGTTCATATAAAAAATTTTATAAAAACCATTTTTAAAAAAATACATAAATTGTAATATTTTTAATCATAAATCTTTAGAACATATAAATCTATGTTTTTTATTAAAAAATTTCCAATCCTTATGTTTGATTTGTCATATATAATCTTCATCTTCTGTTTCATCAGACAATCTATATTATCAAACACTTTTAGACCACTAAGGATTTTTTTATAACTAAACTAAAGCACTAAAATGTGTGTAGGGATTCATGTTTTTTATTTGAGAAGAGTTGTGATGAACCAAAAATGTTTTCATGTTTGAATAAAATATAATATGTGGTGACATTTTATAAGATACGGTATGGGCACTACTCGAGTCTCTCAAAATATTAAACTGATATAAATTACTTATATACTCTAAATGCCACAAAATTGAATTATTTTTAATTATAGGATGATTATGGGTCCAAAAACATCGATATAATGAATATTAAATAGTTTTTTACTATTTTTTACTAATTATATTTTTTAACCCTTCTTTGTGACTTTTAACACTTACCATGTTATCATGTAATATTCACATTGGGGGTTAATATAAATACTATAAATTGAAAAATGAGAGGTAAATGTATCATTAATTATATTTTGTTTTTCAAAAAAAGGAATAATCATAAAAAATTTAAAAAGTGGGTGTCTTGTCACAATCCCTATTATGAAGAGATAAAAACTCATCAGGAAGATGGTCATGCCAGATTCAATCAACTCCACTTACCCCCTTGATTGCAAGTCTATTCACCACCAAATTAGCTTCTCTATAGTTATTATTTATGATATGTTTCATAGAAATAATAGTGTCCAGGAAATTGACCCAACGATTAGTGAGATTCCATGATAAATGAGAAGATTCCAACATGATACCAGAAACAATCGTAGTAGAATCACTTTCAAGATAAATGCTATTCCACCCATTTATCCTTGCCTACTCCACCACAACAATAATGCCAAGAATCTCAGCCTTATTAGTGGAGGTGAAGCTACAAGGACAATGGAAACATACAAGAATGTTTCCTTGATTATCTTTGAAGATGGTTCCATATCCGAAGGGACCAGGATTACCACGAGAATCTCCATCGCAATTTTCCATAATCCAACCGAAAATGGGATTATACCAAAACACTTCCAGAGTACCATATTGTGGTTAGAAAACAACAATGATTCTCATTTGAGATAAAATAGTAAGATTATTAATAGAATAAGAACAAAAATTCTTTTTGGGGTGCAGGCCTCCCGAACAGCAATGAGAACATGAGTTAGAGCAGTATGGGATTAGAAATAAATACCAGCATGAAGATCCTAGTTTCGAGCGTACTAGATATAAGGAAAATCTCTATAGTAGCCACCTTAAAGAGATCAAGAAACTAGTTGTACTGGGAGAGGGACCCCCAGCTCTATATGAAGTCATGGATGAAGATCATCTACGGTAGAGAGACTTCAAAAAGATCTCCAATGGGTTACCACATTCAAGAAGAAGCAAAACATTTGTGGAAAACATGATCTACATCCTCCCTATGTTGGTGGAAAATAACACATATAGAGAAAAGAGATATTACACAAGACTAAAGATAACACTCTGTAGGGATTTTATGATGAGCAACTCTCCAAGCCAATATGAATCTGGACGTTGTGATATCATTACTAGAAGATAAATGGGAAATTTTTATTCAAATACATAAAAACATGTACAGGTAATATATTAATATATAGGAGGAAAATAAATATGTCAAATTTTATATATTATAATATTTTAATACCATTTATTCGATATTTCCATAATTCAACAATTACAATATCATCTCTGATCTAGACTTTAAGGTAATTATATTTCATCTGAATGTTAAAAATATATTACAAATATGAATATAAAAATATGATAATTAAGAATAATATTTATAACAAATGATATATTTTGATTATTCATATAACTTGTTTAGTTATTAAAACATAACTATGGAATCTTTTACTTTTTAAAAAAATAATATAAAGGGAATAAATTAATCTATGGGGCTCTATGAGGTCATAAATCATCACAAGGAATAATTTGATCCAAATCATTCATCCGATAAAATTATTACAAGTTTTAGAGTAATTAACAAATATTATATATATTGTTTTACACTAACTTACAAGATTTCCCATTAACCGTGTATATAATCATTTAAAAAGTTATTATTCAAATTGATTAAAAATAAAAGAATCCAATTTAATAAATTTGGACCATATGAATAAATATATGAAATCGATTATTAATAATTCAAAAGACATAATTGGATAAATTTATTTTAACATTAACCACATTTAAGTGGGGAAAATATAAGTTATTATATTAAAAACATTCTAAATATTGATATGTTTTCATATAAAATTTAATTTTGGAATTTATTCTATTTCCAAACATTAGATTAAAAGATATGATATTCATATGATATTACATTAAAATAAATCAATATTATGACATAATTTTAAAAATTATCTAGTAAAAAAAGTCAATTTTCAATTTAAAATCCAATATTTTCACTATTAATCAAAATGAGAATGTTATCAAAAAAACAAAAAAGTCAACATAAGTAAATTATTATGTTATAATTTAAAATAATAATTTTAATATGTACAAATTAAATACGAAATGTTTAAAACCCTATATTTAAATCATATTTTATATCAAATGGTGGAATACAATATATTTAGAAAATTACATGTTTTATGCATAATATTTTATTTTTTAATATCATTCCAAGAAAAAAATAGAATTACTCATAAAAATTATTTTTAAAATATAACATGTATTTCATTACTATAATAAAAAATAATTGATTTTATTATTTTATGAACACATTTTTTCGAAATTTAAATATTTTTTAAGGAAAAAATTTATTTTATTTTAAGGAGGGTTATATTTATATTTATTATTAATTTGGTAACCATATTATTAATTATATATAAATGTGTAAATAATATATTCATAATTTAGTTATACCTATTAATTCTAACTATTCTATAAACATAGAAATAACTACAATATTAAATAAAAATATTTAGACATCAATTTTGGATGGGGGTGTTATTTTATATGTCTTATGAATAATATTGTTTCCTTTTAAAAACTCATTATGTTACATTCTCTACCTTGAATAAATTTTGTACTTGAAATTTGAATTTGGACTAGGTATCTAGGTTTTTACATTTCAAAGTACCACCATCGAAATCCCAAATTGGGAAAGGGACAATAGAACATCTATTTTAAATGAAATAAGGGGATGTATATAAGTAAAATGATATAACACATACTACCGTTACATTTTGGAAGACATGAAAATCGAATAGGAAAAAATATATCAAGTTTTAATAGATATTTATAGAGAACATGTTCATTATCAAGTTGACTATCATAAAACTATAAATCATTAACGGGTTCGAAGGACATTGATTTCTTAGTAATAAATGTAAATGGATTAAGTGTTTGTTTTAAGATATTTTTCATAGATTTGAGTAATTATATTACATCCTGGGAATATAAAAAATGAAAAATATACATACATGGTAATTATAATTTCATCTGTTAATATATTCTTTCAACTCAATGGTAATCTTATTGCTTTCATTTATCATCTGAACCGATAATAACCTAAAATTAATATTTCACTAATAATTTTAATTTATCACATTGAAAAATACATATCCATTTCAATAAATAAAACTATTCTAGGAATACATAACTTTTAATATTTATCTTATTGGATTAATAATATAGTTAATAACTTCTGAAAAATGATTAATCACTTAATCACTAATTAGTTTTCTAATCACAAGGTTATCTATTTGATAAGAAATAAATTTATGTAATAGAAAAATAATTTCTATATCATCCATCTTAAATAAAAAAAAATCACAATAACTAGGACATAATGTGGGATAGTGTTAGGTAATACACACTTGTAAACGTTCTGTTGTGTGTTCAATTTCCTTATCCTTTTTAGAAGTGACATGTTTTCACACATCCTTCGTGTTGTCTATTTTTTTAATGTATAATTCTTATATAATTCATATAAAAAATTGATATTTAGAGATACATTTTTATCTCAAATATTATCTCATACCTTTTATTTTACATCCCAAAATGAAATAACCCACAATTACCTCTAAAATAAATGTCTCCGAAAATAATGTTAATTACCATAAACTATGATAATGTAAATCCAATAATTTGGTTTCTATGAAAATTATCATATTATAAAACATAAAATTATAAACCCTTGTTGATATCCAGAACACTTAAGATTGAATCAAAATCTACAATTTTTTATTATCTTCTATTTTATACCAACTATATGGACCGACCTCAAACATTACATAATCTTGAGTTTCAGTAATGATTATTAATTTCATTAACATTATTGATCATTTTAGTTTAGTGTTTTATATAATTAGGAAAAATTAATATAATGTAAAACCATGCATTTCGTGTTGACACTTCTTTATCGAATCCATTTATTTCAAAAAATAAAATTTGATAACATAAAATAAGATTTTATATAATGATAAATCTTTAAAAAAAATTCATTAATATTATCATTATTCCAAATCATCGATAATCTCTATAAAATATGTTTTAAAACATTGTATGATTAAAAAAAGATAATTAAAGTGATCAAAATAATGAATGAAATAATTTTTCTATGTATACCTATAACCCCATGAGAAAATCTTCAAAAAAATTCAATTTTATATCATAAAACACAATATTTATAAGAATACTCATGAAATAATAACATTATTATAAAACTACATGGAAATAATAAATCATAAAGGAAACATGTGGAATTTTTTCCTTATCATTATTAAATTTAATGTAACACTAATGGATATATATATAAATTAACTTTCATGGAGACATTTATAATAACCACCATAGTATATTACTTTAATCTATTAGAAGAAACCCTATTGGTTATCTTTGTCCCATTACCCATTACACTGGAGACAAATAATTGAATCAACATCCCTCATTTTATCATCAATCTACTTGTACACATAAATAATGCCCAATAACCATATCTAATGAAAAAGATATAAATCATTTATTGAACGAAAAACAATTTCCACGTTTAAATCATGTATCATTTTTTTAATATTCCTCAATAAAAATTAATACAAATTATTTGAAAATAATATTATTAAAATGTAATGGATGAATCGAAGCATTGAAGTGAAATTAATGTAGTATTTTCCATTAATTATATATATCTTAAATAAAATCCTTTTGGATTTTGTAAAAATTATTGTGAGAATTACCTTAAATGATGTTTTTAATGAATGCCCCTTACATAAAACCTAAAATAGTCTATTTTTTAAAACATTTAAAATAAATATGAAAATTTAAATTTTATAAGATTCATGTTCACAAAAAAACATTCATAAAAAACATTTTAAAAAAATACATGTGAATGATAGTGCTTTAGTATTCTAAAAAATTAAAATATTTAAATCATGTTTTCTGTAAATAATATTGTATCCTTGAGATTGAATTGTCACGTAAAATTTTTACCATAATTTTCATTGGAAAATATCTTTTGGGTAACAGCTTATCACTACTATGGATATTGTTATGCCAAAAATAAGAGCTCTATAAAATGGGATGGAATTAAAGGAATGGATTTGTGGAGATCATGTCTGACAAAATAGGTTTTTATTTGTGAAGAAATGATAAGAACGGGTTCACTCTTATAAGAGAGAGAGAGATACACTAAGAATTTATTAAAATATTAAATTAATATAAATTTAATTTATATTAAAAAATTTCCTATACTAGTATATATATATTAGATATAAATAAAATTGGTATAAATCCATTCATCCAATGAAAATCAATATTTTTTTTTGTTTCATAATCTGAATATTTTTGTTTTAACCCTAATTTTTTCCCTTTAACTATTACTATGATATTATGTAATTTGATCTTTGAGAGTAAATATAATTACTATAATATTACAAACTAACCATAAATGTATCATTTATGAAATTCTTAACCATCTCAAACTCATTTTTTTTTAATTTTATTTTTTTATGAATTTTATATTATTAAATAATATATTAATACTTTTAAAATATCATTTATTTTTATTTTGGAACTATTAATTACTATACTTATTGAAAATATCATAAAATTAATATAATATCAAAAAATAACTCCTCTGAAACATCACTATAATGAAAATGTATCAATTAATATATTTTTTGTCATTCATTATCTTAAATTATAAATATTATAATATTTTTAATAACATTTATTTGATATAAACATTAATTAATAAATTATTGCATCATCATTTTGAATCCATTAAAGTATTTATTTATCTCCTAAAATTTAAAAATAAATTTTAAATATAAATAAAAATATATTATATTTCAAAATATAATTTAGAATCAAATATATATTATGAATTTCACTATATTAAGAAAATTATTGTTATTAAAACATAAGTTTGACATACTTCACATTTCATTAAAATAAAACCCTATAAAGTGCTTAATGTCATCCATGTGGATCCATGAGGTCATTAAATAATACCGATTATTATTTTGGTAAAAAATAACTCTCCTAATATATTTAAGACATGTTTTAGGGTAATTTTGGAATATTTATTATATTATTTTTACCATTAATTTCTTATTTTATCCTTAACCATGGTAATAAAAATTAACACAATTACTATTCTTATTTTCTAAAAAAATGTAGATATTTAATAAATTTAACCAAATGATTTAATATATGGAATCCTTTTTTCAAAATTAAATACCCATAATTATATAATCATAATTTAAAATTAATCTCATTAACTGGGTGAGATAATTGGTTATTTTCATGAAAACATTCAAAAGAATAAAAAATATTATGTCCAAATTTAATGTTCAATTGATTACAATGACCTTAATTGGGTTAAATGATAAATAAATTATCCAGTTATACTTTATAACCAATAAAAAATTTAATTATACATTATGAATTATTTAGACTCTTTTTTATTTATAAATTAAAATTAAATGTTTGTTATTAACATGGAAAAAATAAAACATAGAAAGAAAATATCAAAAAATAAACTAAATTATAATTTTATATTCTTATCTAAATGACAAATTTTACATTTTCAAAAATAAACTATAAAATTATCAATATTGGATTTAAACATGGAAACAATCAAAAGGGAGAAAAAATAAATTTTTGGAAAAAATTATCTTTCATGCATAAAATATGATTTTTTCTTATATCATGACTGGGAAATTCATATGATGATTTTTAATAATTATGTTTAATATATAATATATAAATTTCATTAATATAATCCATCATGAGTGATTTTACTATTTTATTAACAAAATTGTTCCCATTTAAATAGATATTTTGAACACATTTCATTTAATTATATAATGTGTTATTTTTTTCATTTAACATTAATTGGTGACAAAATAATAAATAATATATACATGTCTCATTAAAATATTAGTAATTTTGATAATCATGTTCATAAACAGCCTTCTAATTGCTATATAATATCTTCTATATTATATAAGAATGTGTCGTTGTTCGTTTAATCTTGAGGTGTCATATCTTGTATATTATAGAACACATTGTTTCATTATAAAAACTAGGGATGTGACAATAAATTCTACCTAAGATCATTAAATTAAAAATTTATAATGAAAACTAATTACACTTTATTTCACTATGTTTTAGTCTCTGAAAAAAAGGTCATACAATTCCCATAATCCCATTCTTATATCCCGCATTAGATAACTTAGAATAATTTTCCATCTCTCAATAATAATCTATGAGGTGAGATGAAAAGTTTAACCCACTATGAAACTAATTTATCAAATGAAATCTATAAGTAAATATTATTAAGAAAACTTAATAACCATTCCCCTTTGATTAATTCATTATCCCGTAAAAACTACTCACTCATGATTAAATGAAAATCCTTTATGTGGGACTATTCACTCTCATGAGATGGAAGAAACACATGTAAGATAAAAACATATATTCATGCAAGGAAAAAATAATAAAATCAAAATAATTGAATATTTTATTTCTTTGAACCCCACATCAATTCCACATGATAATTTACTCAATAAATAGTTTCGAATTATCCGAAATAAATCTAGAATCCACACCACCATGTCCAAGTTTTACAAATATGAAAAACATAAATTGCTAAAGATGACAGTTATCATGGAACAACATTGGGGTCACAATTTATTCATCCCAAATTATACATTTCTCACATTATTTTAAAAGTATCTATATTCAATTGATGATTTCATGATGATTATTTTAAAAATTGTTTTTCATAAAAAAAATATTTCATGGCATCATGAATATTTAAAATTGGTTTTTCTATATGTCACACCCCAACCATGCTTTATTTTAATTTAATTATTTCTGGTCTTTGTTTTGAGTTGCAGTTTGAACCTGTTCTAATTTAAAAGGGTTTTGGGAGGTTATACTGGTGTGCACCTGTATGTGTGACCGTGTGTAGTGCCTAATCATATTTGGATGATGTTTTATTATTAAATGTGTAATTATTTGGGTGTGTGACCTTGCACATGACCCCATGTACATTTCCAGACCCGACTTGAGTTTTTGCGTTTTTATGATAAATGATTGTTTTGGATTGGTAGTGTCTGCCGCATTGGCAAGGAATGGGTGGAGTCGTGTGGCTTTGTGAGATGTTCGTGAGACCTACTCGGTGCATGGGTAATCAATTTATTAATTAGTTGAATAATTCTATAAGAACAAAATAAAAATTTAAAAAATAAATAATTAATTCAAGAATTTGTTTTTATAATAACAATAATATTTATATAAGGATTATTTATCTTATTTTATTATTTACAATAATATGTTAATTAGTTAGAAAATATTAAATTATTACAATGGTTGTGAAATTTTGGGCATGTTACTTTTTATGTTATTACTATTATTATTAATTTTGATAATTTTTAATTAGGTTTTAATTTATCTTCATTTTGATTTCCATTTTTATTTCATTTTCTTTCCTTTTTATTTCTTTTTCTTTCTTTTCCCACTATTCTTTCTCTCCCCTTCGCACTAGACCCATTCTTCCCCAGTTTTTGTTTTGTGCAGAAGCCTCTCTCCCTCGTTCGTGGCACACTCCCCTCCTAACCCTAGACAAATCTCATGCGTGCCATCCCTGCAACTCGTGTCCCTCCTCTGCAGTGGCACCCTTAATATAGAATTGTTTGTCCATGTCGGCTCCCTTCCCTCCTCAGGCGCCCTCCATCTCACTTCCAGTCGGACCAAGCCCTCACCTCCTTGTCTCTCTCCTAGAATATTGTTTCATGCCCCTCCTCCCTTACAACTCTCCTTTCATCACACCACTTCGACACTCGACTCACCAGCTCACTCCACCCCTACTCCTCTTGTCGATCCCTTGTTTGTGACGCCTCGCCCAGCTCTGCGGCACCGACCCTTGGCCATATCTTGCACAAAAGCAACCCTTATTTTAGCTGCACGATGCCGCCTTCCGAACCTCCTTGCAATTCGAGTTCCACTTTGGAAACTCCCTTTCCCGTGGAAGGTGTTTGAATTAGGGTTTCATGATTTTTTGGGGTCTATGTTGATGTTTTCGGTTTAAATGTTTGATTTAGAGTAAAAGTGAGGTTCCTCGCAGTGCAATTGTCATGCGGTGGGAGTTTTTTTCCAAATTTGTGAATTCATTCTACTCCATGGTAGGTGGTTCTAGGTTTAATTATTATTTGATTAATTAATTTTCAAGTTTAATTAATTTATAATTTTATTTGATTATTTTTTGTTGTGTGAAAATGGTCTTCTCTAAGGTTTGATTTGCAGTTGAATTGTTTATTAGCCTTTTTATACAATTTGTGTGCCTTCTACTAAAGTCTTATTTATTGTTAATTGATAGTGATTTTTTTAGTTGTGCGGTTAGCTTTTTAATTCGTTAGTTTGGTGTGAGTTTGATTTTACATGAGGTTTAGTGTGTTTTGGTGTGTTAAGTAGGGTGTCTCATGATATAATTATGTTTTTTTGTGGGAACTCATGTTGAAATGGTGATTAGTTTTTTTTAGTAGTTAAATTGTTAGGTTTTGTAAAAGTGTGCAATTGGTTTTTTGCCGTTGCACCGGGTAATGTTTAGTCAAAAATGAATTTTTAATGAGTCTTTGGCGTTTAAATTCATGCGGTATATTTCAAAATTGTTTGTAATATTTTTCTGGTAGTTCTCTTAAATATAGTAATGGTATTTTTAAGTGTGTGGTGGTTTATTAAATTACGTGTATGATGCAGATTGTGTGTTTGGGGTGGCATTGTGTGTGTGTGGTCATGTAAGGGGGTTTAGGTTGGTCTAGTATGCAAAGCGATGTTTTTCCCTTTAAAAGTTATTTATTAAAATTTGAATTGATTTATTAAATAATTATTGAGGGTGAAACAAAATGATATTGATTAAATTGTGTGCATGTTTTTTTGGTGATTAAAGTCATTCGACATGTGTGAAATTTGTTTAATAAATTATGTTAGTGGTGTGTTTGATAATAAAATTTATTTCATTGATTGTGCAGTCTTTATTTTAGTTGTGTGAATGATGGAGATTTAGTTTTTGGGTATTCTTAGTGTGCATCTTATTTCAAATGGCCTTTGTGTGTGAAAATGTTGGTCTTTGGTGTGTATAGTGCCTTGTTTAGTCTGAGTATGTGATTATGACATGAGACTTGAACTCTCAACTACTTGAGCAGAAACGGGAAGCCTGGGTACTGGGTGGGAAGACTAGGACTAGTGCTCTAGTGATTCGGATGTGTCATCATCACGGTTTCACTTAGCTGGATTGATGACTACAACACTAACTAAACTGTTGGATGATGTTTGGAGACCACTAGGTTATGGATCTATTTCCATACTAGTGTTTTGTGCATGAGAACGTATATTGTTCTGTTACTGTACCATTGTTCACTGAGAAGCGATGTTCTAGGGTCCCACATCTCACTAGTATCTTTTGGGCCTCCCCCATGTATTGTTCTCCTCTTTTTTCTACGTTCACCGTCAGAGCACAGTGTTCTGTTGGGGATACCAAGAATGTGTGTGTGTGTGTGTGTGTGTTAATTTATGTTGTTTACCATTTTGAGTAGTTTTCCCTTAAAATGTGTTTTCATTAAAATTCTTTACGCACATATTTATTTTTATTACATTAAACTGAATATGTATTTGTCATTTAATAATTATGTGTGGAACCTTTTCTCGGTGGCATCCGACCAGGCTTCTATCTCACACCCTACATACACCCTTGGGTGTATGTAGATTCTGTTTCTTATGCATTCGTGGTAGAGGCACTGTGCACAGCATTGGTGTTTTGTCTTGTCAGAAGCATCCTCATGTTTTTTTGGTGAATGTATCTTGAGGTTTTTGCACCTCATGGTTATTGGAGGTTTGTTCTGATATTAGTTTTAATTTAATTAACTTGTTGTTTGTATTATATTTATTTATTCAGGTAAATCATTCCCAAACTTTATTCGTGATACTCGGGCTCTTGTGCCATCCCGTGGGGATCGGGAATGCCCTTAGGGCCATGTCACGGACCAGGTCGGGCACCGGGTCGAATAGAAAATAGGCCTAGTTCATGAAAAAAAGGTTTTAGAGGTGGTTTTTTGTCATATTATTTGTGATTTCAGGTAGATCACAGATAGGATTATCGGTACTCGAGGGGTAGGTGTGAGAAGAGCGTTGATGATTCTTTCTCTTTTCGATCCTCAAGTAACCAGGGGTAGTCAGGGATATAAGTCTTTGACTTTTGTCTGTGTGGATGGGGGATGACAATAGGAGTCAATCGGTACTGAGCACGGTATCACATGGAGTAGCGACCCATGTGATGCCCGAGATTACGGTTCGCCATTCCTAGTGGTTGGTGCTTGCCTAGGGCACGGTCTAATAAACCATGTAGCCATGTTAGACATGACTACTAGTCCTCCACTAAGTTGCTTTAATGTTTGTGATGTACTGCTTCAGTTTTGGGATTTGCGTGAAATTGTTTTCCTTTAAAAAGGGAAGCAGACTTTGGTGCTGCACATATTTTATTTTGGTGTGCAGTTGACATGATATTTTGGGTGCATTTCTCTTAAACCTTTTCTCTGTAATTTGGAATTTAATTTGTTGAAGTCGAAATTCTAATATAATGTATTGGGTTATCTAAAATTGAAGTGGATTGTTTTATAAGTGGAAAGAATTCTTGAAATTCGCCTTGAATTTTTGAAATTGTTTTGGAAAAAAGGGGGTATTTTCGGATATTGAGAATGTTTTGTTTTGGAAGCGGAGTAGCCTTGTTTCTTTCTAGTGGTATTCTTATGGGTGCTCAAACGTGCATGTGGACTTGATTAATGGATATTTGGTGTGTTGTGTGGATGGGTGCTTGAGCGGCACGAAAATGGATACTTGAAAGGCACCATGGAATATCAGAGGTGGTTGATTGATTTCTATGGTTGCTTCTTGTTTCCTAGAAAGCGGGCCTTTTTCTTAAATGGGTTTTTTGTGTAGAAATGGTTTTAGAAATGGAAAAAAGACATTGTGTTTAGAGTAAAAATGGATTTTCAAAATAGTTTTTGGGCTTGTTGTGCAGCGCTTGGTTTTTCAAGTGAGTGTTTTTCTTTGAAATTGAATAGATGTTTTAAATTGGAATTCTTGGATTTGTTTCTGGAATGTTGATGTTTGTTTTGTGATGTGTTTGGTTTTTTGGAAGGCGTTATTGTGTTTCTTGTTTGGGATATTCCCCTATAAATATTCCATGGGTTCCAGCAGGTCTCTCTCAGTTCTTGACCCAGGTCATACACTCAGTGGAGTGGGAGAGTTAGGTGTTGTTCGGTGGGGTCGATTGTTCGTGAACGTTGGGGTCAGTTGGATATTGTTTAATTCTTTATGAATGTTGTATGTTTCTTTGGTTTTTGTGTAACATTTAATGTGGTGTGGGTGTAAGTTTCTTCGAGTATGTTTGGAGGAGCGAGACTAAACCAGAAAACGATGATAGTTCTATTTTTGTCGCGAATAGAGATGTCATGAGAATCCCTCAAGACTAGACTCATTCTGCGGTTGTACCTAATTGAAGTAGAAGGAATGTGGTGGATCTCATAGGCTCTTGACCAGTCAACAGAGGGTGAAGGAGTTATGATGACCTTTCTTATGAGCTAGTTTCTTGTTCCCCAAAGGTTGTGTGGAATGATCTTTTTAAAACTCGTAATAGTTGTTGGTCCTGTTTATACTATGGTAATTGAATTTTATTCATCCAATGAGGAGTGTGAACTAATATGACTTGTTCTTGGAGAGATCCTTCTATCAGTTTGTGTAGCGCATTTGACAGACCGCACAATCTTTTACCTCTAGTGTGGTCAGTCGGACACTCTAAGTTGTTCGTTGCAATTTTTAGCTGGTGAGTTGATGAAGTGGCCTCTTGGGGCACGAGGAGAAGTATTAAGGTTGCATTTCCTGAAGAGGATCTTCCAGTCAGAGGTGGTCACCTTATGACTTCAAGGCAATAGATGATTCAGACATCAGAGCCCCAGCCATTGGTCTCGGGGTGAAGCTTGCACACAGTCAAAGCTCTTCGGACATTGGATGAGCTTGATCTGACTTATGTTCGCAGTGACAGGATGGGAAATGATTAAATTTAGTTATTTTGGTAGCCTCTATGAAGGGGTCATTCTTGTTTTGGGGGGAATGGAGCCCTAGTCTACTTATCGTGGTCTTATTTTATGGGAGTTTCTCTTGGGCCTTAAAGAGGTTCAGAAAATCTGTATTCCAGTAAAGCCAGTGGGCGTGCTCCGTGAACATTCTTATGGTCGTAGAAGCTCATGTCTTGTGGAATTGACGTGCGCCTGTCTGGTTAACCTCATGGTTAGGAGTTTCTACTACCAAAGATATCTCATGTGGAAGCGTGGTGTCCACTATAGCAATAATCAGTGCAGGTTGGCTCGTTTGGTGGGTTCGTGATGAATGATTCATTTAGTATTGCTCAAAGTAAACTGGGAATGCCTGCGCGGGTTTCATTGTGTTATGAAATTTTAAAATGGCGGGGAGACTATGTGTGGGTCTCACTGATGTCCCCTCTTATGTTGGTTAAACAAAGGGGACTTTGAGGGTCAATCTAGTGTTAGGGGTTGTATTAGTTGTTAGTTGTTTTGGTTTGGAGAACCAATGTTTGACGAGAACCGTAATATGGTGGGGAGACCACCATAGGACGGGCTTGTGGAAGACTATGTTTTCAAAGTGCTCTTGGCGGAGCAACCCCTTGCTTCTTCTCCACCCGACCTTGACCATGCTAATTGGTTAGCTCAGATATTCGGTTGTTGGACGTTTTTTATTGGAGATCTTAAGCTGCCCTTGTAATCCCTAAGTTAGGGGTCGGGGTGTTCCATGTTGTAGTTGTGTTTCGAGGTGAATCTTTTTTTATTAGTCTATTTCTTGGGGATTCTGGTTTTGAGATATTTAGAGTTTCAGGTCATGGGTGTTTTGAATGCCCGATCTTAACGTGATTGAGGTTTTGTTTTCGGTGTCTTCGTGGTCTCGCTTGGAACCCTTGGTTGACCTCGTTTTGTGGGACTTTTTGTGGGAAAAAATTGACATGGTGGGGATAATTGTAACACCTCGACCATGCTTTATTTTAATTTAATTATTTCTAGTCGTTCTTTTGAGTTGCGGTTTGAATTGGTTCAAATTTAAAAGGGATTTGGGATATTATATGGGTTTTCCCCCATACGTGCAACCGTGCATAACACATAATTGTAATTGGACTTTTTTTTATTATTAAATGTGTTATTATTTGGGTGTGGGACCTTGCACATGACCCCGTGCACGTTTCCAAACCTTACTTGAGTTTTTTCATTTTGATGATAAATGATTGTTTTGTCTTGGAAGTGTTCGGCGCATGGGCAAGGAACAGGGAGAGCCTCATGGATTTGTCAGATATTCGTGCGACCTACCCAGTGCATGGGTAATCAATTTATTAACAAGTTGAATAATACATTAAAAACAAATTAAAAATATGAATAAAGATTAATTAATTCAATAATTTTTCTTATAAAAACAATGAAAATTATATTAGGATTATTTATCTTATTTTATTATTTCCATTAATATTTTATTTAGTTAGAAAATATTAAATTACTACAATGGTTGTAAAATTATGGGCATGTTACTTTTTATGTTATTAAAATTATTATTAATTTTGTTAATATTTTAATTAAATTTTAATTTATATTTATTTTCATTTCCATTTTTATTTCTTTTTCTTTCCTTTTTATTTATTTTTCTTTTTTTTTCCCACTATTCTTTATCTCCATGTCGCGCTAGACCCCTTATTCCTAGGTTTTTGTTTTGCATAGCAGCCTCTCCCCCTGGTTCGCGGCGCACTCCCCTCCTAACCCTAGCTGAATCTCCCACGTTCCATCCCTACAACTCACATCCCTCCTCTCCCGTCACACCCTCACCCTAGCATTGTTTCCTGGTCGGCACCCTTCCCTTCTCGGGCGCCCTCCATCTCCCTTCAAGTTGAACCAAGACCGCACCCCCTTGTCTCCCTCCCAGACTACTACTGCACACCCCTCCTCCATTCCAACTCGCCTTTCCTCACACCGCCTCAACACCCAACGCACCGCCTCACTCCACCCCTACTCCTCATGTCGATCCCTTGTTTGCGATGCCTCGACCAGCTCCGTGGCAGCCACCCTTGCACAAATCTCGCATTGAAGCAACCCTTCTTTTAGCTGAGCGACGCCCTCTTCTGGACCTCCTTACAATGTGAGGTCCACATTGGTAACTCTCTTTCTCGTGGAAGGTGTTTTCATTAGAGTTTCATGATTTTTGTGTGTGTCTATTTTGATGTTTTCGGTTCAAATGTTTAATTTAGAGTCAAAGTGAGGTTCCTCATAGTGTGATTGTCATGCGGTGGGAGTTTTGCACCAAATTTGAGAAGTTAGTCTACACCGAGGTAGGTGGTTCCATGTTTAATTATTATTTGATTAATTAATTTGAATGTTTAATTAATATATAATTTTATTTATTTAATTTGTGTAGTTTGAAATTGGTCTTCTCTAAGGATTGATTTGGAGATGAATTGTTTAGTAGCATACTTATACTATGTGTGTAACTTCTGCTAATGTCTTATTTCTTGTTATTTTTTAGTGATTTTTTAGTCGTACGGTTTGCTTATTAATTCGTTGGTTTGGTGTGAGTTTGATTTTACATGAGGTTTAGTGTGTTTTGGTGTGTTAAGTAGGGTTTATCATGATATAAGTATGTTGTTTTTGTGAGAACTCATGTTGAACTGTTGATTAGTTTTTCTTTTTTTGGTAGTTAATTTTCTAGGTTGTGCCAAATGGTGTAATTTTTGTTTTGTGGTTTCATCTGGTTTTGTTTTGTCAAAAATTAACCTTTAATGAGTCTTTGGCATTTAAAGTCATGTTGTATATTTCATAATTGCTTGGAAAATTTTTCTGGTAGTTCGCTTAATTATAGTAATTGTATTTTTAACTGTGTGGGTGGTTTCTTAAATTGCATGCGTGATGAAGATTATGAGTCTGAGGTGGCATTGTGTGTGTGTGTGTTCATGTAAGGGGGTTTAGGTCTTTCTAGTATATAAAGAGATGTTTTTCCCTTTAAATATTATTTATGAAAATTTGAATTGATTTTTTAAATAATTAATAAGGGTGAAATAAATGGTCTTGATTAAATTTTTTGAATGTTTTTTTGGGCGCATAAAGTCATGCGATGTGTGTGAAATTTGTTTAGTAAATTCTTTTAGTGGCGTTTTTGGTAATAAAAGTGATTTCTTGGACTGTGCAGTCTTTATTTTGGTTGTGTGAGTGATGCAGATTTAGTTTTGGGATATTCTTAGTGTGCATCTTATTTCAAGTGGCCTTTGTGTGTGAAAATGGTGGACTATGGCTTGTGTAGTGTCTTTTTTATTCTGAGTATGTGATTATGACATAAGACTTGAACTCTTATCTACTTGAGCACAAATGGGATGCCTTGGTACTAGGTGGGGACTAGTGCACTTGTGATTCGGAAGTTGCTTCAGCCTGGTTTCACTTAGCTGGATTGACGACTACAACACTAACAAAACATTTGTATAATGTTTGGATACCACTAGGTTATGGATGTGTTTTCCTACTAGTTTCTCATGCACAAGAACGTATATTGTTGTGTTCCTATACCATTATTCACTGAGACACGATGTTCTAGGGTCACACTTCTCACTAGTATCTTTATGGCCTCCCCCATGTATTGTGCTCCTCTTTTGCTTTACGCTCACCGTCGGCAAACGGGGTTACATTGGGGATACCACAAAAGTGTGTGTGTGTGTGTGTCTCTGTTAATTTAAGTTGTTTTCCAATTAGAGTAGTTTCCAGTCAATGTTTTTTTCAATAAAATTCTTTAAGCACTTATTTATTTTTATTCCATTAATCTACATATGTATTTTTCATTTAATAAATATGTGTGGAACCTTTTCTTGGAGGCATCCTTCTGGGCTTCTATCTCACACCCTACATACACCCTTGGGTGTATGTAGATTCTGTTTCTTTTGTGTTCTATGTTGAGGCACTGTGCACAACAATGGTGGTTCGTGTTGTCAGCAGCATCCTCGTGTTTGTTCGGTGAATATAGCTTGAGGATGCTGCACCTCATGGTGCTTGGAGGTTTGTTCTAACTTTAGTTTTAATTTATTCATATTTTTGTTTGTTTTATATTTATTTATTCAGGTAAATCATTCCCAAGCATTCTTCTTGATACCCGAGCACTTGTGCCAGCCCGTGGGGATCGTGAACGTACTTCGGGCCATGTCGCGGACCGGGTCAGGTGCCGGGTCGAATGGAAAATCATGATGGTTCATCAGACTATATTAAAGTATTTTCCTACTCATGTTTCATTATATTTTATTTATTATGTTTGTTGAAAAATTATTTTAAATCATGTTTTTGGTATAATTACACTCATTACTAAGTCATAATATCTCACTTTTCAACTCAATATGTTATTTTATTTATGTTAGTATCATCCCATTATTCTCGATTTCATAGAATAGAACCCTAACAACATTATCGTTTTTATATTTTAACTCTAGTTTAACAAAATTATATGATTTTTTAGATTCAACTATGTAATGTCCTCTTTTATTTATCACTCATACAAAAGGATATTAGAATGCCTAACACAATTTATACAAAAATGGTTATGCCTCGATCTCACTGTTTTATGAATGGATAATTATTGGGTATATTCTGGGGAATCTTTGTCATATAGTCTTTATCCAGCCCGTTCTTTCATAGATATAGTCCCATCTATGTGTGACATCCTGACACTAGGGTGTGTATATCCTAGGTAAACATTTTTATGATTAAGATATGGTTTTCTATTTCATAGTAACTCAATTATGTAATGGCATGAGATCTATAGAATATAAAACATATTGTATATTTTTTTTACAATTAATTCCTATGCATCATATTTTATTATTAATTAGCCATCTTTTAGTGTATCTATTTTTTCATGGTGTATCATTTCAATCTCTATTCATAAAAAATAATTCATTATGGAACCAACATCATGGATTAAGGTATTGCCTTATAATTGTTTTCACTCTTACAATATAAATAATTATTCAAACAATAATATTTCCCTAGTGATTTACGTTGTGTCATTTAATTAAAAAAATATCATCAAATTTTTCAAATACACTAAAAAATTCCCCAATTTTCAATTTTTAACCAAATAACTCTAGTATATTAAATATTATTTAATAATTAATCCTTTTAAATAAAAAATTCATGTAAAAATTTATCAAACATTTCTAATATTATTTAAAATAAAAAATTGATCCCATAATCATTTTGAAACTATATATTCATGTTTTTCAAATTAAAATATTCAATAGGGGATACCTTAAATTCAACAGGTGAAAATTGGACAATAGGATTTGATTTTGGGGAAATAATACTATTTTGGGAAAATAATTTCCCACTTATGAACTCTCTAAAATATACATCAAATTCTAGAAAAACCATTCTCAATTAACATTTGAAATGGGTTACATTTATTGCAGTGTTTGATAATAACAATGCCTTAATTTGAACCTCCTAATTTGTTAATTTTTCTCTATATTTTAATAATTAGTTTTTTATATTACGTTTTGATGACTCTCAATTAGGGTATCTATAATTTATCTGTATCTATGTAGGTATATGGTTACATAGACATGTTATTATACACATTAAAGGAGATTCATACATATTTCTATGATGGGAATTATGTCCAATTTGTGTTTGTTCAACTTTTTATAACAAATAATACTATTTAGGTAATGTGGAAATTCCTAAAGTTTATCCAATTAATGTTTTCTGATATTGAACATGGGAATTATATTTTATGATCATTTATTTTGTACCCATTTTGAGTTGTTCAACATCATTCCAAAATTACTACATGATGAAGGGTAATATGAAATTATGTTTCTGTCATTTATGAATGGTAGAAAAATTACAAATTATCCAATTAGTTGGTGAATAAAAAATAGAATATACCAAGTAAATAATTATAAATATGGATTAGAGAGGACATTCTATGTAGGGATTATTCCCAACTATGGATATTTTTGGTATTACACATAGTTATAGACCCTTATGTGGATTTCCACATCTAGTTTATTGGTGAAAAAATTAATGAAGGACAATATGAATAATTATAGATAACACTTAAAGAGTAATGATTGATGATTATACATTATGGGAGGAATAACATCATCTTCACGGAATGTATGAAGGATATGTATAGGTCTGACACATTTGTTTCCCAGAGGTTAAAACTCATGTTATTTAATTATGTGAATGTGTGATTTTTGGGGTTACACCAAGTAAGAGCCCTATAATATGTATGATTAAAATTGAATGTCTAAAACGAATCAATTGGTTCTATATATGATAAGGTGTTAAATATGGGTTTTCTATATTAAAAATCAAGATCGGTTTGATGTGTCATAGATATTTTCAGTATATAGACCCTCAATACTAATGAAATACATGATCATTATTTCATAGAGGCTTTTATAAGTATTTGATGAAATATAGGGATATAACTATTATAAATAAATTACACGATCTAATTCTTTCATGCCTCCCTCAGTGTCCAAATAATGTAATCATGAAACCATTTATGATGCCTTGATATGATGGGATTATCATTGATTTATCCTTTGAAAAATTATTCCAATGTTTATATTTGGAATATCCTAACTTCTTTTAGATATCCTAACTATAATAAATGATATTAAAAGATAGAAAATGTTCATAAGGTTTTTACATCATGAAGTGGCCATGTGTTGGTAAAATTCATCAAAATTGAGGACTACATATAAGAGGAAAATATGAACATTAGGAGGAATCCAATAAATTTTAGATAATGGATTTGATTGAAAGGGAAACATCATTGATAGGTTTTTAGTTTATTATGATTTGTAAGAAGGTCAATACAAGTGGGCCTCTATAAATTGAGTATATAATTAATTCATAATAATTTGAACTCATGGATTCCCCAATGAATGAGGATCATGAGGGAGACTCAAAATTTGTTCATTATGGAGAATTTCTAAAGTAAATTTAAGTCCACTCACACTATATGTTTATAATAGGAATTAATTGTATTATTTCTTCAATTGTTGGATTAAAGAGACTCTTCATGGATGATTTCAACATTCTAGGAATAAATGGATATATTCCCTTATTAGATGATATACCATGAATTTATAAGATAAGTCATTACAAAAATTAGTTGTAGAATGAATCATGAAGATATTAGTTAAAGATAATTTATTATTGTAGTAATATCAATTTATGTAAAAAAATGAAGCCAAGTATGAAAAGAAACCAAAAATGATTGATGGTTCATGGTACTCACACAAAAATGTATCCATCCCATAAAGGAATTATTTTCCCTTATAAGTATCATTTCATCCCTCCCAAAAACATTTTTTCCCATGAATGGATTTTATAATACAGAAATATTTAAATCTAATGATGGAATCATTTAATATTGAAGTGTCATCTTCTTTCATGGTCGATATTTTTTCTAAAGTTTTACTCTTTCATTGATAAATATTCAAATAATTTACCATAAAAAATTCATAAGAATCAAAAAATTTCCCACAGTGAACTTTTTCTAGATTTCCTTATATTGGAGATAATTTAGAAGAATTAAAATATCCCATTAATATACTTTATGGTGTGAATAAAAGGCACAACCCTATAAATTGGTCATGTGGAGCCTCAATCCATTATTTATATAAACATATTTTCTATGGTACTTGAATGTTATACAAACATGAACAGTAAACTCATGAATAATTATTCATAAATAATTATTTATTTTATGAATGCACTACATTATGATGAAATTTTGGTAACTATTCATATTTAACAAATATCATTCACTTCATAATCTATTTCACTCGATCACCAATTTACATAACCATTGTTTGATTACATTAGTTTTACATGATTACAAATGTGATGTATGATCATGTAATATCAATGAAATCAAGTTATTCAAATACTAAAATATAATCATTATAATGTTTTTTATTTTTTAAAAATTAAAAAAATTGTATCATTCCTCATCAATTATTATTGTGTAATAATGTCATTTATTCACTTCCGTGAAGGAGATAGAGATAATCAAGAGTGTTGATGCTAGTCAGTTCCTACATTGATCACCAAATCATCATCATCATTTCAATCCAATGTGAGTGGGACTATTAGACTCTGCATTATTCAATAAATTACCCATATATCAATTTAGGATTCTATGAGATGTGTGAATCCAAAACATATACCCAAAATATCAAATAATAAATTAGATTAATCATCCCAAAGATTTGTCATGATACATTAATTATTTGATGAGGTGTATCATTATACAAGACAAATGAAATAATGGTTACATATTGTGGTATTCTCCTATGGCCCAAAAAGAGGGATGTTACATTCAAAAACAAGAGTTCTACTGTTATGTGTTATTTTAATGGAAATTAGTCTACAATAATTGATTGGTTTGGAATCATGTTGTGAAATTATCACTTGATGGGATATTGTTATGTTGTGTGGATATACCTTATAGTTAAAATATATAAGTGGGGTGGGTTAATAAATACATAAATCACTAGTTTTATAGGAATAATTATTGTTTTTTAAAAATTATCCCATCATAATGTTCACATCATTCATAGATCGGTCAATATATGTACCCCAGACATGAAAACAATCATCTTGGTGGCTGTTGAGGTCAGAATATAACTCATGACTTTTTAAATGATCATTGTTACTCCAGTTATATAGGATATAATAATATATTTCACTCCCCAACCTATTCAATGGAAAATTCAATAAATCCCATCAACATATAAGGATAATACAATTTTTGGGGAGAAGCACTATGGGTGAAGATCTACACCCACAGATTGAATTCCCTTTAGGAATTTGATTATATAAATTTATTGTGAAAATTAGTTAAGATCCACATATAAGATAATATCTAACCTATATAACTCACAAGACACTTGGTTTTCCCATCTATATTAGGATAAAAATAATGTTATATCTATACAATGAATATCATTTAGTGATATGCCCTATAATGTACTTATCTGATGAACTAGTGGATGTCCTAGTGATGTATATCAGTAGGAACTTCTTTATGAAAAATGTTTTACATATCAAAGTATGTTTACAAGTATTTGTATTTTAAAAAAAATATTGATTTGGGGAGAAATAAATAGGTTGGTTCAAATGATAATAAAATTATACGAATATCTTAGAAACAAAAAAATGGAGAATAGACCCATTTTGGATCATTCGTCCCACCTATGTACTATGGGCTCGGATATCGAACTATATAAGTGGATAAAAATTTATAAATGACCATCAAATCTCAGGAGCCCAATTCAATCAATACCTCATAATTATAATAACTATTAAACTATACTCGATTAACTACTAATACATGGAATTTTTATTAATACATCACCACCAGTTCATCATCACACTATATGAATACACAAGTGGAATATTCAAAAAATATAGGATCATATGAAGAAAATGAATTCCTAATATACATGAAAAGGTTTTATTTATATCTTAAGTACAAAAAGATAATGGGTAAAGGATACTTAGCATCTAAATATTGGTGGAAATTTGTATGAGTCTAGAAGAGGGGTTTCATATATCTAACATGTGTATGAGTTGAATGAATCCCATGGTGGGGTTCCATTTCTCATTGATTTTTGAGTGGGATGAAATTCATATTAAATTAAAAAATATTCCATATATGTATACTATTAATCCCATGAATGAAAATAAAATTTCATTATTTTGGTTATAACATAATTGAAAATTGGATGACAGGGTGCTGTTTTAATGGGATTACTAGCGATTGAGGGAGAATATGAGTTGGAGTAGTAGTTGTTGGAAGGAATATATGGAAGTTTTTGTTCTATATTAAAGTGCGAACTATACCAAAAATACAAGAATCATGTGAAAAATTTATATCCCCCATTATTTATTAGAATGTGAACCATCCCTATTGTCACTATAATTGATCGATTTTGAGAGGCTTGGTGGGATCATGACTCATGGAGGATCACTTATTCTACCAATTTTATTTCAAATTCACTCCAGGTTGAGGATATTGTTAGGTTATACTGTATCTATAAGGTAACACCTAGTATCATCTACTTAAAATATCACACCTATAAGGTGGAATATTTAATTAGAGACATTTAATATTCAATCATATCATTGCGATATATTATATTTTAATAGGATTGATAATTTTATTATTATAGTACACAATTTCAAACATTGAATAGGATTTTGATGATCATGTGTGTTCCTAGGTAATGATAATATGAATAAAAATTTATATCTAAAATTCATTAATATATATTATTGTTAAACACGTTTTTTATTTTTTGGGATCCTAAAGGATTCATATAAAATATTGAATCCCCTAAATATTTTGATATATGGAAAATAGTCTTCAAATATAATCTTTTGATGGATAAGACTGAATAATAGGTCAACCCAACCCTCTGGAAAATACCATAGTAGTGGTTGATATAAATATTTGAGCAGTTTCATTTCAACAGAAAAATTAAACTCCCATAGAGATGTTTTTTGATGTTATTTTCATATGGGAGTAGGCTAGAAAACTATTCATCCATATTGAACCGTTTCTGATAGGTAAGAACTATATTAACATGATTACTATAAGATCTATTTTCATAACATAAAATTTATCCATTCTTTTACCCAGATGTTTGTTAATGTTTCACAATCACAGGGATATTATCTACATAAGAGAAAATAACTTATGTAATCCTTATAGAAGCATATTCTTAAATGAACTAACCATAATGTAGGGAAAAATTATATAATTAAAAATTTAACATTCATGAAAAGTAATAAAAAATTAAACCCACACCAAATAAGGTTATTTTATTTAGAGGTTATACACACAACCGTGTTATATTATAACATCTTCAAAATCTCACCAAAATATTCTTTATATGTGACGCCATTATCTACATATGTAATGAATCATTCATTATAAAATAAGAATTCCTAGAAATATAAAATTTAAGCATTATGAGTTTTGAGACACAAGTTTTTAACTAGGAAAACATAAAAATATAATAATATTTAAGTATATAAATTATTATATAAATTCATTTCTTAATTAGGTATCCAATCCCAAGGGCACCGTAATATAGTTCATATAATAATATAGATAATTAGGTTCACTAACTGTACTAATAAACATAGTACATGTAGTACCGTAATGGAATATTTTCACTCCACATTCCAATAAAAACTGTTTAATTATTGTTATATTTATTTTGGTTCATGCCAGATTCCTATAAACATAGTGGAAATAGAGATATTGATGTTTGGGTTCACTCTGATGTCCATTAAATTACATCACATATATTTAATTCTTTCATATATGAATTATGAGTCTTTAAAATTTCATTCACACTCATTAAAAAATTACTACCATACATATTATTTCTATGTGTGCAAAACACATTCATAATTCTATCATATCATAATTAACACATGGTAGAGAAATGAGTCTTGATTATTTATCCACAAGGCATAATCAAATGGATTTAATATGATCAAGTGTGATGAATTCATTATATGATATAAAAAAAGTACATGAAAATTCAAAGGAATATGTAATAGAAAAAAAAATTATGACTTTATAAAAATAATTTTGAAATCTATTTTGAAATATCCTTTATATGATGATTAATTTTATCTTAAATGAAAATAATATAAAAAATGGGAATAAATATTTCCTTAAAAAACATTGGAAACATGGGGAAGAATAATCCTAATGTAAAATGAATATAATGGTGGTAAATTAATCTCATTCTAGAAAAGTTTAAAAAATCTTCATTTAGTACATTGTAATTGAATGTCATAATAATTGAAAATTTCAAAAAAAAATCATTAAAAATATATTCTTTACATGATATTGTAAATTTAATAAAGTCAAATAAAAAAATTTCAAAAATAAAATAAAATATTAATAAGGAATTATATTAATGAAACAAAATAATAAATAATAAATATAATAGAAACACTCATTTAATAAAATAGGAGATATGATTGATTCTTATTGTAATCAAAAGTTTTTTGAATTTATGATCAAGATGAATGTGAATTCGTAGTAAAATGTGTAAAGCTAATAAAATAACATGATGTTATGAAAATAGATTAGGTTTTAAATATATATAATAATAAAAATTATTGTGTTATTTTATTATAAACATTACCGACTTCAATGTGAGGATGGAAATTAATCTCATACTCAGGTCTTCCTCTTAGTTAGAAAATATATTATTCCATATATAATTAAATTTTATTTATTATTAAAAGAAATAATTACATTTTTAATGGTATCATTATATAATAATATTGAATTAAAATTAATTGTTACCCATGTATTATTTTTATGGCTAAATGTTTTTTAGGTGATCATTATTTATTTACCATTCTTGATTCTGGCTTGTGGCCCCAATCCATTCAAATTGATCATTGGTTATTCATATCTAAAATTTCATGACGTTTTAATATTTTTAGAATATATTTTTTTTATTCCTATGTTGATTTCAGTGAACATACAGTCGTGGATAACATGGATTGCTTTAAAATAAATGTTTTTAAAAAAATTATCATTTTAATTAACTAATTTTATTTGGGAATATATTTTCATAATTATATATATATTACAGTCATGAAATTATGATAAAATTATAAATTATAAATAATACTTATTATTACATATATTAGTCATTTGCAAATCATTTATAGTGAAATGTTATAATATCATTCCTGTTTCTACTAATATTAATTAAAATAGGAATATGTTATAATGATTTAATGTGTAAGAAATTATAATTCTATTATTATATGATCACATTGATTGAATAATAATAAAATAAAAATTTAATAAGAAAAATCATATTTATGAATATGTTTTTGAAAAATAGATAGATTTATAAAAAAAAATCAATATAAAAATTATGTTAAAAAATTAATTCACTCTTATAGATCCTCTTTTAAATAATCATTTTAGGGATTATTCTTATTAGAATAGGATAAAGAATAGTAAAATTATACTACAATGTCTAGTTCTAAAGACACAATAATTACAAAATATACATGACACCAACTCATGTGAATAAATTTTTATCTCCCATAGTAACATCATCATAGAAGTAATTATGTATATATTAATCAGAAATAATTTTTTATATATTATTTTCAAAAATTAAGAACCATTTATTTATAAAACCCATAACATTAATTCAAAATGAGTAATTTTCCCACTATAATCACATATTATTTTTCCATAATTAGCCTTGAACAATTACTACAAATATTTTCACTATAGATAAAATTTATACGTTATCATATGGATTACTCTTATGCATATGATATAGAAATAGAAACACTATAAAGGGTGAACTAATACGATGATTAAATAAAACCATACAATGAATTATATCATAAATACATAATACATAAAAATATGAAAAAAGTGGAAAATAAATGCATATTCCATTTCTGGGTTGACCTGGTCAGACCTGTTGGGTCTGGCCTGACCCATTGGGAGGGCCAGCCTGTTAGGTTCAGCCCGCCCCGCTGGGACCAGCCCAGCGGGCAGCGTGGGGAGTTCGGCCCAGGCTCAGGGCTGGTTCAGCACATACTCTTTCGATTGTGTGGCCTGGTGCGGCTCGGCCCGGAGGGTGTGGCCGGGCCGATTCGGCCAGGGCACCACAAGGGGGGTCGCGGGTGGTACGGGGTGCGCGGGGCGCATGGGATGCACGAGCTGGCGTGGTTTGCTTAGGCACACAATAGGCGGTCGGGCAGGCCGGGAGGTAGCCGGGCAGGCCGGCTGGCGGGTTGGCGGGTGGCCGGGTAGAGCGCATCCAGGCTGGAAGGTGGCCGAGCTGGGTGTCAGGCGGCCGGGTAGGTGTTCAAGCAGGCTGGCGGGGCGCAGCTTAGGCCGACGTGGGCCGGAGGGGTTCGGCAGGGGTGCACAGAGGTCGGCGGCAGCCAGAAGCTGGGTGGCATGGGTCAGTGGTGGTGCTGCTGGGGTGGCTCGATCGTTTCGGCCGGCGGACGGTGCGGCCAGGGTGGCTTGGCTGGAGGGTCGCGGTTCTTCCCGAAAAATAGAAGTGCCATAGGGACGGCGCAATTTATGGAGGTTGTGGGTAGCATGGCCTTTGTTGTTTCCACCTTCGTCATTCCATCGCCTCTTCGCCATGCCGATGATTATCACAAACAAGAACGACGGAGGGGTCGGGCCATGTTGGTAGGTCCTATGCCCTTCAACTTTAGGGTGGTATCATTTGGCTCATCAATAGGTAATAAATATGAACAAAATCTCACCTACAATGATTCCTTTCCGAATGAAGAAGATAAATTATAGGAAAGAATTAACATGTAATATACCCCTACCTTTGATAATTGTTTGATGATGATGTCGCAGAAAGTATATGAAGAAGATCTCCATTCGCCGTGTCTATCACACACTTCCAATTCCATGTTTTGTTGGTTGTGGAAGATTATCTACATCGGTAGGTGTCCGGGGAAGAAGTTCAAAGAGGATTGTTTCTAGCGTTCTTCGTTCTTTGTTCTTTTTTGGGATAAATCTTATCCTCCCAAGATCTCATCTCCCCAATATAACAATAAATTGGAAATTCTAACCAAAATTATAATAGATTGAGTTATCAATTATTTCGTTGGCCCAGAATTCAAAATTGTGAATTAATTAACTTGTCTCCCCCTTAATTAATTCATGAGTGTTGGAACAAATTAATTTAATGAAGAGGATTAGCATAATTTAATTATGGGAGTTGGCACCAATAAAATATGGTGAGTGTGGAGGGACTCTCCCTCATTGATGAGTGGAGTTGAGAGATTTTCCTCTCCCACCATTAATATGGGAGTTTAGTCCCTTGTGGTCCCCACGTCATAACCTCTCGCAGAAGGTTAGGTTCGGGTGGGCCCCACCACCATAACTTCTAATGGGAGGTTAAGGTGTTGGGTCCCACCTCCAACTTCTAGGAGATGGTGTATGCAACAAATAAAATTTAATCCACACTCTTAATTTTTATTTAAAACATTCTCTAAACACCCAAAAACAATGTTTTAATCTTGACCCACTACCGTCGAGGTGATAGCCTTCTTAAGCGAATACCAGCACTGCATGTTCAACAGTGCCCTCAAATTTCAATTAATAGAACCCATTCAAAAGTTATAAAAACTTCTTAATACGTTTACTAGACATACCCGAACAAAACTTCAGAAATTGATTCCAAGAACACCAGGCCTTGAAATCACGCATCGTCTATTTTTGTGGACTCGTAAAATTCCCATGTATTTCAGAAAAAAAAAAGAAAAAAAAAATCCATAGAATTTCTGGGTCTTTACATTCTTCCCATCTCAGGGCCTTATGTCCCCATAAGATACAACTCAATCATAGTGAACAACTGGGGGTACTGAGCATGCATCTGAGGATCCCGCTCCCATGTTCTCTCTTGGAGGTTCTCATGTTGCCAGCAAACGCGCACCAGAGGTATTAACCATCCACATAGGACCTACTCATATCGATCCTCATTCTCCACTGGAACCTCCGTGAAATTCACCCCATCGTCGACATCCATCTCTCGATGGTTGATTATGTGAGAATCATCATGCACGTATCTCCTCAGCTGAGATATGTGGACGAATTTGTGCACCCTGTGAAAATGAGGTTGAAGATCCATGAGGTAAGAAACCTGGCCTACAAAAATGAGGACCTAGAATGGTCCGATGAACCTCAACGATTACTTTTTGCCTTGACCAAATCTCTGTAAACCTAATCGGGGTGAGACCCATAGAAAGTCATTGTCTCCATCCCCGAATTCAATAGGTCTCAGTCTCCTATCATCATATGTCTTATGTCTTCTCTAGGTAGTCTTCATCTACTCCTAGATGATTTTCACCTTCTCCATGGTAACTCGTAGCATCTATGGTCCCACTAGTACTGACTCCCTATGGATAGTCCTACACAAGGGTGATCTGAAAGGTAACCAGTATAACAACTCAAAAGGTGTCACCCCTATGGTGGGGTGATAGATATTGTTGTATGAAAACTCCACCAAAGGTAAGTGATCCTCCCAGCTACGACCGAAGTTGAGGACACAAGCACACATGAAGTCCTCGAGTGTCTAAATGGTCCGCTCAGTCTGGCCATCCATTTGAGGATGGTAGGTGGTGCTCAGATGAATCTACCTCTCGAAAGCCTCCTGCAATACCTTCCATAGATAGGACTTAAACAGTGTGTCACGATCAGAGACAATTTTGGATGGTACTCCACGTAGACGCACCATCTCCTGCACGTAGAGACGTCCTAATCACTCTACTGAACCCTTCTCTCATATCAATAATAAGTGGGTTGACTTGGTTAGTCAGTTAAAGATCACCCAAATTCAGTCATGAACCGTGGATGAACGTGGAAGTCCATTCATGATGACCATGGATATCCCATCCCACTTTCACTGTGCGACCTCTAATGGATGAACCAAGCCTGCTGGTACCTGGTTCTCTGCCTTCACTTACTGACAACTGAGGCATCAAGAGACATACTCCGCTACTTCCTTCTTCATACCTGGACAACAATGTTGTCATCGGAGATCCTGGTACATCTTCACCACTCTTGGATGTACCTCTAAAGGGTATGTGTGGAACTCCCTCAACACATCCTCATAAAGAGACACTGGAACCATAGTATATCCTCTGAAGAGGATGATGTGCTCCCCACCTTCATAAATTCCATCAGGTGTCTGCCCTGTAGAAAAATGAGCACGTCGTGTCTCTCAGTCATCATCCCCAAACTATGCCTCCCTGAATTGCTGAAGAAGTGGGGGAGTGATTGTAAGAGACTGTATATAGGATACTATGTCTCTATCCCCAAAGGATATATGTATGGAATCCAACATCTCTGTCGCTTCGATTAACAGTTTTATACCAGATCTCCTATTTGGTGAATCTGCGACAATGTTCCCCTTTACAGAAGTATAGACTATCTTGATGTCATAGTCCTGGAAGACCTCATGCCAACATCGTTGTCTTAGGTTTAGGTCCTTCTAATAGAATATATACCCGAGACTCTTGTGATCTGAGTACATGGTAAAACGTTCAACCATCAGATAGTGCCGCCACATCTTTAAGGCGAAGGCCACTACTGATAACTCCAGGTCATGGGTAGCATAGTTTTTCTCATGTTGTCTCAGCTACCGAGAACCATAAGTGATCACTTCTTGATCCTTCATATGTAAACACCCATGTCTGGACCCTGATTCATCGTATTTGAGTACATACCCTATGCCTTCCTTAGGAATCCTCATGATGGGGACACTAGTCATCCTCTGCCTCAGCTCTTTAAAGCTCTGTTGGCATCTCTCCGACCACACGAAGGGTTTCTCCGTCTTCTTCATGTTTGATAGTGGTTCTGAAACTCTAGAGAAGTTTGGAACGAACCTCCGATAGTACCCAGCCAATACCAAGAAACTTTGTACCTCTGTCACACTACTAGGTGTATCCCAAGTAAGTACCGCCGCAATCATCGCTGGATCCACTATAATTCCTGCCTCTATGATGACGTGTCCCAAGAAGGGATCCTCTAAGATTCAAAACTGGCACTTCGAGAGCTTACCATAAAGCTAGTGCTCTCTGATTGTGTCCAGTACTACCCACAATTGATAGGAATTATCCTCCTCAATAATCAAGTAAATCAGAATGTTGTCGATGAAAACTACCATAAAGAGATCGAGGTATGGCTAAAAGATCATGTTCATGAGTCCCATGAATAATGCTGGAGCATTGGTTACGCCAAAAGGCATAACCATGAACTCATAGTGGCCATACTGACATCTAAAGGAAGTCTTCGTCACATCCTTGTCTTGAACTCTGAGATGGTGATAGCCTGATCTGAGATCGATCTTTGAGAACCACCATCCTCCCTTCAGCTGATCAAAGAGATCATCAATCCTCAGAAGTGGGTTTTTGTTCTTCATGGTCATCTGGTTTAGGTGATGGTTGTCGACACAAAGCATCAAGATCCCAACCACCTTCTTTGCGAACAGAATCGGGGCTACCTAGGGAGAAGCATTGGTCAGGATGAATCGCTTCTCCTGCAAGTCTTCTAGTTGTACCCACAGCTCGCGAAGCACTGCGAGAGCCATCCGATAGGCTGGTGTAGATTTCAGTGTTGTCCCAGGGTACAGGTCAATGTAGAAATCCTCATCTCTATGAGGAGGTAGTCATGGAACATCATCAGGGAAAACACCCGCGTACTGGTCCACCACAACCGGATTACTCAGACTCTCCACATCAACTGCTCCTAGGATAAGGCAGTCGAACTGATTATTGATCGGCTGCACCCTCCTCCGAGGAAGTCCATCCTATGCTTCCATGGCTCCCTTCTCACCAGTGAAGGTAAACATGGTCCCATCCGTGCAGAAACATTGCAATTTGTGCCTCATACTATCGATATGAGTGTGGAATGTAGATAACCAGTCCATGCCCAAGATGACGTTGTAAGGCCTAGATGCCACTACAACGAGATCCCAGCCGAAGATCTCGCCTCCTTGAGTAAGCTCACACTACTAGCACCAGTGTGTAATCATCGATTCTGCTCACTTAGAAGTCTCTAGCCGTAAGGATTGAGCCAACAGCTCCATCAGAATCTTCGAGCTCCAAATGAGGGTAGTAGAAATGAAAGAGTGAGTAATATCTGTTTCAATAAGAACTATATCTAAGGTGGAGTTGACACAGATTGTACCTCGTATCATCTCTGGAGTGCCGTGACCAGAGGCATCATCTGCCTGGAGCTGAGCTCTCCCTTTTCCATCTTCCCCCTGTGTTCAAGGTGGACCTCCTGGTGGTGGTGGCGGTAACACCTCAAAACATTTCCCACCACCAACTTCATGGATAGCCCCTCTACCACGTCCTCCTACTCCCGGTGGACCACCTCAATTGAATCTATGCCTCTGCATGGGTGGTCCTTCGATAGTCTTCAGATCATCTGAATGACGGTTCAGACAGTCATGAGCCATGTGACTCCACCCACCACATGTGAAACATTTCCGGCTCCTGGAATGTGTGTCTCTACTCTGAGTGTCCTGCACAACCAATCATGAGTCATGCGATCGTCCACCTATAGGTCTGGTCCTCTTGGACCTCTATGACATCTGTCTACTGCTATCTATAGAAGACTCTGCTGCATGTTGACTAGTGGTGGGTCTCGCTGCTGGAGACTACTCAGTGAGGAAACACTCCACAGAGCGGGCTCTCTCTAGCACACCCTCCTATATCGAGATGTTGAGTGAGATCACCAAATCTCAAATTTGTTTCCTGAGTCCCTTATTGAGATACCATCATGATGCCCTACTGTAGATGAAGTATCTCTTGTATGTGCACTATGCGGAGAGTTTCTAGGACAAACTCTGCCCAGAACAGGCACTCTAATTCTTCCCAATGTAGTGATTCCTCGTCATGCACTAGGAACATCAGGCTACACCATCTGCCTACTGATACCTAAAGGAGATTCACGGCTAGGATCACCATAAGGTCGGATGGTGTCCCTACCAGTCTGAAGACTCTCACCACAGCCTCCAGCCAATCCTCAGCTACCTGTGGGTCCGTCTCTCCCTTGAACTTGGGAGGCCTCTAGCGTCGGAACTTGTGAAATGTGCTCAAGTAGTGTGCATCATCTGCTGCTGGGGCTGGTGGCATCGGTGTCCCAATGGGTAGTGGTACCGCTGGTGCCTCCGCTGTGAGAGGGCCCTGCACTGATGTCTCGTCGCTCGGTGGGATATTTGTGCGTACAACTCTCGGGGTTCTAGCTGGTCGTCTGCGGGGAGGTATTTTGAAAGAAACAGATGTGACACGGTCAAAAGGTTATACCTGGTGATCGGACCTGTTTGAGCTGACTTAATGAAAACTTTTGAAACCACACACGCAATCAAGGTTTTCATGAACTGAGTCTGAAATCAGAAGTTACGGTCCTGGTGTTTGGATGTGTCGTCTGTCGCACCAACACTGGACTCCCTGAGCTAAAAACCACACATAGTACCCTTAACACTATTACTTCATAGAAAATATTAGAGTCCTAAGTTTTACAGTTGAACTAACTCCTCTGATACCAATTTTTCATGACCCCTCCCCAGGGGTCCGTGTCGTGACTACCCTATGCCCGCCTTTGATAGGCAGGGTATGGCAAGTAGCACCATGGGTGTAAATCCATAAACATGGTAGGTATTGTTTTTAAAACTTGAAAACGCACAGAATAGATTACGATATGGAAGAAAAACACTAAGTAAAACTGTATACAAAAGAGTGCTGAAATTAGAGGGTCCAGAATACATGCCCAACAAGAAAGTACATGTACAACTGATAAAGAAGTACAAATGAAATGGAAAAAATAGATGAATGGCGAAAATCCGCTCCTTGATCATCCAGCAAAAATTCTATATGAAGAGTAGGTACAGATCGCCTCTCCATCACTCCACGTATGTCGGTCTCCTCCATGTAACGACTCATCGTATAATCCACCTCCGAGTGTCACCCAGTTCTAGTACTCTCAACCTCAGTCGGTGCTATCCGTGTATGGGTGAGTATAATGATACTCAGTACGGACCCTGAGACCCTCATGTTCTCACAAAATCCAAAAAGGATAAACCACAATGTATGAAATCATCAGATAACCCCACTTTGGTATATGCCCATACATATAACTATGTTATCAAGTAATAAATCTCAATGATGAGGAAAACACAAATGTTACTGACTTAGCTCATCCAGGATTTTTGTTCACATTATCGAAACCACGGTTGTTTGAGAACTCCAGCTCTATCGAGTACAGTGGGCCTGCCACGACACCAAGTCACTTCCCACTAACCGTGTACTTCTGAGATACTCATCTTGTTGAGTACTATGGTCCTTCTGTGTCACCAAGGTGCTCCCCACTGTGGGTCTACCGCATCACCAAGGCGCTCCCCCTCATAGTATAAGGCCCGATCCTTAAACCTTACTTAATCTTGAGTTATTACAAGATTACACATTGAGGATCTTTTCGGGTTTAGTGTTTTAGAGAATTAGATCATAAAACTTTCATTACATTCCACATATAAACAAAGTGGTTACATAAAGATAGTATTCTTCATTCCCATCAAGGGAAACATATTTAAAATAAACATGGATTCTTTCTTGACACTTCCTTGACACTATCATCATATCATTTACCTTTCCCTTGACCTGTGAAAAACATTTCAAAAAACATGGGATGAGCATAAAAAGCTCAGTAAGGGATATAAAAACATGGAAAGGAAACATGGGTACATATATACATAAGAATGAAATCATACTTTACCCATAAAACATATGCACTTTAACATACCTCATCAAATCATGAATAAATCATAGAAATCATAAGACATAAAGGTAACTTGAGGTATTCATAACATTCTTACATAGGGAGTAACCCTCTTGGTTACGTTTGGAATACCCATCACAGTATATTCCCTAAATCTATTCGGAGAAACCTTAACGTTTCACTCCTTCGCGTTACCCAATGCATTGGAGAGCTATATCAGGCTCACCCGCCCTTATTTTATCACGGAACCACCCGTCTTCATAATAATTCCTAAGAACCTAAACATAATCGTATCACATAAAACATGCATAAAGGAAACATAACATTTCCACCTTTCAGTCACAAGATATAAATACCACACATTGATATAAAAATATTATGAAAACCATTTTTAATACCAAAATAAAAGTAAATTAAAACATGGTATTCAATTTTCTTTTAAAAAGAAGGTATGGCTTGTAGAGGAAGCTGAAACTAAAATAATGGTCACGGAAGCGGAGAAGTCATTGTCGCCACATACGTACGACAAAACCATTCCCTTTTTTCGTTTAGTAAACGCTTCGTATAAAAAATATTCCTTTTTAATAAACATAAAATTCAAATGGTTTTATACACCGTATAAAAGAATGTTGTGTATAAAATAAAATATGCCTCAATGAAAGGAGATTGAGACGAAGTCCCATACCTCGGGTCCGACTTGACTCGGTCGTTCTTTAATGTCCTGAATAATAAACTTGAGTTAATTTATACTTGCTTAAGAACCTTTTTCAAGTTCATTATTCCTTTTATACCATGTTATGAACATCATGTAATCATTTAAGTTAATAATGTTTATTTTGTCGGTATTTGGTTCTTACGTCAAAAATAGACTTCCTACACTTACATGTAGTTAATTTGGTCAAAGGATAATTATATCAATAATTATATTAATGTTTTGGATAACATATATATCATATATATTCATCATATACATGTATTTATAATATTACATCACATTTAGAGTAAAGAAATGAAATGCACCGTTCATGGAGACGGTAAGCCGTACGTACGCATGACCGCTACTTCCATTTCTATTTCGTATTTCTGGAATGGAATCATAATGATATAAGATTATATTATAATTCCAGAATAATAACATATATAATTTCATTAACTTTATCCTTTACACATCCCACATATGGTATTAACAAATCAAATCACTTTAAGGGGTGGTAGTCCGCACTTCCTAAAATGAAGATATCGTGTTTACCCATAATGGAAACAATAATGGTATACCATAAATGAAAAATACAGAAGCTTAATGACATAATAAACATATTATATATCATATATAATAATAGTGATATCATAATGGCCACCTTTGAAGGTGTTAGATGAGTATTGAACAATCATCATTTCGGGAGGCAGAATTTTCGCCATCCACAGAAACCGTATGTTCTTTAACCATTTGATGTAGTTGTGTGAGAGTGTAGCTCGAATAAATATTATAAAAACATCCTAGTATATTGAAGATACTGGTTTTTTTACAAAAGAAGTAAATAAAAAGATTTTAGGTGTTTGGAGAAGAAAAATAAAACAAATGAACATTAGAGAATGAATTATCTTTAAAAGTGTAACTCCTTTTGATTTGAGCCTAAAGGCTTCCTTTGAAAGGATTCTGCCCAAAGGGAATCCTCTAGGATGAGGAGAGGGATGTGGAGAGAGTAAATGGGCAGGGTTTGGCCGATCCAAAGGCTTGAGGAGTGTGTTAAATGAGGTAGAGGTGGGGGTCTTTTATAAGAGGAGAGGAGGGGCACTCTTGGAAAGTAAAGAAATATTACTTTATTTGAAAATGAGTTTCGGATTTAAATGGTCCCACATTTTTATAATTCAAGTATAAGGTGATAAGAGTTCTAAATCCACTCATCCAATAGGTTTTGGACATGTGTAGGTTTTGGATATTACATTATCTTTCCATTTTATTTAAATCGTTAAATAATGAGGTCATCGCTGCATCATTATGATGTCATAAATAAATTTATTTATTTAATGTCAAAAAATTATAAAACAAATACTATGATGTAGGAAATCTTTTTATCTTTCCAATTAATATTTATAATCAAAAATCTGACTTGTATAACTCCATTTAAAAATTGTTTTTGTAAAACATATGAGGTTTGTGTCATTTTTACTTTTACATTAAATAAAATGTTCTTTATGTCATTTCCCAACCAAAGTGGCTCCATGGGGTCCCCAAGTTGACCCATGGCTTTTCATGGTCGCCCATGACACATCCAATGAGGGTATGACATGTTTCAAGCTCATCTTATTTTATTAAAGCATTATTTTTACCTTAAACTGCACTAATTACCACTAATCACGATTAAGAACTTAAAAGTTACTATTTACCAAAAAATTATTTTAATCTCATTGAACCACATTTTACCTCTTAATGACAACAATGTATGTCGGATTTTTGAAATTCAAAAAACAAAGGCGGCAAAATTTCATTTAAACGAAAAATCAGTTTCTTTAACTACCACTTAGTGATTTCACTATTCATCAAAAATTGAAGTTTTTCAGAAAAATACCAAAAATTCACCCAAAGATATATTTGACATTCCGAATTGAAAAATGAAGTCTATTTTACAAAATTCAAAACATATAAGTCACATTAATTAATTTAATAATTAATTCCCGTTGTCATGACAAATAGTGTGTTTTTATGAAACAATAAGTATCAAAAGATTGACACCAGTTTAAGTCCAATTTCAAAGTGAAATTGATTCCAATGACCACCATTGGATTAAATGGTAAAAATATATTCTAATTTCACTTCAAAACCAATTAATAACATAATCTAATCATATAAATAAATTAGATTAAAAAGCAGTTTTGAAGTAAAATGCAGTATTTTTCACTATTCATTAAAACATGAACATTGTCAGAAAAATACCAAAAATTCACACAAAGTAAATTTTGATGTCCCAATCATAAAGAATAAGTTTATTTTGAAAAACATAGTTTATTAAATTGTCAAAAGATAGATTCAAAAATGGTTTGCCATCAAAAGGCAGTAAAACAATTTTTTAAGAATATTAGTGTATTACATGCATAAGATTGTCTTTATTTTCATTTTAAGACTCTATAACACTATCTTAATCATTAATAAACATAGATAAAAATATCTATTATTCATTAATTACTTGGGATGTTACATCCTTCCCCCCTTTTGAAAATTGCATCCCAGCAATTTATTTACTTATCGAATAAATGGGGGTACTTATCCCTCTTTGAATTTTCAAATTCCCATGTTGCCTCTTCCATCATGTGGTTTTTCCACAAAACCTTTACCTGGTGAATCACTTTATTCCGTAACACTTGCTCCCTGTGGTCAATAATATGGACCAGTTGTTCCTCATAAGATAGGTTCTCTTCCAGCTGAACTACCTCTGGACTCAAAACATGAGATGGATATGGCATGTACTTTCTCAACATTGAAACATGAAAAACATTGTGTACCTGAAATTAGATCGGAGGTAAAGCCACCCGGTAAGCAACTGATCCAACTCTCTCCAGAATTTCATATGGTCAAATGAACCTTGGAATCAGCTTTCCTTTCTTACCAAATCGCATCACACTTTTCCATGGTAATACTTTGAGAAAAAAATTATCACCTACCTCAAAAGATAGATCCTTCCTCCTGTTGTATGCATAACACTTCTGCCTACTCTGAGCTGTTCTCATGTGCTTCTGAATCAGCTGAACTTTTTCTGCCATCTCTTCTACAAATTCTGGTCCCATCAACTTCCTTTCACCCACTTCATCCCAGAAAGCTGGAGTTCGACACCGCTTCCCATATAATGCCTGAAATGGTGCCATCTGTATACTGAAATGAAAAATGTTATTATATGAAAATTCAACCAAAGAAAGATGTTGGTATCAACTTCCCTGATAATCCATCGAACAAGCTCGTAGCATATCCCCCAAGGTCTGAATTGTTCGTTCTGACTGCCCATCTGATTGAGGATGAAAAGATGTACTAAAATTTAATTCAGTACCCAACGACTTATGAAGGACTTTCCAAAAGTTAGAAGTGAACCTTGGATCACGATCAGATACAATGGAGAGAGGAACTCCATGTAACCTGACTACCTCTTTAAGATACAAACGGGAAAGTTGATCTAGGGAAAAAGTATCTCGTATAGCAAGGAAATTATCAGATTTAGTCAAGCGATCAACAATAACCCAGATTGCATTATTACCTCGAGATGTCCTAGGTAATCCCACAACAAATTCCATGGATATATTCTCCCATTTCCACTCTGGCACTGGTAAAGGCTGAAGAATCCCTTTTGGTAACTTCCGCTCTGCTTTAACCTGCTGACAAGTCAAACACTTCATAGTAAAATCAGCAATATCTCTTTTCATTCCATCCCACCAGTAATACTCCCGCAGATCTCTATACATCTTAGTACTTCCAGGATGAACTGAAAACGGAGAACTATGAGCTTCACATAACAACTCTCTCTTCAACTGTGAATCACAAGGCACACACAATCTCTCCCCAAATCTCAAAATGAAATCATTATCAATGTTGAATTCAGGAAACTTACCTTTCTGACCCAGCTCTACCTTTTTCTGCAACTCACTGTCTTGCTTCTGTGCTTTCTTGATTCTATCTGATAGAGATGATCTCACTGATACCTAAAACAAAACAGAAGAACTTCCTGCACCAACAACTTCTATTCCAAAGTACATCAAATCCTTAACCAAAGGATCACATTCCAAACGCAACATTGCTAATGAAGCATTACTTTTTCGACTCAAAGCATTAGCCAATTTATTTACTTTTCCCGAATGGTAATGAATTATACAATCATAATCCTTGATTAATTCTACCATCTCCTTTATCTCATGTTCAATTCTTTCTGAGTGAATATATACTTTAATCTTTTGTGATAGGTATATATTTCACACTTTACTCCATAAAAATTATGCCTCCAAATTTTTAAAGCAAAAACAACAGCAGCTAATTCCAAATCATGTGTAGGGTAATTTACCTCATGAGTTTTCAACTGTCGTGAAGCATAAGCAATTACCTGATCATTCTGCATTAGGACGCAACCAAGTCCTTTCAATGAAGCATCACTGGATATAACAAACTCACCATTCCTGGAAGGTAGTTCCAAAACTGGAGCATTCACCAATCTTCTTTTCAATTCCTGAAAACAATCATCACATTCTTTTGTCCAGATAAACTTAACACCCTTCCGAGTTAGCTTAGTCATTGGACTAGATAACCGTGAAAAACTTCTATCAAACCTTTGGAAATATCTTGCCAAACCAAGGAAACTACAAATCTCAGTTACATTTGTGGGTCTTGGCCAGTCTTCAACAACTTTTGTTTTTGCAGGATCAACAGTTATCCCATCTTTAGAAGCAATGTGACCAAGGAAAGAAATTTGTTGCAACCAAAACTCACACTTTCTGAATTTTCCATACAGTTTCTTTTCTTTTAAGGTTTGCAAGATAACCCTTAAATGTCTTTCATGCTCCTATTTACTTTTAGATAACACCAAAATATCATCAATGAAAACAACCACAAACTTATCCAAGAAATCATGGAAAATTCTATTCATTAAGTCCATTAATACAACAGGTGCATTGGTTAGCCCAACAGGCATTACTAAAAATTCATAATGGCCATATCTCGTACAGAACGTTGTCTTCGGAATATCTTCCTCCTTTACCTTCAGCTGATGGTACCCCGATCTCAAGTCAATCTTTGAAAAAAACTGAGCTCCCTGGAGCTGATCAAACAAATCATCGATATGAGGCAAAGAATATTTGTTCTTAATAGTGATGTTATTCAAGGCTCTATAATCAATGCAAAGTCTCATAGAACCATCTTTCTTTTTAACAAATAAAATAGGATCACCCCATGGTGATGTGCTAGGTCGAATGAAACCTTTATCTAATAAATCATGTAATTGCTCCTTCAACTCTAAAAGTTCAATTTGAGCCATTCGATATGGGGGTTTTGAAATTGGCTTAGCATCATTAACTAAGTCAAAAGTAAACTCAACTTCCCGATCTAGTATTAATCCAGGAAACTCATCAGGAAAAACATCAGGATACTCATTTACTACTGGCACATCATTAATTTGAACAGTTCCTTTATTTTCAACGATGTGTGCAAGGTAAAATTCATTTCCATCTTTTACAAGTTTCTCTGCCTCTTGATAAGTTATCAATAGTAAGGGTTCATTCTTGTACACAAACTGAAAGTCTTTCTGAAAAGAAACTTCTTTAGCTCTACAGTCAATCTTAGCATGGTAAATAGAGAGCCAATCCATACCCAGGATAACATCAAACTCTACTAGAGGTAGAACAATAAGGTTTGCAAGTAGGTTCTTTCCATAGATAAGGATAGGAAGATTCTTATAAATTCTTTTTTCCTCAACATTCCCCCCAGGTGTTTTTTCCAAAAGTTCAGGAGTCATTTCTTGAGATGGTATACCAATTTTACTAGAAAAGGTTTCAGAGATGAAAGAATGTGTAGACCCCGAATCAAACAACACACTGGCATAATCTGAAGAAAAAAAAACAAAGTACCTGATACAACTTCATTTGACGGCCCGACATCTGCTGAAGTAGTTGCAAAGGATTTCACCACCCCTTTCTTCTTGTAGTCTAACTGCTTCCCATCACTCAATCTCTTTGTCGGACACTCATTTTCATATTGACCCATCTCATTGCACTTATAACATTTCACTAACGGTAAATCAAATTTGGTCTTACCTTCACCTAGATCCTTTTCAGTGCAATAACGAGCCTTATGTCCCATCTTACCACATCGGTAGCACTTTCCAGAATTCAGAAGACATTCCCCAGCATGCCTTTTACCACATTTATCACAAACTAGAAACTTAGTTTTCTTACCATCAGTCTTTTTTGAAGAATTCTTACCTTTCTCCTGCCACCTAGGTCTCTTCTTCTACTCGTTGTTATAGAACACTTGATCATCGGAAAACTACATTTCCACCTTCTCAGCACATCGAACAAGCTTTTCATAACATTTAAACTCACGAGAAGCTAATGCCCTTCGATATTTTGGCTTTAATACTGAGTAAAAACGATTGATTTTACTATCAAGGTCTCGGATAAAATTTGGAGCATACATTGCCAATCGAGTGAACCTTTCTTCGTAGGTAGCCACTGAGTCTTCCTTTTGCCTCAATTCCAAGAATTGCTTTTCCATCCTAAGTCGAACTGCCTTAGGAAAATACTTCTCAAGAAACATACCTTTGAATTCATCCCAGTCGAGAGCATCAATATCATCGGCGTCCCTGATATTTTTAACCATAGACCACCACTGATCTGCCTCTCCCTCCAAACGGTTAATAGCAAGACTAACCTTTTGATTGTCTGAACACCCCATGACATCGAAAATCTTCTCCAGTGCTTTAATCCATCCTTCAGCTAGCACAGGGTCAGATGATCCTCTGAATGATGGGGGATGTTGCCTCATGAAATTTTCCACCACTGATATGTTCCTCTGCAGTTGGTCTGGCTGATCTGGTCCATGGATACCACCACCATTTATAGCCTGATTCAACTACGCCATTACTGCAACAAACTGTTCTGTTCCAATTCCGACAATCTCAGGATGCTGATTCGAAAGGTTATTTCCTTATGTATGCCTTCCTAGCACTGCTTCCATGTTTCCTCTGCGGAAAACCATTCTGAACAAACATGTCTTAGATGAAGCAACATGGTAATCTTCAAATGCTATATCATTTAAAAAAAAATTTGGATAATCATTTAATAGAATTATAACTCCTAAAGTTATCTAAACCGCCCTCTGATACCAATTATAAGGCCCCAACCTTAAACCTTACTTAATCTTGAGTTATTACAAGATTACATATTGAGGATCTTTTCAGGTTTAGAGTTTTAGAGAATTTGATCATAAAACTTGCATTACATTCCATGTATAAACAAAGTGGTTACATAAAGATAGTATTCTTAATTCCCATAAATGGAAGCATATTTAAAATAAAAATTGATTCTTTCTTGACACTTCCTTGACACTGTCATCATATCATGTACCTTTCCCTTGACCTGTGAAAAACATTTCAAAAAACTTGGAATGAGCATAAAAAGCTCAGTAAGGGATATAAAAACATTGAAAGGAAACATGGGTACATATATACATAATAATGAAATCATACTTTACCCATAAAACATATGCACTTTAACATACCTCATCAAATCATGAATAAATCATAGAAATCATAAAACATAAAGGTAACTTGAGGAATTTATAATATTCTTACGCAGGGAGTAACCCTCTTGGTTACATTTGGAATACCCATCACAGCATATTCCCTAAATCTCTTCGTAGAAACCTTAATATTTCACTCCTTCGCATTACCCAATGCATTGGAGAGCTATATCGGGCTCACCCGCCCTTATTTTATCACGGAACCACCCGTCTTCATAATAATTCCCAAGAACCTCAACATAATCATATCACAAAAAACATGCATAATGGAAACATAACATTTCCACCTTTCAATCACAAGATATCAATACCACACATTGATATAAAAATATTATGAAAACCATTTTCAATACCAAAATAAAAGAAAAGTAAAACATGGTATTCAATTTTCTTTTAAAAAGAAGGTATGGCTTGTAGAGGAAGCCGAAACTCAAATAACGGTCACGGCGGCGGAGAAGTCATTATCACCGCATACGTACGACAAAAACATTCCCTTTTGTCCTTTAGTAAACGCTTCGTATAAAAAATATTCTTTTTGAATAAACGTAAAATTCAAATGGGTTTATACACCGTATAAAAGAAAGATGTGTATAAAATAAAATATGCCCCAATGAAAGGAGATTGAGACGAAGTCCCATACCTCATGTCTGACTTGACTCGGTCGTTCTTTAATGTCCTGAATAATAAACTTGAGTTAATTTCTACTTGCTTAAGAACCTTTTTCAAGTTCATTATTCCTTTTATACCATGTTATGAACATCATGTAATCATTTAAGTTAATAATGTTCATTTTGTCGGTATTTGGTTCTTAAGTCAAAAATAGACTTCCTACACTTACATGTTGTTAATTTGGTCGAAGGTTCATTATATCCAGAATGATATTAATTTTTTGGATAACATATATATCATATATATTCAGCATATACATGTATTTATAATATTACATCACATTTAGATGTAAGAAATGAAATGCACCGTTCATGGAGACGGTAAGCCGTACATACGCATGAACGCTACTTCCACTTCTATTTCGTATTTCTGGAATGGAATCATAATGATATAAGAGTATATTATAATTCCAGTATAATATCATATATAATATCATTAAATTTATCCTTTACACATCCCACATATGTTATTAACGAATCAAATCACTTTCAGGGGGCGGTAGTCCGCACTTCCTAAAATGAAGATATCGTGTGTACCCATAATGAAAACAATAATGGTATTCCATAAATGAAAAATACAGAATCTTAAGGAAATAATAAACATATTATATATCATATATTAATATAGTGACATCATAATGGACACCTTTGAAGGTGTTAGATGAGTATTGAACAATCATCATTTCGGGAGGCAGAATTTCGCCATGCACGGAAACTGTATGTTCTTTAACCATTTGATGTAGTTGTGTGAGAGTGTAGCTCGAATAAATCTTATAAAAACATCCTAGTATATTGAAGATACTGGTGTTGTTAAAAAATAAGTAAATAAAAAGAGTTTAGGGGGTTGGAGAAGCAAAATAAAACAAATGAACATGAGAGAATGAATTACCTTTAAAAGTGTAACTCTTATTGATTTGAGCCTAAAGGATTACTTTGAAAGGATTCATCCCAAAGTGAATCCTATAGGATGAGGAGAGGGATGTGGAGAGAGTAAATGGGCAGGGGTTGGCCGAGCCAAAGGCTTGAGGAGTGTGTGAAATGAGGTAGAGGTGGGGGCCTTTTATAAGAGGAGAGGAGGGGCACTCTTGGAAAGTAAAGAAATATTACTTTATTTGAAAATGAGTTTCGGATTTAAATGGTCCCACATTGATATAATTCAAGGATAAGATGATAAGGGTTCTAAATCCACCCATCCAATAGGTTTTTTACATGTGTAGGTTTTAGATATTACATTATCTTTCCATTTTATTTTAATAGTTAAATAATGAGGTCATCACTGCATCATTATGATGTCATAAATAAATTTATTTATTTAATGTCAAAAAATTATAAAACAAATACTATGATGTAGAAAATATTTTTATCTTTCCAATGAATATTTATAATCAAAAATAGGACTTGTATAGCTCCATTTAAAAATTGTTTTCGTAAAACATGTGATGTTTGTGTCATTTTTACTTTTACATTAAATAAAAAGTTATTTATGTCATTTCCCAACCAAAGTGGCTCCATGGGGTCCCCAAGTTGACCCATGGCTTTTCTTGGTCGGCCATGACACAACCAATGAGGGTAGGACATGTGTCAAGCTCATCTCATTTTATTAAAGCATTATTTTTACCTTAAACTACACTAATTACCACTAATCGCAATTAAGAACTTAAAAGTTACTATTCACCAAAAAATTATTTTAATCTCATTGAACAACATTTTACTTCTTAATGAAAACCATGTATGTCGGATTTTTTAAATTCAAAACACAAAGGTGGAAAAATTTCATTTAAACGAAAAATCAATTTCTTTAAATACCACTTAGTGATTTCACTATTCATCAAAAATTGAAGTTTTTCAGAAAAATACCAAAAATTCACCCTAAGCTATATTTGACATTCAGAATTAAAAAATGAAGTCTATTTTACAAAATTTGAAACATATAAGTCACATTAATTAATTTAATAATTAATTCCCGCTGTCATGACAAATAGCGTGTTTTTATGAAACAATAAGTATCAAAAGATTGACACCAGTTTAAGTCCAATTTCAAAGTGAAATTGATTCCAATGACCACCATTGGATTAAATGGTAAAAATATATTCTAATTTCACTTCAAAACAAATTCAAAACATAATCTAATCATATAAATAAATAAGATTAAAAAGCAGTTTTGATGTAAAATGCAGTATTTTTCACTATTCATTAAAAAATGAACATTGTCAGAAAAATACCAAAAATTCACACAAAGTAAATTTTGATGTCCCAATCATAATGAATAAGTTTATTTTGACAAACATTGTTTATAAAATTGTGAAAATATAGATTTAAAAATGGTTTGCCATCAAAAGGCAGTAAAACAATCTTTTAAGAATATTAGTGTATTCCATGCATAAGATTGTCTTTATTTTCATTTTAAGCCTCTATAACACTATCTTAATCATTAATAGACATAGATAAAAATATATATTATTCATTACTTACTTGGGATGTTACACGTAGCCTGCTTAGGTGCTCCTCATGTCGAGTATCGTGGGTCTGTCGTGACACTAAGGCGCTCCCCACTAGGGGTCTTCTGTGACACCATAGCGCTCCCCAATAGGCTAGTAGAGTCACTCTAAGTCAAAAAGGTTAGTAGTCGTCAGGTCTCAGCCAGTAACTAGGTCTCTGCACTCAGCTCGCTCGTCACTGGAAGGATCGGCGCCACGAGCTACTGGTCGATACTCCAACTTTTGCGAAGTCCCACGAAGAAGTATATCAAAGGTCTTCTACATCATAGGGGTCCCAATGCAACATACGGTGTGTCAATCAGATTCATGGTATGTGAGTTATTATCCTTGTAGTCCCGAGGGCCCGGTTGGATTGTGTACGATCCAACTAGACCATATCTCAACTATACCCCGAACTCTAGTGGGGTATACTCAAAGGGACCAACTCTCTTCAAGATTACCACTGCCCCTGACGATTTTTCAAATGAAATTCCGGTGCCAAAGATATGGCCAAACAAAGTAAAGGGTCAGTAGTGGGACCGGGTCCGGTCCAACCGGGTTGGTAGAGTGCCCAGGTTCGGTCCAACTAGGTCGGACTGACCCGGTCCCACCCACTTTGGGCTGACCCGGTCTGGGTCAACCCTGTCAGACCTCTTGGGTCTGGCCCAGCCCATTGGGTGGGCCAGCCTATTAGGTTCGGCCTGGCCCACTGGCCGTATGCGTGGTTCGGCCCGGAGCGTCGTTAGGGCGCGGCGCGACGCGGCTCGGCCCAGAGGGCGCAGCCAGGCCAATTCGGCCAGGGCACCATCAGTGTGGCCAGGGGCGGCATGGGACACATGGGGCGTGTGGGGCACGCGGGCCTGCCTAGTTTAGTCGGTCACATAGGGGTTGGCCGTGCAGGCCGAGATGTAGCCGAGCAAGCTGGCAGGCATGCCGGCAGGCGGCCGGGTAGGGCGCGGCCAGGCCAGCAGGTTGCGAGGAAGTGCTCCAGGTGGACCGGCGGGGCCCAGCTCTGACCGGCAGGGGTCGACGGGGATCAGCTGGAGTGCAAGGGAGGTCGGCAGCGGCCAGGAGACGGGTGGCACGGGCCGGCGGTGGTGCATCTGGGGTGGCACGGCCGGTTTGGTCGGTTGACGGTACGGCCCGGGCCGCCCGGCCAGAGGACCACAATTCGGCCCGGAACACCGCAGTGCCGCAGGGGCGGCGCAGTTTACTATGGCAGCGGGTAGCGTGGCCTTTGTCATTGCCTCCTTTGTCCTTCCGTCACCTCATCACCATGCCAAATATTTTCACAAACAAGAACGGTGGAGGGGGCAGGCCATGTTGGATTTTCCTGCACCCTCCACATTTAGTGTGGTATCATTTGGCTCATCAAGAGGTAAGAAAGATGAACAAAAACTCACCCACAATGATTCCTTTCCAACTGAACAAGAAAAATTCATCGAGAGAATCAACATGTAATATAACCCTACCTTTGATCTTTGTTTGACGATGAAGCCATGAAAAGTATATGAAGAAGACCATCATTCATCACATCTGTCGATCACTTCCATTCCCAAGTTGTGTCGGCTATGGAATATGTTCCACTTCGGTAGGTGTTCGGGGATGATGTTTGAAGAGAATCCTTTCCAGTGTTCTTATTTGGAAGAACATGTTCTTCGTTCTTCTTTCTTCGTTCTTCGTTGGGAGAATTCTAATCCTCCCAGGCTCTCCTCCCCCCAATATTCCACAAAATTTGCAATACCAACCAAAATAATAATAGATTGAGTAATCTATTATTTCGTTGGCACAAAATTCAAAATGGTGAATTAATTAACTTGGCTCCCACCATAATTAATTCATGAGTGTTGGAAAAAATTAATTTAATGAGGAGGATTGGCACAATTTAATTAGGGGAGTTGGCACCAATAAAAGAGGGTGAGTGTGGAGAGAATCTCCCTCATTAATGATGGGAGTTGATAGTTTTTCCTCTCCCGCAATTAATAGGGGAGTTTATTCCCGTGTGTTCACCACATTATAACCTCTCGCAAGAGGTTATGTTCGGGTGGTCCCCACCACTATAACCTCTCATGGGAGGTTAAGGTGTGGGGTCCCACCACCAACTTCCAAGAGGAGGTTTTAACCATAAAATAAAAAATAATCCACACTCGTAATTTTTATTTAAAACATTCTCTGAAAACCCAATAACTATATTTTAATCTCGACCCACAACCGTAGAGGTGATACTCTTATTAAGAGAATACTGGCATTGTGAGTTCAACGGTTCCCTCATATTTCAATTCTGATCACCAGTTCAAAAGTTATAAAAACTCACTCATACGTTTACTGAACGTACCCAAACAAAACATCGGAAATTAATTCCGTGCACACTGGGCCTCAGAATCACGCGCCGTCTATTTTCACACACTCTTAAAATTTCCATGTATTTATGAAAAAAAGGGAAAGATTCCACATAATTTCCAAGTCATTATATTTATTCATTTCTCCATTGTTGTATTCTAAATGAGAAACCACATTTGTTCATCATTACATACAAAAAATTTATGGGTAATGTAAAAGCATCAATTTATTTTCACTATATAGTGGAAAATATGATAATAATTGTATTTTAATTATCAATAAAATGTGGACTAGAAAAATGACTTATAGAGTGTTGTAATTTCCATATGAAATAATCAATGATGATTTGTCCTGACAATTTTTAAATTTTGGTGTATTCCACAACTCTTTTCATATTTATATTCTAACAGAGTTTGGTGATAACGAATCTATGAGTTTGAATTATAGCTCCCACTCAATTTGATTTTACTTCTAGATGAGAAATTCATCTTATATAAAAGAATTACGAATTTGATTCCTACTTGATACAACCAGTGACTATAAAAATTTGTTAGTTATTATTATCAAGAAATATTTAGTGGAATGAATATTATTATTTTGTAGATAGTTCCATATTTTACTAAAATTAAAACCCTATCATTTCAACCAATGGTAATTTAGGTATATTTAGTATACTGTTTTTTTCAAATAATGTTTTTTATTCACTATAAACAAATTCTTCATATCCAAATTCAAAAAATGATTATAATTTTCATGTTTTAAAATCAAAATTCCTGAACCATAACATACATATATATTAACTAATTTTACATTAATTTCTATCAAATGTAACAATATAATACCCCCATAACATTTAACATTTATTTTAATCAGTCATTTTGTACATAATTATCTTATATTTCAATAATTTTAACATCTCACATATATATTCATCATACATGATACCCTTCAATACATATCAATCTTAGTACACATCTTCTTTACTTTGGGATTCATAATATAATAATGGGTGAGTTAAAATTCATATTATTGGTGGTCCTATAAAATAGAAATCTTATATAATATGTTTTTATATGTTTACTGAACAGGTACAAAAACATAATTACAGTCATTGTGGATGAAATGAGAAAATAATGGTAAATAAACCATTGATAATAAATCAACAATATAGAATAAGAATTTGGAATAAAATAAAACAAGTGTAATAGGAGTACGAAAACACTATTATATAATCATGAGACCAGGAATCATATCATACAAATAAGAATTTAGAACATATATAATCCAATAAAATCAATATATTTGTCAAGTCTTACTACAAAACCATTATGAAAAAGTGGATAATGTCTTTTATAAATTAACGATTCCTCCAAATTAACAAAAAAACCACACATGAGTCCCATAGTGTATTTATATCACTCATCATCATTGAAAATATCAAATAGTGTCCCATTATATATTAGGTAAGTCACTCTTTTAATAAAAATATTATAAAGTGAAATGTAATGGATTAGGGTTACTCCGTAATTACTTCCATGTCATATCATGATATAAAATTCCTTTAGAAAGAATTGATAGATATATATTTATCATCATATTAGTCACACAATTAAAACCAAACATAATTTCCATAATAAAATTTCCCTAATAATCAATATATTATATCTTAATGAAACATTGTGGAAAAATTAGTTTAACATTCAAGTGTAATATATCCATTTCTAATGAATAATTTATTTTGGTGGTTTTTTCCATTATATGTGGTGAAAATATCATCTCTTATATAATGTTAATGATGATATTATAAATATTATTTTAATATTAATTGATTCAAATCTTAATTTAATGTATAATATGGTTATGGTTCCCAAGGAATTCATAAATGTATCTATATTATTAATTTTGATTTAGAAAAAGATATAATTTTATTAATGAATATATTTATTAATATCAAAATACTTTAATTTTGAAATGAATATAAATTAATAATTTTTATATATTATTATTTTAATTTTGGTTTTATTATTCATCATTATTTTTACATTATGATTCTTTCTATGTATGTCCAAAAACCCAAAAAATATGAACACGTTATAATTACAGTATCATAAAGAACATTTTTTATCTTATAATAAAAAAAATGTTCAATATTGAGGATTTGAAAAATAAATTATAAATTATATAAATTATATTTTGGAAGAGTTGTTTGAAGATTAATTACTTGAATAAATAAGCAGAAGATAAAAATGAAGTTGAGGACATGAATAATCTCTTAGAACCACTCTTGAAAATGATTTTTTTGGGACTTATTTTGACCTAAGTATCCCAACTGTTAGAGAATTTGGGAGTTAAATTATCTTTTTAGAGTTGAAATTTTAAAATTTTATAAATTTACCCAATGAGGTAGGTACTGTAATGGTTCCCTTATAAGTGACCCTATTTGTAATTTTCATAAATACCCCTTACTATATGTATAATGTTTTCATTTTGAAATGGGTACTGAGATTATTTGAAAATTCAATAATTACCTAAAATGGGGAGGTATTAATTTCACCAATATATCTATTTAATAATATTTTTTTTATATTTCCCCTTACCACTTATTTAATCTATATTTCATTATTTTAGCTATTAACTAATTGATTAGCATTTCAATGTATACTAATTCCTATACTAAAAATATTAAATTGAACTTATATATGATAATGTATATAATGAATGAAAATTAGAAATTAAATTTATTATATTGAACTTCTATATGGATGAAAATTTAATTTTTAAATAATAAGTGTATAATGCATCAAAATAAGTATTAATAAAATATAGTTTTAATCCAAAAAATATTATAATTCGTATTCCTAGAATATTTAATAACTATATTAATATAAATTTGTTATATATATAGAATATAATATAAATCATTATTCCACATTGATTAGTTTTAAAATTTTAAAAACAATACCTGATATAATGAAACACAATTCATTAAAAATAAAAAAATTATAACCGTGGCTAAATTTTATAACTTCCAATTACTTATCAAAAAAATTACCACTATATCAGTATTATAATCATTATTTAATAATATGATATTTTTCTTAAAAAAATATAATGAAAAAATATATATCATTATATTAATATATTCTAATAAAATATTAAAATATTTTTTTTCATTCATGAATTGTGAATTATATTATGGTTGATTTGGTAAAATAATTACGAAGCTTATATGTGTATATTTTATAAAATTATATCCATATATATAAATATATAAAAAATGATAAATATCTAAAAGATATATGTCCAATGGCTATATGTTTAACAGTCATGTGACATTGCATCATAAAGTCATGCATACTTGGTAAGAATTCATGGATATTATTAATTTATTCATTTCATAAAATATATTCTGTATTTAGTATATTTTACATTATATATGTAGTTATTATTTAAGTTTTCAATATTAATTTATACTATGAGGATAAGTAGACTATCATTAGTGAATTTTTTTAGATGTGGTCTTATTCCTATTATTATCATCTTAATGTTGTTTAAAATTAAATGATCATAACATGTTATGGTTTATCATTTATTTTCATATTTTATTTTAATAAATAATATCAAATATTCTTCATCTATGTTTCAAATAATTCAATTTATCAAAAATACCATTGTTATTTATGTACAAAAAAATACTAAATTAAATTTATATTAATTCTACAGAAGTTATCGAGGTGGAAGGATGAAAAAAAAATTGAACTAACCCACAAAACGAATTTATTATCATAAATCTAAATGGAAGCATGATATTGTATAACCTAATAGATATTTTGAAACCATGAAAACTATCTATAGTAGAGAAAAATGTGATCATTTCACCATCAATTCCTATGATTACCCAATAGTAAATAAACAAAACATAAAATCCAATTCCTAAAATTTTAATTATTATAAGAAAATAATCAATTATAATATAATTATAGAATAATAATTTATATCGATAAAAAATCTAAAATTAGTACTATAAAACATGTTAAAATATGAGGAAAAAATAAATTGTTATAAATTGTAGGATCATACATAAGGAAAAAATAAAAAACATAACATGTAAATTTTCCTTTTGAAGAAAAAAATAAGAAAAGCAATAGATAGGGTACAAAATCTAGGATAACTATATTAAGGATTTTATATTTTATAATGAAGAGTGTTTATAATTTGTAATATCACTAATAGAATCTAGATATTGGTATATGACTATTGAAATATTATCATTAGAATATTTCTACTACGAATATGATCAGTATAATCATTTTGAAATCATGTAATAAAAATTCTTATATAAATATTATAATATAATTGTTATTAATTAAAATTATTTCATTTTAATCATAGATTATTAATACAATTGTAAAACTATTTATTTGAAAAAAATATCAAAAGAATCATATTTTCTAAAAGTTTAGTGTGAAATGAATGGTTTTTAAATATATTTAGTCTTTTACATAATAATTAATATAATCATATATATAATTTTTTTAAATAAATGGACTCTAACTTTTCAATTAAAAAGTAGAAATTAAGAAATGATAAATTTTATATACTTCTAGAATATATGAATATTTATCTAAATCTTAAAATTCATAAACCAATATGGTATGTGTTATTATATTATTATGAATTAAAAAAGATATAATAATTAATATAAGGGAATCAGAAATAAAAAATTAATTTTTTTTAATATAAATGTATTTTATTAAATTTATATTCTTTTCCAAAATTATAAATAACTTTTTTATGACTATATATAAATTATGTTTTTAATAAATATTTATTGTATAAAAATAAAATTCCTCTATAAAAATTTAAATTATATAATTTTTTTGGTTATAAAAATTACAAATTAAAAAAAAACTCAAATGTTAAATAAAATTAACTAAAATAATTGGTAATCAAATGGGATTTAATTTTTATGAACTTATATTTTCATACATAATGTTTATATATTAAAAAATAAAACCCCATCTTTTCCTAGAAATCCCAAACCGTTCATAAATTAATCCTCACTAAAAAACATTTAGAATGATTTTCCACTCATTATTTTTCTAAATAGTCTCTCTAAGGAGTTGTAATGGTTTTAAAGATCTCATCTCAATAATAAAGAAGTTAACCTTAATGGTATGGGTTTCCATGCCACCTTTTTATTTTTTATTTACTTTGGTTTTGTTATAATACAGTTTATATTGTTTTTAATATACTTACATTCTTATATATAAGTTTTTTTATAATCCGTTTGTTATATTTTTAATGAGATATTATATATTATCTCTCATTATATCATTTACCTAAAAACAATTATACTGAATTATGTGTTCTAAAACATTCTCTTCCATTATTTCTACAATCATTAAAATTATTTATCTTTTTAAGAAGAAATTTTTTTATACATTATTTTTATAAAATAATTATTATGTAATGAATGAAATATCAACATTACATCTTATTATATATTGTTTATAAGAAATTATAACGATTAAAATTTCCCATCATAATATTTTAGAAGTAGAAAGTGTGTAATTTTCAATACATAATTCCCATTTACAGATACAATAATATGGCTGTAGGAATTGGAATTTATTTATGTATGGATAAAAAATGTGAAAAGTTATTTAGGTATTGAATCAATATTTACTCAGTTAATAATATGTAGGGAAACAAAACAAATTCTTTTAGACTAAATAGGGATATTCTATTGATGATCCAAATTCTTTTTCTAACCACAATGAAGTATTTTAATATATAATTGTACTCATAAATTATTATTGAATCTTTTTAAACATGATGACTACATCCTAGTGATATTATTCATTAATGAATGTTCCAAAAAGTAGAACTTCATTATCATTCATTTAATAATGTAAAATTCCAAAGAATTATTAATATCCTATAATTTATAATTTAATTCATTATACACTTAACTAGATAACCACAATATTCATTTGAGAGGATAACTATTGACATTCTAAATGACAATTATTCCTAAAAATATAACTAGTTGTTACATAACCTATATTATGAATGTGGTTCTTTATGGAAAGATATATATTATTCATCCACACTCTTTATATTATGGATAAATTAGATATATTATCTAATAGATTGAGATGAAAATTATTTATCCACATGACTCATTAGTAGGTCTCATGGGACAAACTGGTATTAATAGTTAGTATATTCAATGCCCATTCCTTCATTTTTCCGAGTCACGAGGAACTGACTATAGGTTTATGATGTATTCCACTATCCATTCAATCAGTTTATATCATGTTTTTAATCCATGTGTCTATTTTTTAGTATATTATCCATTCATATATTATTTTTACTATCTCATTTTTTTTGGAATTATTCATCCCAACATACTTATTCAGTTATAATAATTTTAATGCGGCCAATGTATGCCAACAAATACTAAGAATATAACCCCATTAGATAATATTAAATCTCATTCCCCAATGAATTATTTAGAATTACTACATTTAACCTATTTAATTCAAGTAGAAATAAATATTTTATTATATTAATAATATGTATCGTATTTTATCATTATAATTTAATGTTCATTAATATATATAGTTCATGAGGTAGTAAAATTCTAGATCATGTGAATTTAATACATGTATTTTATATTATTGTAATAAAAACCCATAAAATCCTATTAACTATTATAATTGTGTTACATTTTCTATAAAATAGATTTTAGTTTCAACCTATGTAATTAGTAAAAAATGAACATATTTAGATAGAATTGCTTATTAAAATACCATAGGGAATTCCAAAAAAATCTCTACATTACATGACATGTATTAACAATGAAATTAAAAAAATGTACATAGAATTATTATTACTATTACCTGTATAAAAATTATGTATATATATTTATTTTGAAACATCACCTAACAAAAGGAACTGAAATGTGTCAAGTCCCAAATAAAATTAATGCATATACTAATAAAACGAAGGCAATGAGTGAACAATTGGAGAGGATTATATTATGAGTATACAATGGAAATTGACATAAAAACTAATATATAAATATTCATCGATGGAACAACCTATTTCTCCTTAGATTATTGTGATAATATTTGACTATATTTGGAGGCTTTAACCTCTCTCCTTTAGTTTGATCCTTAATCCATTAGTGGAGGAGAAATAAATCATATCTTTAGGTAATGTATTTATTCCATTCATATTTATTGAGAGGGAAATAATTTCATGGCTTCATATAATATAATATGAGATACTGATAGATTTTCGTAATTTATTAAAGACCTTATTAATTAATATGAGATTTATGATATTGATTTGAATTCTATTATTTGATATTTATAGAGAAAAATATAAAGCAAATGTGAAAAAATAGAAGGGAAATTCCAAAATTTATGATCAATGGAAGTGTATTTTTTGTTGAGTACAACCTCTAACATGAAAATATAGTGAATAATGATTTTAGTTATAAATTTTATCTTAAAACAATACCAATATATATTTTGATGCACATAAGTAATGTAATATAATTCCATTAGTCTCTTATTCATTTTTTATAAGAGAAGATTGTTTAAAACACTACCACATATAAGAACGTGTTCTATAATTAATATATTTTTTAAGGGATTAAAGATAATATGATAAAGTTATATCATTATAAAATTATAATTATGAAATTGGTAAAAAAAGGTAGGAAATCCCATCATTCAATAATGTGGTATAGAATCGTCACACGGCTAACATGAAGGGATTTTGAGTCCGATAAATGTGTGGATATAATGTTCTTCAATCACACAAATTAAATGTAAAGAAACATTCTAACAATTCTAAATTATTCATCTTAAAGTAGATATTAAATTATTGAAAACAACAACCAATTCATCAATGATATCAAAAAAATAAAAGTCTATTTGAGGAATACTAGGAATATGGAACCATTAGATTGGAAGTAGAGATCCTATATGATTTATTAGTGGGTACTTTAATAAAAAATAAAAGTTTAAAAATTCATTATATAATTATATATATGGTCACTCTTTCATATTTTTAATGTTTTCTATGATATTTTAATCACTCCTCATGGAATAAAAAAAGTAATTTTTGGTCAATACTCTTAGTTGTTAAATGATAGAAAAAAGTACATTTGAATTTGTCTTTTAAAATACTCGGTGGTTCCTCATTGGTAGAATTCTAAATTAATCTATTGGTTTATTTTGATATAATCAATATGATTTATTGACTCTCAATGTATAATGAACAAATTAATTATAGATTAAAAATATTAAAATCACTCTAGTTGAAAAAATATGGCATCATTTTAGTTGAGCGGATTCAATTCATTATACATGTTGAGAACCACCTCTTGTAGATCATCATTAAAAAACATCTAGGGGATGAATAATTTAATATAGAATATATCCTTATAAAATAGGGTTCATCAATTGTTGGGATTATATAAATATATTTTCCAGGGAAGTTTCACAATATCTATGTGATGGTGATGTTAAATTTTCTATTGACCAAATACCTGAGGAAAACTCCATATTGGAGCCTCTTTTTAGAATATAATTAATTAAATTATTAATTTTGATGAAAAAACTTATAGAATTGTGTGATGAAAAATTTATATTCTCATGTATCCCTCCATGGGGAACAGATGTATTTTTTTTAAAGAATGTGGGATGAGTCTATTCCATTGGGAATCGATTGTAAATAAATCAATTTCATTACCCTTGTGAACATGTAACATTTTCCATGGATTTATGAAAAATTTAATTATTATGAAGGTTATTAATAATTCTCAGTGATTTGTCTTTTTTCTAGTTATAATTAACTAATATCTAATTCGTATGATTTAATAATGATGGAATTTTAATCAAGGTATAAGAATTATGTGTTTACAAAAATATTTTGTTGGATTAAATTATTCCCCATAAATATTCATTTCTCATAGAAACAATGTATTAAAAGACAATACAGATAAATTTAACTTCATTTTTATAAAATCATTACTTTTATACTTAATTAGATATAAATATTATAAAGATCATTTATGATTCATTCATGTAATGATATGGATAAAGGATATATATGAGAAATTTCATGTGATTAATCTTTTGTATAATTCCATTTAATTTATTGGAAATATTTTTTATAAAGAAATAATGTCAATAAATCCTGAAAAGAAAATGGTTGCTCAAAAATGGGCCCTAGAGTAAAATATAATTATGATACATAATTTATATTTCATAATATGGTATTATTAATTATTTTCTAAAATGATTTCCCAAATAGCTATATCAATAAAAAAAATTATATGTGATGGTTTAAAATTCACATCTTGTGTGTAATAAGAAGAATATATTTAATAACTAAATTATTTATTAACGAATGAACATGTATTGAAAATGCAACCCAGAAAATATTGATTTGTTATATATAACAATTAATATAATGAAAGACTATGGTGTGTCCTTATATAGAATGATAATTGTGTAAATTAATGACCCATGAGGAAAACAATAAACCTTATGATCATTAGAAATAATCTATTATATTCTCATTGAAAATATAGGGGAAATATATTTATGGTGAATAATGTGATATTTATAAATCAAAAAATTTTTTAAGAATATATTTACATTGAAAAATATAATTATGAGAAAAATGAAATGGTTGGAAATAATAATCGAATTTGAATGGGAATCACAATACCACAATGAGTTATAAAAAATATAACCCATACATTTACTAGGAAGGAACAAATGGATCTAAAAATTATGAGGATGAGAAAAGCACATATATTCAGGGATTTAGAAAACGTGGATAAAATAATTATTATAAAAGGAGAATCATAATTAAAATAATAATTAATACCCCAACTATCGATTATATACATTATTAAGAGATATTTAAATGCTTGGAAGGATATAAAAAATATTTAATATATGAATGGGGAAAATTACTTTACACCATCTATAAAGATAGAAAGGTAACATTTTGAAATAGACAATGCCGATCATAACTGCCTAATCTAAAGTAGGATCAACATGATAATGTTTATTTTTATAAATTCTATATAAATCATAAAAAAAGATTTATAAGAATCAAGAATATTACTTCTCATGTGGAAACATAAATTTGGAAATTTAAGAATATGTATCATGATTCATGGTGTACCAATAGAGAAATACTAAGGGAGAAAATCCAAAGGGAATTATAAAATCTCTTCCAATACTAAAGAGGCTATGGGAAAATATCATAATGGATTTTTTCACTGTACTACTAATAAAATTAATGAAAAATAATTTAATATGTCTCATTTAAAATTATTATACCATGTTGATGCATATCTTAATAACGGGTTTGGATCATTAGATTGATTTTCATTCTAGAATCAATATTAAATATATTAGGATTATTCAGGGTATAAAATTATCAATTATATATAATCAGATATTTTATTCAAAAATTATATTTCATAAAAAATATCACATGGATTAAACATAGAGATACATCTATGAAAAAACTATCATCCTAAATATAATCAATATTGTAAAAAATTCACCTAATTATTAATGGACACCCAATTATCATGCTAAAATGACACCCAATAAACATGTGACCAATACCAATCTATAGTGTAATTTATATAAAATATTATATTCTATATTTCATAAAAATTTAACCAAACACAGAATATTATTTCTATATAAAATTTTGAGAAAAAAACTTGGAAGGTACGAGGTTTCTAGAATCAAATAATTATATATAAAATTATATAAAGAAAACTTTTTTAACTATTTAGTGAAGTAATTTCAATTCAATGAAGAAGATTATGTTTTAATTATATATTCAAAATTCAAGGGTATCATTTGGTTTTCTAAAACTTGTTATTTATATTCAAGCTATGATATAAATGTGGTATTTTAAAGGTAATTAGAGTTGTAGATTATCATTATTGTTTTCCATCAACACTCCCTAAAGTATATTTTCTATTTTATTTTTCAATGATAATGATTTCTATGTTATATAAAACACATACACTATTCATCAATTAAATAGCTGTGGTCCCTACATTATCTTATAATGAAGAATAATTCATGATTCATGAGTGTAAAAAGAAACTGTTATAGAATAAAAATATCCATATACTGAAATTTACATATAGGAATCCTAAGATAGATGATGTAACATGGAATCATAAGTAGAAATGAAAAATACATTCCCACATATGTTCTGGGATTGATTTGAAAACCAATTTATTTGGAGGAAAATATATATATGGTAATGTATTACCTGTTCTTCTACTATAAGAAATAATCACATCATTAGAATAAGATTTTCAAACTATTTTTTCATAACAATATTTCACATTATAATAAAAAAATAAAATATGGAATTAAATTAATAATTTAATACCACATGTGTGCCATAAAACATTTTAAAAATATCAATAAAATCATAAAATAATATTCTAGATGATCACACTCTTAAATGAAATATGATTATAAGACTATAATTTATATAATAAATTTAATAAAATAAATTGGATTGAAATTAAATAAGAACTTGATTAATTTTTTTAATGATTTTATGTGTTAGAATGGTGTGTCTTTTTAAATTTTAACATGATTATTGGAATCATACTAATAGAATATGTCCAGAGAAATATAGATATATGGAATTTGACCATTGTAATCATAATGAATCTTGGAAATGAAAATGAATAAATCCATTTTATTTAAACATAAATAATATTTAATATTAAATTATATTGATTAATTAAAGGTATCAAAAATATTTTGTATTTTGTTGAGTAAAAATAATAGAAAATTTCTTTTTTAAATAATTTTTAATCAATGATCATGGTTTTAAAATAATTAATGATTGTATGTTATTATATAAAATTATGATACATAGATAATTATATTAATAAAATGAAATTTAAATCTATAATCATCACATACAAAATATCAATTAGTGAATGTTTTCTACTTCTTAGAGATAGTTGAATTTTTCCGGATATAATAATAGTCTTTAAGAATGTGAAATTTTTAATACTTCCTAATCCTAGTATATAATCTACATAATTAGTTATATAATGAATCTATATGGAAATTTTTCTTACTTTAATACAAATAATTTAAAGTAATTTTAAATATATTCTAAACATATAAATAAAATTCCAAGTTATGTATTTTATAATAATTATTTAAAAATATTTATTATGATGGAAATTTTTTTTCCACATTCAAATTAGAGTAGAATAATAAATATCTATAAAAAAATAAAATATAATAATTTTTTGATAATTATAAAATCCCATATAATAAAACCATGAATAACGTATATCTTTTTTATATTAATAAACTATATTATGATTTACTATTTTTAGAAATTAATAAAAACATATTACAAATTATTGGTAAATACCAAATAATTATCCATTTCATTTTCATTCATTTTAATTTTAGCAAGAGTCACCTCTCATTTTCCCTCTCAATAGCCACTCCAAAAATTAAAAATGTTTTGAGGATCTCATATCATTATTCAATAAATGAACTTCTAGGATCAGGGTTTCCAAATCATCCACATTAATTTTCAATTGAAATAATTTTTCTATAGTATCATTATTTTTTGTTGTCATATATAAATATTATATAAATTATATTATATTTTCATCCATTTAAAATATTATTAATTATTGACTACTTATTCTTTATCATTATATCCTTTTTCTATGTTTTTATTATATTGAACCAAGGGTTCTTAAATGATCCCTTCTATTGATTTTCTATAATTTTAATTCATCTTGTTTTCAATAATAAGCATCATTAAACTCTATTTTATTATAATCTATATTTTATTAAGATTAATAAATCACATATCATTCTAGATATAAAATATTTATAATCTGGTATAATACTAAAACATTCTCATCCTAATATTTTGAAAATGTAAAAACTTTTTGATTTCATGGAAATAAAATCATGGTCTAGAGACAAACAAGTGGATACCATTTCTAGACAAGCTACACATGGGTATAAAAACCATGTAATTTTATGGAACAATATTATCTTATTCCTTAGTCATTTCATGAAAAATTTTCAAAATAGATAATCTAGTCTTACACTCTTAGTGAACAAAATTTGGATAATTTAAATGATGCTTATGGATAATATGGGAGATTTAAATATTTAATATCTTTGTTCTCCGATAATTGAAATTTATTAACCCTAATTTGTACATAAAATTTTTATTCCTCTTCATTGATATCACTCTATGCTGCTAATTCATTATTAATCATTTAATAAGTATATATTCCCTTTAATAGTATATTTTCTCTTGTTTATATACTGATTGATTGTACATTCAACTATAATGCCACATTATTAAATTAGCTTATGATATATTTACATTATGAATATCAATTATTTCTATATATTTATCTATAAATTATTTATCCCTGATTATGTATATAGTTCCATATAGTAGATTATTGTATGTATTTTTTCTATTATATTAATATGATACATTCATTTAACACATGGTAGATTGATTGTTCCAACGTTTTTTATACCAGGATTCATTTGTAGGTATCGTGAGAAAAAATAAATTAGGTAGTAAGTGTGATCCTTAAACATTTATATATGTTATATTTTCATTACCAAATGATAGAATATTTATGATTCCCATTATTAATAATTCCACCACAATCAGATCAATTATTTATATCCACGTGTTTATTATTTTCTATTCTACCCATGTATATATTTTAATCATTGTTTCATTTGTAATGTAATTATTTTTTTAAACAATTCCTTTTATATTATTTTTTATTTGATTATTTCATAATATATTTTATTTTATGGTACACCTTACTATGATTTTGAGATTATAAAATTTATTTTTCAATATATACCCCTGAAAACCCTGAAAATTACTACATGTGATGTATTGAATTTCCAAGAGAATTAACAATAGATACCATGTATTCAAATGATGTTTCAAAAGTTTTCATTTTAATGTAATTATAATTTAGGTATCTAGGTCTTGGTACTCTAAAACAAAAAGATCATATTAATTTTTATCTATTTATTATTTAACATTAAAAAAAATAAACAGCATATCTAGGTCACTAGGTTTTGGTGGTTTCCTTAATTGTTTTGGTATGTGAGTTACATGTATACATCCTTTCATAGATGAGATATAATCTTATAATATTCATGTTTATCCCTCAACAATGAGGACCTAGTCCTGTTGGGTTTAGATTTTCCCTCTCAGGAAGCTACTTTACTATAGATTGTATCACTCTCAAAAAATATTATAGTGTCAGAAAGTAATGTGTGAAAATTTCCACATGATAACCCTCCAATAAGGCCACCCACGAGTTTACAATGGTTGGGGGGGAGTATGAATCATTATTTGAAGGTGTGTATCAACTAAATCTATCACATAGACTATAATATTATCACTTGATTAATAAATTATGGGAATAAATTCTAGCATCCCTAAAAATGTAAAATAAACTCAATAAATATCTATTTTAGTGTCTCTATTGGAAAATAACATGGAGACATGATATGGTGTGTTTCTAGCTCACCCTAGTGTTGTATAGACTCAAACCACATTTAGATATTTTGTCTAATATTATATATTGATACTTGTCATTAAATATAATTAAATCCCATAGGTTATCTAAATTTAATAAAATATAATGTAGTGTGTTTGGTGGAAAATAAAAATCATAGTTAATTAGAATCACCTAAATGATATTTTTTGAAATCTATGCCACCTTAAACACATATTATTAACTTTTGTATTTGTTATAAATAATAACTTAATAATCAATGTTAGAGTGAGGGATTTCACAATCACTTAAGAGAAAAGGATTTCACACCAATCACATCTCCCCACAACCGAATTCATGGAATACTATATTTAACATTGAATTGTAGTACATAAAGATGCATCAAAACAATAGGTAAATGTGTTGTTGTATATTCATCCCATGAATTATAGGGATTATATGAAATGGATCTTCCAATAGGTGGACCAAATCCACTATTAATTTTCTAATTTGTGGATGGAAATCATGAAGATGAACTATCTAGTTTATGTTGATAAAAATTAAGAATGTATGTCATTCTACGGGAAGATGAATTATGATAAGATACTAAAGTGGAATATTGAATATTGGCTATGCTATGGCAAGAAATGAATGACCTAGATTAAATATTGATCCATTTTTGTTAATTTAATAGATTCACCTCATAAAATAATAATAAATTAATATAACTTTTGGATATATGAGATGGAGTCCAAAATATGGATTTTACTCTATTTATCGTATATTTAAAATAAAATATATTTCTTTTAACATTATGAATTCTTTGTGGCTTTTCCCACTATAATTAGAAATTCAATGTAGTCGATAAAATATTCAAATTTTATTAGCAAGATAGCTGAATCCATCTAATCATTGAATGATAATGGATCAGAAAAATTATTTTTCACAACTATGTATGTTACTAATGAAATATGGATCAATAAAACTTTTATTGAACATGTTCCTTCATTAGTATATTGAATGGAAAATGTGGTAGAATATATAATATTACTATATTCAATGGTAATTCTATGAAATATTGGTTCATAAGACACGGTCTCCTCAAAATCATTTAAACTTTGTTGAAAATATAATTATCATATACGATATTTATGTACCATTACAAAAAACTATGATTAGATCAATATGAAATGTGTTTTGGTTTACCCAAGGGGTTGTACTAAGAAAAATGATATATGATGGCAGGATATATAGAAAAAAATATTTTCATACATAAATATTATATATTTTTTTGATAAATATTAAATACATCTCACAAATATAAGCATGAGAACTATAATAGTTTAGTTTCATTTGAATCATAGATACACAATCATTTTTCATGAAATATCATGAATAAATCAAAGAAATAAATTCCTATTTAGTAAACTTCATAGACAAACCCAAAATAGACCTTCTTTCATATCATAGATAAAGGAAATCCATGAAATAGTGAGACTATATTCTCAGTATGGGTAAACAAGAAAGATATCAATTATAAAATAGGAATAACATGGGAATAAGAGTTGGAGAACATGAGAATTACATTTGGAAACCATAAAAACATATAAAATATCACAATATTGAGTTAATGGATAATGTGTGGATGTTCATAATATAATAATAATAATGAATTAAATGAAAATAGTCCAATAGATAATATCATAGACATAAGATTATGAAAAAAAATATAAAATTGTGAACATGTATAAATAGAAACTGGATTACTCATTAAAACAAGGAAATGATTTCTGGACCACACTTAAAAATATAAAAATCAAAACAAGTACAAAAATAAATATATAAAAATGAAAAAAGGTCCAAAAATAACCTTCCGGACATGAAAATAGTTATAAACATAACATTATGGACTCGAGAGCAGGTCGACATAGAACCATATAGACAATAAAATAGGTCCACAACTGAAATTGTGAACATGAAATAAGGTTCATGCAAACCATAATTAACTCATGTGTGATCCAACTTTTCCTAAAGAATTGGAGTTTTTTTAAACTATATGACCACCCGTTACAAAATGAAAACTATACATTTTTTCCAAAAGGTAACACAATATTCTTCATATCATCACAACATAACTGATGAAAATATAATGGGTTTCATAAAAAATCCATCAAATTAATATTGAATAACTTATTGAAGTAAATGGGTTTCATAAATACCTCATCATCATAATAAGAAATCCAAATAAAAAATCTGGACATCATTGGATCATATTCATAGTAAAACATAAGTAAAATCGAAGGATGTATTCTTATAATAAAAATAAATTTTAATGACCACAAGGAATATTTATTGAGGAAAACAAAAGATACAAATTGAAACTATTTATTGAAAAATTAAAAATATGTCAAAATTTAATAGAAAAATAATCTTTGAATATAACCTAGGATATTTCTAATTTCTTTTTAAATCAATTGAGTAGTAATGGTGGTGAGAAATAAATTTCATTGTTTACATGTAAAATACATGTTTCTATTCATATTTATGTATGAAAATTATGAAACTAGATTTTATGAAAATGATAGGAAAATTAATATCAACAAATTTGAAAAACAAAATCATTAGAAACATGAATTTAAAAGATTATAATAAAACATACATTAATACATTTTTATAAAACATTTATGTTAATGAAAATTATGTTTGATTTAAGAAAAAAATAGAGATAATTTTTGTTAAAATCATTATTTTAAACTATTAATGTAATAGAGAGAGGACAATTAAAGGTAGAGATTAAATATTAATAAATAACAAGATAATATTAAAATTTATGAGTTTATTTTGAGATAGATAATAATATTTCCTCTTTATATGCATAATGTAAACAATTCAAAAAACATTGTGATTATAACATCATACCCTTACCACATTGGAAATTTTTTAATTTTAGGCCCCATGATGTTTAGAAAAATAGATAGATATTTATATACCATAATTTTAGTGATAATAATCATAAAATGCATTAATTTGTAGTATATAAACCCCACTAATAGGACAATTTTTGTATAGCATATGTGTCCTACAAAAATAAATATGAGATGAAAATCACATACCACATTGGAATATTTTGAATAATAATAGATGTTAATTAATAACATAAAATGAAACAATAAATATCACGGAAATATGGAGATTTAAATTATAAAATGTCAATGGGGTAGTATATAAACAACATATGAGATTCAAGTGGTGAGTATCGCATATGTCTCTCATAAATAAGTGAGAGACTATAAATCTCTTAGTATTTTTCTAGAATTTATTCATACATGTTCGAACCCCCTATATAATAAATATAGGATTATTATACATATATTCTATAAACATACTCATATATACCTATAAAACCCCAATCCTTTATTACACACATTAACAAGATTTATTACATAAGCACGCACTAATGAAAACTCTAATTATCTATATTCCATGTTTCATGGGAACCGAGGAACATTACATGACAACTGAAGACCTAAAATACAACATCATTATTGAAAACTTCCTTTACATGACCACAACATTCCCACATACATTGCATTTCATGGGATAACCTAAGGACATAAATTTGAAAAGGGTGATCTATAATTCCTATTAGGGGATTAACCAAAAAATATCATGAATAATAAAATACTTTTTTTGGCTTTAGGTATATCAATAGAGCATAATAGAAACATGAACACAAAGGCATCATATAGCATGATTATCATAACATTGAAATCTAGAAATAACATTTAATATGATATTATCATGATCCCAAGATTATTGTACATGGATCATGGTTAAACCCTCATTTCACTTTAATTGGAAGGAGTAAACCATCATCACAGTTGATGTATCCTGATACTAGTCTTTACCCAATGCATTGGTGAGCTATCAGGGCACAACCTTCTTAATCATTTCATTTCATGCATAATTTTTCCACATGGATCATATAACATGGATTCATTAAACATAATAATTTATTCAATGATAATGAATGAGGAATTAATATAATAAATATGTAAATGTGTATAAAGGTGAATATCCTTGATAGAGAAATATGCATGGTATTCACTACACAATGACTTTGGGTTAGAAAATTGTGGTGCAATTTCAGCATCATAACGGTGTGACATAAGAATTAATAAAAATATTTAAGGAGAGTGAAAGGGGTGAATCATCATATGTATATTAAAGGGACATTAAGTTGGTAATATTGATACATTTCCCAATATATTTAATAGAATTTATATTCAAAAAAAATTGCTTGATTGTAAATAAGGAGAGAGAAATCCCTTAAAGACTTTTGACATGGTAACAGGTTTACATGGGAGGCATTAATGAGAAAAAAGGGGTCTCTCATCATAAAAACTTAAGGGGAAAAGTTTGGGGGATGTGTTAAATTATACCTCCATCTTTTTGAATTGAAAATAAAAGGGTATAACAGCATTATTATATTTAGATAAAAATGAGAAAGGAAGAAATCCCTTACGGGGATGTGTAATCCCAAATGATTGGGAGAGAATTGGGAGGGTATTTTTGGGATCTTAGGGAACCTTTAGAAGACAATAGATAAAGTGTGGCAGAGTCCGGAAGTGCTCCAAGGGTTTTTAGGTAAGATAAGTGGGATCTTGGGTGGGATTATATAAGACAAGAGATGTAATTCATTATTATTTAGGTTTTGGACACCAGACATTAAAGTAATCAAAACGACAAAAAATCCCATGGTGTTTTCATATGGTTTCTTCAAAAGAGTAGTGGGAAAATTATTTTATAAGGCCATTGTCTGAAAATCTTAAAATATTAGTCTTTCTTATGTGGATGTGACTTACACTCTCAGGAAAATTATTTAGAAAATTATAAAAGGTTTATAAGTCTTGGAGTGTCCACTAAAGATTTTTAAAATAAATAAATAAAACCTAAAATCACATTATTTTGAAGGTAATACATTTATTGGCCTAAAATACCATTTATAGTATTTTATTAAATCACTATTTGGCCATTATGATTTCATAAAACACAATCTGTATTTAACGGTATTTAATTTTTTTCCCAAAATTTTGATTTTCTTAGAAAATTATGAAAAATTAACAGTTAGATAATTTTGCCTTGATTCCAAAAAGAATATTCATTTCATCTAGATAATTTTCTAAATATATGAATTTTTTCTTTTAAAAAAACTATTATCTTTCAAAAATTCATGGGTTTTTACAAAAAGAGCTTTCATACCATAATAAAGAATTCAATTTTATTAATGAAAAATATTATAGGATAATTTATATTTAATAAAAAATATTTTAGTAATAATATTTTTTTAAAATATTATTTAATTAAAAAATATATTAATTCATAAAAATAAATTTCTTAAGTGAATATTAAATAAAAATTACTTTTTGTTCTTTAAAAACTATTTGAAAAGTATAAATAATGAAATGAATTTATATTCCTTATTTTATAAAAAAATAATGAACATAATAAGAGTGTTGGAGTCTTGTTACATAAGACCTAACAACACTAGTATGACACCTAATGGTAAGGTTAACGATGGTGATAGACTCTTTTGATGGTTCAAATAACATCGCTAGGGTGGTAATATCTATCAACATCCACTTCTCCCATGAGAGGTTACATTCAATATTAACTTATTAAAGCTTGGATTGGGAATTGTCAAGATCGAATCCTAGTGATTCTACCACCTTTTTATGCTCTGAAAGTTTTCCTTTGTATAAATCACTTATACTGTATGAGCCCATCAGTTCCTTTATCTATGTAAATTGGAACTATTAAAGTCCATTATTTATACTAATCTTGTGATCACTGGTCAAAGCATATATTAGAAATAGTCACAATTCTTAATGGTACATTAATATCCAAAATCATAAAACCATTTATGTTCATAGGTTATATAACCATTTTACATATTTAGATATTTAATTAGATCAAGATGAATTTTCATTAATGAATGTTTGGGTCATTACAATCGTTCCCTCTAAAAAAATTCTCCCTCAAAATTTATTTTTCCCACACCAAAACGATGAGGGTAACTCAGCTTCAACACTTCCTCTAATTCCATCATTTCTTCTTCAAACATTTGGTTTCACCAGAACACCTTGACGAGGGGAATTGCATTATTTTATAGAACTTTTTCCTTATGATATATGATCTTCACTGATGATTCTCTATATGGGAGTCCATTCTCCAATGGTACCACCTCTAGATTGAGTACATTTGATGGGTCAGGTGTGTACTTCCTCAAGAGTGACATATTGAAAACTTAATGTACATGAGATAGGTTCAGTGGGAGTGCTAATCAATAGGCCACTTCTCCAATGAGATCAAGGATCTCAAAATCACCGATGTACCTTGGACTAAGATTCCCCTTATTCCTAAATCCTGTAACCCTGTCCCATGGTGATATCAAGAGGAATACAATATCTCTAACATCAAACGGTAGGTCTCATTGATGTCTGTTACCATAGCTCTTTTGTCGACTCAGAGCATCTTTAATGTGATGCTTGATGATCTTGACCTTCTCCACCATTTCATTATCCATTTCTAGACCTAGGATTATTCTCACACCAACTTCATCCCAATATTACGGTTTTCTGCACCTCTTATTATACAGGGCTTCATATGGTTCCATTAGGTTGCTTTAGTTGAAACTGTTGTTGTAAGAGAACTCAACAAGATGAAGATTTTGTTCCCATACTCCTTTAAAGTCCATTGAGAATACTCTCAAAATTACTTCAAGTGTTTGTATAGGCCTCTCAAATTGTCCATCGGTTTGAGGATGATAATCCAAAATAATTTCTAACATAGTATTCAGATCATGATGAGGAATATTCCAGAATGTAGAGGTGAATCTTGGATCACAATTGGATACAATATATAGTGGTACTCCATGCATCCTTACCTCTTCTCTGATATATATCTAATCTAGTTGATCCAATGATAAGTCCTCTAGAATTTTAACGAAGTGTGCAGTCTCTATAAGATGAACCACAACAACCCATATAGCATTGTTTTCGTTGGATGTCTTTAGAAGTCTCATGAAAAATTCTATTGTGATATTCTTCTATTTCAATGATGATATGGGTAATGGTTTCATCATCCCCTTAAACATTAGCCTATTATCCTTTACATTCTAATATACCAAGCACATTGTTGTATACTCAGCGATCTATTTCTTCATTTTATATCATAAATAAAGTTGTTGGATATTTTGATACATATTTTTGTTTATTAGGTGAATGGATAAATTTGGTCTATGTGCATCATCCAAAAGTTCATTCATCAACTATGGACTTGATAGGGAACATAGTATTTTCAAAAATCTCACAATTTTTCATCATTAACATTGAACTCCAAGGATTTCCCTTTTCTAGTAGTTTCCACTTTCTTAAGAATTCCCACATAAACATTTTTAGAATCCATTAGCCTTTCAAATAGAGATAGTTGAGAAATAATTTTTTAAAGTATTGATGACAATACATTCTTTGTGATCTACATTGCCATCTTCATCAAATATAAGAATATTAGATCCTTTTCAATTCTCATCAATAATAGAATCATTGTTTCCTTTCTACTTAGAGCATCTGACACCATGATTGATTTCCAAGGGTGGAAATGGATTGACTAGTCATTGTCATTCATTAGCTCTTACCATCATTGTTGGCATATATTCATCTCTTTCTATGTGAATATATACTTAATAAGTTTTTTACTGTATATATTTCATAGTTCTCCCGAAAGAGGTAATGTCTCCAAATATTTAAAGTGATGATCACTAATTGAAATTATAGATAATGTTTTCGATAGTTTTTCTCCGTAACATTAAATTTCCTTAAATAATAGGTGATGGCTTTGTCATTTTTCAATAACACACATCCCATGCCCTTCTTCAAATCATCACTAAATACCAAAAAAATATTTCCACTTGTGGGTAGTGTGAGAACGGGTGCAGTGATAAGTATTCTTTTAAAATTCTCAAATCTCTCTTCGCATTCATCATTCCATTAAAACATTACTCCAATTCGAGTTATCATGGTAAGACATTTGGACAATCGTGATAAATTTCTCACAAATCGGTGATAATATCCATGTTACCCCATGAAGCTATGGATATCCATTGCCATCGTTGGCCTCAGCCATCCCTCAATTATAGCTATCTAAGAGGGATCCATAGATATCCCATTTCTTATGAGGATAAGACCCAATAGTGATAGCTCATTCATGTAGAACTCACAATTGTTGTTCATCACCTAGTACATCTCCTTTTATAAGGTATTAATTATAGTTCTTAGATTCTACTCATTCTCTTCCTTGGTTTTGGATTATATTGGATTAACGTCTATAAATACTACCACAAATTTGTGGAGATGATATCTAAATACTCTATTAATCATGTCCAAGAATATTTTTGGATCATTAGGGTGTCTGAAAGTTATTACTATGATTTTATACTACCCATATCTTCTTCAAAAATTAGTCTCTGGGATATGATTCTTCACCCCTACTTGCTAATATCCTGACCACAAATCCACCTTGGAGAATTATTGTTCTCCACGTAGATGATCGAACAAGTCATAAATTCATAGAAGATGATAGCTGTTCTTTATCATGGTTTTTTGAGCTCACACTAATCGATGTAAAGGTGCATTGACCTATCAATCTTCATGATAAAGAGGACTGGTACCCCTCATGGTGATGGACAAGGAAATATAAACCATTTATTCAAATTCTCCTGTAGTTGTTTTTTTATCTCCTAAATATCCACAACATCCATTCTATACAGAGTCCTGTGTATTTGCAACTCCCCAAGAATAAGATTAGTTGAGAATTCAAAATCTATTCTAGGAGGAAGACCACGACATTACTCGAGAAACACTTTAGGGAATTACCTCACAATATGCATGTCTTCATGGATGGATTATTCCATCGACTATATCATCTATGTAATATACTCATGATCATAGGGTAGTAATATCCACAATTGCGATTATTATGCTAAAGAATATTCATCTGCATCCTTTCACATGTATGGAATTGGGGGTTGATTCTCCATTTTGAGAGTGATTTCCATCTCATAAGAAAATTTTGTTGTATCTATATAGGGAAAGTCAATCCATGTCATGATTTTCATCAAATTACACTAGAGGGAGTATGAAAATGTTCACCAAGAACTTGAATCCACAAATTATGACAGGGGAGGAGTTATATTTATGGGATATAAGGATTGTCCCATTATTCATTCTCACCTACATCATTACATCCATGATTTGTGGTGGTGTTGGGATTTTTTTACTAAATGTTTGGGATATAAAATAATGCGTAGAAACAGAAACAAAGTTTATGTTTTCTATTATTGAATGAATAACTACCATACCTATCACCACATCATTGTTGGGGTTCACTTCGGCGGTAGTGATGGAAAAATCATTCCCTTACTACCTTTAAGGATGTTGGTTGCCTCTGAAAACACTTGTCTTAGGGCACTGGTTTTCACAGTGACCTATTTATTTACATTCGAAGCAATGTACCACACGTTCAGGGATGAACAGAGTGTCCCTCTCCTCCATCATAGCCATGAGAGTTTTTGTTGGTAGTTAATGGCCAGGTTCCATTATCTTCCACACCTAAATCATTTTCTAGTCCCCTTAAAAGAATTTTTATGGTGTTCCTTTCCACACCACTGGAAATTGGGTTGCAAAATTTTCATAACACCATTGGATTATCCATCAGATGGCCAGAATTAAAGTATAAATTATGCTTCTTATCCTAATGATACCAATGATATTATCTGAACTACATTTTTACCTTGAGTGCACATTAGAAAATTTTCTCATATCTCTAAAAGTCAATGATCCCTAGGGCCTCCCGTAGGCTAGGTTTTATCCCACCAAATAAGCATCCAACCTTGCATTCAGGGGTAATGACAATTACAGATGCATATTGTGAAAGATTTTTGATGTTTTACTCATACTCTCTGATGGATTCCTAATCTTTTTTGCTTGAGGTCAAGATATTCCCTTTTCATCTTATATCAGTGTGTGTGAGGAAAAATATTTATCGAAAATCCATTTTCTAGATATCCTTCCATTCTAAAACCTCAATCGTCTTTTTAGGGTTCAATTTTTTTTTATCAATTTCCACCATTGATCAGATTCACCCACCATATGATAAGCTTCTAAAAGTACATTATCTTGTTCATAACATCGAAGGATGGAGAAGATAATCACAATGGAGTTGATCCATTATTCAGTGTTGACGGGATCAGATGATCCATTTAATGTAGGATAAATTTTTCTCATGATGTTATTGATTGTGTCTTGTTCTTTCTTAGGGGGGGTTGTAAGTTCTTCTTGAACCATATATCTATTAAAAACCTGACTTAACTGAGAGAGTATCATGAAAAAGTTTTGGATTTATACTCCCATCAGATTAGGAAAATCATTTTAAAATCAACACATTGATCTTTGAATCGGGTCTTAGCCCAAGTCCTCCTATTATAGGCCATTGTCTAGAATTAATGGAAGGTTTGGGGTAACACATAAAGAGTAAACCAAATACAAAATTGGGAAACATATGAATTACATTTTTTTACTTAATGTATGAATTTATAGGTTACAGTATATGTTATCCATGATCTACTTCCCATCATCTATTCATAGAGAAATTTTTTTATTCTCTTAAAAATGGTTCATAGTAATTTTATGAATTTTCCAAAGAATATCTCCTAGTATTGACATAAGCAAGAATGTAGCACAACCTTTTTTAATGCACCAGTTCCCATTTAATTATTCTCAAAGTGATGTTTTTTGGTTTTACCCATAGATACATATGTTCCAGAACACCCTCTACATTCTTATATCAAGATAGGGATGTAATTACTTGATAAAACACTTACTTAATCTTCACCAAAATTTAGGGATGTTTTTATTTTACTTAGTCTAATCACTAATGATTTCACTAGGGTTGTTTAATCCCAATCCCAATAATTTATAAACCTAACTTTTAATACCAACTATTACAACTGTGCAGTTTATTACACACTTTAAGGTGATTTATCACATAAAATTTCATTAATAAAACTTTGATGATCAAGAGTTCTATTTTTTTGGGAAATTAAGGAAATTAAATGATAATTGATGACATAAAAATACAACATCATTATTGAAAAAATCTTTTACATGACGATAGAATTCCCTCATACTTAGCAAAGCAAGGGATAACCCTAGGACATACATATGAAAAGGGTGAGATATATATCCTAGTTAGGTATTAATAAAGTAATAACATGAATAATATAATACATCTTAGGCATTATGCATGTTAACGGTTCATAACAGAATCATGAACATAAAGGCATGATATAACATGATTATCATAACATGGAAATGCGGAAAAATCATTAACATGATATTAACATTATCCATGGATCATTCAACATGGATAATGATTAACCACTAATTGAACATGAATTATAATGAGTAAACCCAAATTTCACATGACATATAATGATACTATTATTTACCCAATGCATTGTGTGCTATTAGAGCACACCCTTCTTAATTATTTCATTTTCATGCATATGTTTGCCACATGGATTATATAACATGAATTCATTTAACATAATAATATATTGCCTGGTACTAAATTTTGAATTAATATAACAAATAAATAAATTTTAACATAATTTAATACCCTTTCTAGAGAAATGATAGTGGTATTAACTACACAATGACTTTGGCTTGGAAAATTGTGCTGCAATTTTTCGCAGCATAACAGCATGACATAAAAATTCATAAAAACATTATCAGATAGAAAGTTGTGTATCTCCATATGTACATAAAATGGATATTACGGGGGACATATAGATACATGTTCCAACATATGTAATGTATTTTAGATTTATCAAAAAAGAACTTCTTGAATGAGAATGAGGAGAGAGAAATCTCTTACGGAATTTCAGCATGGTAACAGGTATACATGAGAGGCATTAATGAGAAATAAATGGGTATCAATTATTCAAAAATATTTAGGGAAGTATGTGGTAGGCACTAAATATTATCCCAATAATTTAAATTGAAAATATTTGGATATAACATAATGAAATTTGGACAAAAAATGAGAATGGAAGAAATATCTCAGTTGGAAGTGTGATCCCAAAGGCTTGGGAGAGTCTTGAAATGGGATTAATGGGAGCTTTTGGTTCCATGGGATAATACTACAGAAATGTGGGTAGAGTATGGACGTGCTCCAAGGGTTTTTAGTGAAGATAATTGGGATCATGGGTGGATTTATATAAGAAAAGAGATGTAATTCTTAATTATTTGTATTTTGGACACCACAAAGTAATCTAATAAAAACCAAAAACATCACACGGTCTTTGTCTGAGGTTTCTTAAAAAGGGTATTTTAAAACCTTATTTTATAATTAAAATGTCTGAACTTATTAAAATATTAAGCTTTATTATGTGGAGGTGAGTAACACTCTCAATGAAATAATTTTAAAAAGTTAAAATGTTTTATAATTCTTGGAAGGTCAACTAAGGCTTTGTTAAAAGAATTAAAAAAATCTAAAATAACATTATTTTAAACATAAAACATATATTGGTAGAACATACCATTTATAGTATTTTATTACATCACTATTGGGTCATTATGATGTCATAAAACACATTATATATTTAAAGGAATTTATTTTTTATCCAAAAATTCGACTTCCATAGAAAATTAAGAAAAATTCACACTTAGATAATTTCTATATATTGAATCCAAAAAAATATTCATTTTATCTAAATAATTTTCTGAATATTTGAAGTTTTTTTAAATTAAAAATTGACATTTATCGAATATTTATGGGTTTTGACAAATACATCATTCAAAGAATTATATAAATTTCAAATATATTCCTTAAAAAATTATACAATCATTAATATTTAATAAAAATTAATTTAATAATAATATATTACTAAAATATTATTTAATTAATAAATCCAATAATTCATCAAAATATAATTCTTAATTGAATATTATCTGAAAATATTATTTTTGGTTTAAAAACTATTTAAAAAGTAATATCAATAAAATGAATGTATATTCATTATTTTATACAAAAAGATTCAATATAATAATAGTTCTAGGGTTTTTTTTCAAAACACCTTATTACACTTGCATAAGTCCTAAGGGTACGGTGTGTGATGGGGACGAATTCTTGGGGTGGCTCGGATAACATCACTCGAGTGGTGATCTATATCAACATCCACTTCTCTTGTTGGTGGTTTCGTTCAAGCATAAAATATTGTAGCTCATTTTAGGATTGGTCAAGAGTGAAGCCTAGTGATGCTACCTCCATTCCATGCTCCAACACATGGGCTACATAAAGATCAATTCAACTGGATGGGGTCATCGCTTCCTTCGTCTGAGTAAATTGGATTTGTTAAAGCCCTATATTAATAATAATGATGTGATCACTGTTTAGTGACTATTTTAGAAACAGTCACAATTCATAATGGTATTTTAAAATCCAAAAAAATAAAACTAAGGATGTGCATATTTTTATTAATAATTTTACATAATATAAAATTAATTTAGATCAATAGGAATTTTCATTAATGAATTTTTGGGTCGTTACAATCTTAATACCTTAAGAAATTTCACATTTGAAATTTTTTCCCCTGCACTAAAAAGAGGAGGGTAACATTGTTCACTTCTTTCAATTCCCACATTGATTCATCAACTTGTTGCACAAAAACACCATAACGAGGGGCATTATCTTATATCGTATAACTTTTTCCATATGATCTTTGATCATTACCAACTTCTATTCATAAGAGATTTCATTCTCCAAGCCTCATGTTTGAGAACATGAGATGGTCCAGGTATGTACTTCTTCAAGAGTGATAAATGGATTACATCATGTACCTGAGATAGGTTCAGAGGGAGTTTTAGTTGATAGGCCACTACTCTTATGCGATCAAAGATCTCAAAAGGGCTGATGTACCTTGTAGTAATCATTCCCTTCTTAAAAATTATCATAACACTCTTCCATGGTGATATGTAGAGGAATACCATGTCTCTAAAATCAAACACTAGGTCTCGTCGACGATTATCAACATATCTCTTTTTTAATTCTAAGTATCAATAATATCCCACTGGATGGTCTTATCTTTCTCTATAATTTCATCAACCATTTCCAGACTTTTGAGTCTTGGAACCTGAATTTCATCCCAACATGTCAGTGTTCTACACCTCTTCCCATATACGGCTTTATAAGGATCCATTTTGATGCTTTAGTGGAAACGGTTGTTATAAGAGAACACAACCAATGGAAGATGTTGATCGCATCCTATTTTGAAGTCCATTTATCATTCTCTCTGCATGTCCTAATGTGTTTTGATAGCCCACTTAGATTGGACATCTTTTTTAGTATGAAATGTTGTATTGATGTTATACTCAGTATTCAGAGCATATTAAAGACTCTCCCAGAACATCGAGGTGAATCATGGATCTCAATTAGATACAATAGATAGTGGTACTCCACGAATCCCTACCACTTCTCTGATATGTATCTCTGTCAGTTAGTCCAATAAAAAATCCTCTCAAAATGAAATGATGTGTGCACTCTTTGTAATACATTCCACAACAACCCAGATAGAATTGTTTCCTTTGGATATATTTTGAATTCCTGTGACAAATTACATTGTGATGTTCTCCAATTTCAATTCTGATATGGGTAGTGGTTGCCTCATCCCCTTAGACTTATGCCTCTCACCCTTCACTCGCTGACATAGCAAGAACTTTGATGTAAACTTAGTGATCTCGTTCTTTATTTTATCCCACCAACAAAGCCCTCGAATATCTTGATACATATATGTGTTTCCTAGGGGAATGGAGAAATTCGGACTATGTGTGTCATCCAAATGATCATTCTACAACTCTAAACATGATGTAACACATGGTCTTTTCCCAAATCTCAAAATTCATTCATCATTAACATTGAACTCTAATGATTTCCATTTTCCAATAGATTCCTCTTTATTATGAATACTCACCACATATTTTTGAGCATCCATTAACCATTACAAAAGAAAAGTTTGAAAATAATTTGACAAAGAATTGATGATCCAACTTTATTTATGATTCCCATTTTCATATTCATTAAATTTGTGAAGATTAAATACTTTTCAATTCTCATCAATGATAGAATCACTGGTTCCATTCTACTTAGAGCATCTGACACCTTGTTCACATTCGTAGGTTGGTAATAGATTGAGAAGTCATAGTCTTTTATTAGATCTATCCTTATTTATTTGCAAATATTCATCTCTTTCTATGTGAATATATAATTGAGTGTTTTGTGATCCATATATATTTCAAACCACTCCCCAAAGAGGTAATGTCTCCCAATATTTAATACAATGATTAATATAGATAACCCCAGATCATTTTTGGAGTATTTTCCTCGTGAAATTTCAATTGCCTTAATTAATAGGTAATTACATTGTCATTTTACATCACCACATAGCTCGGTCCCTTCTTTGAAGAATCACTAAATGAAAAAAAAAATCTCCACTTGTGGGTAGTGTGAGCACGGGCATAGTGATAAGCCTCATTTTCATCTACTTGAAGCTCCCTTCAAATTCATCAATCCATGAAAGCATTACTCCCTTCTGAGATAGCATGGTAAAATGGTTGGAAAACCACGATAAATTTCTCAAAAATCATTGATAATATCCAACTAGCCCCAGGAATCTACGGATATCTGTTATTGATGTTGGCCCTAGACATCCATCAATTGCTGCTATCTTAGATGGATCCAAAGCTATCCCATTTTTGGGGTGATAAGAAAAATTAATGATACCTCTTTCCACCAAAACACCCAATTTTTGTACTTCTTATATAGCTTATATATTCGGAAGGTCTATAGTATAGTGCTTATATTCTCCTCAATCACCTCCTTGGTTTTTAATTATATTATAAGATCATCTATAAACACTTCCAAAAATTTATTGAGGTAATCTATAAAAAGTTTATTCATCAAGTCCATAATGGTTGATGGAGATTTAGTGAGTCCTAAAGGTATTAATATGAATTCAAAGTGCATGTATGTTCTACAAAAAGCAATCTTGGGGACATACTCTTTCTTCACCTTTATATGGTAATATCACAATCGCAAATCAAAATAAGAGAAGTATTATTCTCCACGTAGCTCATTGGACAAGTCATCAATTCATGGAATAAGATATGTGTTTTTTATCATTATTTAGGTGAGTTCATGATAATCGATGTAAATGTGCATTGACCCATCTTTCTTCATGATGAACAGAACTATTTCACTCCATGGTGAAACACTTGGGAATATAAACCCTTTATCCATATTCTTCTATAGTTTTTTATTAGATTTTCAATAACCACACAAATAATTCTATACAGATTATTGGATATTGGAAATTCCCCATGTATATGATCAATTTAGAATTAAACATATCTTATTTGAGGGAGACTGGGAAATTCTTTAGGAAAAACTACATCGAATTCCATCACAATAGACATGTCTTCATTGAGGGTTTCTTCCTCAGACTCAATCATCTGAGCAAGGTACACATGCTCATAGAGAAGTAAAATCCAAACATAAGATGATGGTTATAAAAAAGATTCATCCTCTTCCTTTCACTTATACATAATCGGTGGGTCAATTTTCTATATTTTGAGTGATTTCCCTCTCATGAAAATTTATGTTGGCTCTATATTTGGAAATCTAATCCATTCCAAGATTTTCATCAAATTCCACTAGTGGGAGTATGACAAGGTTCATAGGGAATTTCAACACACAAATAATGATAGGTGACGAGTTATATTCATGGGATGAATTTATTGACCCATTTTTTGTTCTCATAGACATCTTTACTTCCATGATTTGTGGTGGTTTTGGGATTGTTCTACTAAAAATTCAGGATATAAATTAATTCATAGAACCAGAATCAAAAATTATGTTCCCTATTATTTAATGAATATCCAGTGTACCATTGAACACTTCTTTTTTGGGGCTCGCATTGGTGGTAGTGATGGAAAAAAGATCACCCTTGCTACCTTGGAGGTTGTTGGATGCCTCTGAAAACCCTTAGCATAAGAAATTGGTTTGAAACATTCCATGGATCTTTTCATTTTAAGAAATAAACAACACGTTGAGGGTCGAATGGAGAGTTCCTCTCCTCTATCGCAACTGTGGGTTTTTCTTGTTAGATGTTATTGTCTAGGATCCATTCTCTTCCAACCTAATCTATTTCCTCATCCCATTAAATAAATTTTCATGTTCTTCTTTACGCACCTTTAGAATGTAGGGTGTTATAATTTCTTATCACCATTGGATTTATCCATCTAAACATCAAAATTAATTTACACATTATGTTTCTTATTTCCATGATAACCCTAAGATCCTTTGATATCCATATAGACCTTGATATCACATCAGACAATTTCATCATAGCTCTCGAAGTCACGGATGATTAAGGATTTCTGTAGGGTAGGTTTCACCCCACAAAAGAAGTGGCCATCCTTGCATTAAGGGGTAACGAAAAATCCGGAGGTTTATCGTGCATGCCGTTTGATTTTTTCATCATATGCTCCAATGGATTTCCCATCTTTTTTACATTAGGGTAAGGAATTCCCTTTCCATTTTAAGTCAGAGGGTACGATGAAAATATTTATTGAAAGTTATTATTCGAAAATTCATCAATTCTAAAACCTCGACTCCTCGGGATTTATATTTTTATCAATGTCAAAAATTGATCATCATCACCATCCATACGATAAGCATCCAGAAGTACCTTCTATTATTCATAACATTGAACGATGTAGAATATTTTCTTAATGGGGTTGATCCATTGTTTGGAGATTGAGAGATAAGATGATACATTAAATGTAGGAGTCCCTTTTCTCAGGAAGCTCTTGATTGTGTCTGGTTATTTGGCGGGGTGGACATTAATAATCACCCATGTTTCTATTCAAAACTATATTTAACTAAAGGAGTATCATGCCAATGTTTGTGATTCCAACTCTCATCAGATTGGGCATCACATTCGAACAGTCATCACATTGATCTTCATATCGATTGTTAGTCTGAGTCCTCATATGACCAATCATTGATTATAAATAAAGTAATGTTTTGGGTAACACATAAATGGGAAACCAAATACAAAAGGGATAACATATAAATTACATTTATTTCATTAACATATGACTTTATAGGCTTCAATATATTTTATCCATGATCTACTTCCAAACATATATTCATTGGTGTATATTTTATTTCCTTAATAATGGTTCATACTATGATTATGAATTTACCAAACCATATCCCCATAGAGTTTTGTAACCAAGATTGCATCAAGGCCCATTTCCGTTCACCAGTTCTCATTCGAGTCTATCTCAAAGAGGTTTTATTGGGTTTTACCCCTAGATACATTGGTACCAGAGCCACCTAACTTGATCGTATCTAGGAAGAGAGGTATTTTCTTGATAAACCACTTACTCTATCCTCAAAAAAATTTATGGATGTTTTAATGGAACTTAGTCTTATAACTTAGTCTTTCAATAGGGGTTTCTAATAAAAATCCCAAAAATAACTAAACTTATCCTATGATTCAAACTAAAACAACTTAATTCTTTATTATACATTTTAACATGATTTATTACATAAAAATGAAATTAAGTAAACTCTGAGGATCAAAATGTCTAGTTTCTTGGGAAATTAGGGACATTAAATGACAACATAAAATATAAAAATAAAACATCTATATTGAAAACATTATTTACATGACCAAATTATTCCATCATACATATAATTTCATGGGATAACCAAAGGATATACATTTGAAAATGGTGAGATATAAAGCCCAGTAAGGGAGTAACCAGGTCAAAACATGAATAATACAATATATTTTAGGCATTTGTCATATCAATGTATAATAATAGAAACATGAACATAATGTTATGATATAACCTGACTATCGTAACATGGAAATGTGGAAACAATATTTAACATGATATTAGCATGAGACAACTTTCATTGCATATGTATAATGAGTAAACCCATAATTTACTTTAATTATAATGAGTAAACCCTCATTTCTCATTAATTATCATGATACTAGTATTTACCTAATGCATTGAAGCACTATCAAGGCGCACCCTTCTTAATCATTTCATTTCAAGCATAAGTATGACATGTGAATTCATTAAACATCATAATTTATTCCACAATTAGGAATATAGAATTGATATAATAAATAGGTAAATGTGAGTAAAGTTGAATACTGTTGGCAGTGAAATGGGAATGGTATTCACTACAAAAATATTTTTTCTTAGAAATTTGAGGTGTAATTTCGACAGCATAATGACATGACATAAGTATCCATAAAGTGGTTGATGATAGGGAAATGGGTGTCTCATAATATGTACAAGAAATGGAAAATAATGGTTCATATAGATACATGTCCCAACATATGTAACAAAATTTATATTCATAAAACAAAATAATTTCTTGAATGTAAATGTGGAGATAGAAATCCTTTACGGAGTTTCAGCATGGTAACAGGTGTACATGGGAGTCATTAATGAGATAAAAAGGGTTCTACAATCATTTAAAAATAAGTAGGTCGGTATGGGGGAGGTGAGAAATCATACCCCAACATTTTTAATTTAAAATAATATTTTATAATAACATAATGAAATTTGGACAAAAATGAGAAAGGAAGAAATCCTTTACATGGATATGTGATTCCTAATGCTTGAGATATGCTTTAGAGAGGATTTGTTGGATCATGGGGTTCCTTGGAAGGATACTAGAGAAATGAAGGCATATTAGGGATGTTCTCCAAGGGTTTTGACTGAGACAATGTGGGATATTGGGTGAATTTATATAAGAATTGGGAGAAAATTATATATTATTTAGGTTTTGGACACCACACATTAAACTAATCAAAACAAAAAAACAAACCCTAGTTTTTTCCTATTGTTTATTACAAAGGGTAGTGGAAAAAATTATTTGATAAGGACAATTTCTAGACTTATTAAAGTATTTGTCTTGCTTATTTGGAGGAGAGTCACACTATCAAGGAAATCATTTTAAAGAGTTAAAATATTTTATATGTCTCGGAGGGTCCATTACGGCATTGTAAAATGAATGAAACAAACCTAAAATAAAATTAATTTAATGGTAAAATAAATATTTTCTAAAAATACCATTTATATTATATTATTACATAACTATTTGAATATTATGATGTCATAAAACACATTAAATATTTAATAGTATTTAATTTTTACCCAAAAATTCGACTATCTAAAAGAATTATGAAAAATTAACTGTTATATAATTTCAATGTCCTAAATCCATAAAGAATATTTGTTTTGTCTAAATAATTTTCTAAATATTTTATTTTTTACTAATTATATAAAAACTAACATTTATCAAAAATTCGTGCGTTTTGACCAAAACATATTTCAAAACATAATAAAATTTCCAATTGTATTTGTAAAAAAATTATATTATCATTTATATTAAATAAAAACTAATTTTGTAATAATATATTATTAAAATATTATTTAATTACAAAATCCATTAATACATAAAAATAGATTTCTTAATTGAAGAATAACAAAAAAAATACTATTTGTGCATTAAAAACTATTTGCAAATTAAAAATAATAAAATAAATGTATAATATTTATTCAATAAAAAAATAATGCACATAATCATAGTGTTAGGGTCCTATTAGATAACTCTTTTTTACACCCATATACGACCTAAGGTTGTGGTGTGTAATGGTGACAGACTCATGGGGTGTCTCGGATAACATCACTCAGGTGGTTATCTCAATCAACAACCACTTCTACTGTAGGCGGTTCTGTTCAATAATAACGTGTTGAATCTCATCTTGGGCTTGGACAAGAGCGAAGACTTGTGTTTCTACTTCCATTCCCAGCACAAAAAATCGTATTTTTATGGAGTAATTCTACTAGATGAGGCCATCACTTATTCTGTTTGAGTAAATTGGGTTTGTTAATGCCCCATATTTATACTAATCATGTGATCACTTTTCATCAACATGATGAGGGACATCTTATTATTTTGTAGAACTTTTTTCCTATGATTTATGATCATCATTAGCTTATTTTCATAGTAGAGTTCATTCTCTAATGGTACCACCTCTAGATTGAGTAAATGCGATGGGTCAAGTATGTACATCCTCAATAGTGATACATAGAATATATCATGTACTTGAGATAGGTTTGGGGGGGTTCTAGTCGATAGTCCACTACTCCAATGTGATCAATGATAAAAAACGGCTCGATGTACCTTGGACTAAGATTTCCCTTCACCCCAAATCTCATAAACCTATTCCAATGTAACTTGTAGACGAATACCACTTATTAGACATCAAACTCTAGGTCTCATAGATTATTATAAGCATAGCTATTGTGTCGACTATAAGAATCTTTAATGTGCTACTGGATGGTTACAACCTTCTCCACCATTTCATCGACCATTTTTGGACCTAAGAGTTTTTTCTCCCCATCTCCATCCCAAAATGATGGTGTTCTGCATCTCTTCCCATAAATGGCTTAAAAAGATCCATTTGGATGGTTGAGTGGAAACTGTTATTGTAATAGAATAGAACCCAATGAAGTTGTTCATCCCACACTCCATTGAAGTCCATTGAAAATGATCTCTACATGCCTTCATGTGTTTGGATAGTCTGCTCAAATTGGACATTGGATTCGAAATGATAAGTTGAATTGAAGTTCATCTCAGCATTCATAGAAGGTTGAGGACTCTTTTAGAATAGAGAGGTGAATCATGGATTTCGATCGGATACCATTGATAGTGGTACTCCATGCACCATTACCACTTCTCTGGTATATGTTTTTACTAGTCGATCAAATCAAAAATCCTCTCTTATTTCAATGAAGGGTCCAGTATTTGTAAGATGATCCATAACAACCCATACCACATTTTTTTCTTTAGTTGTCTTCAGAAGTGCAGTGAAAAATCACATGGTGATGTTCTCCCATTTCCATGATGGTATGGGTAATGGTTTCATCATATCCTTGCAAATATTCTTCTCATAGTTCACTTTCTGATATACTAAAAACTTTGATGTATACTCAGTGATCATCTTCTTCATGTTATCCCACCAATAATGCTCTCAGACATCTCGAAATGTCTTTGTGATTCTTAGGTGAATGGAGAAATTTGAACTATGTCAATCATAAAAAATTAATTATTCAATTCTATACTTGATGCATCACATGGTATTTTACCGAATCTCGAAATTATTTTTTCATTATCAATAAACTATGAGGATTTTACTTTTTTGATAGCTACCACGTTCTTCTGAATTCCCACATCATCTTTTCTAGAATCTATTAACTTTTCCATATGATATAGTTGAGCAATAATTCCTTAAATGATTGATAATGTTACCTTATTTGTGATTCCATTGTTCATCTTCATAAAATCCAAGATGATTGGATACTTTTGAATTCTTTTAAATTAATCATTCATTGGGTCCTTTCTACATAGAGCATCTGACCCCTTGTTCAATTTACTAGGGTGGTAATGAACTGAGCATTTATAGTCTTTGATTATCTCTAACCATCCTCATTGGGGCATATTTATCTCTTTTGGTGTGAATATATACATGATGATCTTTTTATCCATATATATTTCACACTTCTCCCAAAGAGGCATGGTCACCAAATTTTTTAAGTGAAGATTACTGCATCCAACTACAGATCATGTGTTGGATAGTTTGTATCATGAACAATCAATTTTTGTGAAGCATAGGCCATGAGTTTTTAATTTTGCATCAACACACATCCCAGTCCCTTCTTCAAGGCATCACTAAATACCAAAAATATTTCTACACTTATAGGTGTGTGAGAATGTGAACAATGATAAGCCTACTTTTCAACTCCATGAATCACTCTTTACATTAATCACTCCAAAAAAAACATAAATCCATTCTATGTTATCATTGTATGTGGGCTGTAAAATCATGATAAATTTATCACATATATGTGACAATATCCAAATAACCCCAAAAATCTATGGATATCGGTTACGGATGTTGGCCTCATTCATCCCCCAATTGAAATTTTCATATAAGGTTCCATATATATCTCATTTGTTGTGATGTTATGACCCAAATATGTTACATCCTTCAACCTGAACACATATATGTTGTACTTCACATAGAGATTCTCCTTTTTCAATGTCTATAGTATAGTTCTTAGATACTCCTCATGCTCCTCCTTAGTCTTCTGGTATATTAGAATATTCATTATAAAGACTACCATAAATTTGTTGAGGTAATATCTAAAGACTCTATTCATTAATTCCATGTAGATTTCTAGAACATTATTGAGTCCAAAATGTATTACTATGAATTCATTGTTCCCCTATCATCTATTGAAAAAACTTATTTGGGATATCCTCTTTTTCACCCTTACTTGGTATAATCGTGACTGTATATCCACCTTGGAGATGTTTTGTGCCCTAGGTAGCTGATCGAACAAGTCATAAATTTTTGGAAGAGAATAATTATTCTTTATCGTGATTTTGATGAGATCACAATATTTGATGCAAAGTCTTTTTGACCCATCCTTCTTCTTGACGAAGAGGACTCGTTCACCCCCTGATAAAGCACCTAGTCATATAAAACATTTATCCATATTCTACTATAGTTTTTTTCATTAGCTTTTCATGCTCCACCATAATTCATTCTATATAGAGTCTTGGATATTAGAAAATCACTAGGTATATGATCAATTGATAATTCTACATCTCTTCTAAGAGGAAGACCGGGAAATTCTTCAGGAAACACTTCCTTGAATTCCCTCACATTTGGCATGTAATCAAGGTTGGTTTCTTAATTAGAATCAATCATCAGAGCAAGATATGAATTCTCATATGAAATTAATATCCACAATTAAGATGATAGTGGTAAATAAGATTTATCCTCTTCTATGAACTTGTTTAGAATCAGTTATTGATTCACCATATACAGAGTGATTTCCCTATCATGTCAATTTATGTTGGCTATATACTAGGAAATCCAATCCATTCCAAGAATTGCATCAAATTATATTAGAGGGAGTATGGGGAGTTTTTCTAGGAAGTTTAATACACATATTATGAAAGGGGAGGATTTATATTTAGGGGATGCACTGATTGCCTCATTTTTCATTCTAACCAAAATCATTACATCCAATATTTGTAGTGGTGTTAGGATTTTTCTATTAAACATTCAGCATAAAAAGGAATGTGTAGACCTAGAATCAAAAAGTACATTCAATATTCTTGAATGAATAACTAGTGTACCTATATCCACTTCATTTTCAGTGTTCACTTCAGTAGTAGTGATGGAAAAATATCTCCCTTTTTACATTTGAGGTTGTTGGTTACCTCTAAAAACTCTTACCTTGGGGCACTATTTTTCAATGTTCCATGTTTCATAGTAGTTGAAGAAATAAATAACGTGTTGAGGGTCGAATGGAGTATCCCTCTCCACTTTCATAGCGAAAAGCTTTTATAAACTATAATTAAGGTCTAGGTTCCCTTCTCATCCACATGTAATGATTTTCGTCTTCCCCTTCAGGTAATTAATGGGGTTCTTCTTTCATCACCATTGGAAATTGGGGTACTAGATTTTCATAGCACGGTTGGGTTTGTCAACCAGACCAATAGAATTAAATTACTCCATATGATTCTTATCCCCATGTTACCCCTGATATTACACTATCATTATTTTGATCTTTAGGGAACATAATACAATTTCCTCATTGCTCTCGAAGTCACGAATCACTAGGTATCTCGGTATGTAAGGTTTTAGCCCACTAATGAAGTGGTCAAACTTGAATTCGGGGGTGATGAAAATGTCATAGGCATACAATGTGAGCCTTTGATGGATTCGTTATCTTTTTTTAGGGAATGGATGTCCCTTTCAATCTTAATTCAGAGGGTGTGTGGAAAATATTTGTCAAAAAACATTTTCTATAAATCCTTCCATTCCACATCTCGATCTCCTCCTTAGGCTTCGTATTTTTCTTTCAATTTCCACCATTGATCAGCTTTACCGTCCATAAAATAAGAATATAGGTGTAACTTATCTTTTTCAGAACATTATAGTATAGAGAATATCTACTCAATGGAGTTTATACATTGTTATTCAATTTAGGGATCAGGTGATCCATTAAAAGTATGAGGCCTTTTTCACATGTATCTCTCGATTGTGGATTATTATTTCATTAAGGGGGGCATGGAAATCCATTAAAAGGGGTCTCTCATCACTCAAAATTAAAGAGGGAAGTATTAGTGAGGTGAGAAATCATACCCCATCATTATTAATTAAAAATAAAAGGGTATATCAATATAAAGATATTAGGAAAAAAATGAGAAAGGAAGAAATACCTTACATGGTAGTGTGATCCCAATGGCTTGGGACAGGCTTGAGATAGGATATTTTGATGATTTGGGTGATTTGGGAGGATATTAGTGAAAGGAGGTTAGTGTAGGGACCTATTACAAGGTTTTTTAGTGAAGAGAAGTGGGATCTTGGGTGGGTTTGTATTTGAAATTAAAGAGAATTATTTATTTTTTAGGTTTTGGACACAAAACATTAAACTAATCCAAACCACAAAACAACCCATGGGTTTTTTCCATGGTTTTGGCCATTGGGGAGTGGAAAAAATTATTTAATATTTCCAATGTCCAAACATCTTAATAAATTAGGCTTCCTTATTTAGATGTGAGTCACACTACCAAGGAAATAATTTTAAAAAGATAAAATATTTCATAAGTCTTGGAGGGTCTACTTAGGATTAGTAAAATAAATATAAAAAACCTGAAATCACGTTATTTTATTTTTTAAACGTATATTAGCCAAAAATCCCTTTTATATTATTTTATTACATCACTATTGGTTCATTATGAAGTCATAAAACCCAATATATATTTAACGGTATTGAATAATTATCCAAATATTTGACAGTCTAAAAAAATTTCTGAAAAAAACACTCTTAGATAATTATGATGTCCTAAATCCTAAAAAATATTAATTTTATCTAAATAATTTTATAAATATGTTAATTTTTTACTTTTAAAAAATTACATTTAACGAAAATTTATGGGTCTTGATAAAAAGGGCTTTCAAACCATAATAAAAATTTCAATTGTATTCATAAAAAACATATACAATAATTTATATTTAATAAAATGTAATTTAGTAAAAATATTTTTAAAAAATATTATTTAATTAAAAATCCACTAATTCATCAAAATAGAATACTTAATTAAATATTAAATAAAAAATATTATTTGTGTTTTAAAAAGTATTTACAAAGTAACAAATAATAACATGAATGTATATTAGTTAATCTATAAAAAATTATGCACATATTCATAGTGCTGGTGTATTGTTACATAACCCCTTATAACACCTATGTACGACCTAAGGGTAAGGTGTGTGAAAGTGACAGAATCTTGGTGTGGCTCGGATAACATCGCTCGGGTGGTAATCTCTATTAACGTCCACTTCTCCAACACGTAGTTCCATTCAAGCTTAACGTGTTGAAGCTCAGCTTGGCCTTGGTTAAGAGTGAATCCCAGTGACACTACCTCCTTTACGATCACAGAAAAATGGACTTTGTCTGGAGAAATTATACTAGATAAGGTCATCACTCCCCTTGTTTGAGTAAATTAGATTTGTTAGAGCCCTATATTTATACTGATAATGTGAGAACTGTTCAATGGATATATTAGAAAGAACCACAATTTTTAATGGTATTTTAAAATCCAAAAACATAAAACTAAGGAAGTGAATATGTTATATAACCATTTTACATAATAAGACATTTAATTAGATCAAGATAAATATTAATTAATTAATTCTTGGGTCATTAGAATATCATACCATATGTGATTTATCTATGTTATATTATTACCCCTTTATTATGAACTCCATGTTAAAATCATGTTTTGAGTAATTAATACTTCCCTTTTTATTAATGTTTCTGTTTTTTATTTTTTGGTCCTTTTAATTTTATCATCGTTGAATAATATCCTTAATTTTAAACATGTTGTTAATATTATATATTTTAATTATTTATTTATTTATTTTCATACATAATTTCTAGATATAAAAATTTGAATTACACAATTCATGGAAATGGTTGGCCATAAATATGAATGAATATTGTCTAAATTTCCTTGATGTATAGAATAAAAGAATAAAAAATAATATATCATATTTAAAAAAAAATTTTAATTTAATATATATATTATATATTGATAAAATTTAAAATTATTAGCATCCATGTAAAAATAATATGAAAAATGTACCACATCTTTTCCATGAAGCGGAGTCCACACATACACTTGTGTGATTATATCAATTTAAAATGGATATAAATAAAAAAATATGGGGGTGATATTATAGTTATATAAGTATAATTAAATGACATATATTACATAACTATGTTAAATAAATCATTACACACATATGTGGGAGGTGATGCTGGAAAATGAGGTACATTAGTTCTTGAGGTGGTTGTTTGGTATACACATGATCAAAATTTTAGTTTCCCATATTTTGAAAGACGTAATGGATATTTGTTAGGTGATTAATTTAATAAAAATTAAATATACTTGAGACTAATATGGTATTTTATCATCGTATAATTTAGGGTATTTTTATGATGTGCATGATGAAATAAAACAATATTTCATAGTTAAGAATTATACAACATCATTGTAGATCCTCTTGAGGTTTATTGATAAATCCTTCTTAAGAGATTTTATAAATCAATATAAGGACTCTAAGACATGGGTATAATATTAAGGAAAGTATGTTTTCATGATTTTTAGTAGTCAAAAGCACATTATATTGTGTATTTGGGAGGATATGATATGTTAATTTATAATTTTGGAAAGAAACTCACTATGAATCAACATTAAAAAGTCACTAAAAATCCAATATTAATATGTGATTCCAATAAATATTATTCTAATTTACTATATTATAGTTCATGGTATTGAATATGGATTAAATATGTCTATAAAATAGGATTTAGATAGATTCTATTATGAATATTACCAGCAAATTTTGGTACAACCCAGATTAAACCAATTTTAATTTTAATTATGGTAATAAATTAATATTATTTTAACTATTAATCACAAAGGAAAAATAATTTCACCTCATTAAAAAATATATATTATACTACTTCCAAAAATGTAATCCATTTTAAAATAAATTCATGCAATTGTAAGAAATTATCTAAATATTAAACTAAATGAAATGATAAAAAATGTCCTTTCCATAGAACATATTTATTTAAGTATAATATTTTATTAAAAAACTAATATAAAATTGATTAAAAAATAAATTTTATTTTTAAAAAATTAGATCTAATTTTAAATTTAAATCAATTTGGAAATAAAATTTATCATAATAAATATTTTAAATAAAAATGATGTTTTCAATGGAAATATGTATTTTCACTATTTTATGAAAAATAAATATTATCATGAAATTATAAAAAATATCACTAATATAATCTATAATTTGGAGTTAAAAAGTGAAGTTCACTTTTTCAAATAAATATTTTAGAATCAGAAAAAATTATCATTAGTATATTGTCGAAGAACAAAATAAAATACCATCTTATATAAAATACAATTTAAAATCATAAAACATGTTTCATTCTTATCACATCATTAAATAATTATTTTCGTCAGGTTAAAAAAATTATTTAATATAGTATATAAATTTTACCAAAAAAATTATTCATTAATATAAACTAATTTAATATATAATGATCAATATGCTTTGGGTGGATAAAAATTGAATTTTAGAAAAAAAATTAAGTTTCAAATGATATTTATTTTCATTTAAAATTAATTTTTTAAAAATTAAATTTTTAAATAATATTTAAACTATATGAGTTTTATAATTTTTTCATTCCTATTATTACTCACAAATTTAACAACTAGTTTTTATCCATCAGGATTTAATAATAAAAATATATTTTTAGTTCAGTTCTCTAAAACTCAAGGTTGTGTGTAACATGATTTATGAAAACATTAAATTTATTGAAAATATATATTTCAATGAAAAATATAGTGTCCAATTCAACTCTAATTTAAAAAAATTACATTATCACATTTTCAACATGTTCTTTATTTCTTTCTATTAGAAAATTCCTTCATTAATAAACCACATCGTAAACTGTGTGAATAAAAAATACTCAAAATAAATTCCAATGTAATCAATAAAATTAATTTTATATTATCCAAATCAATTATAAAATTATCCCAACTAAAACAATTATACCATCATTATAAATATATAAATTTTTCTCATTCCCTTACTCATATTTTTTTCCTTAAAAATAACATTTCCATTATATAACCATATTTAGGTTCATTAATAGTAGTCCATAAATTCATAAAAATAAAAAATGAAAAATTTCTAAAGAAAGATACATATATGTTTCATGATTCCTAAAACATAATTCTTGAGTTCAAATAGATAATAAAGTCAATCATTTATCTTCATTCTTAGTGTATTAACTGTTATTTATAATCTTATTCTCAATTACACATATGTCTTATATCTCTATTATAGTCGCTCTATCATTAAAAAAATACTCATAAAAAATGTTGATTTACTACATATTCATTCCCCCAGGAACATCTATTTTTATAAACCCCATGAATTTTAAATTTAAATCAATCAACCATTGATTATGGTTTTAGGAAACATTTATTATGATCCGTTATAATGACTAAAAATTTATATTTTTCTTGAAAATTACATATTTTCCACCTTTTCTCCAAAAATAAAACGCTTTCTTATTCCATTATTGCACTCTTTTGAGTGATTATTCCCACATTTTCAATATATATGATCTTTAATATTATTTCCTCTATGGTATCCACCAATTTATCTCTCAAAAAACTATATAATTATCTTCCGTGCTAAATCTGTGATTTCGTTGAGGTCCATTTTTGAATTATATAACATAATAACTGATTTCATATAATCATTGTATCTCAGACTCCATCTATAATCCATTTTGAATTTTCATTAACACAATGTCATTTGCATTTAATGAAACCAAAATTCCTTCTTGTTCACTACAGTTTTTTTAAATATAAAATGTATAGATTGAAATATTACATTCATACTGTTAAACCATATATTCATGAAATATCATTTTTATGATTCCAAAATCTTGATAACAAGTATTTAATAAATTAAGTATTAGGTATAATGTATTTATTTTGTGCTCATAATCTATTCAAATCATTCATGATGGTTCTTAAATTATTTTTAAATTTACAGAACATATCCAAAAAGTGTGCCAGATTAAGTGTTTAGTAAATCCCATTATAATTAATTATCTAAATATTTCTTGAAATCCATATTCATACTTTTTTTAGATATATTACCCCATGATGAAACTATGAAAGATCCACATCCACCATTATTATCATAATAGTGATGTAATTACTTGTAAACTACTCTCTCAATCATTAATTATAATTATAGGGCTTTTTCATATATTATGACGTATCCATAGAATTATCCTTATATATATCTCCCTAAGGATATAATTTATGTTTTATCTTCCACGTTTCTAATGTATAACTTAAACATTCCAGTAATTCCAAATAGTGTTACCAACACATTTTATACCTATATTTAAAAACACCTCATATTTTTTATCATTAGATAACAAAATGATCCAAGATATAATAATATTGGTGTACTGCCTTCAGAAAGTTGGAAATATACACAAATGGTTCATATGTGAACAACTTTGTCTCTCATTTAGATTATAATAACTGGATCCCAAAATAGAAATACCATACATAAAACTATCTTAAATACATAGGTAATGGAGACATCGGAAAGAGAGAGCTCATATTATAAATAATGGAAAACAGGATATATCAATTCTCACATAGTAATATTATGATCTCAGGGGTTTTAGGACATGATATTAAAATTTGAAAATAATATCCTATATAAAAAATATCATAATATAAACTCACGGAAGAATGCATGAAAAATCATAGGACAAGAATTATAATATAATCAATGCATATAATCCAGGAGATCAAAACATATAAACAGGCATGTGAAAAAACATAATCATATAACATATTAAACAAGTATTAATAGAAACATATTTTCATATTTAAATAAATTCATGATGTCTGGACCTCAAATAAACATATATACACTATATTAGGTACCCAAATAACCTTTTAAACAAGAAACCAGGTTTATATATAACTTTATGTATGTGAAACTAGGTCCACACATAACATTTTGGACATGAAACCAAGACAACAGAAAACCTTATGGATGTCAATCTAGGTCTGGTCATAACATTTTGAATAGGAAATCAGGCTCACACAAAACACAATTAAATCATTAGTTATCCATCTTTACATAATGAATTAGAAAAATATATATTTCTTGTCCCCCATCACAATATGAAAACAATAAATATTTTATATAATGTCTTATAATAATCATCATGACAAAACAACTTATCATGTGAAAAAATTGATTAATAAATATTTAATTAAGTCATTATATAATAACCAATGAAAATTAATTTGTTTCATAACCAGTTCATCATCATAATCATAACCCATTGAATGAAAATAAGAAATTGTTATCATTGGAACATATCACTTGTAAAACATACATTACCATAAAGTAAGTTATCTTTTATGGGAAATGATATTGATAGATCACTTGGAATATTTGATTTGGGAAATAACCTTTTAATTTTTTAATAACTAATTTGATGACTAAAAACTGAAAAAATTTATTAATAAAATCATTGACGACATGAATGTAAAAATATAGAGGATGATTTAAAACCATGATTAATCTGGATGGTCGGAAATCTCATTCAGATCATACACATTAAAAAATGATTACTCTGAAATAGTTATATGAAATGTAAAAAAGAAAAGATTTTGAAAATAAAAATAATATAACCTTGAAAAAATAGTTTAATAGAAAATATTTTGAAAAAAATACCTAATAAAAAAACATTCTCTAAATAAATTTTATAAACTAAGGATTTGGATGAAAATGATTTTCGAATGAAGATAAAAATAAATGTGATTGTATTTATAATGAATCCTTTTATAATGTGAGTATATAATGGGATAAAATTGAATTGAATAGATATTAATTTTATATATAGTATAAAATATAAATTCTCATGTGAAGAATAAGAGATAGAACACATGATTACTTCATTGTAACCAGAGTCATAAAAAATCCCATTAAAAATGTGATTGTAACACCAATCTCATACCACTATGTAAATAGTTTTTCAAAAGACATAAAATATTTTATATAATATTAATAAGTATATAAAATAAGTTTTATGAAAATATTTATAAAAAAAATTCATGGGTGATATATATAATCTATAGATTAAAAATATTGTGTGTAGGGAATCTTCCCCACAATAAAAAGTGAGACAAAAATAAAATATCATTTTTAAATTTTTTGAATAATAAGCCTCATTAAATAAAAACATCACATGAAACATTAAATATAAAAAAAATAAGTTTAATTAGTAAATAAATAGTCAAATACATATAATATAGACTAAATAAATGAGTGGTTTATATGTAACATGACTCCTAGAAATAAAGGAGAGGAAAGTGAACCCATACATAAATTAAAATTTTAATTAATGAATATTTGAAAATAATTTATAATAAATATATAATTATGCTATTTATATAATATAACATTACTTTCATATATCATATAATAAATGATTTACATATGGACGTTTTTTATAACTCCTTTAAAATTCCCTATTATATTTTGGTAATAAATGCTCTGTATCCAATGAATGATTTTTTTACATTGATCATGGTTAAATAATCTATATAATGTTAATAATTATATATATATGTTATAAATTCATTATATATGTATTCAGTAAAATTTTCAAGTGATAGGGATTGAAAATTAATTACACCATTCCTGGATACAGTAGAGAGTACATACACTTGAACATTGTTTCCATTTCCCTGAAGAATATAAAATAATAATGTTAAATAATATATTGACATTATAGAAAAGTTATTATTTTATATATATAATATATGTATTCCTTAAATATATCCTTACTACCATTCATGTAGGAACAGAATGGAAAACATTTCACATCACTTCGTGGAGGGGGTAGTATACACATAAGCACAAACGCTATTTCATTTTCCAATGGATTTGAATGTAAGAAGTAATACGTAATACTAGATGTATTAGAATATACTTATTTTATAAATTTTAAAAAAATTAAATCCATGATTATATATATCCATTAGAGTATGTTATGGATAACAAAGTACATCAGCTTTTGAGGTTGTAGCCCGTTGTACAAACAATCAACGATTTCAATTCACATTTTATGTAATAGGATATTGATTTTGGAAATGACATTAATTTGATAATATATCAATATATAGGATATAATTAAGTCATTTTATCATCATATTTGATGATTATTTGAATCATTAGATTATGAAATAAAACTACACGGCATAGGTAGATGTGTATATCTTATTCAGAGAACCTATATATGATTATACTTGATTTTTTATAAGGAGGTATTCTTAAAAAAATAAGTCATCTTGGACCTGTTTAAGGAATTATTATAATAATTTGTGAAGTAAATGGTTTAAAAAATATAGTATTTTCAAGAGTATATAGGAGGAAATTTCATTTCATTAGTGGAGAAGGAACCCACAAGGAAACTACTTCAAAAGTTCCCAAGAATATCTAAAGTGATAAATAAATTCCAATGAAAAATGTTCAAAATGATTATATATTATGTATTGGGTTGTTTTAAGGATTAAATATATCTATAAAATATTATTTATTCAATTTTAATTTATAAACGCAAGCATATATTTTTTAACCCCCAATAACCCTACTAAAATCATTAATCTGGTAACTGATTATTACTATTATTGTTATTCATTATGACAAAATATTATGTAAATATTATTAAATACTACTAATTAAGATGATTATTTATATATAATAATTTTTTTTAAATCATATTATAGATTTGGAAGGATTAAATTTATATTTGAACAGGTAGATGTGTTGAAAAGTTGTTTTCCAAATAAAATTATTTAGGAGGTATATTTTTTTTCGAAACATAACATAATATTTATAAAAAAAATTAACTAAATCAGATTGATCATAATATAATTGAACAAATTTTACTTTTATAAAAAATGGTATCATTTAAATTAATATTTTAGAAATTTTAAATTAAAACATAGACTTAACAATAAGTTCTTTTTAGTATTAATTTAAAATTAATCCTTTCATAAAATTATCAAACATTCACTGTAAGATAATTGTTTCATTATGATTTAAAAAATGAAATATCATTTTTCAAATAAATTGTTTACAATAGGAATAATTTATTTTGAAATTAATGGACAAGATTTGATGAAATAAATGTTTTTAAAAAATAAAATTTTTAAACATTAAACATGATTTATTCTTTTCCAATGATTTGAAAAAAAATTATCAAATTAATAAAATTTTAATTAATTACATAATATATAAATTTTCATAAAATATTTCACCTATAGTGATGAAATTAATTCTTTGGACAATAAAACATCAACCACATTAAAATATTTCTCCTGAAAATCATTTCTTTTAAAAGGAAATTATTATTATTATTATATATATTCCTTTGATAAAAAATAAAATTAATTTACTCATGTGTTAACCATATAATATTAAACCATTGTTTATCTGTATTCATACCCTCCACTATAATATAAAAGTTATAAATATCATGTTTAAAAAAATTTAATAATAAACGTATATTAAGGTACTCCCAAACTCATTCTTGAGTATAACATAAGATATTGAAAAAATAAAATGATTTTAAAAAGAATATTTCATATAATATCAGGGTGTTACACGATATGGAATCATTTTTACCATTAAAAATTATATTATTTTTACTATTCAAATATGGGTGGGATTAATGTCTGAACATGATGAAAACATAAAAGGGGAAATTTGGAATCAGGATGCCAATATTCCAAATGAATAATGTGCACTAAAATTTCCCCTCATATGTTTCTCACAAATCATGTGATCTAGAATTCCTAAATTTGGGAAGTTATATTACATTTTCATAGGTTATGGTAATTAGAAATAATAGAGGTACTTTTTTGGTTTATAAGGTATACCCACCAATAACAATGAATTTTGTTTCTCCCTAATTGATTCATAATCCTCAGATAGGGAAGGATATATGGGGAGTGGCTTTTAATTCTCACATGATTATATTTGAAACATTTCAGCCAAACATGTTTATTGAATTTTAATATTCAACTAAACAATATCTTATAAATTTTATTCATAGAGAAGACCTAGAGAGTGAATCCTATAATATATTCTAGGTTTTTAATTTATGGTTTTCAACCTGGTGAGTTATATGCCTTCATCCATAGGTAGTTTATAGTCTTGAACTTGGGACTAATATAGAAAATATTCATGGTTAAATTAAATTAATTGAATGATTAGGCAATGTATATATTATCATGGTTAATTTAATCAAAACATGAATGAAATCACAATACCACATGGGAATCTTATGTAATATTTGAAGAAGGATTAGAATCTAGATGCTTAAACCATTATGTCATCCTATTTACAGTATATCATTAAGGAATAATAAGTGGGATTCCACATTCTTTAATTTAAATTTAGAATGATTCATGAATTTATATCATCAATGGAATTCAAATCCATATTAATATTTACAATACATAATGTAATAATCAAAACACGAGGCCATGAATATAAAAATTATGAGATGAAACAAATACATTAATGATGATTAATTTCTATTATTTTATGGAAAAGTACTTATTTAATGTATTTCTTATGTATGGATATTAGAGGACATTCCCCTTAGGTTGATACCATGTAATCAAATGGATGTGATCTGTATTGTGGCACTTAAATGAAAGTAAAAAAATTATCATCTGTAGTAAAATAAACACAATGTAGGTAGTAGTGATAGAGTTTCCAAAATTGAAACATTTATGAAACATTGTGAATTAAATTAAGAAAAATCATTCATGAGGAGATAATTAAACCTAAATTTCATGAAACTGTGCACTGAACATTGTCTCTAGGTGAATAGTTTTAAAATATAATTTCATCATCATGATTATAAGGGAAAATATATAAGGAATTTTATAAAATATTCCCAGACTAATGGGTCAATCAAGCATAAAATTATATTTTTTAGGTCATATGATAGTACCATTTTTTTTTTGATTTGTCAATCAGGCAATCTATTTTTTTCTTATTTTGTGAAAGGGTATAAAATAGCCGGTAAATATATAAATTACACTAAATTCAACATTTATGGGATTTTTAACTAGAAAACTAAATGTCTCATTATTTTTTCATTTTTAAGGTAATCTAGTTCAGATTGTTGAGAACAATAGTTTCATGACATACAAACATGACCTAAAGAAGAAAAAATTTATATAGTTTCAAGTGAAAAATAGGCCCAATTTAAATATGTAGACATGTAAAATTAAAAGTCCCTCATGGGAATAAAACCTAATTTACAATCCTATTTATTTGAACGAGGGGCCTAGAATTTATAATAAATCATATTTGATCATTGGGGGATTATGTTTATTTCTATACAGCATTGACCACTAATTTTTGTGGGTTATGATCACAATAAATTAACCAAAGTGTGATATGGATTATATAAAAATTGTATAGAAAACATGACATGAATAAATAGTCCAATTATATAATATATAATCCCATGGATAGGTCTACACAATTTGAAGAATTAATTAAGAGACCCAAGATTATAATGTAATAAAATATCAATGAAAGGTATTGAGATATAAATTCTTCAAACACCTATTTCATATAAATTGATAATGATTTATATCTAAACATGAGGAATTTTTATTATAAATAAATTATATGGGATAATAAAAATTTGTTAAACTGTTGAATAATATTTTAAATATGTACTTCACATTGATTTCTTCATGGGAAAATGTGATTGAAGGGTAATCTCACCCAAATAAAATCATTCATATAGCATTGAGGTTCTTATATGGTGGTAGTGATATTATAATGTAGAGGATATTTCTATTGTAAATACATGTTCTTATTAATGAATGACGATAATTGTTTTTTGTGATTAAAAAATATAATTTAAAATGGTGTGATTATGAGAAATATGATATAAAAAGATGGAGTGTTAAATTATAGTCTAAAATTAAAATCAATTTATCTATGATATTTATTTGGAGATGATTATTCATGTATCCAAATCTCTGATTCATTCAAAAACATATTATGTAGAAATCAGAAAATATCATAAATTGATAGGAATCTAGCATCATGTAGTTCATGTGAGGTTTCTAAATAGATATCTCTCATCAAAATTATATAAATTGGGTGAATCCGCATTAGATTTAGGTATAGAGATATAGACATGTAATATATGATTATTTCATTTTAATAGATGAATATTCAGTACTTAATATAAATATCAATTCCAGAATCGTATATCTATAGTATCATTGGAATCAATAAATCATAAACAACCGGTTAATAAAATATCTACATAGTCTCACAATTATTTCATCATAATTACCAAAATATTATGATATATAATACTTAATAAATTTCTTCATTAACTATGGAAATTAAATATAATCAAATAGAGAGATAATCTACTAAGTAAGTGTAAACAAGGGGTATATTAGTGATCACTTAAGAATAAGATGACAATAATTGATTAAGAGCATGATATAATTGTTTTGAAACCATACATTATATTTTAAAGATAATAATATAAATACATGGAATAAATCATGGTTGAGCATGAGATATGAATCATTAGAGAATCCAGGAGCATAAACCATTATTTCTTAACATAGGCATATGTAACGTCCTATTTCGGCAAGCCGCCCAGAGGTGCCTCGTTCCCTGTTAGTCAAATGGAATCAAGCGCATTTCCATGAATGCTAGAGGATGTCAACTAGCAGTGAGGGCCTTAGATGTGATAGTGGGTAAACTATGCCCTCATTGTCATAGTAACACAAAAGAAGTAAAATAGATAGCAATAGAGGAAGGTGTAATAACATCATAAAACAATAAAGAGTGGATGACTGAATGTAATAACTGGAGGACACATATATAAATGATGAATGATACATATGTCTAGGAAAGTATCCAAACAAGTCACAATGCTGGAATACAGTACCAAACCAAAGTAAAAAATAAAAAAAGAAAATAGATCCAAATCATCGCAAGCCTCAGCTGGGTCCCATGCTCCGAAACATTACAATAATCAAGTACCTGAACTATAAGGGTGCTTACCCTTATTAGTCCTGGAACAATATAATCTGTTTGGTCCTAAAAGCATGACCTAAATAGGGTGTGATACGAGTCCCAGTAGGCAACAACCCAAAGATCTATGCCTAAATGTCAGTGAATATATATGGCAGGAAATAAAAAAAATGAAGCATTAAATAAGGAGGTACACATAGTAACAATACAAAAAATTCAATTTCATTCTTTTTTATAAATCATGTAATCATATAAACAAAAGCAGGTAACCCTATGGGATGTACTCATAGCCTAACCCCTCTATTTGATCCAAACAAACACAAGCATCCCTCTATGAAGTACACATAGTCTAACTCCTCTAGTTTAGCTTTAGAAAAGAAACTCTGAGGAAGCACTCAACATCAATTCTCCATGTGGTCTCGTATCAGTAACTAATAGACACTATGAGGAAGCACTCAACATCCCATTCCCCATGTGGCCAATATTGAGTAAACTAAAGACACTCTAAATGATCACAAAGTCCATCCCCCCTATGGTCTCTCAATGAAATAGTAAAAAAGAAACGTTGGAGAATCCCTCGGTGTCCATTATCCCTATAGACTACCACACCAGGTTCCCATAGCCCTGTTTAAGTTAATCATTCACAAACTATATGCAACATCCCAAGTAAATCTTAATAACTACTTGGATAAATAGTCTACAGTATCTCACAACAAGTCAGATAAAATAACTCCCTCATAACAATACTAGGAATGGAAAACAAAGCAGCAGCCTAATAGGCAAAGCAAGACCAAACAATAAAAATAAGAAAACATGGGAAAAACATCCATATCTTGGAAAAGATAACACTATTCATACATAGTTGACCTTTATCCAAACAATCAACACATAGTGGGAAATAACAAGGATAACACACATAAACACGCAATACCCCCCACAAGGGTATTGGGAACATTTGCACATATAACTCATGGAATAACTACAAAAAGTCACAAACCACATACCTCAATGTCTTAAGATCAATTTACATGAACCTTGGGCCTTGAATCGCCCAAGAAAATCATAGATCATCAAAAACACAAAAAAAATCAACTGAGGATATCTTTTAAAAGAGGATAAATTAGGAAACATGGTTTTAGAAGAAGTAATAACTCAGCGATGTGATTCCAACACAACTGATAGTGTTCGTATCAGAAATGGAAGGTAATTTGAGGGCTCGGCGACGATCTGGTGATCTCGTTCCCTCCCCGATGAGATAGGTCGAGAAGAAGAGGGTTCTGTCCATTAGACGTGACCTCGTCCTTTTCACAAAATAAAAATAAAGTACATGGTGTGTTCTTTAAAATTACATGGTGTATACTTGCCTTTTCCAGCCTCCACTTTAGGTGCTCTCCAGGTCACCACACACAGCCCTTTACTCAGCTGTTACACGACTAGTACATGGTCACCTACAGCAGCCGAGTACACGACGTGTACTTAAAGTACATGGTGTGTACTCTTGAAATTTCTAGAAACACCTCTATTTCTAAATATCAACCAGAAAAAAAACGTACGTGAATAGAAGATTCAGGTTCTAAAAAACTTCCCCATTAAAGAAATATGTCCCTAGATTTCCCTAGGATGTTGGCATAAAAGAAGAATCATGGAATAGTTTCGGCCACTAAGATTGTACAACGGGCTCCCTCTCCCAAGTCTCATCGTATACTCTCATGTGTTGTCATATCCCTCGTACCAGAGGAATAGACTGGCCACAATGAACCTTCTCACTTCGATCAACAATCCGGATATGACGCTCCTTGAACAAGGAAACCAACTCGAGCTCATCATCCTCGCGTATAAAAACATGATATGGGTGTAAAAAGTAATGTCGGAGTGGAGAAACATAGAATACATCATGCATATATTTATACCTATTAGGTAATTTTAGCTGATAAGAAACCAGTCTAACTCTCTACAAAATCTCAAGCGGTTCGATGTACCTCGGTGAATGCTTACCCTGCCTCATAATCCTCCTATGTCCCAACCTCAGTGTGACATATAGGAAACCCTAATCACTGACATCAAACTCCATAGTTCATCTCCGTTGATTAGCATAAGACATCTGCCATGACTGTTCAATAGTCATCCTCTTTTGAATAAACTCTAACTGCTTTGTGGTCTCTATGACAAGATGATGTCCCAACATAGTTACCACTCCATCCTCCAGCAAGCATAAGGGAGATGGAAATGGACTACCATACAAAGCCTCAAAAAGTTCCATCTAAATAGATTTATTAAAACTATTATTGTAGGAAAACTCCACAAGAGGTATGGGCTTCTCCAAAGAACCTTCAAAATCCAAGATACATGCTCGAAGTATGTCCTCAAGCACCTAAATCGTACGCTCGAAATGTCCATCTGCATAAGTATGGTAATATCTACTCAGAAGTACTTGTATACACAAAGGCTTCTCTACTCCCCACCGGACCTGAGAATTAAAACATGCATATCTATCCGATACAATGGAGTGGGGAACACTATGTGGGAATACAATCTCTCGGATGTACAATTGACCTCGGTCATCAACAATGATGGTCACCATGATCAGAAAGAAGTGAGAAAACATTGTGAGTCTATCAATGAGAATCCAAAATGCATCATTCCCTTGAGGAAACATATGTAAATCCATCATGATGTCCATCGTAACATCATTCTGTTTCCACTCGGGAATGGATAACTGCTAAAAAAGCCCTACTGGTTGCTGATGCTCCACCATCAACTGTTGATAGATGGAACATCTCTTGCCAATCCCACCATCATCTCTCTTTATACCTGGCCACCAATACTGATGATGTATATCACGATACATCTTCATGAAACCATGATGAACTACCCAAACTGAGGAATGAATTTCTCGCATCAGATCCTCGCGTATGTCTGCTGTCACCCACACATATCCATGAAAACTGAATATCTCATCATTACCTACTGTCCATCCAGGAATGGGGTCCTCTCCTGACACAATCTCCTATAATACTAGGCCTTCAGAATCATATATATGTCTCATTATCACTTGATCATGAAGTGTAGAGGTAACAACTACAAAAGATAAAAATGTCTTCCCCTATCTGTCATGAACCTCTAAATCAATCTCAGAGAACATAGCCATATGCTACCACTAACTATTGACCTCCTGACCTACCTGTATCTATGTTCTCCTGCTCAATGCATCAGCCACTTCTTTTCCCTTCCCAGGCATGTAGGCAAGATCAATGTCAAAATACTGATGGTACTCAACCCACCTCTGTTGTATCGAATTCATGTCATGCAGAGTGAAGATATACTTGATACTTGTTTGGTTGGTTAACACCACAAAATTCTCTCCCAATAGGTAGTGTCTCCAACAAAGTAATTCATGGAAAACTGCATCCAACTCAAGATTATGTGTTGGGTAATGTTTCTCATGTGTCCTCAACTGTTGAGACCCGCACACAACAACCCTTTTTTCTTACATAATAACTACTCCATTCTTGATACCTGATGCATCACACTACACAGTATAGATCATTCCCAACTTTAGAAATACTAGTATCAATGCTGATGTCAACCTCCCTTTCATCTTCCGAAAGACTGACTCACAAGAGTCTGACCACAATTACTATGCACCCTTCTTATTCAGGCTCTTCAGTGGCGCTGCTATGCGTGAGAAGTCCTGTATATAATATATGTAGTAACCAAACATCCTTAAAAAACTTCATACCTCAAATAAATTCTTCAAATTCCTTGAGGAAACTATTTGTATCACTCTCACTAGGTCTACTGATACTCCTGGATCTAAGATAACATTACCCAATAAGTGAATTTGGTCCATCCCAAAGATTCAATTTGGGAGCATATCATATAACTGATTATCACTCAGTGTACTCAAAATGATCTCAAGATGTGTGGCATGGTCATGTTGAATGTGAGAGTAAACCAAGATATAATCCATGATGACCACCATGAAAGACTCCCATGTATGGATGGAAAACTCAGTTCATTAGTGCCATAAAAATTAAAGGTGAGTTTTTTAGACTGAACAGAATAACAACAAACTCATATATACCATACCTACTCATAAATGATTTAAGAGGTATTTCTGATGGTCAAACGCAAAACTAATGATAACCATATATCAAGTCAATCTTCCAGAATACTCGATCACCTCGAAGATGATCAAAGATATCATCATTCCTCGTCAAAGGATATTGGTTCTTTACTTTCAACTTGTTCATATTTAGATAATCCACACAAAGTCATAGGTTACCATCTCCCATTTTAGCAAACAGGACAGGTAAACCCCAAGGAGAAGTACTGGGCTAGTTGAAACCATTTTCTTAAAACACCTCCAACTGCTTCTTGAGCTCCAGTAACTCAGGTGTAGCCATCCTATAAGGAGGAATAGACACTGGTTCATCTCTTGGCACTAGCTAAATAGAAAATTCAACCTCTTGCTCTAGAGGCAAACCAGAAAAGTCCTCTAGAAAGACATCCATGAAATGATCCACCACTAGAGGAAATTCCAAATTTGAAGTCAACTGTGAAGTCCAGTGGTCATCCAGATATAGACTAGAATTCTGGGCTATAACGCCTCCCAACCCATGATGCTCGGGTCCTTCTCTGCTCTCCAATAAATTACAGTCACCCTTATGAAGAAAATATTTTCCCACTGGTGATGTGAAACTCAACATATGACGATATCAATTGAGAACTGCCTGGAAGGTAACTAACCAGTACATCTTGAGAATGAATACATATCCTTTCATCTCAAGGAAATAAAGGTCCCACAAAAAGTGACACCCACCAACCCCAATAGGGAACTCATTGAACTGAGGTATACATATCTTTCTTGTCCCCAATAGTGTGTCTAGTATTAATATATCAACAAAAGAATAGATAAAAATCCCATGGCTCTCAAAAATAGAAAAATATATAAAGTTATGGGAATCCCATATATCAAAAAGATAAGAAGCTAATGCTTAGGAAATTAGGATCGTACCACTGACTGTAGAGGGTCTGGGATCATGATTCTACTAGGTCTGCTCCACCGCAAAAGCCATACTTGAACTGCGGCCCTACGACCCTGCCTGACCACCCTGATCCGATCCACACTACTATTGATGAAAGCCTGGACACTCGGTACCACAACCATGACCTCCACCTCGGCATGAATGGCCTAAAGTACTCCAGTTCTCTAATGGATAAGAAACTAGTGGTGCTACTTCTGAACATGGATTCATAGAAGAACTCTTATCACCAGCTTCTGGTGAGAAAAACTGAGAGAAATGCTGAAGATGACATGTTTTTTCACAAGATTGGCACTCCACTGGGTCTCTCGGCAATGTGGCCTTGTATTCCCACTCTTCCCACACTGGTATCACACCAATTGGATACGAGAAAAAGTGTCTCACCTCCTTGGATCCCCACACGTAGACTCCCAGTGGTGCTTCCTGATATTAGTAAGAGGGATAAAAACATCGGATGTCAAACTTCTCTGGCCCACCACTCTAGATTTCCTCATTTTGCACTTCGTGATTAGCACCTGGTGGACTATAGAAGTGATGGAAGTAAACCTAAATATGTTCACTTAAGATCCGATGTCATGCATGAGACCATCCTCAAACATCCTTGCAAGAATAACATACCACCTCTTCGAAAAAGAATGAAGCAAATATTCTCCATGAAGCAATAAGAATAATCCATAACTGAAATATTACCCTTCTCTGGACTCAAGAACTCTCGGGCTCGATCATCCCTCATTGTATCCGGGGAGAAGTAGTCATAGAAGGCATGTTAGGACTCATCCCATGCTATAACCTACTGATTTCCCACCTGCGAGATTCCATCCGACCATCTCTTGGCAGAATCTTGAAGTACATACGTATAAAGCGTCACCCTCCTATCTGGAGGATTCTCCAGATGCTCGATGATAAGAAGCATGGATTCAAAAAATGACAGTGCAGCCTAAGGTCCTCCTTCTCCAGTGAAAGTGAGAGGATGTTTCTATAGGAAAACAAGCTTCAACTCTACCATAGAAGGGGAATGATGTGGTACTCCTGGGAAATTCTGAATATTCATCAGAAAGACCTCTCGGAACTGTGGGTTAGAACCTATGTCCGGAATGACGGAAGGTGCCAAGACTGGCACAAATGGATGATCTTCCTGTATTTCCTGATAATCCATCTTCGGTTTCTGTTCACTACTTTGTAACTAGCAGAAAACTGGAGGACGACTCAGTGGTATGACTCTACAAGGTCAAGCACACACCATAGATCAAGATCAACAGGGACTAAAATGTAGCAGATTAATATGGGAATAAGATAAATAAATAAATCATGTTTTTCAAAGCATGGATACACAGCGCGTAAAATGCCGACACGATGTGTTTACTTAATCCTTCACTTGGGGCATGTAATTTTTCCAACCTAGCATTTGTAACACTCCAAACACATGGCGTTTCATCCTAACACACGGAGTTTACTTGAATCCACTTTCCCTACCAGAGTTCTTCTACTAGTCTAGGACATACAGTTTCCCTATAAGAAGACTACATGGAGTATTAGTTCTAGACACGGCATGTCCCAAAAAAACATCACTAACTCGTGTTGTTAGTTACACCACCGGTTACACGACTGACTCTAAATGGCATGTTTGTCCAAGACACAACATGTACTATAATGATTTCACCGACCCGTGTTGTTCCCTACGTGGTCGGATACATGGGTTACGTTACAGGACATGTTCAATCATGACACAATGTGTATAACTTATGTTTTATGCATCTGTGTCATTAGTCGCACAGGTGGACACATGGTCTTCAGGACACAACATGTACATCTGGAGCACAGTGTGTTCCAGAAAAGATTTACCAACCCCGTGTCTCTACCAACACATCCAGTGACACGGTTATATACTACACAGCAAGTACATACAATAAATGACATCTACTTAAGAAAAGCATTTCCTTCCCGAATAGAAGGACACATGGAATATATTTATCATTACACGTCGTGTGTTCTAGTTTCTTCTAAATATTATGCCAAGAAACTACTCCGAAGCCTATAAAAACACTAAAACAAACATTAAAGTGCCAAATTCTAATCTTTGAGGGCCTATACTTACCACAAATCAGTGTTTTACATCTTATACATGTTATATTCAAGAAAAAAACAATACAATGATCCCCCAAATTCCAATCCATGAGGGCCCATTACACCTCAAGAACCAATTTTTGGAGTCCTATCAAACAAAACCATACAGAAAACAATACCTTATCAAAAAGCAGGTATTCTATCAAGGAATATATCACAACAACATGCATATCTATCACAACATCATGCAATGACTAATGCACCCTAAAAGGAATGAAAAGAATGTATGACATGTGATCTATAAAAAGTTCTTATATGATGCATTAGATGGAATAACCTCATATCATGGGGTTTCAATTGAAATATAACCTCAATAACATCTAGGATAATAGAACAATACATGTGAATCACTCAATGGTGAAATCAAATCTACTGTAAAATTTAAAAACAAGAAAAATTACAATAACCAAGGTAAATTGGTTTTCCATGTACACGGGTTTGATACTCCTAGGCATAGATTATTTTCAACTACATATTACTTTTAATCCTTGGATATAGGAACCAAACGGTAAGTCAAGAAGAAATTAATTCCTCTAATACCACTTTCTAACATCCTTGTTCTTGAAGCCTCCTAGAGGAACCCCTTACCCAGTTGGTCATATGGATTCAAGCTCATTTCCCCGAATACCAGAGAATTCTGACAGGTAGTGAGGGCCTTGAGTGTGATAGTGTGGAAACTATGCCATCATTGGAAGAGTAACATAGCAGAAGTAAAATAGATAGAAATATCGGAAACAGTAATAACACCATACAATAGTAAAGAGAGGAAGACTGTATGAAATAATTAGAGCACACATATATAAATGATGCATGATACATAGGTCTAGGAAAGAAGAAAAACAAGTCACAATGCTGGAATACCATACTAAACGAAAGTACAAATGAAGAAAAAGTAAACAGCTACACAGCATCACAAGCCTCATCTTGGTCACATGCTCCCCAGCACTACTGCAATCATGTACCAGAATTATAATGGCTCTTGCCCTTATTTACACATACAATAATATAATCTGTTTGGGACCAAAACCATGACCCAAATAGGGTGTGAGACGAATCCCAGTAGTCAACCACCCATTGATCTATTCCGAATAGTCATTGAATATATATGGCAGGAAATAAAAAAAATGAAGCAGTAAACAAGGAAGTACACATAGTAACAATCCTACAAATACAATTGAAGTCATTTTCATATATCAAGTAAGCATATACAAAATCAGGTAACCCTATGGGAAGTACTCAAAGCCTAAACCCTCGGGTTTAACAAAACAATGCCAAGAAACCCTCTAAAAGTACAAATAGTCTAACCCTCTAGTTTAGCGTTAGCAAAGCCACTCTGAGGAAGCACTCACCATCAATTTCCTCGGTGATTTCATATTGGTAACTAATATGCACTCTGAGGAAGCATTAAACGTCCAATTCCCCCTATGGACCATATCGAGGAAACTATATACACTCTTAGCAATCACAAAGTCCATCCCCCATATAGTCTGACAACGTCACAGTAAAACAAACACTCTGAAGATGCCCTCAGCATCTATGCATCATACAGTCTACAACACCAGGTTCCCACAGCCCGGTGAATGTTAATTGTGCAAAAACTATATGAGGAAAGAAAATTGAACTTCAAGAACTACTTGGATAAATATTATATATTATCTCACATCATGATAGATAAAATCATTCCATCTGATAAATACTAGGAATGGAAAAAAAATCATCAGCCTAATATGAAAAGGTAGAACAAATGGTTAAAACAACCAAACATGGGAAAAACATCCATAGCATGGAAAAGTTAATCTTATTCATAAAAAATTAATTTCTATCCAAAAAACAAGGCATTTCATGTAATAATAGGGCTGACACAAATAAAAACGCAATACACCGAACAAGGGTATTGGGCATTTTTGAACATCTAACTCAAAGAATAACTATGGAAAGGCACAAACCTCCTACCTTAGCATCGTGAGATTGATATACATGAACATTAGGCCTCGAATTTCCCTATAACTATATAGATCTAAAAAAACTCTAAAAATGATCAACTAAGGATATCTAGTTAAAGAGATGAAATCCGGAAACTAGGTTCTAGAAGAAAGATGAACTCACAGATGCGATTCCAACACAACCGATGGAGTTTGGGTTAGAGAACGGATGGCGAGTCAGCGGCTCAGTGATCATATGGAAGTATCATTCTCTCTCGGACAAGATAGGTTGAGATGAATATGGTTTTGTCCATCATACCCATCCCCGGTCCATTTAATGAAATAAACAGAAAGTACACCGCGTGTTCTTTAAAAGTACACGGCACATACATTCTTTATTTGGCCTCTGCATTAGGCGGTCTCTAGGTCACCACACATCGAATTGTACTCAGCTGTTACCCAGACAATACATGGTCACCAGTGGAAACTGAGTGCATGGTGTGCACTTAAAGTACACGGTATGTACTTCTGAAATTTCCAGAAACACTTCTTTTTCTCAAAAACATCCAAAGAAGAAAAATGTACCTGAAAAGAAGATCTGGGTTCTTACCACATAAGACTGTGTTTATAGGTATACAAAAAATTATAGAAAATAACATTATTAATAGTAAATGTTCATTTCAAAGAGTATCATAGTGGATTGGATTCACTCCAAAAACCATTGTTGTAGTCAAGGTTCAATCCCCAAACAATCATATTATATATATTCAAATACTTAACTTGGTTCAATACCCATTATAGTCTTGATTATCTCATGTTATATCATTTTCTCTCCAATTCATTGGAGGGTGATATAGGTTCCACTAATCACAAATTCAAATAGAAACTATGAGTTCAAAAAAAATATAAAGGAATAATGATATTAGAACAATGAAATATAATTTTTTTTATTTAATTTTCATTGTATCAAAAACCATGTAAAATAATTAGGATTCATAAAAATATCATCATTTCATCAGCGGAAAACCCATGGAATAGAAACATGTATCTAACCATTGTGTTATAAAATTCATGAACCATATATAAAAATATTAACAATGGTAGACATGGATAATATCCCAATTAAAGAATATGTGTAATCATTGTAATTTTTCATTAATTAATAAAAATACAATTAAATTATCATTAAATTACTTTTTAATAAAATGAATCATACATTTCAAAATCAATTATTAGAAAATCAAAAAATATATAAATTAAAAAAATTTGTTTTAATGTACCCTCATTGGATTTAAAAGAATATTAAAATAATAAAATTGGTAATTATGGTGGGAAAATTCAATCATTCAGAAAAATTTGAAAAACAATCATTCCTTAATTTTTTCTAAAAAGTTAAAAAGTAACTCATTAGGATGATTCAAAAAAGATTCCATTATTTTATTAAATTAAAACATGTATGAACTTAACATTAAAAAATCAAATGAAAATCGTAAAACAATTATGTAAAAGCTATTTATGAAACATATATATAGATTGTAAACAATTTTTTACTAAAGAGATAAAATATGTAGATTTTCATAAAAAAACAAATTTCCAGTATTGTGAGTTCTAGGTTGTAAGATATGAAATTAAATAAAATGTATATTAAATAAATTACTAAATTATAACAAAATTGTTCAATTTCTTGGGAGATATTTTATATGATATCATAATTGAAGACTATATCTGAAACAATCATGATAAATGGTTATATTATAAGGTAAACCCCATAAATCATGTTTCCCCTTTATCAAAAGCACTCTGAATGAATATATATTAAATTTTATTTATTATAATTATTAACCATAATCATTTTCATACATATACTATCATAGTTTTTCCTATATTACATTTCAACACCCATATTAATCAATAATTTCTCATTCAAATCGACATTTCCATGTGTTAACTGGTTCATTTATCATGTGTATTCATACTCAGTTCCTATTACATTTAGATTCATTCTATATTATTCATAATATTAATCATGATTTAAATATCATATATATTAATTATATAAAAAAATGACTCATCTATAAAACATAGGGAGCTAAAAATTGATTACAACCCTCATGTCGATGGTATGGTGTATGTACACATGAACTATGTTTTCATTTTTTGACAGATATAAAAAACAGAGTTATAAATATTAATTCTCCTTTATTTGATTGTTATTATAAAATATATGTCATATATATTCATTAAATTCATCCTCATTATCCCTAATTAAAAGATTAACTAAAAAAATAACATCACTTTGTGGAGTTAGTAGTCCACACATACCAACGAAATAAATTATCATTTCCTAAAGGATGTGATATTATATTCATTTATGTCATATTATAATTCCAGAAGTATAATTATTTAATTAATGAAATATATAAAAAATAATTCCATTATTATACCCATCCATATAATATGGTGATGAAAAATTAATTTCATCACTATTTGGGAAAAATATGCCATTCTTATGCTAGAATGATATTATCACATATATTTTCATTGTAAGGGGTATGTAATGGTGTTTTAATAATAAAAATAATATTTAAAATTATTTAGGGAACATAATATATTATTCAATGATAAATACAAAAGATTTATAGTAGTTAAAAAGGAGAACAAATATATGTTATTAGGTATGGTGAATACATATTTTTTTATGATACTACTTTAGATATTATATAATGGGATTTAGGGATGATATTTTGGGAAGGTAAAAAATCTCTATAATAAGTATATTTATGTTTATAAGAGACATTTTCATAGTGGTTTTTGAGTTTGGTGGAATAATTTGGTGGAAATATTTGATGGGGGAGGTCCCCTTTTATAATTTATGTTAGGGGAACTTTTTGAGTTACAAAAATGAATAAATGTTAATAAACTAATTCTCAATCCATACACCTCAACATATAAATTTATTAATTTATAAAATATGATAGGGTAAAAATAAATAAAATGTTTTATAATTTTAGAATGATTTATATATTTTTAAAGAACTTCATTTTGAATAACTCTTAGTTATCCAATTTTAATTTTCATTGAGGGAAAAAATATTGTATTAAGGGGTGGTAATTTTTAAAATATTTGGTTACAATTGGACAATAAATAAAAAATTAATAACAATTTTAATCATATTAGTATCAACTTATTATATTTTATATTTTTTATTATTTTTAAATAACCTAACACTATATTATTTTGATCAAATAATATGATAGAAACGTTTGTCACTCTTCATTTAGTTTAACTTAAAATATTTAAAGAATAATTCTGAATTCAATTATAATCATTTAAAACAACATCAATATGTTATATTCAGCTATAAAATTCATTTTAAATTATTTTCTCTAAGTCACATTCTTCATTTTCTGAATAAACCACTGTGTGGATAAGTGGGAACCTCACAATAAAATGCAGACAGAGAAAAACTAGTGGAAAGGCTAATTTAAGATAATAGTATATTAAAAAGTAATAGAGTTGATAATAAAGGGGAACAGGAAGCGTGTGGTCACCTTGAGACCACCGTGAAAGAAAAGTGAAAATCATCAAACCACAAACCACCATTAAAGATTCAAAATTCAAAAACATTAATAAACATTCAAATAGGTCACTATCACCCACCTCGGTAAGAAAAACATCTCAAACCACTCAAGTAATAGGAACCTCGAGCCGCGAGCTAGAACTCCCCTCATATCACTGCCTCCGCATAGTTACTCGCACAAATTCCAGCCATCATCAGGATCTCTAGAACAAAATCACATAGTCTTTACCAATGAAAACATAAATTCACCTTGCAAAGAAGCTGAAAAAAAGGAAAAACAACACTAAAGGGACTCAAAAAGGGAGAAGACAACCGTAGACGTGCCTCCTATAACACACACTTCTCGCATGAACACATCCCAAAGCCACTATGGAATCCATATCACCAAACCTAGAATCCATAGTAGTGTGTGAGTAGATATTGAAACCAGAAAACCATAGATATTTTTGTGGGGAAACCTAAGGTCTTCGTTGACATCGATGGGAGGGAGACAAGCATCACCCCCAAACCAACAAAGAGAACATCTTAAAAATCCATCACAACTAAACTAGAATGAACAATGGGAAAAAGAGAGAATAACATCAATATATCACCAATAAAAGGGAAGTTTGCAATAGTTTCAACCCCCAATACACTGTTAGCTGCTCAAACCTCACCTCCCATAACTTCATCCGAAAACACTACAATAGGCCGACCTGGTAGAGTTTGAATAGAACTAGTCATCGATAGTGATCCAGAACCATCGACTGGACCTCTGTATCCTTCCTTCAGTGAAACCATTAACAAGCCTCAAACAACCACATGCAAAGACCCCGTTTTAGTTGAGGATGAAACACCAAGATAGAAATTTTTATACCAACACGAATCATCATCACAAAAAACAAAACCTTGATGAACGAATAACCACCAAACAATTCCGTAGTCAATAACACATTACAACCAAAAAAACGAGACCAAGAGAAAATAAATCACACCAAAATCGGAGAGGAACAGTTGAACTCCAAAAAACCCAAGGGTTGATATGGAAACAATAATCACCACTATAAACCCAAGAAATCCGTGGATGGTGAGGAGGATAATGGAAGTAGGGATGGAACCGTAGAACACCAAGGAGATTGTGTAGTCCGAGAAGGGACATATTTTACTCATCTATTTTAATCTATATCTAATTAACTGTATACATCTTTTAGTATTTTGATATTCATTTTTTTATATTCTTTATAAATAAAAATTAATTTTTTTTGTGTAATAATTTAAGGATATTATATAATATCTCATCATTATTAATAAATTACCATCCTAAATAAAATTGATAAATTAAAAATATAATATGATTATTTATACATGACTAGTTTTTTCCCCAATGGGAACAAATAATGTATATTTAAAACTATGATTTTATATATTTTTAACATTCATTAATTTAAATATTTTATAACTCATTTTCATATAGAAGTATTCATTAAAAAAAATATGTTTATCCTATGTTTATAAGGGATGAATTTTCATCATCCAATATGAATTTGGACAAATCAGTATGGTCTTATCACTTAAATATAAATCAATATTATCCCGACATACCTTATACCATGGTTATAAAAACCCAAATTTTCACTTTATGATGACAAAAAATTTATGGTTCCTATTTAATAAATTTTACCCTCCAAATTATTAAATTTAATTCAATTTATAGAAATTAATATCTCTAAATTATAGGAAATTTAATTTCATTTATGACTGAAAAATGGGACAAAATATCTTTTTTATAAAATAAAATAAATTTTAAGAATAAAACAATATTTATTCATATAAAATTTATTGAAAAAAATTCATAAAACATTTGACCATGTAAATAATATATAAATTCAGTAAAATAATTCACTAATAGTTATTAATTTATTTTATTAATATAATATATACCTTATGTAAAAAAATATATAAAAATAACGTTTATTTTTGAATTATTTTTTAAATTTATAATCAGTAGATTACTAATAAATTTGTTTTATAAATGTGTAGACCATATAATTTTTATAATTTAGTCATTACTATTCATACATTCCGAAAAATCATAGGAACAATAGTCACAATGTATTTTGATAATTTTACATTTTTGTCCAAACTATCATATACATGTAACACAATCTATCAAATAAATTATATTTTATAATGAGAAATATATTATAAAAACATTATTTTGTTACACTCTACCACCACTAAAATTAATTTATCCATTTAAATTTTCCACACTGGTGAAAATATATTAGTATTTTTATTCCTCATTACATCCTCATCATCCCATATATTATTGTGAAATTGGTGATTTTGTTATAAAATATTGACCTTGTGAGGGGTGTTGATCCATATCAATCAATCATTTTGATCCATAATATCAAAAAAATTATCATCATAACAAATATATTTCTCTCATAGTATGACCTCTAGGTTTAGTACATTTTAAATATTGGATATTTACATTCATAAGAGGGATATATAAAACACATCTATTACATGAGAGAGATTAGGTGGAAGCACCAATATATAAGTTACCATCCTTATACGATCAATAAATTCAAAAGGGTCAATAGACATTGGGATTATCTTACCTTTATTTGTAAATATCACCACCCTCTTCGTGATAGATATTATGAGGAATACGTTATCATAAAAATAAAATTATCAGCATTTCCAAAAAAATTCAACATATATTTTTTAATGAATTAGAGATTTTATTTTGTGATATTAAATTTATATAATCTGATCTTTTATTTCCATGACTACATTGGTAAACAATAGATTTTATTATCTAAATATATTCCATAAGGTTGGAGTTCTTCACTTCTTACTATACAGTGATTTACAAGGATACATCATAATGTTTTAGTGCATGTTATTGATGTATGAAATTTACTAAAAGCTTGGTGTTGACCAAAACCAACCATTAAATACATTGAAAATTATCTCAATATGTTTTCACAAATTTTAATGGTCTTATCAAACTTTACATCTATATGAGGATGAAAATATGTTTAGAAATATATCTATGTATCCAGAGCCGGCTGAATAATTCTTCAAAAGGTTATGTTAAATCATTTATATCAATAAGATAAACTTGATAGTGTTATACTAAGGAATCATAAGAATTCCTCAATGTATAATAGATTTAGTATAATATGAGATAATTTATCTCTAATTTAAATACTGTGTACTGATTTCATATGATAATCTAATACAACCAAAATATCATTATGAACCATAGATATTCAAGGGAGTCTAATAAAAAAATCCATTGTTATCTTTTCCCATTTCAATTTAGTCATGGTTAATGGTTTTTACATCCCCATAGAAATCAATGTCTCATCCCTAACATGATAAAATATCAAGAAATAAGAAACATAATCATCAATATCTCTCTTTATTAAATAACACCAAAAATAATATTTCATGAGTCTATACATCTTCATAGTTACATATTAATATAAAATTAAAAACAATGAGTTATCTGTAATAGTTTCTTTTTAAAATATGGATATAAAGGAACATATACACAGTTAATGAATCTAATTATTCCATTAAATTAATGATTCAACTAATGATAATTTATCAAATTTTTTAACAACATTAAATCTTCTTTATATGACTCTTTAATCATCACAAATATTTGGGGGTGAATAATAATTTGAGAAGTTAATATTTGTTTTCTTACATTAATATTTTATGATTAATACATTGAACTTAAATAAATTCTTAACCCATTGTGATACTTATGTAATATTAGGTGGCATGATCCTTTTAACACTTCAAAACATCACCATTTTCCACTTTCAAAAGCTGGTAATATATTAGGAATCATATTATTTAATTATCTCCAACAATTTATATTGAACTATTTTTAGTTCCTTCTGAGTGAAAATGTAATTTATTCAATTGTGGTCAGTATATATGTCATAACCTTATCCATAGAGATAATTCCTGTATATAATTTATGTCAAAATTATTACAGAAAGACATAAATAATTAGTTAGGATGTTTTTTTATCATGAAACATCAATTGTTAGATGAAATATGATACAACCATATGGTTCTTCAAGAAAATCATTCCTAGTCCCTTCTTTAATGCATCACTATATATTAAAGTCATGTCTTCAATATAGGATTGTATACGAATAAATGTGGTATCTATCGTTCTCTCTGATTTGAAAAATAATTCCTCACATTCATCCATATAATAGAACATGGATCCTTTATGAGTTAAAAAGGTGAGTGGATTCAATAATGGTGAAAACATATTTAAAAAGTGTAGATAATATATAGAAAAAATGTGAAAACTTTAAAACATAGTCATAGTTTTTTTGGGAAATGATTAGTATCGATATTCATGGATGTTTCTACTAAAATACACTCACATGAGATTAAATTACACACGATTGAAAATTTCCATGGCCATATTTCGCACTTTGTAAATTTTTTGATATTTATTCTCCTTCCATGAGGCGTTCAACACATTTATTAAATTATTTTTATCATGTTTCATTACACTTGGATAAATAAAAATATATTCCACAATAATTAATAAAACTAATGGTGGAAATAAATATGGTATCTAATAAATAATACATAAAGATGTTAGAGGCCTTAATATGGTAAAATGTCATATATACAAATCCATTGTATCCATACATTTTGTGGAATGTTTTCATAGGTATATACTCCTTCATGACCCTCAATAGATGATATAATGAATGATGATCAATCTAGGAAATATATTAATCTCCTTGTCGTTGATCAAACTAGTCATCATTATGGGGTAGAGGATACTAATTAAGTATAATTATATAGTTCTATTCTCTATAATCAATGATGAGTCATATTAATCCATCTTTATTTTTAAAAAATAGAATAAGTGGTATCCAAATTGATGCACTTGGAAAAAGGAATCTTAAATAATAATTCCCATGTAGTTTCTTCATGAATTCATGAATGTAAATCATGGAAATTTGATAATTATTCTTGGAATTCGGTGTTTTCATAATGTGTGAGTTCTATTGAAAACTTAACTTCATTTTTTTGTGTAAGTATAGAAAATTAATATATCAATATATCAATAATATCTCAAAAATTCTTATATTTGACATTTAGTTCCTCACTATCCATCTGAGATAAACAGACATTTAGAATAGGGATCATGACACTTTGTATGGATGTAATTTCTTGTATATTTTCATTTTATCATCAAAATGAGAAGAGATCATTTTTTTCAAATATATAATGTAACATTCCTACATTAAAAATTTATGTGGGATTTATGTAAGAAAACCCAATCTGTTCTCAAAATAATTTTAAATTAAACTAGATAAATAATGACATGATTTTCTTTAAATCTGTTACAACGAACTAAAACCAGAGAAATTTTAAAGACATATAATGTGGTCAATATAGAATTAATGATTTTTACTATTAACTCAATATATAATTTTTCGGTTGGTTCTATGATAGAAATAAATAATTCATTATATATAAAAGATTGTGTAAATGTAGATTGAAATACGAGGTTATCGATTCTATATTAGATGGTAAGTGTACATTTCATCACATCATTATATTATCCCTCATTATAAATATTTAAGGCTAGATATTTCCCTTTGTCTCTCATATTATCTGGTTATTGACATCACTCATCATTATTAACCATTTTATTCAAAAACTAGTTAGCACAATTCATATTATCTATTTATTTAAAGAACTACAGTGTGCTTGGTGTATTTTATAGATACATGTATTTATTTTCATCATTATATTACTTATTCCAATCAAATTTCATTTAATTTCTTATTTGAATTCATTACCAAACCTGAAACCTTTACTAGTACCATTATGAAAATTTCCCCAGTGTTTCCTTTCACACTTTGATGATAAAAGAAATATCATATTATTATCTCAATTATTCTTATAATTCTATTTTAATTCGATCTTTAAGTTATTCTAAAAACTATGACATGGATATGTAACTCAACACCAACATCTATAATTTTATTACATGTCAAAGTATTTCAACATATCAACTGAATTCCCTTAATTCTAACACCTAATAAAGACTGTTTATTATGACACTGATGAATTTTTCAACCAAAATTTCACATTGAACAGTAATATTATAATAATACCTTTCATTCATTTTGAAATTATATTCATATATACTAATATTTTCATCATGCCTTTTCTATAACATAGGGAATTATTTCTTTAATGTAATATAATTATTTTAAGCAAATTTCACATTAAAAATAATCATTTAAATTCAAAAAATTACATATATTATGTTTATTCTATTAATAAAATGTTTTTGATAGTATTCCCCCACTAATAATTTTTGATTTCAAAATGATAATCAACATGAATAATGTTGTGTGAGGATGGAAATAATATTTTTCTTTCTAAATCCCATAAAATTTGGTTCTAATATGGATAATCATTGTAATATACATTCCATTCAGCATTAACACATTTCTATTGTGTTCAACCCATTGAGTAATACAAAAATGAATACTGTGAGAAATAATAATCATGGTTGGAAAAAACATTATCATTAAAAATAATATATAGGATATCTAAATCATGAAGCATTCTTCTTTGAATCCTTAGATTTAATCTTTTCCATCCATGATAATTATGGAAAACATTAATATTTTATTATATAATTATACTTTTTCCATGAGTTCTTACTATTGTTGTTCCATCCGATATTCCAAAAGAAAATAAAACTGTTCTCTGAAACCAACTATATGATCCTATACTATTCACACATATATATTACATATTAATAGATGAATATTCATTACAAAAAAAATATCCACCCAAGAATCATATAGGTCTGGTATTAGTGGAAACATTGAAACATAAACAACTAGTTCATAAACTATATAAATTTTATTTTTATTTTTTATTAAAAACTATAGACAAATTTAGAAAATTCATACATCATAAAATTCATCAAAAAAATAAAAATGGAAATGGCTGTTCTTGTATGATTATTATGTGAAATAAATAGAAATATCAATGATTAAAAAATTTAAAAAAATTGCATAAGGGAAAAATAATATGATCATGAAATATGAAAACCATACACTTATTATCAAAGTTCAAAATCATATGGCATGGAATAAATTTATTTATTTTAGAAGATAATAATCACAATGTAACATGAGAACATAAAACATGAAATCTCAACAAAGGAATATGACATTTATTTTTGGAAATGAAATAAGCATAAAAATAATTTCCTTAGTAGAAAATGATCATTGCCAATACTATCGTAGTTGATTTTGTTTACTACCAAAAAAAATATTGTTCATCGTTCCCTCCAAATACTATAAATTTTGATATAGCCCCTTTTTGAATTTGATTCACTCTTTATTCTATTCCTACTTAACAAATGATATATCAATCATCATCTAATTTATTTGATATAGATATAGTCTATCCCATCACAAAATGAAAATTATACATATGTGTGCTATATGATAATAATTTAGTCCTTATATATGAACCCAAAAATATAAATGTCTATTATATTATTTCATTATACCATAACCCATGATAAAATATGGGTTTCATAAAAATTTCGTCATTTGTCACAGCATAATCCATGCAACATAAGCATGTTTCATATTCATTATATCATTATATTTATAAACCATCAAGAGAAATGATATTTAGGGTATCATTATATCATATCTATGGTAAATAAACTGTTAAATAATATTTCTTTTCTTTGATGAATGTGAAATATGATAAAATACATATTGAATCATTCTCGAGAAAAATAAAAATTACATTTTAAAAAGATATTTAAAAAATGCACAGTTATAAAATAATAAATTTCATAGAAAACAATCATATAATCCTATAAATAAGCTTAAATGAAAAAATATTGTTACGGAAATGGAAACATAATTCATGTTTTATAACATTAAAAACCTTCCTTCCATATTTTTGTCGAAAATGTCACAAAGAACTTCATTTAAAAAATGAAAAAAATTATTCATTTTAACCCATAATGTAAAAATTAAAATATTAATAAAAATTAAATTAAAAAATCAATATATAATAGTAAACACCTTCTTATAAACTTTTTCTGAAAACATAGATATGAAAGAAATAGTTTTTTCATATGAATATATAAATGAAGATACTTTTCCATAAAAAAATAATTTTGGTCTCTTGAGTAAGTAGGGTGAAAAAATTTAAATAAAACCCTATATTTTGAATAATAGAAATATTATAATAAAATTAATGGGTTTCATTAAAGATAGATTATAATATTTAATCATTGGAAACATTATCATAAACAATCCAAATAAATAATGTGATTATAACATAAAACAATTTTCTTAAGTTGTCCTTGATTTAAAAGTACTCCATCATCAAGTAAAATAAATTTATGTTTATTATAGTTCAATAAATAATTAATTATGATACTTCTAATATCATATATAATCACATTAAAAAAATTTAACACTAACTTTTAGGAATAATTTATTATTAAATTATTTATTTCAATGTGCTAATTGTATTGTTTATCTTAATATTTATCTCATAGTTCTGGTAATTGAATATTTTTATTTTTTAAATATTATCTAGAATAATAATCATTAAATAAATTTTATAAATATTCCTTATATATAATTTTATAGTTATTCATAAATATGAGAGAGAGAAAAATGATTTATAACACTAATGGAGATGACAAAAGCAATGTACACATTACCCTAGTTTTCATTTTTAAGAGGATGGAATAAAAAAATTTTAAACATGAAATATTCATTATATGATCACCATTATGTCTTTTATATCATATATATTCACCAAATATAACCTCATTACTATGTGATTAAAATAAATAATAAAAATGAATCAAATTTCAATGATTATGTGGATTTCCACACATACACCTGAACGACCTTATCGTTTTTAAAGGGGTTAGTTGTTATGTTAACAGATCTTATATTATAATTATATTAAGTATAATAATGTATCATAGGTCATATATAACCAATAAATACATCATAGTACCCAGAAATAAATAATGGTGATGATAAATGAATTATATCGCTATGTGGATACGGTAAGATTTACGTTATAATGAGTGACACATTAACAACATGTTGGATAAAAAATATGGTTTATAATTTTGTATACCAAATAATAATAAAGTTTAAATATATGTAGGATTCTAAATTTATTATTATTTGATAAATATATCATACTTTTATGTTCTAAAGAACAATATAAGACATTTTATCTGGTAAGAAAATTTCCTCTTCTTCGAAACAACCGAATTATTTTTCCTCACTAATACACACATTAGCAATAAGAATTTTCATTAGAATTATACTTAGAAATGAAGTAATAAAAAAATGGTGAAAATGACTTTAAACATGATACATGTTTCAAGGAGTATAAATATATGGGAGATTAATGAATACATTTCAATAATATGGGAGTTGTTATAGTGTGGAAGTTTTACTCTTTTAAAAGTGAAGGGAAGGGTAGTGTAGTGAGGGACCCTTACATCTACAATAATGTAAGATCTCAATAATGGTAAATTTTGAAAGAAAGGGAAAAAACATGTGTGTAATGTGCTTAAGGGAAGATACTCACCCCATCCCAAACATTTAGATAAGACCTTCAGTGTTTCCGATATTTTCTATTTATAAGGAAACATTTACACTAATTTTAACTTAAAATAGTTTCTAATTTTAATCTTTACTACATAATGTAATGGTATAAAATAATGAATTAATTATTTTATTATCTTTATAATTCCAATATAATACTTTTAAATCATGTTATCAAAAAAAATTAATATGATAAATGATAATTTTAAAATATATTCAATTAATCTCAAAATGAAATATTTTATAAAAAATTGTATTTATTATTTTTATTTATATATATGATAAAATATCATGGTTATTAATTTAAAAAAATAAATTGAATTATTATAAAACCAATTAAATTTTTTCTTTTCTACATGGATATCCAAAATAGAATCTCACTATTAAAATAAATGATTCTAAAAAAAGTTTAAAATATATTTTATTAATTTTTCTTATTAATAATTTCAAACAATTTAGGTAAAATATTTGTAAGATAAAATAATATCATAAAGTGAACAAATCTATTCCATAAAAGAATAATTTATGACATAATATATTTTGAGTGTTTTTTATTATGATTTTGTTTACATTATTTAATTAGAGTCATTGTTTTAACAAAAAAAAAATTATTTTTAATATTAACCTATAAAATAAATAGTTTTTTAAGACCACCCCAAAATGGTATTTACAGATAATTAATTATACAGAACTAATATATGATGTTTATCTTCTAAAAATTTAATTCAGAAATTATAAAATAAAATCATAAATACACTCTTTAATAAAGGATATTTATTGCCCACATGTTTTGATATTTTAGGATATATTTTTTAAAAAATGACATGTTATTTTTTATGGTTCAATAATCCCCATAAATAATTCCATCCTGGAAATTAGTGTATATATCATCAATTATATTATTTAATATTTTGTCCACAATGGTTTTTCAGGCATCTAGTTTGCCTCTTCAAATTTGATATTTCCTCAAATGAAAATCATAGATTAAATTTTATGATAACATAATAATTTATCATTGGTGATATGAATTTGGATTAACTTTTTATTTATAAACCTGTTAGGAAAATACATTGTTCCCATATATGGAAAAAAAACATTGTTTTTAGCTTGTATTTCATCAGAAATAAAATTTGTAAGATGTTGTATACATTATAATGGTTAGTAACGATAGAAAAATGATGAGATAAAACATAATTTATACCTATTATTTCAAACATATAAATGTTCCTATGGATTAAATTCCAATTTTACCATATATTACAATTCCATTCCTTGGTTAAACCATAATGAATACATAGTCAACCAATTGATATTCCAATTTATTCATTTTATTATCAGAATATTTATTTATTCATCTCATGAATGCTTTAATATGATCTTCAATAGCTAGTACCTTAACTGTAATATCTCCTACATGATACGATCCATCATGATTTTTATCTCGAACTTGTTTACAAAATGATTCAGTAAAAAATGTTTTCAAATAAAATTATTCGTATTGTTCCATGAAGATGGTTGAGTGGTCGATATTATTGTATATAAATTCCATAATTGGTATAAATTGATCCCACATATGATTTTATTGATATTTAACTAGGAAAGCTACTAACTAGTTTAGTATTCTTTTACACTAAGAAATGAGTGGACATTAAAAGATAATAAATGAGGACACATATATCATTATTTATCCTTGCAGTCCTTTAGTTTCCAATGAAAATTTCTAATTCAATATTTAACACATAAATATAGGAACATGAAGACGTTCTTTTTCACCATTATAATTTTATCCCTAAGCCTTTAACTAATTGAAAACTAAACATATGGAGTCATTGTTTTCAATTTTATGCATTATACAACCTGAATAGAATAATCCCTAAAAACTCTATGAATGTTTATCCAACCATATTATATAGTGGAGGTAGTGCATTATGATTTATCCAAATGTCTCATCTTCAATTATGGTATTGATGGGAGATATATCCTCTTCTATAACATCATCTTTATCTCTCAGCATATGATGATCATCAATTTCCCATTATTTAATACCATATTAATTTATTGTAGGTCATTCCCATCCCACTAGGATGTCTCTATATTTTATATTATTTTTTAAAATTTCATTCAAAAGGATCAATGGATCCCCTTACATAAAAATTAATATATTCTTACTTACTAGTTATATGTCCCTAATATAATTATTTTTCATTATCATTGTCATAACTCTATATAAACTCCTTCTAATGTATCAAACACCTTATTTAACTTATTAGTATGTTGGATTATTGAGTATTAATAGATTTTTAGTATTTGAAAGGATATTATTTTCTTTATGTTGGTCTATTTATGAGAGAATATATACATAAAACTATTATTTTAACCATATATATCACATAATTCAAAATAGAGGTAGGGAATATATATTTTTAGTGAAAGGATTTCATCATCCAATTTAATTTCCTATGTTGGAATTTTCTATTCAAGGATTTTAAATTTCATGATGCTTTGAAAAGTACCCAACCATTATTTAAAGACATAGAACTAATTCCATTCAACAATGTATCACTATATAAAACAAATAATTCTTTAATAGATGGTAATTATTATAATAGTTCATTAATATGTCTGCTTTTATACCCTTAAAAATATTCAACATATTCCTTTAAATATTTTAATTTAATCAAGTTACATGTTAACATGGTTAGTTGGTTACCTAGTTAGTAAATGCGTTGAAAAATCATCATTATTAAACCACTAAAATCAGAATAAACTTTACCTTGTGTATGTTTATCTGTGTTTTCATTTACATTACTAGATTGTTTTTTGTTGATTCAATAGATATTCCATTCATGGAACCAATATTTCAGGGAATTGGTACATCATTATTCCAGAAATAACAATCACTATATTTCAAATATTATTCCCCTTCTCTAGAGTTGGGAGATTTTTTTAAGAAAAAATATCATTCTATTCATATATCATAGAGTATATCAGGATATCATAAATTAATACAACCTTAGGTTTTTCATGATACTCAATGATTAATTAGTTATTTTAATACATAAGGTGAATTTGTCAACTAAAACATCATTAGATTAATGTCATTCAACCCACACATGATTTATCTAATATCCTAAAAGTTTATAAAGGATCTAATGATCTAGTTCCACTATGCATAGATGAAAAGATATGGAAGACTCTCTATATGTGTATAGAATATATGTTGAGAAATAGTTCTAGGGTGCCTTAGTAAAAACCATCTTATAATGTCCAAGAATTCCACACTAATAACAAATCAATTACATTCTTTTTGGAACTACAAGAGGTCTGGAATGACCCTTCCATACAGATCTACATTGATAATCATCCGAAATTAAATTTCCATTAATGAAAGTGACATTCTAACTAGGAGAAAAAGGAACTCTCATCAACACTGAAATTCCATCCAGGTCTATCTCAACCATCATCATCTTATAAATCACATTAGCATAATTTGGATGCTTTAAAAAGAAAACCTGAGAATGAATGTTTCACTGAAGTCCCAAATCAAACCATTGATCCTTCATATTCTCAATAGTTAAAATCTCAAGCACAAATAAAAATATCTCAGAAAAGTGATTAGAATAAACATTCACTGTCTTTCCTACCTCCTCATGTTTGAAAACCTCCAAATCTAGGGCCAAAACCATTGACTTTGGATAGAACTGGTCTAATAAAAGAACCATGACATTTTACACATTAAACCCTAATGTTTCTTTACCATAAGAATAATTTCCCACTATCTCTATCTCGGTAATTCTAGCATGAAGGTGGAACAGTTTTCCTCGATCTCATCTAGTGTCTCCAAGAATAAAAAAACATACTATATTGCCCAACCATTCCTTAGCATGTTGAGGATTGATGGAGCCTTTGAATACTAGTGTCTTCGGGTGAAGGAACTCTTGAGAATGATTTTTCAGAACATCCCCCTGAGGATTTATAGTTTGAGGATAAATGATAATTTGAGATTATACCTATCCTAGAGATTAGATAGTGTGCACAATCACCTCAATTTGATTTGGGTCCACTAGAGGATTTGCACACTACTGTTCAAGAGAAGCTTCCTCCTTAATTTGATTTGTTACTTTTCTAATATTCATATTGATACAAAACATTAATAGATAATACGGTAGACTAATAGTCAAAATGAGAAGCAAGGAAGATTATTTCAAACAGATTGAACAATGAGATTGGAAGTCACACCATCGAAATTATTTTTAATACATAAATTATATTATATAACGAGTTCATTCCCTAAGATATTTATATTTCTTATAAGAAACAAATTATATATTCAATTTTAGTTTTTTAAATCCATCTTAAAAAGATTATATTTTCTTGAAAACTGAGGTGACCGAAAAATTACACACATAATTAAAAAACTAATTTTTTATGAATATTTAATAAAACCTATAATGAAAAAATACATAAAAATATAATTGTTCAGTGTCCTTTATGTGTATAAACATAAGCATATTATTAATTTAATGATATTTAACATCTCCAATAATGTTTTTCTCACATAATAAACTTATAATACATAACATAGTTGGAACCATTCTACATTACCTATAAAATGAAATGGGAGAGATCATATCATAAGGCTAAAAACATTTTAAATATAATGGAATAAAAACTAGATAATAACCATAATTAAAGAAATATTATGTCAAGGATACCATATAATACATTCATCATTTGTTTGGACTGGGATAATCAAAAATGCACCAACTTCAGTATAAGGACCGTGACTTAAACATTAATTAATATTGAATTAAATGAATGATTCACATTAAAGATACTTTCAGGTATAATGTTTTAAAAAATTAGGCTATAACTATTATATTACATCTCAAAAATTAAAAGGTAGACACTTCTACTCAGTTTCCATTTTTTCGTAAAAAAACACTAAAAAAAAGTGTCATGTCTTGTAACATGTTTAAGATAGAATTAATTTTCCTTGATATCATCCTTGACCCTATTCATATTTGTGCCATGTGAAAAACATTTAAAAACATGGGATTAGCATAAAAATCCTAGTAAGGGTTATAAAATAAATAAAGAAAAAATTATTTCTTCAATACATACATAACAAATGATCCATAACATACCTCATGAAATTATAATATTTACATAGTACACACAAATCATCAAGGTAACATGTGGCATCCATAATGTACTTACGTTGTAGCTATCAAATCTACGTAGGGAGTTACATTTGGATTACCCATTATAGTATATTCCCAAAATCTCTTAGGAGAAACATTCACGTTTACCTTTGTCACATTACACAATTCATTAGGGAGCTATCTCGGGCTCACCGGCCATAGGTTTATAATGGAACCACCCATATATGTAAACAATTCCCAAGAACCATAACACATTCATAGCACATAAAACAAACATAAAATAAAGATAATATTTCCACATTTCAATCACAATATATCATTTAAATATCTTGAAATAATCAATTGATTATCAAAACCATTTTCAATACCAATATACGTAAAACTATTTAATGGTATTTACATTCCATTAAAAAACATTACGGCTTGTTAAGGAATCCATGATCAAATAATATTCAAGGAGGTTGAAAAGGTTGTTTTCATCACTTACGTTAAAAAGAAACATTCCGTTTTGACATTTAGTAAAACACTTCATAGAAAAATATTCCCTTTGAATGAAATGAAAAGTCAAAGGTTTTTATACACATTATAAAAGAATGTCATGAATAAAACAAAATACGCCTCAATGAAAGGAGAATGAGACGAAGTCCCTTACAAATATAATTTTGTAAATAATATAGATAAATTATGTGTATTTACTGTAAGTACACATACATTATGTATAAATACAATATTGGACATCAATAGTTATTTATTACATAATCATATCACAACATAATTTAAAATTAGAGGATTAACCCAAATAATGGAAATTGGGTTATGAAGTTCCCTTACCTCATGTCCGACTTGACTTGTTCGTTCTTTAATCGCCTTTAATTTGGGGTACTCCCTTTGGTTTGAGCCAAATGGACTTCTTGAAGTGACTTATGCCAAAGTTACGGCTTTTAGGTGGAATAGAGGGATATTTAAAGATTATTTAGGAAGAGTTTGTATGAGCCAAGTGGCTTGAGAGGTGTGAAGAATGGGTTAGAGTTGATGACTTTTTATAATGGGGAGGAGGGGCTCTTTAAGAATGTGTGAAAGTATTATTTTATTATATAATAATTTTCGGTTTCTAAAGGTCCAAAACATATTAATGTCGAAGATAAATGAATCATGGTTAAAATATAATCATCCAATAATAATTGGACATGTTTTCAATATTGTTTTAATCTTTATAATATTATTTATTTAATTCATTTATTAAAGTCGTAAACACTGAATCATTATTGTGTCATAAATAAATTTATTTATTTGATGTCTAACAATTATAAAAAAATACCTTGATATAGGAAATATTTTTATCATTCCAAAAAATATTTATATTTGAATATATAACTTATATAACCCCATGTAAAAATTAATTTACATAAAGATATTTGTTTATGTCCTTTTTTCCTTTACTTTAAATTAAATAATATAAAGTTCCATTATCACTCTATAGTGACTCCATGGGGTCCCATAATATACCCAAGGATGCTTATAGTCGTCCGTGACTCATAAAATAAAGATATATCAAGTTTGAAGGTAATTGTTTATTATTATAAAATTCTTTTTACTTTAAATTACCATATTTACCTTTAACCGCGATAAATAAAAGTCAAAAGTTACTATTCACCAAAAATTATTGTCATCTTATTGAACCACATTATACTTAATAATAAAAACCATGTATGTTGGATTTTCAAAATACAATTCAGAGAAGCTATAGAATTTCATTTAAATGAAAATGTTAGTTTTTAAATAATACTTATTGGTTTAACTATTCATCTTAAATTGATGTTTTTCAAACAAATACCAAAAATTCAGCCTAATTTATATTTGATATTATGAATTCAAAAATGATGTCTACTTTAAAAAATTCATTATATTGAAGTTTCATTAATTAATTTAAAATTAATTCTCATTGTCAAAACAAAAAACGTGTTTTTAAGAAATAATAACCATCAAAAGATTAACACTTGTTTATCTATAATTTCAAATTGAAATTAATTAAAATGGCCAAAATTGGATTAAACTGTAAAAATATAATAAAATTACACTTTAAAACCAATTAAAAAGATAATCCAACCATGTAAATAAATTATATTAAAAGACAATTTTGAATTAAAATACAGTATTTTCAACTATTCATGAAAATTGAATTTTATCAGAAAAATACCAAAATTTTACCCAAAGTGAATTTTGATGTCCCGATTCTGATGAATAATTTTATTTGTTCAAATAAAGAGTGTTATCCATAAAAAGGCATTAAATAAACCTTTTAATGTAAATTATGCTTAAAATTAGATTCATTCACATTTTAAGCCCTAACTTTTATTGGATAAATGTAAAAACATTTAACAAACATGTATAATCATATTGTAGTTAGTTCTGTTCATTCCCATCCATAAAATGTCTATCCATTAACTACTATTTAAAATTATACTATTATATTGTTAGTGTGCAACATAATATTTCAATGAAACCTGTTGATATGTATTTGGTACACCATTGAACATAGCAGCCCCTTTTAATATAAAATAAATATTTAATTCACAAATATTAATAAAAATGAAAATTATTTATTCTTTATTTACGTAGGATGTTACATCCTTCCCACCTTTTAGAAATTCAATCCTCACAATTTTTATTCACTTATCAAATAACTTGGAGAATTTATCCCTCATTTAATTTTCAGATTCCCACAATTCCTCTTAAACAATATAGTTTTTTCACAAAACCATTACCTGATGAGTTCTCTTATTCCAAAACACTTGCTCTCTATGGTAAAGAATCTGGACTGGTTGTTCCTCATAAGGGACATTCTCTTCCAACTGATCTACCACTCATCTCAAAACATGAGATGGATTTGGCATATAGTTTCTCAACATTGAAACATGAAAGACATTGTGTACCTAGGATAAACATGGTTTTAAATCCAATTTGTATGCAACAAATTCAACATTCTCCAAGATTTCATTGGGACCAATGAACCTCATACTCATATTTCCCTTCATACCAAAACACATCTCACCTTTCCATGGAGAAACTTTGAGAAAAGACACGACCACCTACCTCAAAAGAAATATCCTTCCTCCAGTTATCCGCATGACTTTTCTGCCTACTCTGAACTGTTCTCATAGGCTTTTGAATCAACTAATATTTTTCTACCATCTCTTCTATCAATTATGGTCCCATCAACTTTCTTTCACCTACGTCATCCCAAAAAGTTATAGTTCGACACCTCTTCCTCTATAATGCCTCAAATGGATCCATGTGTATACAAGAATGAAAACTGTTATTATAAAAAAATTCTCCCAAAGAAATATGTGGGTCCCAACATCCTTGGTAATACTGTGAACAAGAACGTAGCATATCCTCCAAGGTTCTAATGGTTCGTTCTGACTTCCTATATGATTGCGGATGAAAAGCATTACAAAAATTTAATTTAGTACCCAAAGACTTTTGAAGTCCTTTCCAAAAGATATAAGTAAACTTGGGATCATGATCAAATACAATGGAGAGGGGAACACCGTGCAAATTGGTTATCTCTTTAACATGAAACTAAGAATGTAGATCTAGAGACAAAGTATCTTGAATTGGAAGAAAATGAACAGATTTAGTCAATCCATCAACAATAATCTAGATTTCATTATTACCTTGAGATGTCTTTGGTAATACCACCATGAATTCCATGGATATATTTTCCCATTTACACTCTAGCACTGGAAAAGAGTGATGCATACCTCTCGGTAACTGCCACACTGCTTTAACCTACTGACAAGTCAAACACTTCACAGTAAAATTGCCAATATCTCTTTTCATTCCATCCCACTAGTAATACTATCGAAGATCTCTGTACATGTTAGTACTGCCAGGATGAATTGAAAACGGAGAACTATGAGCTTCACATAATAATTCTTTCAAAAACTGTGAATCACAAGGAACACATAATCTATTCCCAAACCACAAAACACAATCATTAGCAATGTTAAAATCAGGAAACTTACCCTTCTAAACCAACTCTACCTAGTTCTGCAGCTCACATTCTTCCTTCTGTGATTGTATAATTCTATTTGATAGAGATGATTTCACTAACACCTGAAACAAAATAGAATAATTTCCTACACCAAAAACTTCTATGCAAAAGTTAATCAAATCAAGAACCAAAGAATCTCATTCCAAATGTATCATGGTTAATGAAGCATTAATTTTTTGACTCGAGGCATCAGCAACTTTATTTTCTTTTCTCAAATGGTAATGGATTGTGCAATCATAATCCTTCATTAATTCAAGGAATCTCCTTTGTCTCATTTCAAATTCTTTCTAAGTTAATATATTCTTTAAACTATTTTGGTTGGTATAAATATCACATTTTACTCCATACAAATGTTTCCTCCAAATTTTTAAAGAGAAAAAAACATATGCTAATTCCAAATCATGTATAGGGTAATTTAACTCAATCGGTTTCAACTAACGTGAAGTATAAGCAATTACCTAATCATTCTGTATAAGGACACAACCAAGTAATTTCAGTAAAGAATCATTGTAGATGACAAACTCATCATTTCTGGACAGTACTTCCAAAATTGAAGCATTCAACAAACTTGTATTCAATTTCTGAAAACAATCATCACATTAATTTGTCCAAACTAACTTAACACCTTTCGATTTAACTTATTCAGTGATCACAATAACTGTGAAAAATTTCAATAATCCTCAGGTAATAACCTACCAGACAAAGAAAACTACAGATCTCGGTTATATTTGTGGGTCTTTTCCACTATTCAACAACTTTTGTTTTAGTTGGATCAACAGTTATGCCATTCTTTGAAACAATGTGACCAAGGAAAGAAATTTTTTGTAACCAAAACTCAGATTTTCTTAATTTCCCAAATAGATTATTTTATTTTAATGTTTGGATGACAACCCTAAAATCACATTCATGATCCTATTTTATTTTAGAATAAACCAAAATATCATCAATTAAGACAACCAAATACTTATCCAATAACTCATGGAAAATTATATTTATAAGATCCATGAATAGAGCGGGTGTATTCATTAAACCAATGGGAATAACTACAAATTCATAATGGTTATATCTAGTACAAAACACGGTGTTCAGAATGTCTGGTTCATTTTGTTTCAACTGATGGTACCACGACCTCAAATCAATATTTAAAAAATATTGAGCTCCCTGGAGCTGATCAAACAAATCATCGATGTGAGGTAAAGGATAATTGTTCTTAATAGTGATGTTATTCAATGCTCTATAATCAATAAAAAGTCGCATTGAACCATCTTTATTTTTAACAAACAATATAATAGAATCACATGGTGATGTGCTAGGTTGAATGAAACTTGTATCCAATAACTCCAACAATTGCGTCATTAACTCTAAAAGTTAAAATTGAGCCATTCGATAAGGGGTTTTGAAATTGTCTCAACATCAGGGACTATGTCAATAGTAAACTAAACATCTCAATGAGGTATAATATCTGAAAAATGATCAGGAAAAACATCAAGGTACTCAAATAACGTAGGCACATCAGTAATCTGAATAGTTCCTTTGTTTTCAACAATATGTGCAAGGTAACATTTATTTCCATCTTTTACTAATTTCCCAGCTTCCTGATATGTTATCAAAAGTAGTGTTTCATTGTTGTAAACAAAATATAAATCATTCTAAAAATTAACCTCTTTATCTCTGTAGTAAATCATATCATGATAAACAAAAAGCCAATCCATACACAAACAAAAATTAAACTCTACTAGATGAAAAACAATAAAGTTTGTAGGTAGATTCTTTCTGCACAAAATGATGAGAAGGTTCTTATAATTTCTTTTTGTCTCAACATTTCCTCAAGGTGTTTTTACCATAAGTTCAAGATTTATATCTGGATATGGAATTCCCTATTTACTAGAAAACTTCTATGAAATGAATGAATGTGTAGACCCTAAATCAATCAACACATTAGCATAACCTGAACAAACAAATAGTTAATCTGATACTATATAATTGGTGGCCCAAAATCTGATGAAGTAGTTGAAAAGGACTTCACCACACCAGTATTCTTGTAGTCTGGTTGCTTTCCCAAATTTGAGTTCTTCATTACACCCTCATTTTAATAATGACCCATTTCAATGCACTTAAAACATTTTATTGATTGTAAATCATATTTTTTATTACCATTAACCTGCTCTTTTTCAGTGCAATTACGATATTTATGTCCCATTTTACCACATCAGTAGAACTTATTAGATTTCAAAAGACATTCCTCGTCATGCTTTTTACCATAATTATCACAAATTGTAAACATAAGTTTCTTACCATCATACTTTTCTTGGAGAGTTATTCCCTTCTATCTTCCACCTCGTCCTCTTATTCTGTTGTATGTCAAAGAACACCTGATCATCAGAAAACTGAATTTCCACCTTCTCCACACATCAAATAAAATTTAATAACATTTTTGCTCATTAGAAGCTAAATCCATTCGATACATTGTCTTTAATCCTGAGTAAACATAGTTTACTTTACTATCAAGATCCCTTATGAAATTTAGAGCATACATTGTCGGTCGAGTGAATTTTTCTTCATAAATAGCCGTTCAGTCATCCTCCTACCTCAATTCCTAGAATTGTTTTTCCATCCAAAGATGAACCACCTTAAGAATATATTTCTCACGAAACATAAATTTGATTTAATCCCAATCAAGAGCATCAATATCCTAACTATCCCTAATATATTTCACCATAGGCCACAACTGATCAGATTCACTATCAAAATGGTAAACAACGAGACTAACATTTTGATGTCCTAAACACCCCATGACATCAAAAATATTCTCCAGTGATTTAATCCTCCATTCCACTAGAACATGGTCAGATGATCCTCTGAATGATGGAGGGATGTTGCCTCATGAAATGATCCAATACTGAAATATTCCTCTGTGGTTGATCTAGCTGATATCATGCATGGATGCCACCACCATTTCTAGACTAAGTCAACTGTTCCATTACTGCAACATACCATGCAGTTCCGATTCTGACCATCTTAGGTTGTTGATTTGGAAGGTTGTCTTTGCCCAGATGTCATCCCAACCTAGATTCCCTATTTCCTCTGTAGAAACCCATTCTGAACACAGTGTTATCTTAGGGGAAGCAACATGGTAATCTGTAAATTCTATCATTTCAATATTAACATAAATTAATTTATGGATATTTATTTAACAATACCCTAATTCCTAATGTTATCTCAACTGACCTCTAATACCAACTATAAGGACCCAACCTTAAACATTACATAATATTGAATTAATGAATAATTTAAATTGAGTATCTTTTCAGGTTTATAGTTTTAGTGAATTAGTCCATACTTATTACATTACATCCCAAAAATTACAATGTGGACACTTCTACTCAGTTTCCATTTTTTCATAAAATAAAACCCTAAAAAAGATTCATATCTAGTCCCATGTTTAGGACATCAAGACTTTTCCATGCTCCCATCCTTGACCCTATTCATCTTTAGGTCATGGGAAAAATATTTCAAAACATGGGATGATTATAAAAATATCAGTAAGGGTTATTAAATAAAGAAAGAAAACATTAGTTTATCGATACATACATAACATATGATCTTTAACATACCTCATGAAATAATAAGATTTACATAGTAAACACACATCATAAAATTAACATGTGGAATCCATAACATACTTACATTGTATCTATCACAACTTCAAATGGAGTTACGTTTGGAATGTCCATCACTGTATATTCCATAAATCTCTTAGGTGAAACATTCACATTTACCCTTGTCACATTACCTAATGCATTGGAGAGATATTTCGAGCTCACCTTCCTAAAGATTATCACAAAACCATCCATATAAATAAACAATTCCCAAGAACCATAACATATTAATAGCACATATAACCAATATAAAGGAAAGATAACACTCCCACATTGAAATCACAATATATCATTTAAATATATTGAAATAATCAATCCATTATCAAAGACATTTTCAATACTAATATACATAAAAAGAGAAAATGGTATTTAATTTTCTTTTAAAAACATAATATCTTGTCTAGGAAGCTAGGATCAAATAATACTCGCAGTAGCAGAAAAGGTCATTTTCACTGCTTACGTTAAAATGAAACATTCTTATTTGTCATTTAGTAAAATGCTTCGTTGAAAAAGCATTCCATTGACTGAAATGAAAATTCAAAGGGTTTTATACACCGTATAAAAGAAATTCGTTTATAAAACAAAATATTCCTCAATGAAAGGAGATTGATATGAAGTCCAATACAATGATAATTTTGTTAATAAAATATAGCAGTTATGTGTATTTACTATAAGTACACATACATAATGTATAAATACAAGATAAGTTATCCAAAGTTATTTCATACATACTCATAGCACATCATAATTTAAAATTATAATATTAACCCAAAGAATGAGAATTCGGTTAAGATGTTCCCTTACCTTGTATCCGACTTAACTTGTTCCTTCTTTAATACCCTTTAATTTGGGTAACTCCTTTTGGTTTGAACGAGAAGGACTTCTTCAAGTGCCCTCTGCCTAAGTTAAGGTTTCTAGTTGGAAGAGAGATATCTTGAGAGCTTATTTTGTCAAGGGATGGATGATCCAAGGGGGATGAGAGGTGTGAGTAATGGTTTACAGGTGATGAAATTTTATAAGGGGCGGAGGGGCTCTTTAGGAAGGTGTGAAAATATTATTTTATTATATAATGATTTTCGATTTCAAAAGACAAAAAACTTATTAAGGTCGAAGATAATATGACTCATAGTTGAAATAAAACCATTTAATAATAATTGGACATGTGTTGGATATTTTTTTAATATTTATAATATTGTTTATTTAAATAATTTATTAATGAGGTAAATGATAAATAATTATTGCGTCATAAATAATTTTATTTATATGATGTCTAAAAATTATTAAAAAAATACCATGATGTAGGAAATATTTTTATCTTTCTAAATAATATTTATAGATGAAAGGATAAGTTAAATAACCCCATGTAAAAATTAATTTACTAAAAGATATTTATTTGTGTCATTTTTGTCTCTACATTAAATTAATTAATATAAAGTGTCATTGTCACTCTTAAGTGGCTCTATGAAGTCCCAAAATAGACCCAAGGATTCCCATGGTCGGCCATGAATCACGTAATAATTATTGGACAAGGTTTAAGTAATTTTGTTTTATTATAATATTCTTTTTACCTTGAATTACCTTATTTACCTTTAACCGTGGTAAATAAAAGTCAAAAGTTACTATTCACAAAAACTTATTTTCATCTTATTAAACCAAATTTTACTTACTAATAACAAACATTTATTTCATATTTTTGAAATAAAATTCAAAAAAATGGAAAATTTTTATTTAAATGAAAAAGTATGTTTTTAACTACTACTAAATGGTTTCACTATTCATCAAAATTGATATTTTTTAAAAAAATACAAAAAATTTAGCCCAAACTATATTTAATATTATGAATTCAAAAAATAGTTCTATTTTACCAAATTCAATACATAGAAGTTGCATCAATTAATTTAATATTAATTCCTGTTGTCAAAATAAAAATCGTGTTTTTATAAATAATAACTTTCAAGAGATTTTCACTAGTTTATGTCCAATTTCAAATTGAAATTAATTTAAATGACCAACATTGGATAAAATGGTAAAATATAATCTAATTACAATTAAAACCAATTTTTTAAGATAATATAACCTTATAAATAAATTAAATTAAAAGAAATTTTTGAATTAAAATAAAGTATTTTCAACTCTTCATCAAAATTGAATTTTATTAGAAAAATACAAAAAATTTACCCAAAGTGAATTTTGATTTACAGATTCTAAAGAGTAATTATATTTTGTCAATTATAACATATAAAAGTGATAAAACTGTATGTAATGAGGTTTCTCCATCAAAAGTCAGTTAATCCGCCTTTTAAAGTAAAATATGCTTAAAAATAGATTCATTCACGTTTTAAGCCTCTAAATTGTATTGGATAAATGTAAAAACGTTAAACAAACATGTATAATCATATTGTAGTTAGTTATGTTTATTCCCTCCAATAAAACGGCTAGGATTTAATTACCATTTAATATAATAATATTATATTGTTACTGTGAAACGTAAGATTTCAAAGAAACTCGTTGTTGCGTATTGGGTACGCCATCAAACATTGCAACCCTTTTTAATGTAAAATTAATATTCAATTCAAAAATATTAATAAAGATGAAAATGTATTATTCTTTATTTACCTAGGATGTTACATTTAGGAATTGATTAACCACACATATATGTTGTTACATGCTTAGGATATCCACCTAGGTATCTTATTTAAGTCTAGGGATAACCACACGTGTAACATTTGAGTTCATAATACTTATACAGTACCCACTATAGTAGAGTAATTTAATTAAGACACCCATCATATAATCATTATCCATTCAAATTTTAAACAAAATATCATTAAAAATTTTATCTTATTGTTATATCTGCATGAATTAAAAAAATTGGTTTCATTAATATTTCATTATCATAATCATAAACTATATAAGGATTAAATAACAATATTATTATTGAATCACATACCAAATAAAGAATAATTAACATCAATAGATGTTTTTATAGATAAAAATACCTTTAAAATATCATTGGAATAATTTTCTAAGGAAAATATACTTTTTGTTCAGAAATTAAATATTTAAAATATAATAATTTCCATTATGTTATGATAAATACATTCACTAAATGATCAATGAATAATTTTAATGGATCCATCAATGTAATAAGAAATAAAAATTGATGGAAAATTCATTCATGTTGAAAATATTAAGACAAGATTTTTTTAACAAATATTTTAATAAGATCTTTATTGGGAAATGCAAGTCATTTTTCTTTTTAAAAAGTTTTATCAATATTCAAAAAAGGGTAAAATTGTGTTTAATCAATCATTATAGAATACTAATAACATTCTTGAACAAATTTTATAAATAATATTTACATAAAATAAAAAGATAGATGAAAAATTTGAAAAATCAAATTTATTTACAAAAACATTTCATAATTTTTTGCACATTAAGAAGCTAAAATGAAACGATAACATATCACTTCATAAAATAACCCATTGATAGAAAATTGATAAGAATTTAGATTTATAGAAAATATAATGTCATCCTCAGAATATTTCTGTCTATAATATCCTGATTTAAAGAATGATTATAATATAAAACCCATATTACTTATGTAATATTTTTATAAAAATTCCAATGGAAAGAATTTATTAAAAATAAACATTAAAAAAAATTAATTTTAATAAATTAATTATATATATATATGTTAATGTGATATTTTATACACCTCACAAATAAATCAAGTTTTATATAAAATAAACTCAAACATGCATCATATGAGTTCAAATCATGTTGTGTAATGAATTTAAATTTATATTACTTAATTAATATGGGAAAATTCATAGTCATAATAATATAAATTTTTAATTTTTAACATTATGCCACCTAATCATAAAAAATATTTCATTATCATCATCATTTCTAGTATTATCTTCATCAATGGTTTATAAATTTTTCGGTTCAGAATGATATAGTCCTTGAATCTTGTTAATGGATTTATAATATAGTGATTGTTAAAATGATAAAAATATCAAATACATTAAATATAATCATATTTATAATTTTATATATAGTTCAATTATAGGAAATGTTATTACACGATTTATAGAGATGATAGTCCATACGAATTCATGATTGTTTTTTCATTTTTTAACAAAAATAAGGGAGAAATATAAATAATATTTTGTCAATATAATGCCATAATAATCTCATATATATCATATAAAATAATAATTACATAATTTTATCCCCCCATGTGTTGTGGGGATTGATGGAATGACATATCACTATGTGGATATGGTAGTTCAAACATACACAGAAGCTATACATTCATTTCTATTTTAATGGAATGGTGTTGACAACTATTTATCATATAATAAAATTAAAATATTAGTATATTTAATATACTGTATTCATTATGATATGGAGTATAAAAAATATTAATAAGAATTATAATGGGGAATTATATTTAAATGATTTAGGTATGAAGATTACCTATTCATTAAGAATCATCATCTGTATTACATCGTACAATTATTTATGATGGTATTACTATAACAAAATTAACTAAAAAATGAATGGAAGGAATGTATGATGTTTTTTTGTAATGTATTGTGTTCTTTACAAGGATCAATGATTGTGAATAATATAGGATAAGTGGTTCTATTTTATAGTTTAGATGATGGGTACACAAATTCAGTAAAATATTAAAAGAATATAATGTGAAATTCATTTAAATGTGATATCAAAGTTAAAATACATATAATTAGGGATAATTGAATTTCAAAATTTCTTTAGAAAATAATATATATATATATATATATATATATATATATGTTTCTGTAGAATATTTACACTTATTTGATAGTTTCACCGTTGGGAAACCCCTTTTTATTGTACCTATGTAAACACATATTTACTATTTTTACAATTAATTATGACCCAAAATGGAATTTGACTCATTAAAAAACAAAAAATATTTATTATAAATAATTAATATATATTTTTAATCTGAATTTAAATAAATTATGAAAATTATTTTTTCAAAATCTTGAAAAACTTAAAAAAATTGTTTTTTCGAATAATGAATTTTTAAGCATAAACCTATGTTTACTTTCTCTAACATTCCTTATAAAAAAATTAGATAAATGTTAAAATATTTGATTGAATATATATTATATTTATGATTCATAAAAATAATTAATTAGTTATTAATTATTAAATTTATTATACAAATTACTTCCACGCCATAAAATTATTTTATGAAAACTAACTCTTTTTTGCTTCAAATGATTTTAACATCATTCCAAAACATTAAATAATTAATTTATGAGTTAATAAAAATAAATTATTGAGAAAATGTATTAATTTTTTTTTAATAATTATCAATATATAAAAAATGATATAATGAAAAAATAATGTTTCAAAAAGCATGAAATTAATAAATAAATGATTTCATTTAAATTTTATTATTTCTTATAAACTAATTAATGAAAATTAATTAAGGGAAAAATTTAATATAAATTTCAAATAAAATTATTCCAATCTATACATTATATTTTAATGACTAGTTTTAATGGTTTTAATGTATTTTTTTATTTATTCTTGTGGTTTTATGTTAACCACTATATTAGATACCTAATTTTTTTCCCCAAGATTTCAAATAAAATATCATGTTGTAACATTATTCCCCCCTTAAAATTATTTCACCCTCAAAATTATATAACTATGATGTAATGAAACTAATGATGCTTTTACTTACACAAATCATTGGGATCCCATATACCGTACTCAAATAAATCATTTATCCAAAAACATTGACTTTGTGAGTGTTATTGTTCCATGACATGTTCTATCGATGATATGAATGTTCTATTGGTAGTTCTTAATAAGAAAGATCATGATCCATTACTAGAATAATTGAGTTCAATATATTAGAATTACAATATATGTACTTAAATATAGATATATTTTGTAATACATTTTAATATTCGAGAGGTTTTTTATGTCTAATGTGATAGGTTACCCTTCCTACTTGATAAAGAATTTATATTGTAACACCCTGAGTTTTTTTACCCTTTTTTAGAATAAATTAAATATTAATTTCTACCGTGAAATTCATTATTTAAAACATTCATTTCACATGGAACCAATCTTCGTATGTTACACACCACAACGACTTAGTATACATCACATGCAACATGGATTTTCTATGAAATATCCTTTCAACGATATATTTTTTTTAAGTGAGATATTTATAATAGTGAAATTATACATACTAATATGAAAATTATTAAATACTTTCAAAATATTATTTATATTTATTTATATTAATAAATAATATTTATATTGAACGGTGTGATATTCGGTAAAGTCTATTTATGTTTAAAAACAGTGTTTTTTCATTTAATTTGATGTAAATAATAAAATTAATTTTGAAAAATTTATAAATTTAATTTGATAAAATAAAAAACATTTTTGTATTCATAATGTCGAAACTATTCAAGGGTAAATTTTTAATATTTTTATAATAAATTTAAATTTTTTATGAATATTGAAAAATATTGGATTTTTGATTAATTGATTATTAATGTAAATGATATTATAAATTTATTTTATGGTCATGTTATATTAATATTACATATATTAATAAAATTTCAGTCATCATAATCTATTCCAACTTGAAATTTAATGTCAAATTTCAACATAATGATGAACATTTCTTTACATCAAAAACTCGTTATTTAATCACATATGCAGGATTGACATTAATCATAATTTTTATGATTTTATAATATAAATTACAAATAAATTGACATAGAACACATTATTCTATATATTATTTACTGTATAAAAAGGCTATGTTAATTTTGGACCTTAAATGATTAGTAAAAGATATTAAAATTAATCACAACAATTAAGGCCAAATTACGCTTAATTTTGTTCTCTAACATAATATTAAGGGTCCAAATTACCAAGAATCTTTTAAAAAAATCCATTGTCTATCCATTAATTCTAAATAAACATTCCATTCTTAATTGTTTTTGGTTTTTTATGACATTTTTTAGTTAAGAACATGTGTACACCTAATTTGTTTCTAAAAATTCCAAGTGAGTCTTTTTCTTTCTCTATTAAAATCCACCACCTCCCACATATCCTCACACATATCAAAACTCATAAGTATGGCCAGGACATAACCAATACACTTTCAAACATCCCTATATTACTCCAAGATTCTGTACCTTGGGTAAAATTCAACCCAAGGATGCCTTTTGGCATATAACCAAATGGACTTACCTAGTCCAGTGGTAACATCTTCTCTCAAGTCTATTAATTTATTTTCTTTCTATCTCCCCTCCACATTAATTTTCCAAATTATGTATTAAAAAATATAATCCTAAAATTTACAAGGATATTATTATGATATTTATTCAACTGACACTGATACACACATCCATCTAATGGATAATGAATGTACTATTTATGTGTACGATGAACTACCACCTCACTAAATGATAATTGTTCGCTTTTCATTAATCCCATGGTGTCCATTATGATGGAAAATATTTTTATATATGATATATAATATATTTATAAATTATTTATACTTTAGAAATTTTTATTTAGAACATAAATTTATGTTTACTATATTATGTAAATATTATCATTTCGTTTGAGAATGTGTGGGCTACCGCCCCCTCAATGTGATATGATTCGTTCATACAATAAATTGACTATATTATGAATAATTTAGTGAATATATTTGATATCATAATGAAAATGTAATTATGATATATATATATATATATTTTATTGTGTGTGTGTGTGTGTATTTTACTTTTTTATGCTCAACATGATAATTAAATGGACACGACATTCATGCGTACGTACGACCTACCATCTCCCTGAATGGTGTTTTCAGTTTCATACTAATATATTATAAATTTTATTATAATCAAATTTAATATATATATACATGATATTTATATCACTTTTTCACTATGTAATCATTAAATAAGTATATGGACCAATGACATAACAACTTATAAAAAATGCGAAGAACAAAGATAATATTTGATGAAGTGAATCCTTAACCTAAGATCTTTAACATGAGGGTAATGTAAGGTCATAATTGAAATGTATACAGTATTAGATATAATGATATGTTTCTTTGAAAGATTAGTAATAAATTTTTATTTATTATATTGGTTGTTTCAATTAGTATGTTGATTATTAATACAAAATGTAAGGAGATTGTAGCTCAGTTTATTTCCATGAGATACATGCAATGTTCACCACTCATTTATTTTTTTATTATGGTACACTTATTTCTGAACAATAGATCAATACCATGAAAAATATATTCTATAATATTCATTTTTCAGATTGCAAGAAAGACAATCTAGATTTTTATCAGTTATGAGGTAAACCAGATCAATGGTAAAATATAATCAAGACTACGAGGAAACAAGATGAGATTGAATCCATGTGTTAAAACAATATCATGAACATGTTTTTCAATATGTAATTTCACCAGATTCATCATACCAAGATAGAGAAATAGGTATTCATTTTTATTCCATGGGATGATGAATTTTTTGGTACCTATGAGGCTATTTTCATGAGACTTTTGAGGTACGCTTCAAGAATTAACATCCAACCTAAAAGTAGAGTTAATAGGTTCTTTAATGTATTTGATCCAAGTGTTAGAAGGGAGTTTTCTATAAGAGACGTTGGTATCTATGAAGAGATTGTTCATTGTGAAATTAAGGTTGAAATGGAGGTTGGAGTCACATATCAATCTCATTGTTTGATGAGAAGAGGAATATGGAGTTTAAATGAAAATCTAAAAACAATGAACATAAGATGATGATATTTCCCTTATTCTCTAAGTGTGGGAAAAATAATGGTGGAAATTGACATAAAAGATCTAATAAATTTTTTAAGTGTGTAAATGAAGAACACCAAGAAATTTATTACCTAATATATGGCAATTAGTTATCTAATGTTGTAAATATAGAAAAAGCATCTCAAAATTATCCTCCCACAATTTAGTGATGTATGTTTAAGAAGAATAGTAATTATTCTGACCACTGGAAGACCCTAATGGATGGTTATGATGATCGATGTCAGCAACCTCTTAAGCCAGGGGACAAGGGGAAATCTCATTAAATTGATATTTCTTATGAGGGTTTTGATAATGATGTGATGACAGGTGCACTTATCATCCACTCTATAACTTCTAATGTAATATTTGATGTGGGATCCACCCACTCTTTCATGTCTATAGAACTTTATAAGGGTGTCAAGATTCCTCCAGAACAATTAAATGTGGAGTTAGTAGTTCAAATCCCTACTGTTGTGATGATTTCATCTCAATTTTATGATTCCTCTCATATTGATGTTTTTGGGAATATTCTTCCTTCAAATATTTCCATTCTTCCTATGGATGATTTTGAAATTATCTTTTAGATTAGTTTTCAATACATAATTCACATGTAAATTTTCGTGTAAGATAATCTATGTTCGATATTTCAATGAATCCCCAAACCTTCCTTGAATGTGAAGATATGTATGAAATTATTATAGAGATTGTATCCAGTTTATGGGTCATAATTTCTATTCAAAATGGTTGTTTATCTAAAATGGTTTTTGAGATAATCGACATCGATGATATGGATATAGTTCACGATTTTGTGATGTATTTATAGAAGAGTCTCATATTCTTACCCCAAAATATGATATTGATTTATCATTATAACTCATACCTGGTTCCACACCAATTTAAAAGACTCCTTATAGAATGGACCTTCTTAAGTTTCAGGAAATGAAGTATCAATATGAAGAAAAAATTTATAAGGGATTCAATCAGACAAGGGTTATACCATGGGGTGAATCAATTCTTTTTTTGAGAAATAAATTTGTATCAATAAAACTATGCATTGGTTATATGGAGTCGAATAAGATCACAACCAAGAAAATGTATCATCTTCCCTATATTGATGACTTGTTTGATCAAATGTTTGGAAGTTAGTACTTTTACAATATTTAACTTCATTCTGTAGATGATCAGTTGAGGGTCAATAAAGAGAATATACTTAAGATGAAATTCTATAGAATTTATGTAAACTATGAATGTATAGTTTTTCCTTTTGGTCTAAATAATTCCCCAATATCTTTACAGATTTAATGAATATATATTTTATAGATTGTATCAATATGTTTAGGGTAGTCTAAATAGAAGATATTATTATCTATTCAAAGAGAAAGGAAGATCATGGTGATTGCCTAAAACTTTTACTAAAGACCCTATGGAAGGATAATCTATATGAAAAAAATAAAATGTTTGAATTTTTTCAGTTAAAGGTTTCATTTTAGGGTCATATAATCCCAAGATATGTTGTAATAGTGGATACATCAAAGACAGAGGCTATGGAATGCTAACCTAGACCAACCATGGTAACTGAGATCCGTATCAATTTTAGTCTGGATGGATTTTATTGATGGTTTTTGAGGGATTTCTCATGACTATAAAGTCCCCTTACCATGTTAACTCAGAAATGTGTCATGTTCTTCTAGATAGATTAATCGGTGGAAAAGATCAAGGAACTGAAGAGATGTTTGGCAAGCTAACATGTGCATACATTTCCCTATTGTGGATAAGGGATTGTAATCTACAGTGATTCATCTACGAACGTCTTGGGATATGTTCCTATGAAGAATAACCTTGTTATAGAATATTCTTCCTTAATATTGAATATTGTTTGGGAGAATTACCCAACACATTATTTGTAGGTTGTAATGATAAATTTTTCATTGAAGAAATGAAGGAATAATCATTAAGTAGAAAAGTGTGATGCATATACTGATCATAAAATCCTAAAATATATATTCACATAGATGGACTTGAACATACACCATAGAATATTGTTTGAGTTGATAATGGATTGTGAATTCCCAATACATTACCTACCCGGGAATGTGAACAAGTTGGTCGATGCTTTGAGTTATAATAATCATGCTAGCTTATCCATGATGAGGATAATAAAAGATCTAATATTTCTGTATTTTAAAAGAATGGATCTAGAAATCCTAATGGAAGTGGAAAATTATTATCATTATAAATTGAATGTTTAACCCTCTTTTCAAGTAATTATTAAACAGGAAAATTAGGATGATGTAGAGATACAAGAAAAATTAAGAAATGTTTTTTCTGTTTAAACGTGATTATGATAGAATAATGAGGTTTAGGAATAATGTATATGTTACTTCCATACTATATTTTAAGAATGATATGTTACACTAATATCAAATATCTCTATTCCCTATTCACCCTTGATGTACACACATTTATAGCTAAATCATGGAATACTTCTAGAGTGATGGAATGAAGAGATATATCAATGAGCTTGTATCTTAGTGTTTAGCAAGACAACATGTTGAGTCTGAATGATAAAAATCCAAGGGGTTGTTTTTTCCATTACCAATAACAAAATGAAAATGTGACAATATCACTCTAGGTTTTGTTTGTGACCAACCAAGAACCTCTAAATAGTTTAATGATATGAGGGTGGTTGTCGATTTCTATACTATTTCATCACACTTAATCATTATTAGAGAATAATGTTTTCTGAATCAGATTACATGGATATACATTAATGTAGTGTAAATTTTTATTGGAGTTCCACATTACATTGTATCGGATACGGATATGAGGTTTACTTAATGTGTTGGTGATTTAATTAGTTGGACCATGACATATAATTGTGTTTCAAAAATTATTATCATCCAACAACAGATGATCCGTCTGAGAGAACAATTAAAACGCTATAGGATATGATGAGATCTCAATCCCTTCATTTCAAATGAGATTGGGATTAACACATTTATCGAGTTGATTTTTCATAAAATAATATGTTCCACTCATGAATTCAGATGGACACATATGAAGCCCTTTTTGGGAAGGAATGTAGATCTCCAACATAATGGGATGATATTGGAGATAGAGTGTTATTTTCACAAGAGATCAATAAAAATGGTCGAGAAGGTTAGAACCATTCAATAATATATCAAGGCAACACAATGTCGGAAGATATTTTATTCTGATAACTGTCATTGTTATCTATAATATATGGTCAGTGAAAAATTGTTTCTATGAATCTCACCCTAGAATAAATTTATGAGATTCAGGAAGAATGTGATCTTATGCCATAGGTATGTTGGTCACTTTGATATTCTTAATCGTATAAGGACAATAGAAAATCACTTGGAACGTCTTCTAAATATATCTCAAGTTCATGATTTTTTCCATGAATCTATATTGAGGAAGTACATGCCTGGATCATCACATGTATTGAACACAGAGGTCATACCGTTGGAGAAGTATTTTTCTCACAAATAACAGCAAGTTGAAATCCTAGACCGATTAACTATAGTAATATGAAACAAGGCCACTCACCCATACCATTGGAGAAGTATTTTTCAGACAAGGAACAACAAGTTTAAATCCTAGGTTGATTAACGATAATAATATGAAACAAGGCCACTCACCCATGTAATATTATTTTTAGAAATAACAAGTTAGAGGAGGTGATTTGGTAACATGATGATATTATGATGCTTATGTATCCTCATTTTTTTCTAAAGTGATTAATTTTAAAGAATAAATTCATAGGGTGGTATAATGTAACACATTGTGTTTTTATGGACCTTTTTACAAATAAATTAAATATTCATTTTTGTATTAAAATGTATTAAGTAAGAAATTTCATTCACTCTGAACCAAATCAGCATATGTTACATGCAACACTGACTTGGCATATGTTACCTGAAACACATTCTGTATGATACATGAAACATCAACTTAATGTATATCAGAAGCATCATCAAGTTTCTATGAAACATCATTTTAATGTTATAATTATTTAAACCAGATATTTATACAATATCCATTATGTAGTGAAATTTTAATTGTAAAAAATATTTTTATTTTTATTTTAATTTTTTTATATAGATAAAACATATTGATAATGAAGGGTATTATTTTTTATAAAATCCATTTAAGTTTTAAAATAACATTTTTTTAATTGATTATATTTTAAAAATAAAAGAAATTTTCTGTATATAAAGAAATTGAATTTTATAAAATAAAAATAATTTAGGAATTCATATCATTGATATTAATATATGGTTATTTTTTTAGATTTTTCTCAGAAACATCATTTGGTGATGAATATTGAAAAATACTGCATTTTAGTAAAACACTAGTTTTTTTAATTAATTATTAACATTAAATGATATTATGAATTTTTTTATGGTCATATAAGATAAATATTACTTGTATTAATACATTTTAATTTTCTAGAACCAATTACACATTGAAATTGAACATTAAATCATAACAGAATTTTGAACATTTTTCTTCTTTAAAAGCCTATTATCTGGTCTCGTTGGCAGGACTAGCTTTAACCATATTTTTTCCACTTCTTTGGTTTGAATTTGGAAAAACAAGATAAAAACATTTATTCAATATTATATATAGAGACTAATATCTCCATGCTAATTTTTGACCTAAAATGGTAAGTAAAAGTGATTAAAATTAATGAAAATGATTAATTCTAAATTGTATATAATTGGAGAAAAAACATAAAATTAAGGACCCAAATGACCTATAAAATTTTTCAACACCAATTGTATGTCCATATGTCTTACATACACATTATATTAGTTAGTTTTTTGGTTTGGTATGACTTTTTATAGATAAGAACATTTGTACAACTAACTAATTTCAAAAAATTCCAAGTTAGCCCTTTTCCTACCCTATAAAAAGCCACCACCTCTACCATTAACCCACACGTATAAAACCTGTTATGATCATCAAATACATGTACAATACAATTTACAACATCCTTTTATTCTACTTAGGATATTTTCCTTGGCCTTAGGAAATCAAAGGAATCCTTTTGGCACGAACTAGTAGGTGTTACCCGATCAAGGGGTAACATCTTCTCTCAAGTCCATTCATTTATATTCATTATCCACCCCTGCAATTTATTTTTCCCAGGAAAGAATAACAACACAAGTATAGTCAATATACAATGATTTTTTCTTCCTACATACTCAACCTACACAAAACACACCTCTGTCTAATGGATAATGAACATAAAATTTATGTGTAAAGTGAACTACCACCTCATCAAATGATGATTGTTTGATTTTACATACCACCCCCCAATAATGCCATTGTGATGGAAAAAATTAAAATATTATATATATATATATGTATTATTTATAATTTCATTACAATTATATAATTTTAATTTATATAATACCTTTATTCCTTCCATCTTATGTAAATACGATAATGTCGTTTGAGGAAATGTGGACTACCACCCCCCCAAAGTGATATGATTAATTCATACACTACATTGATTTTATTGATGATTATTTTAGAGAATTTATATAATATATATTATATCCAAAATATTATATAATTATATGATATATATACAAACATATATGAATTTTACATTCATTCTCTCAACATTACAATTAATAGGAAAGAGTGTTCATGCATACATATGATCTACCGTCTCCATGAACTATGTTTTCCATTTCATAATTATAAATTATATAGATTATTATAATACAAATTTAATAAATATAAATTAAATTTATATCATGGTTATAATTCTGAAATCATTATATAATTACAAGGATTAATTCCATAAAAAATTAAAACACATGCGAATAACGAAGTGAATATTATCTGAAGTGAACCGTTAACATAGGATCACTTAAAAAATGGGAATATAATGACACAATAAAAACATATATGGTATCATACATAATTATATGATTATGAGAAATATTTATAATAAATTTCTATTTATTACACAGGTGGTTGGAGTGAGTACGACGAGTGTCAAGACACAAGGTAACGAGATGTCATCTAACTTTTTATTCCCGTTAGATGCGTGATATTTTCACCACTATTTCCTTTTATGTTATATATATAATACCCATGATTAAATTATATATATTATACCAAAATTTTTTAACTATATCTTTTTTTTACTTTTATCTAAGGGTTTTAATTTTTATATAATACCAAATTAGTAAAATGTTTTGTCTCAATTTTCTTTCTTCGAGACTAATGTATTGTTATGCCACAAAATTTTTTTTTCAACGTGTATATACTTCCATTTAAAATGTTATATCATGAATATAAATATTTTAATTATCATTAATGCTTCATGTAATTTAATTTTATTAAATAGATAGTATGATCCCATGTTACAATGTCATAAGATTTTATTGGGACTATATCATCACTTTTCTTGATTGTTTACATTTATGCATCTTTTGATGAATTACTTTGATCCATATCTCACGAATACTCATTACGTTCCATATAATTTATTTATTTTATATATAGTCTTGTGTTAGAAAATTTATTTCAACACTTTAGTAATTAAGATATCATTTTTATGGCAAATATTAAGATATCTGTCTTCGATCTCAAATTTATTATATTCATAAACCATGTTTTCAAAATTATTGTAAATTATTTTTTCATATGATCCATAATGATAATTTTCAAGGAAAATGGATTTAATTTTTTTTATTGTTTTATAATCATACATTATACTTTTTAATATATTTTTTCAATGAAAAAATGTATTCAAATTGTTTATTTTTTTAATTATTTTTCATAGTTGAAAGGATATATTTCACAAGAATTATTTTTATAATATCCTTAAAAATTATTTATCATATATGATTATATACATTAATGTTAATAATGTCATTATGTGGAATTTATTCAATGTTTCCATTAATATTATTTCTCTAAATCGATTATTTTTTATGGCATGATGGTTATGGAACCCCTTTTACATTTATGGGTTATATGAATTTGAAACAAAATTATTTTCATGGGTTATGATTATAATAAAATGTTTATAAACCATACCTCTTTATGTAGGTTATTATATGATTACATGTTTATAATAATTACTTCATTTCATGGGTTATATAATATTATTTATGATCTTGTGTCACATGTATGTATGATTTGATTATGAGATGGGTGTGACCAACATCTCCCTACAATACATTGTGTAAATTTTTATATCTCATCAGGTAGACGAAGATGGTCTTCGGAATGATCCTAAACTACAAAGACCTATATGGGAGTGAACCATGTCTACCAACAATGTGTGAGGAGTGAACTCATTATACCATGATGAACATTGGAGTGATCCATGACAACAATTATTGTATGGGGATTAAATTTATACTACCCAAATGGTCTTGTTATCGATGCCCTGGATACTGTGGAATCATATTATGTGATTTTGTGTCTACCATAATTCCATGTTTCATTCCAAATTTATGATTTCATGGATTACGTTCTCTATTTTCTTATTATTTTTGTCCTATTAACATCTATGATTTAGCATATAATTCAGGTAGATGATCTTTTATATGGATTGTATGATCTTATATTTTCATGATCATGTTCTCATACCCTTATGCTCGTGATTTTTTTTCAATTTATCCATTGTTTATTCTTATAGTTCATTTGATCTCCCCAATTTTTTATGTTTCCTTCCCCGGGTTATGAAGATATATATTGTGTTTGATGGGTCTTATAAGGGTTCTAGTAAATAATATCCTAGTGGGAGATAATGTATCTCACTTTTATACTAATTTTTATGTTTCCATGTTATTAAAGGTACAAGACAAGTATGGTATTCATTCATTTTTTTGTGTAATGTTTTATGTTTTCCACAAAATGTATGTAATATTAATGTATTTCATGGCTGAGTCATTGTATATATATCGTGATAACATATCAATGGTTCTTATTTCCCCCCTTTAAAAATATACTAACCTTATTACATGGATTAATTTTTATGAATACATTTTCATCATCTATTAATTCTAGATCTCAAATATTATTGTTAGAATAAATCTATTTTTAACACAGATATTCCATTATTTGCTATGAAATTCCTCAAAACATTTCTTTAATTTCCTTATATATCACAAGTATCAATATATTTAATTCACAAAGATAATTATTAAATTATTTATTTCAGAACTTATTTTCACTTACGGAATTATTAATAACCAAGTTAATTCTTGAGTGAATGAAAATGTTTTATAAAAAAAATTATATGATAATTTTATTGACCCCTGTAGAAACAACCAATACCCATGTAGAATAGATTAAATTTTTATTTTATTAAAATGTCATAGATACCAGTGATAAAATTTTAAAGCATTTATCAATTTAGTATTCATATATAACTAGGTACATACTTGGTTCCCTTATTACATTGGTAATTAGGCATAGAACATAAAAATGGAAAATAAACTACTTACATGAAAAATATTAAAATATTTCAAATTCATTACTTGGGTAATGAAAACAAAAAAAGGTGAGATAAAATATTTTCTAAGGGTTACATAAATCAATAATAAGTTATGTAAATTCAAAAACACGTTATAATTATTCTATGGTAAATATAATAAAAAGACATGTCATCAATAAACTAAGAATGAAAAAATAAATACATATATTCTTTCATAGTAAAAATATCATTGATAGTAGTAAATGAATAATAAAAAGAGAAAATGATTAATTATTAAACATCATGTATCTGGAACATGAAACACTACCATCAAGTCCGTCCACATGATGATTTATGTCTTTAGGTCAAAACATGTCTCATTTTACATAGAAATAAATACGAAGGGTTCTTAACTAACTATTTTGTCCCATGAAAATGGTCAATGCATTGAGGGTATATATAATGATAGTCACCACCCATAACTATAAGTAAAAAATAACAATTCATATATATATATATATATCATTTAATAGAAATATTACTTATCATAATACCCATGTTGAGTAGAGTATAAAGATTAATCAATATTTCCCCAGTTAAAAAAACATTCTAAATAAACTCCTTGGGTAAAAAATTGTATAGATATTTGACAATTATCATGTATAAGAAACATGAAATATTGATATTTAACACAATCATAAATTAATGATGATCATAAATCAAAAGTTTATTTATACATAAACCACACAAAATGAATAAATGGTGAATAATAAATATCTCAATGAAATAAAAGTGAGATGTGAAACCTCTAACAAAGATCAAATCATTGGAGTGGAGATAAATCAATGAAATAATTTTGTTTGAAAAATTTAAATACAAATAAAACATGGAAATAAAACATAAAACAATAAGGGTCCATTTCACACCCATTATTGACATAAAATAACCAACGAAAAAATAATTTATCCAAATAAATGGGAATTGAATTAAGAAATCTCTTTCCTTATTCCTGAAATCATTCTTTACATGTAATTAATGTCATGTATAATCAAATTATATGCATTAGTTAATTAATTTAGAAATATTTATTCATGTATTTTATTTATTATAATTTTATTTTGTTTATTTAGGGCCTTTTTATGAGTTTCAAGATTCAATTTTATCACATTGAGGGTATTTCTTTTCTTGGGTTTCATGATCAGTTCAGCTGTATACAATTACAAATGTTCATGTAAAATGGTAATAATTCAGAAGAATTAAAATTATATTCCATTAATGAAATTTGATATGTTTCAATGAAATTATATATAATTTTGATATATAGAATTTTGTTGGCTCATTATTAAACATGATTTAATTCATTTTGGAATATTTTAAAACCATCAAGAACATGTATCATTTTATTTAATATTATTTTTATATATTTAATACATAAAATAATATAAATGTTAATATGTATAATAGAGTCTTATTTATGCATAATAATAGTTTTTTGACCTTGATTTAAGGTTGTTATTGAAAATTAAATTGCATTATCCAAGATGAAGGTCAACTGATACACCACAGACGATGATTTCATTTTTAGAATAAAACGGGGATGGAATGAGTTTGATGATAGATATTTCCTTATAATAATAACATTTAATTATATATAGGATAATGGAGTTATGATGCTTGTTTTTATAGAGTATTTATTGTTAGAAAATTAAAACAACAAATATTAAAATACTTTTAAACAAATGTAATGAAACAAAAAGGGGATTTTACCTCTCTTATAATATCTCCTTTAGAAAATCCATATGGAACTTGGGAGTGGTATTTTGGATATACTAGAAAGACCAATACATTGGGTATAGGGTTTTTTGAGGAATTTGGAATAATATGATCAACCTATAAGTCTTATAGGGAGAGAGGGGAAGGGGTGGTGATGGGTGGGTTTTATAATGGGGAGGGGCAGTGTTTTTGATTATTTTATAAATTTGCTTATTATTTTGTGTAAATACTATCATTATTGATTCTTAATGATTCCAATTAGCTTAAATATAGCATGTCAGTTCCAAATAATGGGTTTCTATCTCATCTATAACAACTTTTATGCCTCAATAACTCATTCATTTACTTATAATGATAAATATTTTATATTATTGTATATCATTATTCACCAAAAATTCATCTATTTTAAAAACTCAAAACATTCAACCATTCCATTTTAAACATGTAGATTTCAAAATTTGACTCTATTTTATGAAAAAAAAATCAATATAAGATAAATTTTTTTATTAATTAAAATCATAATTTATTCAATAAATATAGATTTCAAAATTATAACCAATTTTGTGACACTCTAAAAACTTATTTATGGTCTAATAATGTTATATTATAATCATAACGAAAATAAAATATTAATTTATAAATATATTTTATAAAAATAAATTTTCTTTTAAATAATTATATTAATTATTATATGGTAAATATAAATGTATATTTCACAAAGTTAAAAATACACAATTTATCATTTTTAAAATATTTATTTAATAAATCCATGATAAAAATATATCATATTTTCATTTTGATGATAATTAAATATTATTTGTACATTTATAGTATATTTTACATTCAAATGGTTATATTAATATTATTAATGGTCATTTTACTATTCCAACAATTATGTTAATATTTAATAGTACATCAAGGTTCATTTAAGCTCTGTATTCCATGTAACATAAGGTATTGAGTAAATTTAATTTATTTATTAAGATAAATGCCATCAATATTGGGGTGTTATCTTCTTCCGTCCCTCAAATATTTTTTTATCATTTTTTTTGAGTATTGGCTTCTAAATTGATTATGGTAGTTCTTATTCATATCATCCCCAGGTTTTAACTTTGCATCTTCAATTGTATGGTTTCTCAAAATAATTTTTAAATTTTGCTTCACCATTTTTGTATATACTTTCCCTCTGATGTCATGAATCCCGATTGACTCTTCACAGTATGAAAAATCATGTTCGATTTATACTTATTCAAAGTGGAGTAAATATGTTTGGTATAAAATGTACTTCTTTAACCAAGATATGTGTAACACGTCATAAAATTAGGATATACTTATAGAAATGTTTAATCAGTGATATAAAACACCAAGTAATTTGATAATTTCAAAATTAATGATGTAATTTTTGTTATGTTTCTCTTTCCTAACGAACCTTTTGACATCCTTATATGAAGATACATCCAGAAAATCATTATGACCCACATAAAATTCTTAATCCTCTCTCTGATTTTAAACAAAATTCTTTTTTATTTGTTGATATACATTAATATATGCTGAAAAATTCCTTATGTTTTTCATTGTATCATCAGTATGTTCTGGTCCTATATGATTCTTATCACTAACTTCATCCTAACAAGTTAGAGTATGACATATTTTTCCATATAATGTGTCATGTGGATCCTTTTGAATACTATACGTGAAACTTTTATTGTTGGAAAATTCTATCAAAGGTATATACTGATCACTGTTACCTTGAAATTCAAGTGAATAAGATCTCAACAAGTTTTCTAATGTTTGAATAGTTCATTCAAATATTTATTCGGTTTGAGGGTGATAAGATTTACTCAAATGAATCATACTGTCTAAATAAATTTTAATACACTTCCATAATTTTGTTATAAAATGTGGACATCAATTAGAAATAATTAATTGAGGTGCTGTATAAAGTCTCACAAAATCTTTAATATAGAGTATTTCAGGGTGATCAAAAGGTAATTGTTCACTTATACTCAGAAAATGGCCAATTTTGTAAAGTTATCAACAATAACCTATATTGTATAATTCATTCTATGGTCCATTGGTAATTCAGTGAATAAGATCATAGTAATGCATCCCAATTTAATGTAGGAATATGTATAGGTGGCATGACTCCTCTGGGATGTTATAACTAAGACTTTATTTGTTGAAAAACTAGAAATCTTGTCACATTATCATCTACATCTCGCATCATATTATCCCATCCAAAACATTGCATTGAATCTCTGTACATATTGGTACTACACGGGTGTGTAGGGAAATTTTATATATGATCCAAATATAATATTACACTTTTTAGATGTGATATTTATGGAACACATAATCATATTGGGAATTTCCAAATTACATCCTCATACACGACATCTGCAAATCTTCCATGACTAAAAGATTTAATTATATATTGACAGATTAAATCATCATATATATACCACCTTATCTTATCTAGAAATGATGGTTTAGAAATCATTTAAAAAAGGATTGATGTTTTTCCCTCCTTAACAATTTCCATTTCTTTCGTTCGTAAATCCATTAATATAATATATTTAAAAATTATTATTTAGTATATAACCAAATTATAATTCATAGTTAAATCATATTTTAACCTATATTCCATTCGAGGGTGTTAGTTTATTTATAAAACATAATCATTCCATAGAATAAGCCCTTATATTTTCTTTATGTTGAGTTATTTCTCTATAAGAATGTATTTTAAACTCTTGAGATCTGTATGTATTTCACATATTTAATCATAAAGAATGTTTCTACATATAATTATAATAAATATTATGGATTCTAAAGCCATATCATGAGTTGGATAATTATTTTCAGTAATCTTCAACTAAATTAATTCATAATAAATGAAATTATCATTTTTCATAAGGAAACAACCCATTAATTTCTTCAATGAGTCATTGTATTTTACAAACCAATCATTTCCTGATGGTAGTGTAAAATATTAGATAATTGTATAATCTTTTATCAAATTCATCCTTACATTCTACAAATTATGGTTTCTTCAAAAACATTTCCCAATTACAAGTGAGCTTTGTTAAATAGTTATCCAATCAAGAAATATTTTGAGAAAAACCTATATTTAATCTCTATACCAATGAAACCATGCACAATGGTTATGTATGTTGTCATAGAGCATTATTGGATTTCCATTGTATTTATATAATCAATTGACATTCCATCCTTAAAGATAATATTTCCAAGAAAATAAATTTTATGATTGCAAAATTTACCCTTTCAAAATATAGCATAAAAATATTTCATATCATGAGTCTCAAGAATGATTCACCAGTGAATATCATGGTCTTTAGGAATTAGAATATACCCTAATATCATCAAAAAACACCACAAAAAAATGTTCGATACATTCCTTTAATAGTTAGTTCATAATATCAATGAAAATTAATGGTGTATTAGTCAATACAATTGTCATTATTATAAACTTGTAATGTCCATACAACATCAAAAAAGTTGTCTTCAACATATATTCCTTCTATACTTACAATTAATGATACCTAAAACTAATATCAATCTACAAAAAATCTTGGGATTCTTGAAGATGGTAAAATAAATCATAAATCAGTGGCATATGATACATGTTCATTATTTTATAGAATTGATTTATATATAGGTAATACACAACCACATGTGTCCATATTTCTTCTTAACAACAAAATAAGGTCTCCCAATAGAGAAACAATAGGTATAATATATCCATTATCACTAAAATCCTCATGTTATTTCTTCATATCAAGTAATTTAATAGTTTTCTTTCTATACAGAGTCTTTGATATTGTGTTTTCATCATGGAATAAATCAATTGTATACTCACCTACATTCTTTTTGGGGGGTGGTTCCAGGTTGTTACTCATAAAATACATCAATTTATACCAATAAAATTGCTACATACTCAGTTTGAGGATTACTTTCCTCTTACATATATTTTGTATTCTCTTCCTCCATAATGATTTCATTCAGTAGAGATACTAAGGGTGAATCTTAATAAGAATTAAATGATAATGTTTCTTCTAAAAATACTAGGGATTTGATATCTTCCTCCAAGTCAAAATTTCATTATTCTCGAAATAAATATTTTCATTGTATTTTTAAATTCAATCCATATTGAGGATTATGTAAAATTTTACAATATCTGTGATGATAATGTTAAAAAATAAACAATGTATTTATTATAGAATAAGGATTTCCAAAAACATATGTTTTGTAATGATAATTCAATTAAAACTTTTCATTGGAGGATCTCTTATCAAATCGTAAGTGAAATGGATAATTTTATTGTAAAATTTAGTAGATATTAAATAATTTGATTATCCAAAATCAAATAAAGAATTAAATAAATTTGATTATAGGTTTTATGTACATGAAACCACATCATTGAGTACTTATACATCAGTAATGGGGGTCTCATAAACATGTACATATCCCCATGGTATCTTATATGATATATTCAAATGACTCATGTGATGTTTAATTTAATAATTCCCCATTTCATTATAGTTGAATAATTGAACATCATTTTTTTCATACCATTTCATTCGTTAACTCTATGTCCATTTTCTACACATAAAAAACATACTCGCATGCCTTTAAACAATTTTCCATAATTATTATTTCCACAATGTTCACATAATGGGAATTGATTCATTCATCTATTCATAATTTATGACTTAACTTTTGATGGTTATCATATAGAATTTTATTATATTGATTTCCCTTGATCATATAGAATATAGAAAATAGTTTCCTTGATTTTATTTAAATTAATATTATTTCATCAGATGATGAATATATTTCAGAATACACTACCCTTCGAACACATGGAATAAAAACATGAAACAAATTCTCAATTTTTTTTAAAAACCACATATATAATATGTAAAATACTATAAATTTTTGGTAAAGATAGGTTTATTCTATGAAACACCATCTTCTTCCTTTTGATTTAATATGTGGAATCATTTCTTCATTTTACTTTATTTATCACAATTGAAAAATTTGTCAAATAATATTTCTTTAAGAGATATCAATTCTAGGAATTCATTTTCATAATATTCATTAGTATTTTGGACCAATGAACATCATTGTTTAGCATATAACTTGACAAAATATACAACTAGCACAAAATTTTCGCTTTCATCAAATCCTAATGCCATAATATCTCTTCATGTAACTTGATACATTTTTCAGCAACCACTAGATTATCATTCACTCTATATAATTGTGTGATCACTGCATGAAATGATCGAAGATATGTGTTTTATGGTTATTCATTATAAAAAATATTATTATTTCCTAATAATGTCCTTAGACTCTCACTTCCAACACTTTCTATGTAGATTTTTTCAGAGGGAAAATACCTACATTATCTATATGTATTCATTTCCCCTCTAAAATTAGGTTCCATCAATAAATAACAACACATAATAATTTATCTCATAATAATCATGAGTATTGACCCAAAATTTATCTATAAAAATATAATAATTCTCATGATATTTAAACATCTAGTTCTCAATGTTTCTACTAATCAATTTCTAATGCCAATTTTAATAACCCCAACTCGAGTAGTCTAAAGTTGATGGATATTAAAATAAAATGGAATAGATACAATATATCATATCACAAATTATTAATCATGTTTTTAGTTATGAAGAACTAAATACAAACGTGGTTCAATTATTACATTTGTAATCAATCATAGAACATGGTAAAAGACATTAAATTTTGTCCATGAATCTTATTCAAGGATTTCATCTTCATATAATAGGGAAGGAAAAAATAAATGGTGATCTCAATTTCTAAATATGGGATATGTGAATACATAATCAGTGTAGAAAATTAAATAAGGAATAATTATTATTTCAAGGTAAGTAACTAAGAAACATCCTCCATTGATAAAATAAGAATGAAAAATGAATCCACATATTTAGTTATAATAAAATTGATAGTAGTAAATTTATTTTGAAATAAAAAATGATTAATTATTGGATGTCATGTATCTAGAACAAAAACCACTACATCCAAGATCATTCAAAATACATTTTATGTTTTTGGGTTAAATTCGGTCTTCTTCTCCCTAGATACAAATGTGATGGGTTTGTTGCTAACAATTTTTTCTCATGGTAAATATAGATTAATCGATGGGCTATATTATGTCAGGGCCCACCCATAATTTAATTTTCAAATGATTATTCATACATAGGTTTAATTCAAGAAAAATATTACTTATAAAAATATCTATATTGAGTAGAGAATATAGATTCATCAATATTTACATAGTTAAAAGAATATTCATAATAAACACTATAAGTAAAAACTATTATATAGATAAGATAGTAATCATATACATGATACAATAAATATTGATATCTAATTAAATCAACAATGAGTGATGATCATAAATAAAAATGGGTATTAAATTTACACAATACACAAGTAATAAGTGGTGAATAATGCATATCTCATAGAAATAAAATTTGTATGAGACAACCCTTACTATGATCGTATCATATATGTGAGGATAAATCAATGTCATAATTATGTGTAAAAAAATTAAATACACAAAATAAAAGTGAAAATTATATTTCAAACAGTCAGACATAAATTCAAAAATACTATTTACATAACATAACTGGTCAAAAAATTGGTTAACCGAATGAATGAAAATTGAGTTATGAAATCCCTTACATTATGTGTGGCAATGTTCTTCATTTATACATAATTGTTTAGATAATGAAATTAAATTCCTTAATTTCATTGTTAGAAACCATTTATATATTATTTTTAATTACTATAATTTTATTAAGTTAATGTATGGCCTTTTTATTGACATATAAGATTGAATTGTGTCGTTGGAGGAGTTTTTGATTTCTTGGTTTAAATGATGAGTTCTCCTATAAACAAGTATGGATGTTCATGAAAAATTGGAATAATTCTCCACAAAAGAAATTATATTTCATTAATGAGGTCACAAATCTTTTTCGGTCTTATATATCATTTGGTTATATGGTTTGAGGATGATTCTTATATAAATTCGATTTAATTTATTTTCAACTTTTTTACGACTATCGTGATCATATATCATTTTATTTAATATAATGAATATATATTGGTTATAGAACATTATATAACATATTATTATGTATAATAAAAAATAATTTAACATTAATAATTTTTTTATGACAATCCATGATGGTGGTAATGTAAAATGGAAAATCATCATCCACAATGGTGGTATATTGGCACATCACAAACGATGTTTTCATTTTTAGAATAAAAAGAGGATATAAGGGGTGTGAAGATGGATATTTCATTATAATCATAAAATTAAAGTTTGTACAATATATTGAAGTTATAATTCATGTTTTGAATGTGATGTAATCTTGAGTACATGAAATGAAAATTAAATTAAATTAAATAAAAAAAAATTAAAAAAATTCCATTTTTATATAATCTCATTGATAACTACTTCAACGAACATAGGATTGGTCTTTTTGTAAGACCAAAATGACCATAATGTGAAAACATGTTTTTTCATAGGAATTTTTTAAAATATAATCAATATACATGTCTTTGAATTTGTGAGGCGAAGGGGTTGTATTTATTTTTAGACGATAGGGGAGTGTGGACTATATTATTATGTTTTTATTAATTTGGCTAAAGAATATCAATTATGATGATTTTTTCTGAAGAAGTACAATAAATAGTTCATGTTAGTTCCAAAAAATGGCTTGTTACCTCATCAAAAAAACATCCAGGTCAAAATAATTCATTGTACATACTTATAATGTTAAATACCATAAATTACAATATTTTATAATTCTATAAAAATTAAATTATTCCAAAAAAATACAAAACATTTACCATTACTATCAATAAAAAATAATTTTTTCAAATTGGACCCCATTTTTGAAAAATAATTTTCTAAATATAAAATTTTTAAATTTTTAATATATGTCATTATTAATTAAAAAAATATTTAATTTAAAATTAGAACTGATTTTATGACACATTGAAAAATTATTTTAGGTCTTATAAAATTATCATATAATCATAAGAAAAAAGCATTACGTTATGAATATATTTTATGAAAAAAAATTAAATCATCATATTAAATGAAAAAATTTAATAAATATTTATGTTTTGCAAAAATATCATCACTTAATTGGGCATTTTTAAATCATTTATTTACTTATTTTAACAACCCAGTACACTATCAGTGAAATTTTCCTTTTTTTATTTAATATAATATTAGTCACAAAAATTCACTTGGAGAACATAATATAAACATCACAAATTATGAATGAATGAAATAAGATGTATTTCTTGAAGTTAAGGAACCTATACCAATTAAATATTGGCTTGACCTTAGGAATAGTAATATGAACCATATGAATAAGAAATCAGCCTAATGAATAATAACCTAACTAATGGATGTATATATAAAATTTAGGAATCTAATAAAAGAGGGTATGAAATAATTATATCAATGTATATGTATGTGAATATTATAAAATTTAATATTTAATTGTTGGTATTTGTTTAAGTCATAGATATTTAATTAAATTTTTAAAATTAATAAAATTAAATCAAATAAATTTATTAATTTAGAGATAAGTATTTTTTCCTATAATTTTAGTATAATTTATTGAGATCTTAGTTAATATTTCGATGTGTAATTGACTTAGTTATAATTTTTAAAACTATATTTTACCAACAAATGATGAATTTAACTCAGAGATAATTTTCTCATATTAATAAAATTATATTCATAATATTGATTTTAGTTTTAAATTTTACATATCAAAAAATGGTCCCCATGAATATTTGATATTTTTCTAAAATACATGAATTTTTTTTTGATAGTAAAATATAATAATTTATGATTAATGCTAAATACAAGATTTATTGAAACATATGTGATTTATGAATGATATAATCATATAATATAAAACTATAATTTAAATTTTTAATATATTTTATTATAATTATCTTACTATTCATTGTCTTGGGCAAGAATAATAAACAAATGAATAAAATATACGAATTCTCCCCTCTCTTCCACTATAAATACAACCCATCACCACCCCTTCTCCCCAAACCTCCCAAGATATGATACATATCCAATTACTACCCAATTATATTCCTATGCCCCTTCCACACATCCAATATCTTATGGTCTCAACAAAAATCCAAATCCTAGGTTCATAAAAAGGATCTCAAGGAGAGGAATTCAAGAGGAAAACATCCTATTTATTTTATTTTATTTATTTTATTGCTCTTGAAATTCTTATATTCATCTACTCTCACCTATTCCAAATGATATTATAACTCCAGTATCATTTATATAGTTAATTATGTGATGATAATGCAATATTCATCATCAATATCCATTCACTCTATCTTTTATTCTGTAAATAAAAACAGCACCTGTGATGTGTCAATTTAACAACATCATAAACACAGAATTTTCATTTTTATTATAACCTCCATGTCTATTCATGAAAAAAATTTCATAGATGAATTATATTATAATATATTTATTATATTCAATTTATTTTTTTGTTTCAATTATATGACCATGATGTTAATTAATATAAGAAGACTAGTTTGTGGTAATCAAAAAATAACCAGATTTAACTAAATGATTATAACTAATGTATTAGCTAATAAATCACCGTATAAAATTATAATGAATTATATAAACATTTAATATTAATTATATAAATTAAGAACCTTTAACTTCAATTAAATATATCCATTCTGTTTTTATCTAATATTTCATACATATAAAAGAAATCCACTCATGAAAACCAAGGAAACAAACACTTATGAATGATAATGTTGTATCTTATTACTCATTAAAATTTCACAAATGAACTATATAAAATTATATAAAATAATATATAAATTTAAATGGTTCTGAATTTATTAACTGAAAGATTTAATTTGATTACATTTTACCTTAATGTCAACTGTAGGATTCTTTAGAACATAATTTAAGGGTTTCCACGTGAACCTTCATTTTGATTTGTGAGTTTTATTTCTCTCTCATTGCACAAATGAAATTTTTATTTATTCTTATATAATCCTCATAGATTTTTTGTGCTTGTTCAATATATTTCTACCAATCATAATCCTTATTTAATTTATGGGGTGTAACATATTTTATAAGAATCATTCTCTATTCTTCCCGATACACAATCCCGATTAAAGAGAACATCCCGATTTCATACCCATGTCCAAGTAACATCAATAAATATTTTTTAAGACACTATTTTTTTTATAAAATAAATAATTTTTTAATGAAAATATATCTTAGTTCACTTATTTTTTTAAAAATATTTTTCCAAAAGGACTCTTCTTTTCATATTAAAAAGATTATTTCCCTCCAGAAATACTCGATGATTTTATTAAGTGTATTGTCATCTTTTTCAACTCCCTTGTTAATTATTATGTTTAATTGTAATGAATTTCTAATTATATAATCTACCATTTATTATTTAATGGGTTGTGATTATTTGGAATATTCATGTGCAACCTTGAAACCATTCACCATATTACTCTGAATGGTTAGTGATTATGTTTACTGATTAGAGAAAGGTGATTAAATTTTATATGTTAGATTCAATGTGAATTAAAATATTGATTATGTTTCACCCACTTTCATATGAGGAATGAATTGGAATTATTATTTTTTTGGAGGGATCTTTTATAGACCCTCGATGCATTGGAAGGCCTCATGAGACGAACTGCATCAAGTATGGGTAATTTATTACTCGATTATGTATGGTGTATTGGATGAATCCTTAATGGTATGTGTTTGATATCCCATATTATGATTTCACCCCTTAAGATATTTGTAATTTATATTCCATGTGATTATTCAACTTGTCGAATATCCATGGTTATGTATCATTTTCATGTGATACTAATATGGTATTATTTATTCCGTGTTTATTCCTACCATATTATGATAACGTTTTATAGAATTTTTTTTAGTTATTCACCTAGAATTATGGATTATTTTTAGCTTCTACTGAATTCTTACCCTTAATGAGAAGCAAAAATCACCCCTTTATTATTCTTATTTTCTATAGGTTTCAAAGATGAATTCTTTGGATGGCATGAAAATGTAATGTAGAAGAATAAGAGTGTTTCCAATGGTGTCTCTATGATATATTACATTTCTAGTTATAATGTTGAATATATGTATGAATCTTGTTTTCCAAAGATAATAAACAATTATATCATTCATGAAGATTATTTATTTTTTATATGCCAATGTAATAAATTAAGGCCCCATCTTTAGGATACTGAGGTTGGATTCTTTACAGTTGGTATTAGAGAATGTTTAGTAGAAACCTTGAAAATTAGATTTAGAAAACATAGACTAGGGAATATAACCATTATATAGATTTTGAGGTTAATAATAAAATAAGACACTAAAATTTTGGAAAGGTATATATTATTTTAATCGTCCAAGAAATCAATCAATGAATAGATACTACATGTGTACATGGTTCTGGAACAGATATAACTAGGGGTAAAAACACTTAAAAGTTAACCCATATCTATCTTGGGGTAAACTGGTATATGAAAATGGGACTTATTGTGAACCTAGTTTGACTCTTATAGGGGATATTCTTAGGATAATTCACATTTTCATTAAAACCCATTATAAATATTTTAAAATTAATATTTTCCTAAATAAACTTTTTTTATTGGAATAACTATACATAAAATTTCAATTTATGTTATTTATTTTTCTACTGTTGAGATTGCACATTATGATTCATAACTTATTATATTGTATAAAAATATTTAGAAATGACTCAAAGTGGAAGTAATGAAAACAGTATCAACACATGTACCCCATATATGGATTTTCCTCTTATGAAAGATATGTATGTCATTATTAGAGTTTCGACATATGCTGGGAAACAAATAACTTCACTATAACAACTGACTTGGGTTTGGAATAATAACCTTACCCTTGTGAAGTATCATGATCCAAAATGTTGAGGGGTAATGTTATATCACATTATAAGGAAACAACCACAATCATTTTAGGGCACTATAAACCCGTTTGTAGAAGACTATTGGATAAGTTCCACAGAGAAGAGATTTCATTCTTTTGGGATGTATCAAAAGTGAAATGCTTGTTATAGAAATTTATTATATTTTAGGAGACATAGATCAATGGTGGTCATCTTTTCAAAACAAAAATGAGGTGGAGGAAATATAAAAAAAGAAATTAAGATAATTTAAATAACTTTTCATTGAAAAATAATTTCCTCGTGAACAAAGAACATATATGGAAAGGCTGTTTATTGATATGAGGAAAATATCGAATGAATATGTTTCAATTTATAAAGATAAATTCACAACGATATCATGGAATTATTTGAAATAGAAATATAACCCAAGGATTCAGATTGATCAATTCATTGAATTTTTAATATTATTCCTGTGATAAGAATTGGTCTTCCAAATAGTCTTATCATACATATATATAGTCTCATATGCTATCAAGATATAAAAGGAAGTCAGTTAGTCTTATGAAATTATAGGAAATCAAGAGAATATGAGGGATACCAAACACTAGAAAAATGAAATAATTAAATGTGGTATAACGGAAGTGTTTCTTTCCACCCAAGAATAATCATGGGAAGCAACACCTTGTTACATGCCTAAAAGTAATGGGAGTCTGTAACAAGTTAGGATAAAATGGCCCCCCAGTTCGTTATTGCAATTGAATGAATGAAACATCAAATTTTCAATGATATAATTATAAAGAGATGGTAAATTATACACATGACATTACAAGATGTCTGTTAAACATTCCCCAGATATGAATAAGGGAATAAGGCCATGATTTTGTGATCACAATTGGATAGGTACAATATCCTAATGATTTGGGGGAAGGTACGTTAATTGTTTCCTCAAACATATAAAATACTTTTGTTTATTTTGGATAATCACGTTTTTTTATATATTTATATTTTTATAATAAAATTAGACAATTAAAATTTGATTTAATAAAGGGTTTTTTAGTAAAAAATATTAAGGTAAGTATCATTGAAATAAATTTTTGTCGATCAGTCCACTTTGTGGCACATAAATGTTCTTTATTTTTTTAACACGTCGTGATACTTATGATTTAATTTGACATAATTCTTGTATTGTATTGGTTTTCAAATTACGATACAAAAATCTATTTCAAGAATTAATAAGTTTCAATTTTAATGAAAGAAGTAGAGTCCCTAATCATTTGAGTAAAAACCTCACTATTTTATGTAGATCCACCCCTAGTAGATGAACTAAATAAAATTTTTGGAGATGAAGCAAAAAATATTTCTACGAGTGAGGAATGAAATCTTAAAATTGAATATTTACACAGTGTAGAATAATATATTAATGTATTTGTAGAAGATTTATCTAGACATAGTCCATAGTGTGAAATTTATATGTCAATATATTTAATTCATGGTGTAAGGCCTATATCAATGACTCATTATAGAAGAGATAGGGTGAAAGTAGTGTAGCTGACGAAACAACTTGAGGATTTGAGTAGTAAATGTATTTTTTTCCCTAGTTTTTCTCCATCGGTAACTATAGATTTTTCATTGATGAATGATAGGTCTATGAGTCTATACATTGAATATAGGTAGATCAATGTTATTGTAATAAAAACAAGCATCGTGTTCCTCACATTGATTATTTATTTTATAATGTTTTGGGATTATAATATTTTTTATTGATTAATATTTGATCTTGATATTATCAATTGTGTGTGGATAAGGAAGATATTCCAAAGAAATCATTTTCAACCTGGTATAGGAATTACATGTTTTTTGTAATGACTTTTGGACTCACTAATGTACCCTCTATTTTTTTAGATCCAAAAAATAATGTCTTAAAGGAATATCTTGACAACTTTTTTGTAGTGTTCATTGATGTAATCTTGGAATACTGAAAAATACTTGAATATCATGATAATAACAACCTCGTTGTTATTAAGACTTTTATAAAAAATAATTTATATATTAAGTTTAGAATGTGTGTATTCTGGAATCAAGTAATTTCATTTAATGGCCATACTTTCTCTACTGATGGAATCTTAATTGATCTTATGAAGACAAAGGATGTTCATGAATGATGTAAAACAATGAACATAACTGAGTTACATAGTTTCATTGATTTATTCAGTTACTATCAACATTTCATTCGTAATTTTTTTCTATTCATCCAACCCATTAACAAAAATTATCTGTAAAAAATTTAAATTCATATAGAGTAAAGAATGTGAAGAATGATTTGAATAATTTAATAGGATTTCATTGAATGATCTGATCATGAATCTACCATCAGGATAACGGGGATTTATTATTTATAGTGATGCATAAAAGAAATTACTTTGTTGTTTCCTTATACAAAAATATAGAGTTATTTTATTTTCTTAATGTAAGTTAAAAACTCCCGAACAGAAATATTGAACTCATGATCTTGAGTTAGTACTTGTAATCATTTCTCTGAAGATATTGAGACACTATCTCTATGGTGATGAATTGGGATATATACGAATCAAAGTAGTGTTAAATATATCTTCTAATATAAATAATGTGACATGAGTAATATGTTGTGGCTCTTGATACTAAAGGATTATTGTTATTTCATACACTACCACCCTGGGAAGGAAAATATGGTGGAATATGGATAGAAAAGAAAGGATCTAGGTGTTCTGATCAAAATGAGGATTAACATGGATCATTTGTACACAAACCTAGTTAATATAAATATGTAAATTGGAAAAATAATGTAATAAATTTCTTGTTTTTAATTTTTTCATAACCACCTTTATTAGAAAGAATTAAAATATCATAGACTGATGATGAGAATATTCAAATCAATACATGGATGATGGGATGTTTCGAGTCTTCATGTGAGCGGATGGAATTATAAAATTTGGTTGGATGTAATGTTTTCCCTCAATACCCAATCTAAAAATGGAGTTATAGTATGATTCCCATATTTTGAATTTTGATATAAACCATGGTATTTGGAAGATGTATATATATATGAAGCAACATTTAGGGTAGGATAACATGATGTGGGAAATTTATGATTATGTATAAAGATATTTACTCTATCAATAGGTAAAATATTAAAGTCATCATCCTAGAATATCCATGCAACATATACCTACTACTACATGAATATTGGATGAAAAAACCATGTATTGTTTCATTATATTACAAAAAATTCAATGATATAATGATGTCATATGTTTAAATGTTGACCAACTTACCAAATCTGAACATTTCCTCACTATAAGATATGATTTCCAACTTAATATCATTACACGTCTCTATATTAAAGATGTTTTAATAATTCATGGAGTATATATCTCAATTATTTCTTCTCGTGATCCAAAATTTAAATCAACATTCTAGAAACCTCTTCAGAATGTTTTCAATATTGAGCTTCATTTTAGTATTGCTTGTCGCCCTCAAACTAATGGTCACTTAGAAAGAAGGATTTAGACATTAAAAGATATCATAAGATCATTATCACATGATTTTCAGGGTATGTGGGATCAGTATTTAATTTTGGTAGATTTTTCATAAAATATTAGATTCTATTCAATTATTTGAATCACAAAATAAGAAGAACTGTATATAAAGAGATCACATACACCAACATGTTGGGATGAAGTTGGTAAAATGAAACTTGTAGGCCTAGAGGTTATATAGGAAATAACTAAGAATGTAAAGACTATTTTGACCCATATCAATGAAGATCAAATAATAAAAAAAGATTTATGGCGATAATTGAAGGAAGGATATAGAAGTTTATGTGAGAGATCACTTTTTCATGAAATTATCTCTACTGAAGGGTGTTATATGATTTTGGAAGAAAAGGAAATTGAGCCCCAATTACATTAGTCCATTTGAAATTATGGATATTACTGGAGTTTTATCTTATCATTTAGAAATTACTCCTACCCTTTATATAGTAAAATATGTGGTCCAAATCTACTTTCCAATAATGTACATTTCACATCCAACACATGTACTCACTTCTGAAGAAATAGAATTTGAACTGACTTCTCTTACTCTGAATAGCCTATACAAATTATGGATACTATAGAACATATTTTTCTATATCAAATGACTATGTTTGTACTGGTACTTATGAAAAATCATAAAATTAAATAGGCAGAGGGGTATAATGAAGAGATTTTTATGGAAAACATCCAAAATAATTTAGTGGGGTGATAATGATAAAATTTTGTGGATGAAATTTTTGTATGAGGGGAGAATGTGACGACCCAAAAATCTATAAATGTAATTTCCATACTTCTTTTTATTTAACATAGTATATATCACATTAAATAACTTAGGTAAAATAATAAAAACATTATAATTAGAGAATTAATTAAATAATATGTATTTCTAGAAGTTTAAAAACACATACTGATGGAATAGTAACTTGATCTTAGGAATTGAAAATTTTACCCATAGATATATTAAATTGTCCAAATGAATATTAACCTAACTCATGGATGAATAATTAAAATTAATTAATATTATAAATTGATGTATGATATAATTATATTATATTATAAGTGAATATTTTCAAATATAATATTTATGGGTTTGTATTTTTTTAAGTAATAAAAATGTAATTACAATTTTATAATTAATAAAATGATTTAAATGAAAATTCAGTTTAATAATATATTTTCATAAATAAATATTTGTTTGTCTTAAATTTTTATTATAAATCAATGATACCTTGATTAATTTTTCATATCATTATGAAATTAGTTATAATTTTAAAAATGGAATATTTCATGTAAATGATGAATTTAATTAAAAATAAAATTTTCATATTTAGAAAATAATTTTCATAAAATTGAGCAAATTTTTTAATTTTTCACATCAAAAAATATGTAGGGTGAATTTTTGATATATTTTTTAAAATACTTGACTTTTTGTGTATAGTAAAATACGATAAAATACGATAAATTCTAAATAAAGGATTTATTGATTCATACATGATGTATGGATAATTTATTCCCATAATTTATAAATTTAATTAATTATTCTCATATATTTTTTTTAATTCTTAAACTACTTATTTTCTTGTTCCAAAATAGTAACCAAATGTATACGATATTCAAAAATCACACATCTCCTCTATTATAAATACCACATGTCACCACCCTTTCTTCTCACACCTACCAACATTGAACCATATCAAGTTTCTACCCAATTATCATCCAAATGCCTATTCACAATTCCAAGTCCTTCTATTATCACCAAAAGGATAAAAATAGGGGCCTTAAAGCAGTTCTCTATGAATGGGATTCAAGAGGTAAACATCATCTTTCATTTAATTTTATTTATTTTCATGTTCTTTCTTTTCTTATAATCTCTGAATATAAAATTTTCCAAATGTAATGATAAAAATTGTATCATTTATATATTGTAATTAATTCAAGTTAATGAAATATCCATCATAAAACACTTTTTTCTCTCTCTTTTATTCTGTAAATGCAAACATCACATGTGATGGGTCAATATAACAACACCGTAAGAAATTATTTTTTTAGTTTCCATTATCACATCCAAATATAGATAGGAAACTATTTTCATTGTTAAACCAGATTATAATGTATTTATTACATCTTATGTAATGTTAAATACCAATTATATAATCATGATGTTAATTAATAAAGCAAAACTATTAAGTGGTAATAAGAAAATTGAAAAAATAATCTAAATGATTATTAATAACATCTTATCTAATGATTCATCCTCCCCCAAAATATCCAAATGATTTATATAAAAATTAAATCTTATGGATGCTAATTAACAATACATAATTCCAATTCTAGATATTAATTCCCAATTTATATAATATTTTTACATATTCATGTTAACTGACTATGAAAACCAAAGAAATGAATGATTACGAATGATAAATGTTTAACTTATAACTCATAAAAATCATAAATGAACATAATGAATTTATATGATCTCAAATAAATATAGAAATGGTTATGAATAAATTAACTGATTGATTTAATTTTATTAACTTGTACTTTAAGGTCATGTTCACAATTCTTTATAACTTAAGGTAAGGGTTTCCCATGAAACTTCATTTTCATTGGGGATTACAGTTTCCCTCTATATGACCAAAAAATATTTAATTGTTCTTAAGTACTCTTCATAAATTCTAGTTTATTGTTCTTAATAAGTGTACCAATCATAATAAGTCTTTTTTATGGGAAATTATATTTTTTATAATGATTTATTTACTATTCATCCTGATACGCAATCCCGATTAAAGGGAATGTCTTGATTTCTTACCCAATTTCAAGTATCATATTAAAATATATTTTAAGACACAAATTTATTTTGAAATCAATAATTTATCCATAAAAAACATAAGTTTATTTTATTTTATTAAAATTATTTTTCCAAATGAACTCTTCTTAGCAATGTCAAAATATTATTTCCCCGTAGAAATCCTTGATGATTTTAGAATAGTATTTTCTTATTATTTTTCAACACCAATTTTAATTCATTTATTTATTTTGGATAACAATTTTATAATATTATATACCCAATTTTATTGAATGGGTCATGATTATTTTGAATGTGGATGTTCTATATTGATAGCAGTCACCATATTACTCTCTATGGTTAGTGAGTATGTTTACTGATTATGGAAATTTAAATACGTTTCGTATGTTACCTTTAATATGAAATTATATGTTAATTAGGCTTCACCCCTTTCATATGAGGAATGAATTTGAATTGTTAGTAAGTTATAGGTGGGTCCCTCTATATCCCCTCAATGCATTGGTAGGTCTCATGAGACAAACTAGTTTTATAAGGGCTAACTTCATACCCAATTATGTATAGTTTCATGGATGAAGCCTTTTTGGTATGTTTATGATGCAAAACATTATGAATTCCATCATTATGATAACAGTATTTGATATTCTATGTGACTATTCAATAAGTAAAATATCCATGGGTAAGTATAATTTTCATGTGATTATTTATTTATTTTTTAATCCTTCCATATTATTCTCAAGTTATTGTATCAAGTATTTTTAGTTATTCACTTTTACTTATGGATTATTTTTATGTTACACTAAATTATTACACTTACAGAGCTTCATATCTCACCACATTATTACGTTTACATTCCCTATGATTCTAAGATGAATTTGATGAATGAAATGCAAAGATAATCTTGAAGAATAAGTGTGTTTCCAAAAGAGTATATATGTTGTATTTAATTTCCAGTTGTACTATTGAACTTATATATGTATTTTATTTTCCTAAGGTACTAATCTATTTTATCTTTTAGGATGTGTCTTCCTTGTTTATATGCCAATGTAAAATAGGTAAGGCACTAGCACTAAGCTATAAGGGGTTGGGGTCCTTAAACATATTATATGATATAGATATTGCATATTTTCATCATAATATACCAAAAAAAATTTATAATTTCGTAGGTCATGTTAGTTTTCTAATGATCACATTACTATAACTAATTGTCATATTATAATTCACATAGTCTTGTTAATAGTTAATAATATATCATAGTTTAGTTAAGCCTAGTGTTTAATGTGACAAAATCTATCAAGATAGTAGAATTTATTTAAAAAGATACATACCATTAATATTGGTTTGTTATACATGCGATGTTATCATTAGAAATTATAGTAAAATGAAAAATTCATCAATGTTTGAATTATACTCGATGATAAGTCATCTATCCAAGGATTATTTGAATTAATAGAAATATTTTTGTACTCATAGATTGTTTAATTCATCAACAGAACATCTAAGTGAACCTCAAATTTCTATAATATTCAATAAAATTTGGTACTCTAGGAAACCATAAAACTTCCTTAATAAATATATACAAATTATGATAAAGAGAAAAAATTATCTGACGACATTTATTTCAAATATTAAGGTGATCGACTATAACTAAATTAAAATTTTCCATTTAGATTACTTTTGGAGTCCATTGAAAAAATCATTTGGTGTATTTCCAAATTCATTATAGGTATAGGTATTGGTTTTAAACTCACCTTTTAATTATATCATTCAACCTTAACATGTTTTCATACCAAGTAACATGATTCATACTTCACAATATATCTCTTAATGTTATCCCTTTATAAATTCTACTTTTGTTAACTATATATCTTTATAAATCATGGTGGTATATAAAATAATATTCCATGAGATTCATCCAAAAACAAATTTTTAATAATATAGAAACAATCTCTATTACTGAAACATATCATTCCATTATAATAAACACTTATCATAAGAACATTCATCACCTTAATTTGGATCTATACATCTTCCTCATGCGCCTCATTAATCATTAAATCAATATATGGTGTAAAAACATTTGAGAAAAATTTGATTTATCCCCCTTTATAAAACATTCAAGGTCTATCAGTTTAAAATCCATAAATATTGTATCTTATGTGATCCTCAACACAGGTTTACTAGCATGATCCTTGTGTCTCAAATCATCATTGACCACTTTTTCTGTCCAAGGGTGTTAATATAATGAGTATTTATAATAATTTATTAACTCTCTCTAACTTCTCTAGTTAATATTAAACTATTTTTTGGAGATTATATACATTAAATACTTTATTATCAATATATATATATATATATATTTCAAAAAAATTACCATAACTATCATTCCTCTATATTATATTTCAAAAATTACCAAATATAACTCTAAATCATGAGTTGGATATTTTTATCATGATCCAAAAATTTTCTACAGGCATAGGTTGTCACAATATAATTGTAGAAAAGGCAACTTCTCAATATGTTCATCAATATATTCTTATGATTCAGATATCATATCCGCTGCATGGTAGTGTGAGTATAGTTTCACTAACCAACCTTGTCTTTGGATCAATTAAATTTTCTTTAAATTCATCAATACAAACAAACTTGACCCCCATCCATGTCAATTATGTGAGTAGATTTGAATACAATGATAAATTATTCATATTGGATTTTTAATATCCAAACAATCATAGAAATAATATATCTTAGTTAGAGTCTCTATTTTGGCCAATATTCAACTAGATAATTCATTTAAGTGTCCAATAATATACCCTCACAGGTGATATTATTTTCCATGAACTATAATTTCTATAAACAAATTCACACATAATGATTTTTTAAATATAAGTTTCCATTAATAGGTTTACAAGCACATTTCTCGTGTCATCATGATGATCATCATTGATAATAGAGAATATAATAATGTCAACTAAAATGAACACCATAAATTGATAATGTTATTATGTAATCATTATATTCATTAAATACATGAAGATAGTATGGGAATTAGTAAGACTACGTCATTGTAATATCTTGGTGACCATAAAATATATAGAAGGCTAACATAGGTCTATATTTCTATTTGGCATTCGTATAATAATATCTAGATAAAAAATCAATCATATAAACAAATTTATTTCTATACATTTAATAATATATACATCAACACTATGAAGTAGATAGTAATTCATGATCATGGTATTATAAATTTTTATATAATTTCTGTATATTTACATTAAAAAATTTATCATTATGAAAAAAGAATTGGTGTATCAGAAGGTTATTCATAGGGATAAATTAATCCATTGAAAATATTCTCAAATAGTTTCTTCTTTTATTTGAGTATCTCAGTTCTAATGATTATATATTATTTCATTTGAATACTTATAGTACAATGTTTAACATCTATTAAAATATATTAATCATGATTCATAGGATGAAAATGCAATTTTTTTGAATTAAAATAACACATTCTCAAATAATAGGCATATAACTTATTATTTATTTCTCCAGAACAATTTTCAATAAAAATAGAATATAAATAGTAATGAATATCAATAAAATTGAAGTAATTTCCATATCATTTAATATTAATTCTCACACATATAGAAGATAATATTTTGATTCATAATATTAGGAGTGATTTCCTAAATCATGAAATTTATAAGGGTTATATAGAGAGAGAGATAACTAAATAAAATATCAATATGCACTAGGTGGGGAACAATAAATGTTTTATAGAAAAAATTCTTAAAAACTCAAATATGGCATCCCCAACTCTTGATTATAGGACTAGTGTTCCAAATCAATCAAGAACCTAACCGACAATTGACATAGCATATAATCTCCCCAATTACTGGAGTTAACTATTATATTAGAAAATATACTTGGATAATTTCCATTTTTTCCAACATATATGACATTTCTGTATAAATGGTCCCATTAGATGAATATAAAAACCTATATAAAATAGTTCAATTTTGATCATTAATTTTTGTAGACATGCCTCTATTTGTATCATTAAAAACATCTTATATTTCCTTTGAGATAATTCCATGGAAGCATCATCACACATTCTTTACATATAAGATGCTAAATATACAAAGTGTTACGGTATCCATCTGTTAAAATTTCTTCAATAAACTTTTATCTTATTTGGTGAGTTAGAGAACACACCCTTATTATTATTGTTAATGATAATTTTATAGAGATGTTTGATAATAATCACATGTTTTAACATTTTATCTCATACAAAATTTGGTTTATTTGGAGGAATATAATTATATTGGTCTCCAAATTAATTATTCACATGATTCATGTTGGTTCCATTGATTAAATAATCCAAAATAATTATTGGTGGAATCAATCTATAATAATTTTTTGGTAACACTTATAATGAAGAAAGACAATCATTAGATGTCTAAAATATGTAACTTTATATTCATTATATGAAATATTAGATTTAACTTAGGTAATACCATTTTACTATTAATTCAAATATTTCAAAATTCTGGGTAATGAAATGTGAATTAGAAAATAATATACCCAATGAATTTCTATCCAGGTTTGATTTCATAGTTTCACTCATCCTTAACTTGTGAAAATCATGGCAGTACACAACCTACCCCATTTAGAGATGACACGACTATGTGAATCGATGTTGAAGTTAAAACCAATTTCTACTATCCAAATATTTATGTAATTTCAAGGAAAATCACCTTACATTATTTTTAATATAATGTGATTCTATACTATATATATGTTTATCCTAAGGAATATCATTAATAAATTTGGGTTCTAATCTCCAAAAAATAGATAACCAATTTCTCTAATCATTGTTGAGGAAACCCAAACAGTACCTTTATAATTAATACATCATTTATCATATTACTCAACACATACAATAACAATACATGGCTATGAAAAGTAATGGATTACTATATCCAAAGACTAAATTCATAATCATTATATTTTTTTGTGATATTTAACATATCATAAAATATTATTCTAACATAGTACACCAAATAGACATAACCTACATACAATATTTCATCACAACCATGGGGAAAGTAACAGAAGAAAAGATGATCTCTGGTGCTAAATACAATTAAATGATGTAAATATTAGTAAATTATTATATATAAAATTAAAATGAGAATAATGGATTTATAATATGATCATAACATATGAAAATCATGAGTAAAAATTCATAGATCATAATGATTTGGGGGTTTATTAGAAATAATTTATAATAGAATCCTTGGTCAATATAAACCTAATCATATAATAATCTATTCATATGTAATCCATGAGATCCTAAAATTCTAATATATGGACCTTTACCATAATAACCCACCACATGTGCCAGAGGGTTTTCAAATTTTCTCGATTGTTCCTTTAACGTCTTCTAGGAACCTCAGGCCGGAGGTTTCTGCTCTATCGACTTTCAACCGTTGTTCATTCTCAACTGCCATTCCAGACTCCAGTGATTTATTCTCATTGACCTCAGATCCCCATCCTGGGGTATCTTTCTAATATTTGGTATTTCTTTTGTCTTTTTTAGTCCCCCCCCCCCCACTCTTTCTTTTTGGATGTCCCCATAGCCCCTCTGACGGTCTCGTAGGATGGCACTCGTGTTTCCCTAGAAATTTCAGCTACGACGTATAATGAGGCAGCTGCTTGTCTCAAGTGGAACCTCATAGCACAGATCTATTTAGAGCTTCCTCCACTATTGGTTATTAATTGAATTATTGTTTCATAGGGTCTTAGATATGTAATCCGTGTATCAGTGGTTCACCAAAACTCTTTCTATGTGGTTCATTCTTCAGAACTGGATTTGGTTAATGCTAGGTGAAAGGCTCATCGATCATCAGGATGTTGGAGATTTATCCTCTCTCTCTTTTCATTGGTGTCCCATAAGGGTAGGAATGTCATACGCGTGGCGGTTTGGATTAGACTCCCCGATATTCCACTCCCATTCTAGAATGGCGGTTTCTTTAAAGTTATTGGTGACTCTCTAGGAAACATTCTTTGTGTGTATGATCATACCTAGTGCTATTCGGATGTCTTGGTTACTTGTATATGTATCAAGATATATTTATCCTTTCCACCTCTAGAACATATCTCCCTAAGGGTGAAGTATGTTCTAGATTGGGATCAGGAGATTGTCATCTTGATTTTCCCTAGGTACTGCTCTTTTTACCAAATCCTAGGTCACTCCATACAGGTTTGAAAAAAGAGGCGATCTAGAAGGCAGTGTGAGGATCATGCCAGGAAGATAGACTTTCCTTCTTATTAGATCCATACTATTGTGACTTTAGAAGAGGGGTTTTTTCGGGAGGGTGATGAACATTCAGAGGGTCCTCAACTCAGGAATATCTCATGTGGTGGGGGCTTCCCCCATTCAACCCTTCTACAATAGGATGAATCTCCATCCTTGCATGTTGTTATAGATTTTCCGAAGATTCCTTATTCATTACCTCTAGAGTCTATTGACTATATTTGATCCTTACTTTAGTTCATTATGGATTATCTAGAGTTGGTATTTAGCTTCTTATGGCCATAGAGAATCCATTGGCAGTTCTCCAAACATTTCTCTTTTGGGACGCTCTACTAAGACTCTTCTAGCGGTTAGGAGACCCATGGAGGAGTGAGCCTGCTACTAGATCTGGTGGCTATCCCTGACCCCATCCATCCACAAGATTCCTCTAGATCATGTTCCCTTAAGCATGAACAGCTAAGGTGTCTTTATTCTTCCCTCATCCATCCCCATAAGACATCACATTGAAATATGAAGGAAAAAAAGTTCTTTTGGAACCATTGTACTCTCTATTGGGATCTCATTATTCAAGAGTGGATAATTATATCTATACATGGTCCAGATCGATACAACTTTGGGAGATCTCTTCTCCCATCATGTAAGTGCTCAAACTCTGTAGGGCCAAAACCCTGACCCTTTTACTAAATGGATACTATATTCTTATCGAATGCCCATGGCCTTGGTGCCATGTTCAAGACAGACTATATTTCTATGGAGATCAAAAGGAACAAGCCTACTCTTGTCTCTGTCATTGAACATAAGTGAAACCCCTCAAAAATCAAGGATTTTTCACAAACATTGAAGCCATAGGATTTCATGCATGATGACCCCATCGATCTGTATATATGGATTTTTTTTCATAATTCCATTTCTGTGGATATGGTTCATATGGATGAGCTTGTTATAACTAACAAGGTGACCAAAAGAGGTAGTAGAATTTTCTTCTCTATTTTGTATGGAAGTGGTGATACCCAAATGAAAGAATTCCTATGGAATAACATGAATGAATTTTATCTGTGGGAATCTCCTTGTATTTTTGGAGGATATTTCAACATTATTGCAGATTCTCCCAAGAAAAAGGAAGTGAGGCTTTTCAATGGAAGGGAAACCAAGACATTTTCTAGTTTATGGATGAAAAAGGTCTCAGGGACATAGGTTTCCTAGGGAATTGTTTTAATTGCTGCAATAACTAAAGAGGCGGAAGACGTTCATGGAGCAGACTCAACTGCAACCTAGCCAATATAATTGTTGACCCATACTTCCAAAATGATAAGGTTAATATTTTGATGTTGGGTAACTCCGATTACTCCACATTGCAGATCACTTTTCACGATAGGTATAATAATTGTGAGGGTTTCAGGTTTTATCATTATTGGGAAACTTTACTGGGCTATTATTTAGTTTTCAACACCTCATAGTGGGGTCACCATCAGGGGAATCTATGGATTGGGCAGAATGGTAAACTGTGGCACCTCAAGAGTGATCTTCAATCATGGGCCAAAATCCACTTGTCGGATGACCAAAAGATTAAGCAAATCATAAAGAAGATTTAAAAGATATAATATAGTCTAGAAGATTAGTGCAACGAGATTTCATCTGGGAACCTTGGCCTAAATAATGATAGGATTCCTAATTTTCTCCTAACATAAGCGCTCATGGCCCTGGAGGCTTCCAAGGAAAAATGGTTGCACGGAGGAGATAGAAATATGACCAATTTCAACGTCTGCATTAGGGTGGATATGTGTTCTGAAAACCTAATATAATTATGGATGATGGCTCTCTTACAGAGTATTTTGGTGTTTTGGGAATAATGGACCACCTTCATTTTAGTTATCTCTTGGTCAAATCCAATTTGCGGATTCCAGCTGGTTATCCAAGGGGGCATGTTAAGATTTTGGATGTGATTATAATTTCTATATCTTATCTGGAGAATAGGTATTTGGAGAAGGTCTCTGATGAAGAGGAAATTTTTAAATATGTGTAAGGCCTAAACCCAAAAAGTGTATCAGGCCCTCACAGATTCCATGGTTCATTCTACAAAGCCTCTTGGTCTGTGGTTAAAAATTATGTGGTTATGGAAATTCATAATTTCTTCTATGGGGGAGCCTACCGTGGGTATCATGTGAAACTACTGTCATTATCATCCCAAATATCAATGCACCATCTTCTATATCCCACAATAGACTAGTGATATTGTGTAATATCCCCTATATAATTTTGTCAAGTATCATTAAAAAATTGTTGTCCATTCACCTTCCTATATGGGTAATGATAGAACACCATGGTTTTTTAAAGGCAAGGTCCATCCATGGGGCCATGACTATAGAACAAGAAATTAACTATGACATCAACTTCATGGCTCATGGCTCTTATATGACTATAATATTGGATATGAATAATGCATATGACATGATCGAGTTGAGCTTCATCCTTCGGGTACTCTCTTGTATGGGTTTCACCCCTTGGGCCTTGGATCTTGTTTTTTAGGTGTTTCAGTTCTTCATGGATGACACTCTCCATTATGGGAAGGACTTATGGATTTTTTAAAGCTACCCAAGGACTATTTCAAGATTACCCTTTGTCCCCAACTATTTTAATCATCACCCAGGACATCCTTAGCAGGATGATAAATAGAAGCATCTAGAATGGGGAGATCACCCCTTTCTAGTATAGTACCAATATCCTATCCATCTCCCATATAACTTTTGCTGACGACACCATGATATTTTACAATTATAAAAAATATATTTTCTAGATATCAACAAGATCTTGGAGGAATATTTCTACTAGAGTGGGAAGTCATAATAAAGTCTAAAATCAGTCTCTTTATATCTAATAAATGTGTGTCCAACAAGGTTTCCTAAGTGAGCCGAACCCTCAATATACTGAGAGGTTTCTTTCCCCTGGTGTACTTAGGATCTTCTTTATCTTCAGGGAGGCTTCATATATGGGATTTTGATCATATTTTCAAGAGTATCACAAGCATTATCCTTTATTGGAAAAATCATTTTCTTTCCTTCAAAAGCCAGATCACTTTGGTCAACAATGTGTTAGTGGCACTTCATGTTCATGTGTTGGTTTTTTTCAATGTTCCAAAGAATATTGTGAATGATATTTAGAATAATAATATGATTTTTATGGGATGCTCAGTCCAATGGGAAGAAGTAGTTGGTTCTATAGTCCAGAATAGATAAACCTATCTTCGAATGGTGGATCAGTGTGAGGAGTCTGCAGGATACGATTCACTACATGCACGCAAAGCTGATATGGGAAGCCTTTGAGAGTTTACCCTATAGGGGAGAACCATGGAAAAATGATGTAGAGGGAATATGGATCGAAGACTCACCTATATCCCATACTGGTCATTACATGAATCCCACTTCCTGTCAATGCGACCTCTTACGTGGTGGATTGTAGGGAGGGGAGAAATTTCTATCTAGTATCATAGCTGGGCAGGCCGAACTCTGAGTTTTCTTGGATTCCCTACATACGACATCATTTTTAAAGAGTCCATCATTCATTTGGATATTATTAAGGCCATTATGAACTGTGGGCAACAATATGTATTCAATCTTATTGAAATGAATTCTGATGTCGATAGTTATGTGTTTACTCCCTCCACTTCAGAAAATTTTAACTTTAAATAATATCATAGGGCCACAATTACTGAAGGTGTTCATGACAGCTAGAAGGATATGATATGGTGTGATAAAATACCAACTAAAATCAACATCCTATCAAGGAGGATAAGGAACATTGCTATTACTATTGATGATATGATCTGGAGAAACGGGATATCTATGGTTTCACGTTGTAACTGTTGCAAATCCCAAAATGAAGAGATTGCACCACACCTGATCTTTTAAGTGGAATAGGCATGTGCATTATGAAACTCATTTGGGATCTATAAGACTTTCTCCACCCAGGATAATGTTGTAGGGTCCTTTGTGGATGACTAATTTCATGATGCTAGAAATGATGTGGCAGATATATGGGATGAATCCTCTCTTAGGGCTTTGCAAGTGCAGTATTCTGAGGGAAATAACACTCTGGATGGACCCTGGGGTCATAGGGTCTACTGAATCCCTCCCGGAAATGAGCTCCAAATGAACCTGGATGGATGTTGTGAATTATGTTTTGAATGGTGGGTGGTGGTATGAGATTGTAGAGGATCGGTCTTATTGGAATTTAATTCACACTTTGGTAGTGGTAATTCCTTATGGGCATAATGGAAAACGATTCTTATGGGGATTTATCTTTTTAGACTAAGGTCCATTTTTCTGACAGAAGTGGAAACTGACTCCATTATTCACTATTATTATCTATGAGGTAAAGGATATTCCCCTTGGTCAATATCCTACATTGTATGAAATTGCATCCATTTACTCAACAAAAATATTAATGTGTCACGGACCTGGTGAGAAGGAAATTGGGCTTCGGATCACCTTGCCTTTTTTTGTACCAGGGTTCCAAAATTTCCAAATTTTCTTTTATCAACTCATTATGCCCTAAGGGGGTGAATATAATTAGAGGGGATTCCCTAAGCCCCTATTTAATTAGACCTCTATAGAATGGTTGTCTGTCCAGTTCATGTTTTATGATTTTAGTATTTTTCTACATTTAATTAATAAATAAATACTAAATGATGATGATGAGATCTTGAAAATAGTTCTAGTTTTATTACAACAGACTATATAGAAAAGAATATGAGATTAGTTAATATTACATCATAAGAACCATAAACTATCAACAGAATGAATAAATTTGGTATCATTGGATCATATTACTCGGTAATTATTTGTGAAATCAATTGATTTTATCATAGTATAAAATATGATTAAAATATCACATAAAAATTTATCATGGAAAATAAGATTTTGATTTTTCAATTAAATATTAAAAATATAAATGTATCGAAAATATTATAAAACCATTTAGTTAAAATGAAATGTTAATATTTATAATGAAATAATCAATTTAAAGATTATTCATAATGATCAAAAAATCATTCATTTAGAAAATGTAAAAACAAATATTCTATAATAAACATTGGTAAAATAAACCACATTTAGAATATGATAGGAATATTAAATTTAATTTTTTTTATAAAATAAAAAAGTGTTAAAATTCCATTAATAAATAGATGTATACTATTAGTGAAATTATACAACTTATTTAAAATATAACAAATATATTGAATAAAGTAATTATTGTCCACATAAAAAAAGTTTATTTTAAAAAAAAATCTTTCATTATTTTGAGTAAGTAGTGAAATAATATTTAAAGGCGAACATTTATTTTATATAAATAATCATAGGATAAGAAAATGAAAACCAATTATGAGGATTATATTATATAATTTCATCACTTAACAATTTATGAACAAACATCCCTTTTTAAAAGTGAGAATGTAATATAAATAACTTACGTCTTCATTAACTTTTATATCATAAGCACTATAAAATAAATTATTTGAAATGAAACATTTAATACCATTACTATAAATATATCAATGAATTATCCTATACAAAATGTAGTATATAAACCCAAAAAATATTTATATGGTGATGATGGCATATATCTCACAGAAATAATGTTCAGATGACAATCCATCCCCTCAAGTCTAAAGTTCGTTGAATGTTATTTTATACTCCATAAAATAAATTTCAATATATTATTTTGAAAGATCCTATATTTTTTCAGATTTATCTTAGGTGCATTTTCAAGATAATTTTTATTTTGTGCATAAGTACCTTTGATGTGAATTATGTAGTGGGGTGCATTTGGGTGATGTTGATGAAAAGTTTAGAGATAAACGAACTCCGAACAGTTGGACCATGGTTTGAACAAACCATGTGAGTGCCTGGGAGAAACCATGCATTATCTGGCCATTGAGACAGTATCTTCGGAAGGGTTGAAAAATGGTTTGGGGGTGTATGAGGTATCCATTAAAAGTCCCCCCTTTATGAAGTGGCTAACTCATGGTTAGAGCATGATATTTCTAAATGTGTGACTAAACCATTCAAGGGCTCACAGTGAGATCCTAAAATTTTGGAACTCACTCATTTTCAACATATAATAAAATGTTTCTCCTCCTACTCTATCCTATTTAAGGATTTTACCTTCCTAATGGTAATGTAATTTCATCCCGTTGACCCAAAGGAACTCCAAGGCCTTATGAACACTGATCTTCGAGATTGAATTCCTGAATTAAAGATCCCCTCTTCTCCCTGTATGTTTTTTTCATCCCGATTCTCCTACAATTGTTTCTCCAATCATTACGTGATATTCTCATGGAATATATCATATTTTTCCATGTATTAATATATTTTTTTGTTAAATTGATATCTATGGTTGTGGATGTGGTTCTATATAAATGATATCTTGATGTCTTTATCTTGATTTTGGTTTAGGGATTTAGTTCTAGAACTTTTATCAACATTGTTGTTCTTCTCAAATATTGTGAATTACCATTAGGAAAGCATCCATTAATTAATTTAGGTATGTTGTCTAAATATAACTCCCATCATATTGTATTTTATTTGTATATGCAAGATTTTACAATTGCTATCATTCCTTACTAATTGATTTTCATGAATTAGGTTTATTAGATTGACTAGTAGTGTTTTCAATGATTTTTTTGAAATAGGTGATTAATTGTGGAATTAATCATGAGACTAAGTGGATCCCCAATTATACAAATAATAGGAATAAATTAATTATAAAATAAAGGTGTTTTAATCTAGATAATTAATCTGGGTGATTTAATTATGAGATATTGGAATGGATATGTTGAGATAATTAATTGTGGATTAATTTTGTGGCATTGATAATAGGATCTGGATAATTAATTCTATGATTAAATATGGAATATTGAGATTAAAATGAGTTATTTAAATTTGGAACAATAAATATGGAATTTTAATTGTGGTATTTATTAATTAATTGATGAATTAATTAATGGTTTGATGCACAAATTTTATTATTGAGTAAACTAATGGAATTAAAGTGTCTATGTAATTGTTGAATTAGTAATTGAATTATAGTGGATAATATATTGGTAAATTAATTATGTGATAATGAATGGGGACATTTTCATTCTAAATTGATAAGTACAAATGGTAACATGGTCATCATACTTATGAATAGAGATAATGGGAACATGGTCATTAAAAATTGAGAATTATACATGGTTACAAGTTATCAAACATATGAGTAAAGAGAATTTGAAGATAGTAATTATTTTGAGAATTAATCATGTTAACATTGTCATGTTAATATTTTTTTTGACATTGGTAACTTCAGAATTGTGGATTATAAATGAAATAATAATGAATTGTAATAATAGAACTCTAAGTTATGGCCTCAAATGAAAATATTCAATCTCTGGCATGATTTGAATCATGTAATAAGATATCATTGTACCTTTGAACACTTCATGCTTCAGCGAGAAGAAGATATTAATATATGATATTACCTAGGTAACTCTTCAGTCCCTTATATAAGATGATGTTAGTCTTGAGGTATAAGTATCCTCAAGAACCACAGAGTTAATGTGGTTTGATAAGAATAATTTATAATCTATGAACTAGTTTTTTTTATAGATTTTACATATTTCATATAGAATTGAATGCACAAACTTAGGACTAGAATTTTTTTGATCATTTTTGGTGGTGGAATACTAATTTTTATTCACAATGTATTCGTGTTTTCTATTTAGACCCTTAATAGAATATATTGTTTCTAGACTAGAATAGGGAAAAACACCACAGAGTATAAAATAAGAGAGGTGAAACCACAACTAAAAACCACCACAGAGTATAAAATAAGTACTGAAGTAAAGGGGACTGAATACAAGACCAACTGAAATGGAAATACATAAAAAGGGAAAACAACTCCTGAGGATTTTCTCCATGGATCTAACCTAAAGGGTAGGTATAGCACATCACATTGGATCTCTTTTCCAACTTCTCACCTCCATACACCATCAAGTCCTGGATCCTTGAGACACAATCAAGGAATCAAGTTTTCTACAATAGGCATAACAAGGTGTGGTAAAAGCGCATGTAGGGGTGAGTATAACAATACTGAGTAGGGACCCAAATACCCTTGATGGTATCTCATAATTACACAAAGGAAACACCACAAAGCATGATCTCAATCACAAATCAAAAAGAAAATGACATCTCAGACTAGGTTTAACTTAAGTACAAAAGTACATATGTTTAGTTATAAAGCTAGGTCATATTATTATTTCATGAGGCTCTATTGTTTACCCACACATGATTTCTCAGTGCTGATTTACAATGGATTGTTGGGGGCTGAGGCTTCCTTCACCCAGGAGCACAGCTGGGGCAAACCTCCTTCAGAGTCGCGGCCCGTTGCAGCCGCAACCTCAGCCGCACAGGCACGCCTCCAGGGAGTGCAGCCAAGGAATGCCTCCTCCAGCGCCATGGCCCATCTTAGCCATGCCTTCCACTACCCAGGTTCTGTTCTTGGGAATGCCTCCTACTTCGGTTGTTGGCTGGGCCAGTGGCATGCCTCTTCTCGGTTGGGCACTTGGATGGAACCACCGCATGTTGCCTTACCTTCCAGTTTCCCATGATAAATACATCCAAAATAGAAATATGTAGAGTGTTTAGGCCTTGATAATTTGTCTTGCACCCTCCACATTTGTTTTAACATAGGAATAATTTCATGAAATGTAAAAATCTTAATTAAAAAATGAAACCCCCTACCTAGAGCTCATTAGAATTCAATGCGGATGAGGAATGTGTGTCCACATCTGAGTGTGTTGTGGAAGAATGAGAAGGTTCACTTCCACTTGCACTCATCATCGTATCCTCCAATGGTCATTGAAGACTCATTATAGGTTGGTGGAAGATGTTGTCACATTTTTTCAGAGTTTCCTCTCTTTAGTGCCAAAAACAAATGCATGGGAATCATTTAAATAAAAGAAAGAGACGATCAACACACCACACAATTAATCAGGTTCATTAATGAATTGAATTAATGAACATATTGCTTCCCCAATTTATGCAGTTACACAACCAAGTGTGACTGACTATTTAATGGTCTAACAACCAAGTGGTCCCACTACCGATGCTCAATAGTTACAAGAAAGTAATAAAATAACTTGTTGAGTTATTTTATTAAATTTTTTAGATTCCAAAAATTAACATTTTTTTCGACCCGTTCCGGTCAAAATTAAGTTTCCCTTAAATGAATCTAAGCACTAAGGATTCAACGGTGCTCTCATAAATTTAATCCAATCACCAGTTCAAATGATAGAAAATTTCACCCGCACATTTACTGAATGTACCATCAAAATGTAATAAAATTCATTTCAGGCTCTTCGGGCCTCGGAATCACGTTCCATCAATTTTCGTAGACTCGTATTAATCCGAAATAATTTTTAAAAAAATTATATAGAATTTATAGGCCATTAAATTCTTCCCACCCTAGGGATTTTCCTCCATGAATGCTACTGAAAAACTATGGAAACAAATAGGGGTAGTGAGCCAGCATATGAGCCTCCAACTCCCATGTTCTCTCTTGGAGTTTCTTCTACTGCGATCAAACTCTCACCAGATGAATCAATTTCACATGAAATAATTTCTCTTTTCAATCCTCTATCTCCACTAGTAATTCTGCAAATGTCACCCCATAGTCGATGTACATCTCGCCCCAGTCAAAAACGTCTGAGGGATCACGCGCGTATATCATCAGCTATGACAGATGGAAAACATTATGCACCAAGTGAATCTTTGGGGGAAGATCTAGATGGTATGCCATCTCAACTACTCTTATGAGGATCTGGAATGGTCTGATGAACCTTGGAGATAGCTTGCCGCCCTTGCCAAATCTCAGCAATCCTCATCGTGGTGAGACCCATAGGAAGACAAGATCTCCCTATTTGGACTCCAAGAGTCTCCATCTCTTATTAGAATAAGCCTTATTATAGATCTGTGAAGTCATCATCCACTACTGGATTATCTGTACATTCTCAGTGGTGGGCCGTAACAAATGGGGACCCATAAGTGCTGACACCCCTGGGTCTATCCATTATAGAGTTGATCTGCATGGTCGCCCGTATAGGGCCTCAAATGGAGCCATTAAAATGGTGGAGTGATAAATATTATTGTATGAGAACTCCACAAGTGGAAGTTGATACTCTCAACTTCTTTCAAAAACTTGCACACAAGCACGAATCATGTCCTTGAGTGTCTGTATTGTCTGATCCATCTGACCATCTGTCTGATGATGAAAGGCAGTGCTCAAGTGCCATTGAGTCCCAAATGCCTCCTATAATCCCTTCCACAAGCAGGATGTAAAATGAGTGTCACAAAATGAGATGATCATCGATTACACCATGTGAAGTCGTACAGTCTCATGTATGTGGAGGCATCGAAATCCTTATACTAATCCATGCTCTTAGATGGGTATAATTTCATCCGACAAGGAGAGTCATTCAATGATCGCCCATATGGAATTGTGGCCCTTGGACATATGTGGTTTCCCTATCATGAAGTACATGGGGAAACTATCCCACTTCCATTTAGGCACATCAAGTGGCTGAGCTAAGAATGTAGTTTCCTGATACTCAGCCTTCACTTGCTGACAAGTGCACCATGATGATATTAACTCTTCCATGACGTTCATCATCCATAGAAACCAGTACTGACATCAGAAGTCTTGTTACATCTTCGCCACTCCATGTGTACTACCAAAGGATATGTGTGGAATTCCTTAGATACCTCTTCTCATAGAAACACTGGTACAATGGTGCATCCTCTGAGTAGAAAGGAATTCTCTCCATCTTCAAAAAAACTTTAGGAGAATTACCTTAGGATATATGAGCACATCGGGACTCATAGTCAATATCCCAACGTTGTGCCTCTCGAAATCTCTAATGGATTGGGGGAGTGATAGTAAATGACTTGAGGTAAGCTTCTCTATCTCTATCCATGAAGGATATCTAAAACAAGACTAGCTACTATGTCACCTCACTCAGTAACTGTAGACTAGACCTCTTATTGAGTGCATCTGCTACTATGTTCTCTTTACCAGGAGTGTATACTATGTCAACATCATAGTCATATAGGAACTCCAGCCATCACCGATGTCTCAGGTTAAGGTCCTTCTATTAGAATACATACCTAAGGCTCCTGTTATAGGAGTATATGGTAAACCATTCGCCCATCAAGTAGTGTCTCCACATATTCAAGGAAAAGACCACAACTACTAACTCCATGTTATGGGTAGCATAGTTCTTCTCATTATTCCTTAGTTTTCATGAGACATAGTAGAGCACCACTAGCTCTTGCATAAAGATACATATCATTCCGGTACCTAATGCATCATAGTAGACTACATACCAATTTCCCACTTATAGTATCCCCAAGATGGGGGCACTCGTCAGTCTCCACCTCATCTCCAAGATACTCTGATGGCATATCTGAATCCACAAGAAAAGTTATTAATTATTTTTCAATGTCGACAAAGGTGCTGCTACTCATGAACGTTAATGTATGAATCTTCAGTAGTACCCAGCCAATCCCAAGAAACTCAGCACCTCGGTCACACTCCTGGGTGGATCAAATTCAAGCGATGCCTCTATCTTCACTAGATCCACCGCAACTCTATCCTCTGAGATAACATATTCCATAAAGTGGACCTCATGTATCCAAAACTAGAAATTCGAGATCTTACCATTATGCTGGTGCTATTGGAGTGTATCCAGAACTATCTATAGATGAGTGGTGTGCTCCTCATCCATCCCCAACTACACCAAGATGTCGTCAATGAATACAACCACAATGTGATTGAATTATGGCTATAATATTCTATTTAGAAGCTCCATGAACACTTCTGGAGTGTTTTTCAAACCAAAAAGAGTCACCAAGAACTCATAGTGGCCATACCAGCATCTGAAAGATGCCTTCAGTACATCCTCATATCGTACTCGGTGTTGATGATATACTGATCTGAGTTCTATCTTCAAAAACCACCATGATCCCTCCAGATGGTCGAAGATATCATCAATCCTTAAGAGAGGAAATTATTTCTTCACGGTCACCTGATTTAGGCACTAATAGTACACTCAAAGCCTCAAACACCCATCTTCTATCTTAGATAACAAACTCAAGGTTGCCCTTAGATAAACACTGGTCCATATGAACCCCTTCCTCTATATGTCATCCAACTATACTGTAACATCCCAGAATGATAGTGGGTTAAATGACAAAATGATATGACTTTTGTCATCAACGTGCACCTTCTGTTTCTGGAGCCTGCATGATTAGAACTCTTCAGTTAAGTGTGCTAGGCCTGGAGTAGTGATCAGGATGGGTGACCTTCTAAGAAGTTTCTCAGGGTGTGTGCGAATGAGGACTAAGCACACTAAAAAGGACATGTGTTGGCATGTGGGGACTATCATTAGTCAGATGACATATTTTGGTATGTGGGTGGGGCCCAGGGTGGGGACGGCATGTCTTCGGGGCAACTGGTGGTACCTGGAGGGCCAGGACCCAATGACCATGTTATGGTGGGGTGTCTGTGCTATCATTGGGACCTAGTTGACACATTTGGTATCAAAGGAGGAACCCAGCCTTAGGTGTGGTGCACTTCTTGGGTTGAGATGTAGGGCTCACAATGGGGATGTTCTATAATAATGTGGGGTTGATTGTAACACCTAAAAATGATAAAGGGTTAAATGAATAAATGATATGACTCATGTCAAAAAATTGAACCCTTTTTTTGGAGATTACATGATAAGAACTCCACAGTTAAGCATGCTTCTCCTAGAGTAGTGATCAGGATGGGTGACCATCTGGGATGTTTCCCAGGGTGTATGCGAGTGAGTAAAAGTTACACTAGAAATCCCATGTTTTGGCCTATGGGGATTATCATTAGTCAGATGACCTATTCGGGCATGTGGGTGGGCCCCAGTGTGGGGACCACATGTCTGTAGGGAAACTGGTGGTACCCTGTAGGCCAAGAACAGATGGAAATGTTAAGGCATGATGTCTATTCTATCACCAGGACCTAGTTGTTACATGTTCCCTCAACTCACAAAGTTCCACTAGAGCCATCTGATATGCTGGTGTAGATATCAGTGCAATCTGAGTGGTACCTATCAATGTAAATGTCTACCTCACTAAGAGGAGGTAGTCTTGGAACATCATCAGGGAAAACATCAGCATACTGGTCCACCACTATAGGATAGCTCTGACTCCTCTTGTCCACAACACCCAGGGTTAGGCTAGCAGACTGATTAGTCATTAGCTGCTCCCTCCTCCAAAAATTTCTATCCTATGCTACAATGGTTTATTTCTCAATGGTGAAAGAAAACCAGATCCCATCCTCATCGACACATTTCACACTACACCTAAAACAGAAAATATGAGCATTGAATGTGGGTAGACAGTCCATACCCAAGATAACATTGTAAGGCCTCAATGCAGCTACTATGAGTTCCTAGCCTGAGCTCTCTCCTCCAAGAGTGATATCACACTTCATTCACCAATGTTTAATCAAAAACTACACTCTCATAAGTGTCTACAATCATAATGATCGAGCCAGTAGCTCCATCATAATATCCATGCTCCGAATGAGTGTTGTGGTAATGAAATTGTGACTTCAACCTGTGTCTTTAATAACTACAACTAGGGTTGAATAGACAAATATAGTACCACTAATAATTTATAGAGTATCGTGGTCACAGACATGTTCCACCTGAAGCTGGTCTTGCCCATATCTAACTTCTCTCTATAGTCGGGGAGGTCCACCTGGGGGAGGTGGTGGTAGAACCTCAAACTGTTGTCCACCACCAATTTCACAACATTCTCCTCTTACACATCTGTTGCCCTAGAGACCTCCTCCCTCAAACCTTGTCTGCGGCCTTAGCGGTCCCCCGATCAACTATTGATCATCCACGTGAGGAGTCAGACAATCAAAATCCATGTTTCCATGTTTGTCAAAAGCGTAATTCACTATATTCTTAGAAAGGCCTCCTCTTCCTCATGAGATCCGCACCACTGACCCTACATCCTGGGGTTGTCCTCTAGATGGTCTAACCCACTTTGACCACTGTATAATATGCCTACGGCAGGCTGAAGATGACTAAGCGACCAGTTTTCTGGTGGTGTCTCTCACCATCAGGGAATTATAAGCTAAGAAGCTCTCCACCAATAATTCTCGCTCGATTACTCCAGCATGCGTCAGGATGTTGAGCGATATAATCGATGATCTGATCTCCCACGGGAGACCCTGCTCAATGGTCTGAGCACTGAAAAATGGGTCTCAAACCATGAAGATGAAATTGTGAGAGAGGTCAGTAAAATATCCCCATATACTTATCCACTATCAAGATGCCCTACTATAAGTGCAACAACTCCTGGATATGCACTAAGAATAATGTCACTAGTATGAACTCCACCCAAATGAGGGTCTCAAAGTCCAACCAGGAGATTGTCGCCTCCTCATGCATCTGGAGCATCATACTCCATCATCTCCCTAAAGTTTCCTATAAGAGGTTATCTACTAGGATCACCTTATGATCTTTTGGTGTATCAATTAAGAGAAAAACCTATGCCACAGTCTCCAGCCTGACCTCAACTGGCTAGGGATATGTCCCGCCCCGAAACCTCAGAGGCCTCTATCTTTGTAACTCATGAAACATGCTCAATCGGTGTACACGGTCTACCAGTGGGGATAGTGGAAACTTCTTTCCCAGTGGTGCTGGTGATGCCAGTACACCACCCGAAGGTTCCATCACTTTTACAGGGACTTACACTGATGACTCATTGCTTGGTTGGCCGTCATCATTTTAAATCTATGGAATCAAGGTTGGATGTCTATGCAGTGACGTCCTGAAAGAAATAGGTGTGCCACGGTCAATATGTTATACCAGATGAGTAAACTCAATGAGATCAAAAAGAAACACAAAATTTTCAAAACATGCACAATCAATGTTTTCATGTATTGAGTCAGAAATAAGAATTCAGGGTGCTTTTGTATTTATATGTCAGCCTCCAAACCAACTATGGACTACTCGAATTGAATCCTAAACTCTAGACACATAACACTATTTCTCCATTGAGAATATACACTCTATGTTCATCAGGTATAACTATCCTCCCTCTGATAATAATCATTCGTGCACCATCCCCCGGGCCACGTGTCATGACTACCCCAATCCCACCTTCCATAGGCCAGGGGATGGAGAAAAGCATAGGAAAAACCTTTCCATAAAATGGGAAGGCATGGCCTGAAAACCTGTACACACAGGAAGGGTACAGTGAAAACATGTAAAATACCATGGAAGAAGAAAGGTGAAACCATAACTTAAATCCATCATAGTGTGTAAGAGTAAGTACTTAGGTATTGGGTCCATAATACAAGCCCAGCTAAAATAGAAATACAACAAAATGGGAAAATATCTCTTGAGGTCATCCACCGAGGATATGACATGAAGGGTATGTACAACTCATCATTGCGGCTCTGCAGGCCAACCAGTCAATTTTTACACTGTCATGTCCTGGATCCTCGAGACTCAGTCAAAGCTACCGGTCATCTACACAAGACACAACTTGGTGAGGGGGAAGACCACGATGTGGTGGGTATAAAAATACCTAGTAGGTACCCTGAGACCCCCGAAGGTCTCTCAAAATTTCACAAAAGAAAAACCAGAAGGAATAATCGAAATCACAAAGAACAAAGAAAAAGACAACTCACAGTAGGTTTTACGTAAATATAGAAGTAAAGATGTTTTTTCATAAAGAGATAATCTTATTATGTCATGAGGCACTATGGATAAACCACACAGGATTTCTCAGTGCTGATCTACACGGTATAGCTCGGTGCTGATCCAAAGAGGATCACTCCATGTTGATACCCATAGAATCGCTCAATGCTGATTGAATATAGGATCACTCTATGCTGATCCACCTAGGTTCACTGAGTGATGATCCACACAGGATCACTATTCATTCTTCACGACTCAGCCTGCCACTGGATTCCCTCGTAAATCACTTATAATTTTCAAGGATCAACTCCTCAATTCATCGATCATATTAAAACCGGAATGAACTCACATGATGAAGTAACCTGATGAACATCCTTGTTTTAAGGGTTCCAACACAAAATATGGCGTGAAAATTGGAACCCCAGTCTGTAAATTATAAGAATTTTAGTGTCGTGGGACCAGTTGGATTTGGGTATGATCCAACCTGGAAAAACTCCAACATTCATTGAAACTCACGTTGAGTATCTGAAAATGACTGCCTCATCCTAAGGGTTTTGTAACCATAGACAGTTCTACAAACATAAGTTTGGTTTAGTAGATATGCCCATTTTAGCATAATTGGGTAGAAAATGGTCCAGTTCTGGTCCGACCTAGTTGGACGGACCAACCCCTCCTGGTCTAGGTTGACCCGATCCCATTTGAGTCGACCCGACCTGGGTGTCACCTAAATTGGGTCAACCTGGTCCGACCCATAAGGGTCAAAACCGGCCCGTTTGACATGCTGGCTCAGCCCGTTGGGCCAACCGGAATAGTCTAGCCCACTTGCTGGAATGTCCCTCTAGGCTCACCCAGGCCCACAGTTGCAGGCTGGATCCCATCTCCCCAGACACGGCATAGCCATGACTGGCACCTGCTCATGCATCCAGTTCCACTGGTCGCATCTCTGCGGTCAATCTTCATGGCGGGTTGACTTCTCCGTGTGGCGCCTTACTAGTGCCACGAGATTCTAGTGTTGCATCCCATCGTAGCCACATCTTCCTTCTACCAGGTGCTTTGTTGGGTTGTTCTTCCTTTTGTGCTCTTTGCCATCGTCGTTGCGGCTTGCACTGCCCTGGTGTGTCACCGGGGCATTCCTCTTCTAGTGCCACAAACCATCGTGACCATATCTACAACCGCCCATGAACTCTGATGGGGCACACCTCCTCCTTCGGCCATTTTCTGGGCCAGTGGACTATCTATTCTTCACGATTCCCTCGGCTGACGCCACTGTGTGCCAGCTTTCCTTTTAGTTGCCCACATGAAATGAAACCAAAAATAAAATCTTTAGAAGTTTCAAGACTAGTTTGATTTTTCCGCACCCTCCACGTTATCATTAACATGTGTAGAATTTCAAGATAAGTACAACTCTTAATTAAACAACGAAACCCCATACATCGATCTTATTATAAATCATTATGGAAGAGGAAGGAGTGTACATGTATAAATGTGATGTAGACAAAGGATAAGGTTCAAGTTTTTGGGAGTTCAACGTTCAATCCGCCAGTGGTCATCGAATCCTCATTCTAGGTTGGAGGAATACATCGCAGAACTTCTTTAAAGGTTCCTCTCTTGAGTGCCAAAAACCCATTCCCAGTTTTCAGTTAAATAGATGAAAGGGATGATCAGCACACTACACAATTAATGTGGTTCATTAATGAACTGAATTAATGAACCTATTAATTCTCCCAATGGTTCAGTTATACAACCAAGTGTAACAGGAAATTTAATTGTCTAAAAACCCGGTAGTGCCTCCACCATCTCTCACCAGTTTTACGAATGAAATAAAATAACTCATTGGGTTTCTATATTATTTTTTTGTAATGTTCAAAATTTAAATTTGTTGTCCTACCCTTTCCAGTCAATGATAATCTTCCCTTAAGTGAATACAAGTGCTAGGGATTAATATAAGGCCACATCCATAAACCTTACTTAATCTTGAGTTATTGCAAGATTAAACATTGAGGATCTTTTCGGGTTTAGAGTTTTAGAGAATTAGATCATAAAACATTCATTACATTCCACATATAAACAAAGTGGTTACATAAAGATAGTATTCTTCATTCCCATCAATGGAATCATATTTAAAATAAACATGGATTCTATCTTGACACTTCCTTGACACTATCATCATATCATGTACCTTTCCCTTGACCTGTGAAAAACATTTCAAAAAACATGGGATGAGCATAAAAAGCTCAGTAAGGGATATAAAAAATATGGAAAGGAAATATGGGTACATATATACATAAGGATGAGATCATACTTTACCCACAAAACATAAGCACTTTAACATAACTCATCAAATCATGATTAAATCATAGAAATCATAAGACATAAAGGTAACTTGAGGAATTCATGACATTCTTACGTAGGGAGTAACCCTCTTGGTTACGTTTAGAATACCCATCATAGTATATTCTCTAAATCTCTTTGGAGAAACCTTAACGTTTCACTCCTTCGCATTACCCAATGCATTGGAGAGCTATATCAGGCTCACCCGCCCTTATTTTATCACGGAACCACCCGTCTTCATAATAATGCCCAAGAACCTCAACATAATCGTATCACATAAAACATGCATAAAGGAAACATAACATTTCCACCTTTCAATCACAAGATATCAATACAACACATTGATATAAAAACATGATGAAAACCATTTTCAATACCAAAATAAAAGAAAAGTAAAACATGGTATTTATTTTTATTTTTAAAAAAAAGATATGGCTTGTAGAGGAATCCGAAACTCAAATAATGGTCACGACGGCGGAGAAGTCATTGTCGCCGCATACGTACGACAAAAACATTCCCTTTTGTCGTTTAGTAAAATGCTACGTATAAAAAAGATTCATTTTGGATAAACGTAAAAGTAAAAGGGGTTTATACACCGTATAAAAGAAGGTTGTGTATAAAACAAAATATGCCTCAATGAAAGGAGATTGAGACGAAGTCCCATACCTCGGGTCCGACTTGACTCGATCGTTCTTTAATGTCCTGAATAATAAACTTGAGTTAATTTTTACTTTTATAAGAACCTTTTTCAAGTTCATTATTCCTTTTTTATCACTTATTGCCAGGTCATGAACACTATGTAATTATTTAAGTTAATAACGGTCGTTTTAACGATCATTGGTACTTGAGTCAAAAATAAGCCTTTTATAATTACATGTTGTTCATGTATCCATTTTATCCAGAATGGTATTCATGATGTAGATATCATATATGTCATATATATCCAGAACATGGATGCATTTATAATATTACATAATCATTTAGAGTTAAGAAATGAAATGCACCGTTCATGGAGACGGTAAGTCGTACGTACGCATGAACGCTACTTTCATTTCTATTTCGTATTTTATAGAATGGAATCATAATGATATAAAGGTATATTATAATTCCAGTATAATATCATATATAATATCATAGTTACATCCTTTATACATCCCACATATGATATTTAACGAATCAACTCACTTTGAGGTGGCGGTAGTCCGCACATCCTTAAATGAAGATATCACGTTTACCCATAATGGTAACCATAAAGGTATACCCAAAATGAAAAATACAGAAACTTAACGAAAACATAAACATATTATATATCATATATAAATATAGTGACATATTAATGGCCACCTTTGAAGGTGTTAAATGAATGTTAAACAATCATCATTTCGGGAGGCATAAATTTTCCATCCACGGAAACAGTATGTTCGTTAACCATTAGATGTAGGTGTGTGTAAGTGTAGCTCGAATCCTTATTATAACAAAATCCTATTATATTGAAGATACTGGATTTGTTACAAAAGAAATGAATAAAAAGGGTTTAGGGGGTTGGAGAAGCAAAATAAAACAAACGGACTCAAGTGAAGACTTTACCTTACAATCGGGTAACTCCCTTTGGTTTGAGATCAAAGGATTCCTTGGGAAGACTTCTGCCCAATGTGAGGCTTTAAGGAGTAAACGAGGGAAGTGGAGAGACAAAATGGACAGGGGTTGGCCGAGCCAAAGGCTTTGGAAGTCTGGGTAAGGAGGTAGAGGTGGGGGCCTTTTATAAGAGGAGAGGAGGGGCACTATTTGAAATTAAAGATAAGTTACTTTATTTTAAAATGTGTTTCGGATTCAAAAGGTCTCACATTGATATAATTAAAGGATAAGGTGATACGGGTTCTAAATCCACTCATCCAACAGGTTTTGGACATGTGTAGTTCTTAGATATTACATTATCTTTCCATTTTATTTAAATCGTTAAATAATGAGGTCATCGCTGCATCATCATGATGTCATAAATAATTTCATTTATTTAATGTCTAAAAATTATAAAAAAAACTATGATGTAGGAAATATTTTTATATTTCCAATGAATATTTATAATCAAAAATCAGATCTTTATAACCCCATGTAAAAATTGTTTTAGTAAAATTACTCATGTTTGTGTCATTTTTACATTAACATTAAATAAAAAGTTATTTATGTCATTTCCCAACCAAAGGGGCTCCATGGGGTCCCCAAGTAGACCCATGTATTTTCTTGGTCGTCCATGACACATCCAATGAGAGTAGGACATGTTCCTAGGTCATTTCATATTATTAAAGTATTATTTTTACCTTAAACTACACTAATTACCACTAATCACGATTAAAAACATAATAAGTTACTATTCACCCAAAAATTATTTTAATCTCATTGAACCACATTTTACTTCTTAATGACAACCATGTATGTCAGATTTTTGAAATTCAAAACACAAAGGTGGAAAAATTTTATTTAAACGAAAAATCAGTTTCTTTAACTACCACTTAGTGATTTCACTATTCATCAAAAATTGATGTTTTTCAGAAAAATACCAAAACTTCACCCTAAGCGATATTTGATATTCTGAATTCAAAAATGAAGTCTATTTTAAAAAATTCAAACATATAAGTCACATTAATTAATTTAATAATTAATTCCCGTTGTCAGAGCAAATAGCGTGTTTTATGAAACAATAAGTATCAAAAGATTGACACCAGTTTAAGTCCAATTTCAAAGTGAAATTGATTCCAATGACCACCATTGGATTAAATGGTAAAAATATATTCTAATTTAACTTCAAATCCAATTCCAAACATAATCTAATCATATAAATAAATTAGATTAAAAAGCAGTTTTGATGTAAAATGCAGTATTTTTCACTATTCATTAAAAAATGAACATTGTCAGAAAAATACCAAAAATTCACAAAAATTAAATTTTGATGTCCCAATCATAAAGAAAAAGTTTATTTTGACAAACATAGTTTATAAAATTGTCAAAAGATAGATTCAAAAATGGTTTTCCATCAAAAGGAAGTAAAACAATCTTTTAAAAATATTAGTGTATTCCATGATTAAGATTGGATTTATTTTCATTTTAAGCCTCTAAAACACTATATAATTCATTAATAGGAATAGATAAAAATATCTATTATTCATTACTTACTTGGGATGTTACATCCTTCCCCCCTTTAGAAAATTGTGTCCCCACAATTTATTTACTTATCGAATAAATGGGGGTGCTTATCCCTCATTGCATTTTCAGATTCCCTTGTTTCCTCTTCAATCATGTGGTTTTTACACAAAACCTTTACCTGGTGAATCACCTTATTCCGTAACACTTGCTCCCTGTGGTCAAGAATCTGGATCGGTTGTTCCTCATAAGATAGGTTCTCTTCCAGCTGAACTACCTCTGGACTCAAAACATGAGATGGATCTGGCATGTACTTTCTCAACATCGAAACATGAAAAACATTGTGTACCTGAGATAAACTTGGAGGTAAAGCCACTCGGTAAGCAACTGATCCAACTCTCTCCAGAATTTCATATGGTCCAATGAACCTTGGACTCAACTTTCCTTTCATACCAAATCGCATCACACTTTTCCAAGGTGATACTTTGAGAAAAACATGATCACCTACCTCAAAAGATAGATCCTTCCTCCTGTTGTCTGTATAACTCTTCTGCCTACTCTGAGCTGTTCTCATGTGCTTCTGAATCAGCTGAACTTTTTCTGCCAACTCTTCTACAAATTTTGGTCCCATCAACTTCCTTTCACCCACTTCATCCTAGAAAGTTGTAGTTCGACACCTCTTCCCATATAACGCCTCAAATGGTGCCATCTGTATACTAGAATGAAAACTGTTATTATATGAAAATTCAACCAAAGAAAGATGTTGGTCCCAACTTCCCTGATAATCCATCGAACAAGCTTGTAGCATATCCTCCAAGGTCTGAATTGTTTGTTCTGACTGCCCATCTGATTGAGGATGAAAAGCTATACTAAAATTTAATTCAGTACCCAACGACTTCTGAAGGCCTTTCAAAAAGTTATAAGTGAACCTGGGATCACGGTCAGATACAATGGAGAGAGGAACTCAATGTAACCTGACTACCTCTTTAACATACAAACAAGAAAGTTGATCCAGGGAAAAAGTATCTTGTATAGCAAGGAAATGAGCAGACTTGGTCAAGCGATCAACAATAACCCAGATTGCATTATTACCTTGAGATGTCTTCGGTAATCCCACAACAAAGTCCATGGATATATTCTCCCATTTCCACTCTGGCACTGGTAATGGCTGAAGCATCCCTTTCGGTAACTGCCGCTCTGCTTTAACATGCTGACAAGTCAAACAGTTCACAGTAAAATCAGCAATATCCCTTTTCATTCCATCCCACCAGTAATACTCCCGCAGATCTCTATACATCTTAGTACTGCCTGGATGAACTGAAAACGGAGAACTATGAGCTTCACATAACAACTCTCTCTTCAACTGTGAATCACAAGGCACACACAATCTCTACCAAAATCTCAAAACACAATCATTATGAATGTTGAATTCAGGCACCTTACATTTCTGAACCAGCTCTACCTTTTTCTGCAACTCACTGTCTTGCTTTTATGCTTGCTAGATTCTATCTGATAGAGATGATCTCACTGATACATGAAACAAAACAGAAAACATCATGCACCAAAAACTTCTATGCCAATGTTCATCAAATACTTAACCAAAGGATCACGTTCCAAACGCAACATTTCTAATAAAGCATTACTTTTTTGACTCAAAGCATCAGCCACTTTTTTGATTTTCCCGGATGGTAATGAATTGTACAATCATAATCCTTGATTAATTCTAGCCATCTCCTTTGCCTCATGTTCAATTCTTTCTGAGTGAATATATATTTTAAACTTTTGTGATCGATATATATTTCACACTTTACTCCATACAAATGATGCCTCCAAAATTTTAAAGCGAAAACAACAGCAGCTAATTCCAGATCATGTGTAGGGTAATTTACCTCATGAGTCTTCAATTGTCGTGAAGCATAAGAAATTACCAGATCATTCTGTATTAGGACTCATCCAAATCCTTTCAATGAAGAAAAACTGTATATAAAAAACTCACCATTCCTGGAAGGTAGTGCCAAAACTGGAGCATTCACCAATATTCTTTTCAATTCCTGAAAACAATCATCACATTCTTTTGTCCAGATAAACTTAACACCCTTCCTAGTTAGCTTAGTCATTGGACTAGATAACCGTGAAAAATTTCTAACAAACCTTCGGTAATATCCTGCCAAACCAAGGAACCTACGAATCTATGTTACATTTGTGGGTCTTGGCCATTCTTCAACAACCTTTGTTTTTGCAGGATCAATGGATATCCCATCTTTAGAAATAATGTGACCAAGGAAAGAAATTTGTTGCAACCAAAACTCACACTTGCTGAATTTTCCATACAATTTATTTTCTTTTAAGTTTTGAAAGATAACCCTTAAATGACTTTCATGCTCCTCTTTACTTTTAGAAAACACCAAAATATCATCAATAAAAACAACCATGATTTATCACCTGAGTCAACTGATCCATTACTGCTGTAAACTGCTCAATTCTGATTCTGACCATCTCAATATGCTGATTTGGAAGGTCATTTCCCTCTGTATGCCTTCTTAGAAAAGTTGTTCTGTTTCCTCTACAAAAAACCATTCTTAACACAGAAATATCTTAGGAGAAGAAACATGGTAATCTGTAAATGCTATATCATTTCAATCATATCATAAATTAACTTATAATTTAACAATTTTCTAACTCCTAAAGTTGTTTAAACCGACCTTTGATACCAACTATAAGGCCCCAGCCTTAAACCTTACTTAATCTTGAGTTATTACAAGATTACACATTGAGGATCTTTTCGGGTTTAGAGTTTTAGAGAATTAGATCATAAAACTTGTATTACATTACACATATAAACAAAGTGGTTACATAAAGATAGTATTATTCATTCCCATCAATGGAAACATATTTAAAATAAACATGGATTCTTTCTTGACACTTCCTTGACACTATCATCATATCATGTACCTTTTCCTTGACATGTGAAAAACATTTCAAAAAACATGGGATGAGAATAAAAACCTCAGTAAGGGATATAAAAAATATGGAAAGGAAACATGGGTACATATATACATAAGGATGAGATCATACTTTACCCATAAAACATAATCACTTTAACATACCTCATCAAATCATGAATAAATCATAGAAATCATAATACATTAAGGTAACTTGAGGCATTCATAACATTCTTACGTAGGGAGAAACCCTCTTGGTTACGTTTTGAATACCCATCATAGTATATTCTCTAAATCTCTTCGGAGAAACCTTAACGTTTCACTCCTTCGTGTTACCCAATGCATTGGAGAGATATATCGGGCTCACCCGCCCTTAGTTTATCACGGAACCACCCGTATTCATAATAATTCCCCAGAAGCTCAACATAATCGTATCACATAAAACATGCATAAAGAAAACATAACATTTCCACCTTTCAATCACAAGATATCAATACAACACATTGATATTAAAACATTATGAAAACCATTTTCAATAACAAAATAAAATAAAAGTAAAAAATGGTATTTATTTTTCTTTTTAAAAAAATGGTATGGCTTGTAGAGGAAGCCGAAACTCAAATAATGGTCACGGCGGCGGAGAAGTCGTTGTCGCCGCATACGTATGACAAAAACATTCCCTTTAGTCATTTAGTAAAACGCTACGTATAAAAAATATTCCTTTTGGATAAACGTAAAAGTCAAAGGGGTTTATACACCGTATAAAAGAAGGTTGTGTATAAAACAAAATATGCCTCAATGAAAGGAGATTGAGACGAAGTCCCATACCTCAGGTCCGACTTGGCTCGATCATTATTTAATGTCCTAAATAATAAACTTGAGTTAATTTATACTTGTTTAAGAACCTTTTTCAAGTTCATTATTCCTTTTATATCACTTATTTCCATATTATGAACACTATGTAATTATTTAAGTTAATAATGGTCGTTTAAATGATCATTGGAACTTGAGTCAAAAATAAGCCCTTTATAATTACATGTTATTCATGTATCCATTATATCCAGAATGGTATTCATGATGTAGATATCATATATGTCATATATATCAAGTACATGCATGAATTTATAATATTACATAATCATTTAGAGATAAGAAATGAAATGCACTGTTCATGGAGACGGTAAGCCGTACGTACGCATGAACGCTACTTTCATTTCTATTTCGTATTTTATAGAATGGAATCATAATGATATAAAGGTATATTATAATTCCAGTATAATATAATATATAATATCATAGTTCCATCCTTTATACGTCCCACATATGGTATTTAACGAATCAACACACTTTGAGGGGGCGGTAGTCCGCACTTCCTTAAATGAAGATATCACGTTTACCCATAATGGTAACCATAAAGGTATACCCAAAATGAAAAATAAAGAATCTTAAGGAAAACATAAACATATTATATATCATATATAAATATAGTGACATATTAATGGCCACCTTTGAAGGTGTTAAAAGATTGTTGAACAATCATCGTTTCGGGAGGCATAAATTTCCCATCCACGGAAACAGTATGTTCATTAACCATTAGATCTAGGTGTGTGTAATTGTAGCTATAATAATTCTTATAACAACATCCTAGTATATTTAAGATACTGTATTTGTTACAAAAGAAATGAATAAAAAGGTTTTAGGGGGTTGGAGAAGCAAAATAAAACAAACGGACTCAAGTGAAGACTTTACCTTAGAATCGGGTAACTCCCTTTGGTTTGAGCTCAAAGGCTTCCTTGGGAAGACTTCTGCCCAAAGTAAGGCTTCACGGAGTAAACTAGGGAAGTGGAGAGACAAAATGGGTAGGGTTTGGCCGAGCCAAAGGCTTTGGAAGTGTGGGTAAGGAGGTAGAGGCGGGGGCCTTTTATAAGAGGAGAGGAGGGGACTCTTGGAAAGTAAAGATACGTTACTTTATTTTAAAATTCGTTTCGGATTCAAAAGGTCCTACATTGATATAATTAGAGTCTAAGGTGATAAGGGTTCGAAAACCACTCATACAATAGGTTTTGGACATGTGTAGGTCTTAGATATTACATTAGATTTCCATTTTATTTAAATCGTTAAATAATGAGGTCATCGCTGCATCATGTTGATGTCATAAATAATTTAATTTATTTAATGTATAAAAACTATAATTAAAATACTATGATGTAGGAAATTTTTTTATCTTTCAAATTAATATTTATAATCAAAAATAAGATCTTTATAACCCCATGTAAAAATTGTTTTAGTAAAAAAACTCTTGTTTGTGTCATTTTTACTTTAACATTAAATAAAAAGTTATTTATGTCATTTCCCAAACAAAGTGGCTCCATGGGGTCCCCAAGTTGACCCATGGATTGTCTTGGTCGGCCATGACACATCCAATGAGGGTAGGACATGTGTCTAGGTCATTTCATATTATTAAATCATTATTTTTACCTTAAACTACACTAATTACCACTAATCGCGATTAAAAACATAATAAGTTACTATTCACAAAAAAAAAATTATTTTAATCTCATTGAACCACAGTTTAATTCTTAATGACAACCATGTGTGTCGGATTTTTGAAATTCAAAACACAAAGGTGGCAAATTTTCATTTAAACGAAAAATCAGTTTCTTTAACTACCACTTAGTGATTTCACTATTCATCAAAAATTGAAGTTTTTCTGAAAAATACCAAAACTTCACCCTAAGCTATATTTGATATTCTGAATTAAAAAATTAAGTCTATTTTACAAAATTCAAAACATATAATTCACATTAATTAATTTAATATTTAATTCCCACTGTCAGAGCAAATAGCGTGTTTTATGAAACAATAAGTATCAAAAGATTCACACCAGTTTAAGTCCAATTTCAAAGTGAAATTGATTCTAATTACCACCATTGGATTAAATGGTAAAAATATATTCTAATTTCACTTCAAAACCAATTCAAAACATAATCTAATCATATAAATAAATTATATTAAAAATCAGTTTTGATGTAAAATGCAGTATTTTTCACTATTCATTAAAAATGAACATTGTCAGAAAAATACCAAAAATTCACACAAAGTAAATTTTGATGTACCAATAATAAATTATAAGTTTATTTTGACAAAAATAGTTTATAAAATTTTCAATAGATAGATTCAAAAATGGTTTTCCATCAAAAGGCAGTAAAACAATCTTTTAAAAATATTAGTGTATTCCATGCTTAAGATTGGATTTATTTTCATTTTAAGCCTCTAAAACACTATCTAATTCATTAATAGGCATAGATAAAAATATCTATTATTCATTACTTACTTGGGATGTTACAATTAAAGTGTGCTCTCTGATATTTAATCCAAGCACCGGTTCAAAATATAGAAAATGATTCTCGTGCATTTACTGAATGTACCATAAAACGTCAAAAATACTGTTCCAGGCTCTCCAAGCCTTGGAATAACATGCCGTAAATTTTATTAAACTCATAACAATACCAAATATTTTTAAAAATATTATTTGGAAATTTTGGATCATTACAGTATGAGTTGAAAAGGTATTTTTAGTTGTTACACCCATCGACTTCTACAATAGAGGGTGTTCCTGAGGGAACTGAATTTTGGGTTTAGTCGATAGAGAAAATACTTGACCATTTGGATACTCTGGCTATGAGGATGGTCAAGTTGGATTCTTATATTCTTCATGGATTAGCAAAAATCATTTGGTACATTCAGTAATGGTATATAAAGACTAATGGTATGCTATGGAAAGACTACATGGAGAGGTTCTTTGAACAATTTTATTGTGGGATGTTGAGACAAGAGAATGTTACTGAGCTCAAGAATTTTACATAGGGTATCATGTTATTTATAGACTATGTTATAAGATAAATAGATCTTCAATGATTTTCCCCATTTTTAGAACGAGATGAGGTAGACAAGAAGAAATGTTTTTTGAATTGAAATAAGTGTGATATTAAGTCCCACGTAAGTATCTTGATGATAAATAAGTTTAAAAAAGTGGTGGATCAGACTCTAATAGTTGAATTTAACCTAAGGGATGATTCTGGTGCTGTAAAGGTATTTTTTTAATAGACTGTCATGAGGTGTGACTTCAGAGAGAAACATGTGTCGTTATGACAACATTATCCATGGAAGTTTGAATTAGATTATACAGATTGGAATTTTGATTTGAAAAGACTTTATTGTGGGGATAAATCATCATTGTGGTTGTCTAGGACACTATCTTCAACATTTTTCCATATCATCAGTATTGAGTAAATCTTTCAGAAAGACGGTACATCTATAAGAATTATAATTGTGGAAACGACTGAGTTGTTTGGAAAATAATATAGGAAATGTAAAAGTTTAGGATGCCTATATTTAACCAAAAATTGGGAAATAAGTTGGAGTTATACTAGATGAGGTGGTTGATATAGTGGACATGGTTCCTCTAGGAATGAGCCCCCACATCAGCAGTGTGGTTCTACTCATGGGAATAATATTCCATCATAGGGAAGAGGGGTAGAACAATTCCATGTAGTAAAACATACACTTTTGGATAGTGAGTTGAGACCATCAAAAGTGAGAGATATTATTCTAGAAGATCATACATTATCTAATGCCTTGTTTGACAATAGTTCCTCTCATTCTTTAATATCTGAAGAAGTTATTCAGGATTTGATCTTGATAGTGGTGTTTATGTGTGTGGTAATGACTAACGATACATCATTGGGATTACGGTCTAGGGGTATATATCTTTGCAAGAGATCTTCACTAGATATCAAGTAATTTCATTTCCAATGGGATCTCGTTGTTCTTGATATAATTGGATCGGACCAAATTAAAGCTATAGAATAGATTTTCACATATCGATCCCACATTGATTGATAATGTATGAGAGAGAACTTTGTTTCTCCTAAGGGTGACCAGTATATTCATCTAGGAGATTTGGATATCTTGGCAGGATGAACAAGTCCAATTACTCAGTAATTGTGAGAGATCATAATAAAACATTTTATTATATTGTTGGATGATGGGGGGTTTTATACAAGATTCCCTTCCTCCAGTAGTGGAAAATTATCAGGATGGCATTTCTAAAGACGTCCCCATACTACCACCTGAGAGAGATGTGTAATTAACTATTAAAACAATGTTGACTGTTGATCTAGTATCCATTATACTATATAAAATAGAACCGACAGTGCTTCAAGATTATAAGAATAATTTAGAGGAGTTTGAGGATGTGGAATTTATCCATCCAGGTATGTCAACTTTGTGATCACATATTTTATTTGAAAATAAGGTTTAAGGGAGTTTATGATTATGTGTTCACTACAAGAAGTTGAAAAAATTGTCTGTGAACAACTGATATACTCTTCTGTGTATTGATGATATGTTTGACTAATTGATTGGGCATTTTATATTCTCAATGATTGATTTGAGATCAAGGCGTCATCAGTTGAGTGTACGGATTTCTGATATACCATGGACTACTTTTATAATTAAGTATGAATTTTATGAGTTTTCCATAACGTTGTATGGGATGAAAAATGAACCAATTTTTTTTGTATTTGATGAACATGTCCTTTCATCAGTTTGTGGTGGTGTTTGTGGAAAAATTATTGGCGTAATCCAATACTCATGAAGATTGTGACCAACATCTCGACATCATCTTTGGTAGATTGAGAAAGCAACAATTATACACCAATCAATCTAAGTGTTCGTTTTTGGATTGACCACCATCACTTCATGGGGCACATCATCTCATAGGAATGTATGCCAGTGGACCCAGAAAAGGTTCAGGAAGTGGTTTATTGAGAACATCCCAAGAATGATTTTGATATCTAAAGATTTATGTAATTAGCTAGATATCACCAGATACTCAATCAAAATTTACCTATTTGATGGTGTAGATTTTGATCTTGACAAAATATGGATTAAAGTTGGAATGGTCATAGGATTATCATAGAAATTTTTAGTAGTTTAAGAGGAGCTTAACATTGGAACCAATATTGATTCTACTTGAGTCAAGTGAGGAGTATATTGTTTATTTTGATGCTTTTGGGATCAGACTTGGAAGTGTGATGATTTAGGAAGATTGTGTTGTGGTGAATGGGTCTCAGAAGTTTAGGCCTAATGAAAAGAATTACCCTACACATGACATCATGTTAGAAGTAGTGGTTTATCCTCTTTTGTGATGGAGACACTATATTTTGGGATAGAATTTTAAAATCTATATAGATCACAAGAACATTAATTATATATTTTCTAATCTTGAATTGAATATTCGGTGAGATAAAGTGGTTGAGTATATGAAGTCATTTGATTTTGAACTATCATATATGCTCAATAAAGGAAATAGTGTAACTGATTCCTTATGTAAGAAAACTAAAACTCAGATGGTTTAGGGGTCGAGTGCAGAGTGATAGATAATGATCTTAATAGCTGAAATGCATGTGTGTTTTCTAGGGAGTCATGAGAAGAGGAACCTAGTTTAATTGCAGTGGTTTCTAAAATTTTGATAAAGATTAGGATATACAATATAAGGATCCATAGTGATTAGGCTTGAGGGAAATCATTGACGGTAGGGAGAAATCATCAGATAGTTTTATAGATGAGTATGAGATCGTCTATAAGAAGAATTGAATTGTGGTACCTACTAAAATGGGGGAGAATATCATGAGGGAATGTCATGACACTAAATGGGTTTTTAATCTAGGTGTAACCAAAAATTATCATGACCTAGGATATCATTTTTAGGGGATAGGAATGAGAAAGGATATTCCATGGTTTGTACCAGATTCATTACCTATCAGTATGATAAGGTCAAGCATCAATGACCTAGGGGATTTCTATAGCCATCGCCTATTTATGAATAGAAGTGGTATGGAGTGAACTTGAATTTTGTGATGGGTCTCCGAAAGATGTATTGGAAGAATGAAAATATTTGGGTCCCCATGGATCGACTAACAAAATGTATTACATTTCCTACCTATAAGAGAACCCTTTATAGTAGAATATTTGGGAGAACTGTATGTTTAGAAGATATTTTTTCTTAATGTAGTGCCACAAAATTTAGTTTCATAAAATGATTAATTATTTATTTCATGCTTATAGTAGGTATTGTAGAAATATCTTGGAACCAATGTCTTATTGAGTATGGATTTCCACCCATAGACAGATGGGTTGTCGTACCATGTTGTAGAGGTTCTTGAGGATATGCTACAACCAAGTGTGTTTTACATCAGTGAATCTTGGTTAAAGAACATGGAATTAGTGGAGTTCTCCTATAAAAATATTTATTAGTAAATTATAAATATGAAAACATATGAGGCTATTTATGATAGGTTCTGTAGGGATATACTATGCTGGATTGTGGCTCGTGAGTCAGAGTCTTTGGGATCAAGTCTCATGAATGAGAAATGTGAGAAAGTATGACTGATTTCGAAACATATACCTATGGATAAAAGTTTACATATGTCTTATACTGACAGATAGAGAATACCCCTAGAGTTTTTCATTGTTTGATCGTGTGTTTCTTTATGTATTGCCTAGGTTGGCTCACAAGAGGATATGGATACAGGGCATGTTGGTGCCTAGGTTTGTTGGACTCTTTTTTATAGTAGAGTGAATCGGGCCAGTATCATACCGATTGGCTCTTCCAAAAAGATAGTGTCATGGATTATTTTTTCCATGTATCATAACTTTTGTGGTATCACACATACTTTTCTCATGTGATATATGTGGATGAGGATGACCTTGAGATATATGAATCCTTTACGGAACATATGATATGTGTGATTCATCATAGTGAGGAGGTGTTATGAGGAAAGACCATTTTAGTAGTTCTTCTACTATGGAATCATGGACTTGTACAAGAGGAAACATGGGAAAGAGATGTAGATATGAGGGATCAATGGACCAATACTTTTGTCTTCGAATCTTATAATGTCTTGGAAGTGCAGCTCATGGATAAGCAATTATAAGGTGGGGAGATTGTAATATCCATACATTTTCTAGAGTTATTTTATGTTTTATACTAGGTAATTTTTATTTTCACTTATGTACCGTTGATGAGAGTTGTACCCCGCGGTGCATTTGGATGATGTCTAATACAATTTTGGAGAAAATAGACTATGGATTGTTGGTGCACGGTTTTAAAAAACCGTACAACTCCCTAGGAGAAACCATGTGATATTCCGTCATTGAGGTAGTAACTTCAGAGTGGTTAAAACATGGTTTGGGATTTTGTGAGAGGTAGTCACGCAATGTCCCCACTTGAATCAGTGACTAACGTGGGTTAACACATAATTTATCTAATCATGTGACTAAACTATGATTGGGATGATGGTAAGATCCCAAATGTGTGGATCTCACTAGTTTAAAACATTTAATTAAATGTTTCATCTTCTATGCAGTCCTAACTCATGATTTTACATTAAAAAGTGTAAAAGAAGGTTCTCCCATACTCATGTAGGGATTAAAAGTCCTTTTGAACATTGTTCGTTGAGATCTAAACCCTGAATTTAATATCCGCTCTTCTCCTGATAAGTGGATTTCATCTCGATGCTTCTACAATTCATTATTCTATATTTTCATGAACTTCTCATGGAAGATATCCCCAGTTTCATTATAATTAACACTTTTTGGTGAAATATACATATAATATATTTCATATAGATATAGATTTTTGAGCTCTGTATGTCGTTGTTCATGATATTGGTATGGGGTTTTATATCAATATCATTTATCAACTTCGTTTTTCTTCTCATATTTTTTGGATTTCCATTGGGAAAGAATCCATCAAAAAATAGAGGTAGGTGGTCTGAATAAAATTTCCAAAGTGGTGGATTTGATATTTTAGGCTATATTGTACTATTTCCATCATCCATATCCAATTTATATTCTTGAATTGGGATTATTAGATTGACTAATTGAGTTGTCAAATCGTTCTTGAAATAGGTCATTAATTGGGTAACTAATCATGAGAATGAAAGGATGACCTATTAGATAATTAATTTAAGGAATATTATTATAAGAGGTAGGTGTTGTAAGCTAGATAAATTTTCAAGGGATTAAAAATGAGTTATTGAAATGTTTAATATAACATAATTATTTATGGATTAATTGTGTGCCTTTGAAAATATGATCTAGATAATTAATTATGGGATTAATTATGGAAACTTTACAATAGAATGAGATAATTAATTATGGAAAATTTATTATGGAATATGAATTGTGATATTGATTAATTAATTGATGAATTTATTAATTGTTTGAAGTACTTAGTCAATTATTGAGTTATCTAATGAAATGAATGTGTTTAGAGATTTGTTGAATTAGTAATGGGATTGTGGTGGATAATTAATTGGTAAATTAATTATGTGATCAAGAATATGAACATGGTCATTAAAAATTAATAAGTACAAATGGTAACATGGTCATTATACTTATGAGTAAAGGGAATGGGAAAATGGTCATTCTAAATTGTAAAGTATATATGGTTACAACAACATTATACCTATGTGTAAAAAGAATGGGAAAATAATCACTCTATTGAAGAGTAATAATGGTAATACAGTCGTATTACATAGGTTTTTGGTATTTGGAAACATTGTAAATGTGTCTTATAAATGTGAAATTAATGAATGGAAATAATGGAACTCTTTGTTATGGCCTCACATGAGAATATTCAAAATCTTTCATGAGTCTAATCAGGTACTGAGATATCATGGCACATTTGAACACTTCGATCCTCGAGAAGAAATAGGTATTATGATATTACATTACATAGGGAACATTTTTGGCTCTATTACATGATGATGTTAGTATTGATGTATGAGTATACTCTGGAACCCTATAGTTAATGTAGTTAGATATTAATAAATGATAATGCAATAAATTTTAATTTATTCATTGTACTTATATCATAAATATCTGCATATACTATCATTTTACTATATGTTTTTACGACATTGTCGGTGGTGGCCTATTGATTTGAACTCACACCATATTTGGGCTACCAGATCGGTGCTCGTATAGATTATATTGTTGTAGTACTCGATAGGAGATAAGGTTATGGGATATGTGGCTAATTGGGGAAGGATCATGGATGAGGGAACAAAACTTGGTTTGAGAATCATTTACGGATTCTTAGTTTTTTTACATTTAGTTTCATTATTGGCACTTGACACTTTTATTGGTAAATCATCTTTTCCCTTTCAATTGAGTATTGTTTTCCTATTTTGTTATATTGTGACATGAGTATTTTGATGGTTGTATATATATTTCTTCTTCTTTGTTTATTTTTACTAGTGTTTCACTCTAATAAATGAGGATATAGTCTCCCCATGAATGACATACCAGGACCTAGCTTCTATTCAGCAACCTCTAGCGTACGGGCAGTGGCGATTGGGTCATGTAGCGAACCGTCTTAGGGAACCATCATGTGGCTCTCTGTTCAGGATGTTACATTATAATTATTTGATGAAACCATGTAAATATATATAGTTTCATTTATTTTTTACTTATAAATTATTATCACATATTCATTAAAAATCATCTTTATCGTCATCATCTCGGGTGTTAGCTGCTTTGTTTTTTATCTATAGATCAGTTAAAAAGTGATGGTATGTGATTAATAATCAGTCACCAACCAGATATATAAAGTTAAAAATTATATAAATATAATATATCATTTATACTAATCTTGATTTCAAATTTTTATGGGATTTTATAAAGTAATTAATTAGACCAATCATTTGGATGGTAGTCTATTCCTATTCATAAATACGATTTTCATTTTCAAATAATAAATATAAAGAATGAAATATAATATTCTATATGTATAGAACCAAAATTATATAAAATATTGAATACTTTTTTATTAATTACATCATTATAACCATCAATGTGAGGAGGTGATTAAAAATGACTCACATTTCTACATAGAGGTTGTGGTCCACATGTACACAAGAGAAATACTATCATTTACCATTTGATATAAAGAGGTGGAAAATGGTTTCACCCTAGTGATTAAAATATATTTTAATATTTATGATACTAGTTTCTTTATTATATTTTACATAAAATATATTTAGTGGATTTAAAAATGATAAATTATCATTGAATGATTCTAGTATTATGATTATGACTTTTTTAAGAGACATCATTTGGCATAATTATTAAGCATTTTTCCTTTCGTATTATTATATAAAAAGAATATAATGATAAAAGTAAATGATGTTGGGATGGTATTAGTGTATGTATTATTTGTTCTTTAGTGATCATATTCAGGGAATAATGGTGGACTAGATATTACTTTTAATAATATAGGGGAGAGACAAACATTAAATTACAAAAATTATTCTAATAATATAATGTTACATACTTGTGGAAGTGATATATTGTTAATAATTAAATAATTAATTAATATAAAGTTATTATATCTTTAAAAATTAATATTTAATCATTTTATTTCTTATTTGTACCCTCACTTCTTATTTTAACCCTGGGTAAACTCTTTTGAAACCAAACTGTGGTAATTACTTTTACTGTTTTTACTTTTCATTGTAAATGAAAGTGAGTGTTTCCTAGATAAAACAATTTTAATTTATAATTAAAATTATTTAATCATTTGTGTAAAATTATATTTTGTAAATTGGTAATTGTTAAATTAACAATAATTGTAAAAACAAAGTTAAAACTAAGGAAAAATTGTATTTCTAAGAATAAATATGTATTTACATTAAGATCTTTTAGAGTAAAAAAATTATATGAGAATTTTATAATAATTTAGTGAATATTTATATACATAAATTAAATAAATTAAATGAAAATAATTATAAAATAATAATTTTTTTATTTTTTTATTATGAAAACTCATATCCCATAATAAATCAGTTTTTTGAGAAAAAAGTTGTTTAGTATTAAAATATTTTATCTTCAATCCAAACCATTAATTGAAATATTTATGAAATGTTTTCCAAATATTATGAATAACATTAGGAAAAATGATTTTATAAAAAAATATATTCCATGGAATGTAGAAAAATATAATTTTTCAAAAAATAGTTCAATTAATCATAAAATAATTTTATTAAAAAATAATGATTATTTTTTATTTATTAATGCAAAATTTTAAATTTACTAAATAAATATATATATTTTCTGTAATTTCATTAGACCTATTCATACCTATTAGAATCACAGTATGGATGAAATGGTAATAATGTATTATTTTTTATTAAAACATGGGGTGTCTTGTTAAGCTAGATTCTGAATACCTTAAATTTATGTCAAGGATATTCTTATAAAATCTCATAGTTTAAACCATAAACGAAATGATTTTTGAATATATTCTCCCCATTAACTCTCAAATACTAGAATGGATGAATTTTTAATTCAAAATAAAATTTTCCCAAAGCATCTTTATATTTTTAATGAAATGATCTGTTTGGAAAACATTTAAATTATTTTAAAATGGCATCACATTGAATTTAGTTTACCATAAAAAAAATAATTTGTCTCTAGGTGAAAAGATAAGCATATTTATAATAAAAAATTATTTTATGCAACTAGTGAGTTGAATGAGAACCATGTTTAAAAAGTAATATAATTTTATATTCCCATAATTTTAGTTTAAATAATAATAATTTAACAATTCGTAAGTGTTATTTTATTTGTATATTTGTAATTAAAATATTATGAGTTAAAAATTGAATATAAATCATAAAATATAAATAAGATTGTAAATCTTACAAGCAATGTTTTCCAATAATTTGAAATTTTCATGGTGAAAATTAAAATTATTGCTTATGATTGGGTCTTTGGGGAAATAGAAATAATTAATAACACCATGTATAAATAAAATCTAAAATCTAAAAAAAAACCTAATCAACAAAAATGATATTTATTATGAAAAATGATTCAATTTTGATTCTTTTTAGGTAATACTTAAGAGTCCATGTTGATTTAATTAATGAAAATATGATATATCATTTACGCATACATAAATAAACATAATTTTACACCTATAATGAACATGAAGGTGAGAGAAACATTTCAAATCATTTTTGGCTCAACCAGAGTTTAAAATTCAATAGTTCAAAATCTAGTAATATAATCCCAGTAATATTTTACCAACATTAGTTCACACATCAATTCATTTTTTCCAAACCAAATTAACAAAAAAGAGTGATTTTATGAGTTATTTAAAATAAGAACATTAAAAAATGATTCTATAATGTTGTAGTAATTCCATATTATATTAAAATTAAAAAATTCAACAATATATTTTCACGGTGCTCAACAGGAATGAAGTTCTCCTTCAAAAGGATTTGAAAAATATATATATTTAGAAATATATACCAACGTTAATTTTTAACAATACTATATTGAAATATTTTATAGACATTCAATATACATTCTCTCAAAACATAATTTCTAATATAGAACCCAATAATATTAAAGTTTCATAGAAAAAATATATTTATATTTTAATGGAACCATTCAATTGTTACAAATAAAATATTAAATATGAGGTAATTAGAAATGTTATTCCCCTATCAGTTTTTTTGATCTTATTCAAAATGGATAAAATTTCCCAAAATTAATAAATTATTTAAAAAAAGTTTATATCTTTCAAGTACCTAAAAGAGAAGACCATATAAGACATGATATTAGATTGTTGAAAAAAATATCATGCCTTGTGAAAATATTATTAGATGTTGTAGTGATACATTAAAGGAAAATAATAAAAGAACATCTATTATTAATTTCAAGAAAATATTAATATGTATTACAAATTTTATTATAAAACAATTCATGGGAGGTGGGTTTTTATTTAAAAAAATTATCAATGATTAAAAAAATTAAAAAAATATGATCCTTCTCCCACACAACCTTGTTTTTCTCTCCCATGGAAGACTCTGTTAAGGAACTTACGATTATCACAAGGGGGTTTACAGATTTCATCTATATACCAAAATATATAAAATCCCATTAAAATTTTGATGAAAATATAATTTATTATTACAAATATATCTATATAAATGTTCAAATACCTTATTAGTAAAAAATATCCATCAAAACACCACTGAATAGTTCTATAAAAATATTTTCTATATAATTTATTATTCTAGATTTCAATTTTGTAATCCACTAATAAGGAAAAATAGTTTAATTGTTTTTAATTTTAATGTGACATGGTATTAAAGACTATCAGAACATTTTTCACCAAAAAATATAAAAATGAAAATATATGAATTTGTATCATCATATTAACAATGACATTATTCAACCATGATTTCAATATTTATTGATACATATGATAGAAAAAATAAATCATTATTAAAAAATAAATTAATCAGTAAAATGAAATACTATACACAGAAAAAATATGGGATATATTGATAAATAAAGAATAATTCATGTTTTTTCATAATTAAAATTTTTAATATCATGTATTTTTAAAATATGGGTTTTCTTAATATTCCCCATTATATAAAAACTTACCAGCTACCAATACTAGTTTATAATTATCCCGTATCATGTAAAATATTTCACGATGAACCAAATATTTTAGATAAACATACAATCCTAAAAATCCTTGAGCTAATGAAACAATGTTTCTATTTCCCATGACAACAGTAAAAAAATAGTGTTGTAATTCAGTCACCATATAAAAATAATTAAAATTGATGATTCAAATAATGCTTTCCAATTTAATTTTCACTGATTCCCCTTTTTTAAAATGATAGAGGGAAATCAATAATGAAGGATTAAAGAAAAAAAATTCATCAAATAAAACATATTGAACGTCCACCACATCATCCATAATAGGAGAAAATTAATATAAATTTATTTCGGTTAATACGATAAAAATATGAATAGTGAAAATGAATATAATATATGAAATTTTGAAAATTAATCTTTTCTTATTTTTTTCTCTTCCAAAATTATGACAAATTCGTACTCATTTTAATTTCATTATATTATATAAGAATAAAATTATTTTTTATTCACCATTATCATCTAATTCATAGTATTATCCACAACCCACATATCGATTTCATCAAAATTTATAAAAATTTAATTCTCGGTTTTTATTATATAAATATGACAATGAAATTATATAACTTCCACCTCTACAACAAGTTCATGGTATCCATTATTTGTAAATTGATTAATGAATGTTTTTTTCACTATACGTGGTATGAACTTCTTCTTAACATTCAACATCATTCAAAATATAACTGATTATAAAACCTTTCTTGATCACTTATATCAATTTATAATATGTTTTGTTCATTTATTTATACTGAACATTCAACTTTATGTTCATCATCGATGTCTTTCAATTTAATCCATTTAAAAATTAGGGACTTTTTTATTATCATTATTAAACTAGATTTAAATGTGGCCATAACCACTATAAAAATTTAACATGATACAATTTATAAAAGAATCCAAAATATAACATTTTAAAAAATAATAATAATGAAACTTGTTGACCAAAAAAATTTAAACTTCAATAACACGCACAAAAATAGATTCTTATTCTGTATTCAGAACATATGAAAAATTGTATAATGTTTTGAATGAATATTTTTTATGTTTTCATCCTTCATATATCTCTATGACACTAAAAACATTCCTTACTGAAAAAAAGATACAAATATTGATACATGTCACTGTAGATATAAATATTAAATTTAAATTATCCTACTCAGATTAAAATAAGGAATATAAGGGTTGATCTTAGTTAAATAATAGAGTTAATTTTATGAAATTATTAAAACATAAACTACTAATTAGAAGTGAAATTATTAAAATAAAATATTTTGAATGAAAAATAAAATTCTAATAGAAAATTCTGAATCAATATTGATTGAGTTATTCTATATAATTATGACAGTTCATGTAAAAATGATATCAAGTGGAAATAATTAATATTGCCCTCAAAAAATGATGATACAAAAAAACTATCCAAAAAAATTATAAAATTGGATCACTAATGTTGTTTTTATTATATATTGGGAGTTGCGACTATAAATATAATTAATCATAGTCTTTCTAAAGATAGTGTTTTCAAAAATTAGTGATAAATGAATTCATATCAATTTATTCTAAGAAACAAATTTTAATTCAGTAAATATTGTTCATTATTTATAAAACCATGTCTTCTACTTTTAAGTATGTTATATTGAAAATTTAATAAATAAATTTTTGGAAAATATTTTCAAAGTTTAATATTTCATTGATAATTAGAAACTAATTTAAACTATATATAAAATAATCCATTAATTGATGTATTTTAAGGAGTTAATTAGATATAAAATATTGATTATAACATAACTAAATACGTTAATTCCCTTAATATGTTTTATTATAATGAAAAATTTTAATAAATATAAAATTAATTAGTGAAAATTATTGATATACAGAAGAAATGAAAGTGAATTGTATAGGGATCCATCTATATTTTGTTTGTGGTGTGGCCTCTTATTTAACCACCATAAATGTACTCTCACATTGTAGCTCTTTCTCATGATCTAATTATTCTCATACATCTTTACACTCATTCCGGAATTATTTTTTTATCTATAACATCAAAATATTCAAGCCTATAAAATTTTACCCTCTGAAGAATATATAAAAAAAATTATAGTCATATTAAATTTCATCACATCCATCTCTTCAAGGTGGTATTATATAATGGGTAATTATACACCACTTACTTTTCTAATACTTTGATATCAAATTATCATTTCAAATTAATAAACTACAGTAACTAAATTTATGTTAGAGATAATTTAATATAAATAGGTGGTCTATATTAAGTATTCAGTATTACACCAACATAAATAGTGAAAAAAATATCCTTGAGAATCTCATATATGATATTTCATATATTATTCATGAATATCTTGAAAATAATTATCCTTTATAAAAAATTATCTATTTTGAAATTTCTTCATAATTCCACACTTTTACTTACATAAAAATATATCCTAAGTATTTAGGTACCTTAATATGCTCTAAAAACAATTCATATGTAGAACATTTGAGAAAATCAAGTGTAAAAAAATGTCTTTGACCTTCAGTATAATCATTTATGGAAAATATAATAGTTTCTATTGCCTTCTACTAAGTATTGGTGACTTCATTTCCTTATAGCAATTAGGATAATTAAATAGTGTGAATGTATTTTCATTCTCATTACCACAACATATGAAATGATTAAGGAACCCATTTTATTCCATATATGAATAAGAAATTATATGCATAATCTTATATCTCTTATGGTTCTCCAAGAATCAAAAATTTAATCCTTTTTTGGTTTTCTATAGTAATCAATGATGTTGAGATTAAAATAGTAAATATATTATATAGCAGATTTCATCTCTATATATTGATCTTTTATAAAAAAAGGGATCCTAAAGATGTCCATTAATGTCAAAATATTCATCCAAAATTATCTTCAATAAAAAAAAATTGGTTGAGGATTGGTTTATTTTCCCCACTAAGATATAATATGTGTTAGTTACTCTTACATAAATGTATTATTTATTTAAATTAATAAAATTTCAACTTATATTTCAACATCATCATTCAATGATATTTTAGTGGTTCAGTGCTAGCTCATTAGGTGATATGGATATATATTCTATTATTTTTATTTTATTTTCTCATTATTGTAAGGAATTGATATAGTCAATAATTATTCTATAATTGCATTGAATAATTCATTATTTTCTATTTATTTAGCCTTGATTATTACCGTTCAATCATAATAATGAGTTTTTTCAAAATTGATATATGTAGTACATTATTATAATCCTCATTTATGAATTGATTTATCTTTTTCAAAGACTCTTCTCCAATTTTATGTTGACCATATTCCACTGGTAAAACACTTATTAGTTCCTCAAAAATAGATCAATATCATATTAATTCACCTCTTCTAAAAATTGAAACCCCTGATTTTCCTGACCTTGACTTTTCCTTAGCATCAATCTCCCAGACTGACTCAAAATCTTCATTCAATCCTATACAGAAATAGAAAGGTAGTTATTTTAGGAATGTAATAGAACATTGTGAATACCTTTATAAGATCATTCATCTATAGATTTACCTTGATATTATTGTTGATTTTACAATGACATTGATCTTTATTTACCCTTATATTGGTATTTAATTCACATTCACTAAGATACATAAACAATAAACATCATGGGATTTGTGTGAATTTCAATATATAACAATAAATTTTAAAATAAAATATCATATGAAATTGTAATATGAAATTTCAAAAAAGGATAATGGGAAAATTATCATATGGGTGTAGTTTAAAAATATTTGTTGTTGGAATGATATAAAAAGTAATATACACCCTTAAAATTATATATTTAGAAATATAAAATGTAATTTACATTAATCACCATTTTTTTATCAAATAAAAATAAATAAATTGATAAATTATTTGAAATAATAATATAAAATTATTTAGAAATATGATATTAGTCAACTTATTAAACATGGAATTTTCAATTTGATAACAAATTTTAATATAATTTCAATTAAAGTATATTAAAAAATTAAAATCATGTAATACAAAATATAAATATTTGATATCTTTTTCAGTAAATGTTTCTAAACAAAATCTTTAAATTCATAAAAAAAATTGGAAAATTATTTTTCTTTCATATATGCTAATATAGAAAACAAATTTATTTCATTGAGTACCAAAATGTTATATTTCCATAATAAAATATAAGACAATGTTATTTTGATTTTCAAGATTATATATTCCAAATATTAACCTTTTATACCACATGTAAAATAAAAAATACTCAAAATATTATAAAACATATTGGGGTAATATTTTTAATATTAATCAACATCATAATATTATAATATGGCGTGATATCAATTATCTACCCTTTTTGAATGTGTTAATATTATAGAGTTGAAAAGATTTTTATCTGGGGAGGTTGTTGAGATAGAAATATTTCGAGTAATGTCATAGAATATTTTTTATGGCATTTCTATAGGGTATCCTGATGCAAGTTGACTTATTGATTGAGGGAAATATTTGGAGAAATACATAACTAAATATATTAAATGTAGATCGTAAAGAGGGTTCACTTCATCCCCATGTATCCCATTGTAATTATTGTTTAATATTGTTTTATAGACTAATTAGTGACTATCATTGAGGAATGACTATATGAAATTATTCCCCATGAGTCATTCATCATGAAACTATAGAATCATTATTAATGGATACATCAATGAAAAATAATTGAGAAAATTGATATTATCAATGTATTTACTATAGAAAAATGAATTATTACAACTTTGCCCTTTTATTTCACCATGTTCTTAACTCCTTATACATTTTGACCTCATAATTTTATTATAAAAAACATAATAAAAATTAATGGAAATTGAGAATAGATAAATATAATAATATATTTAAATCATTTTAACCCATTTTTTATAGATATTATTTTTATTAAAAAATATAATTTATTTTTTCAATATCTATATTGACTTCTTATTGATTAATTATTCTGCACAAATTTTGTTATAACTTTTTCCATTGTAAATTTCTTATGAGATGATTCTATAATATTTGTAAAATTTTAATTATTTTATTTTTCAACAACCAAATTATTTCATAATAATTAATTTATCACTATGAAAAAAACTAATGGAAATTTCATTAAAGATTTCAAAATGATATAATCATCAATGTTTTTTTAAAATAATTTAATATAAATTATCAAAAAATAAATTTCATATTTGTTAATGATCTCTTTACTACTAATATTAAACATGATATTCCTCATTATATCATGGAATACCAATTGATCATTAAACATATAACCATTTGAGGACTAAAATAATGGGATCAAGGAGTGAGTTGTGAGGTGTGCACATATAAAAGATATTAGTCTGGTGGGGATCTCCTAACATGAAACAATTGAATATAAAGTTATGGATAAAGGTCTAAGTTATTAATGATAATAACATATTCCTAGAATTAAAATTGGTGACTATATATGGTAAACATGAAGGCTTTTTTAAAGTGTGGAACTTATGGTAGTGCGTAAGGAAGAGAAAAATGATTAAAATATAAAGAATAATTTATAAATTATATGTAATTACCAACTATACACTATATAATTCTATATGTTATGGACCATATAGTTCATATTGTAAGTTATTAGGGTTAAATTGTTTTATTAATATAACAAAATGTATGACGTCGAGTCTCACATAAAGTATTACATAAGTGACTAACTCAGTGTGTGACCCCATACACTTATAGTAAAATTGAGAGGCCCAATGTCTTGAAAACAAAAATTACATGAAATATATCTTATAAAATAATACTCTATCTGTAAAATATTTCAATATCATGATTCCATGTAGACCCATATATTTTTTAATACTCCGAAACACTATGTATTAATTTTGGGACACCTTGACGTTCATTTTTGAGAAAATTTCATATAGACCATGTGATTCTATAAATCATTTATTATAACTACATGTTTTTACAAGGTTATATGATAAGTAATCCCATTACAATACATGAAATAACTTATTTAGTGTATTTTAAAAAAAATACCCTTTAGGTTCATACCATATATTATGTATATTATGTTATTTTTCATATTTTCAATCTGATGTGATAGTTTTGGATGAACGAGTTGTTCAATTCAACTAATTTTTCATGAGGAATTAAATGGTACATATCACTACATCTTATAGTGACTATGTATTTGTAATTTGATCAATTATTATTCCTATTAATTTTTTGAAAATATATAATTTATGGTAAGATAGTTAAAGTATCCATAGTTCTAGTAAAACTCCTAGAAACAATCATTATTCTTTCTATGGAATCTAAATGTATTCAGTATAGTATGTAATTATACATTATTATTGTGTTGCGTGTCATCCACATGGGTAGTAGGTAACTCATTCACATTATGAATAATATATGTGTTTACTTTTTGGTCCTTTATAGTGGTTGACTATCATTATTACTTACTCACATCCACATAGTGTGGGACCCCATTATTTCTTATACTAAGGGACTACATGTATATGTTAGATGTCATATTTTTTTGTTCAATGGGTTCTTCATTGATCAATCTATTTCAAGATCTCCTTCATGTTTATACGTTTCTAAATACACTATGTTATCTTCATTTTCATATTTTACATTGGTTACCTATTAGTATAAATAATATCAAGAATTAATGAATTGAGATGACTTGATTTCCAATTCTACACTTTTTTCTAGAGTTTCATATTAGGAACAATATTACCAATCAATACACGTTACTTATTCCCACGTGTTTTGTTCTTATATATACAAATAGTTTATTAGTTATCTCTGAGGATATGGTCCAGGTAGTACTTATTGATGAAAGAGATCAGTTTTCTACAGTCTTCATATTGTTTATGTCTTTTTTATGATGACATAATATACTTTCTTATTACTATTCATGAAATTGTTTCCAACAAGCCCATACCTGAGATTTAAGGGCTCTTACATGGCATCTAAGAGACCCAGGTTCAAAATTGGGTGGAGGAGAATTTTCGAGTACTGTAACAGTATTGTAGCAGCTGGAACTATTCACCCAATTTGGGCCTTCAGGACACTGGTTTGGGCATACAGGTCTCAATGGCCTTCGGGTCATCAAAGGCCATCGGTCTAGAGGGCCTTCAGGCCACGAAGACCATGGAGTAGCCCATTTTACACAGAACAGGTCCCATAAGAGGATCAGAGCAAGAAGAGTAGCAGCCACCAGATGCAGAGCTAACCGTATTAGAATAATGAGAGGGTGTGGAAGCCACCATCAGAACCAGTCACCGTGCGGATTTGTATGGGGAAATTATAGTCAATAAGTAATGCAAGGTGGGGAACTAGGTGATCAATGCCTCTGAATCTGGGGAGGGGCAGTTCAGTGGGCTGGGCCTACAAGTGATGTATTGGGAATGGAATGTCTCTGGGCCTTCAGGTCATGTATTGTGAGTCAATTGGGCCTTGTGACATGGGCCTAAGGGTCATGTTCGGGTTCCACTTCAACCCTTAAAAGAGGTATTATCTATAATAAAATAAAAAATAAGTCCTTCAGACCATTTGGGCATGAATTTGTTGGCATGATATAGAGTTCCCCAATAAAAAAATTTCAAGTATGGTTTTTATAATTGGGTTGTGGGGTTTTTAATTACATTGTTTTATCAAATTTCAGTTTGTGTTATCATTTTATGATAGACATTGTTATTCAATGCATGTTTCACTATAGATTATTCATTTTTTATAGATGATTTAATTTTATTATTTTTTTTATAAAATTTTTATTGGATAATATGTTCTCTACAAATTGTTCATATTCCTTATATTTCCACATCACCTTCTCCAAGCCTATACAAGTCATGCTTGGGTTTTCATATGTGGATTACTATAGACTTATTTTTGGGTCCAAGTAGGTTCGGTGTTGTTAACAAGTTCATCAACAACATCTAGAAAACCAATATATTTCTATAGTGTAAAGAATGAAAAAAATTCCAATATATGTGTCCATACTTTTTATAATAAATAACACTCAACAGATACCCACCAACAGTTTCCCAACTCACACTATGAATAAACTGATGGATTGATAAATATGAATATAAAAATATATATACACATATATCAACAAATATTTTGTTGAAAAATAAAATGTATAGTGGTAGATCAAAATTTTTTGAATACAACAATTAGTATATACTATAAAATATAACTCCCAATTCATGGAGGGTTTATACATATAACACTCTCTTCAGGATTATATCAAAATATTTGATGGTTTATTATTTCCATATTCCATGGGAGGATTTATAAAAATCTGACTAATACACACACAAACAAACACACAAACACAAATATATATATATATATATATTCAATTAGACATGTGTGTGTGTGTGAATAACTGGATATTTCATGATGAACCTTCTTGCGTGAAAGTAAATTATGTATGCATAATCCATGTATGATCTTTTCCTATATAGATGACTAAAAAATATCATGTAAGGGGATTTTTAGTTCATTTCACAACATCCACTTATAAATCAAAATGTAAATAAGTTCATGAGATTATACATAGAAATATGAAACATATACATATTCTATAGACCATGAAATAATATTCATTATGATAAATAAGTAGACTCTTTTTATAGTATATCAATATCTATCCTCAAAATCGTGGAAAATATATTAAAAACATAATGAATTATATATATTTCATACCAATAAAATTTAAATTATCTAAATCAAGAAACATTATAAAGTGAAAATAAAATCAATAACCCATTTCTAAAATTAATGTGTAATAAAAATTATAAAAATATTCCATCACATTACCATGTTAGCTTGATGTAAAATAACACAGTATGAGATCATAGATAAAATAAAAGGAACTTCATGAGACAATAACATTATTTTAGATGCAAATTAAATTAGTGTCAATCAATGTGTTTCCTTATTAATTACATGCCCAACCTATTATAAATTCTATTAGGATTCCAAAAAGGTGATATAAATGGTATATATAACAATTTTAAAATATTATGAACAAACAAAATGAGTCACTAAGAAGGAAAAACTATTAGTATTATTATTCAATGAAATATATAGGCATGATAGAGCTGATATTAATGTATAAGAAATTAGAAAACAATTTTTCAGTGAATGTTTTGTTCATTTTTCCTTTAATTTAAAAATTATAAACTAAATTATTTCAAAAAATCACTATATATTTTAAAAGAAATGTTTTCCTAGTAAAAAAACTACTTTTTTACTGACCCCAAAAATTATTCCCCACTTGATCATGTAATACTCATTAAAAAGGGTTCCTAGAAACCAATATGAAAATTTATCGTTTTATTATTGGGATTATGTACATACCCATGAAAAAAATCATTTTACATAAGGGATTTCTATTGAAAATATTTTTTATAGAACATAAAATAATTTTTTTTTTCAATCAATTTTTACAAATGAAAAATTTAAATATAATGTGTTTTTAAAAAACACCAAAAATCATAGATCAAGTAAATAAATATTTTATATCTTAAATTTCAATGATTGAAGTTTTTTTATAACTATTATGATTTTTATGTGAACTTCATCCACTCCACTATTTCAACACAACCACTATATCATCACAAATGCTCTCTATTTACCAATACTTAAATGTGGTACATAAAAATAAAATTCAATCAGGACTGAGTTAAATAATGATATTTAATTTATCGAATATAATTACGAATCAGTTGGATAAAAGTTATCTATACCGTATCATTTCATGAAGGATTAGTCCAATAGGATTTCCCAAAATTACAGAAATTCCTCTAGGTGGTGCCACTAAAATCACACCCCAAAGGAGTCCATTTTTACTAAATGCTAATATTAATGAATTTTTTTACTTTTATAGAAAATAGGATTATGTAACAAAACAATTACAAGGGGAAATAAATTATTTCTTAAATATAACTATTAACAACATTGAAAAAAAATTAAAAATATTGTTAACATTAAAATTTATATATAAATGTCCCCGAAATATATAAGAGCAGATTTGTACCATTCATATTAATGTAAAACATCATTAGTAAAATTAAATTTTTATTATGGAAATATAATTTAAAGAATTATATTTTTATTTATAAAACATAAAATATGTATTCTTTAATGAAATTAGAAAATTAAACATATTCATGTCATAATAATACCCCTGAGAATCAAGTTATTGGTCAAGGATACATAACATAACCATTTGGAAAATTTATTACACAAAAAATACCAAGTATCAAAAAATTACATAAAAAATATCCATATCTAACGTAATCTGATTTTCAAACCCCCATAATGGAGAGATTACACATTCCTAAGGGACATGAACTCAATAAATGTCAAAAATCCAAAAAAACAACATGATAGCACAAATATCACCCACATGTAATATATTTTAATCCATTAAAATATATGATAACTCTAAAATAAATAATAAAACTAAAAAAATACATCAAAATAATACAAAACATTTATTAAAAACCACATAAAACACTTTTTATTAATGAAAAGAGAAACAATACATGATTTAAATTGATTTACACTATCAATTAATATAATTAAACATATAATCCCCAATTCATGATTTGATATTCGATTACATAACAATATGAGTGATGAATAACTGTGAGGGGAAGGTATAAAAGTTTAATACCATGATAATTTTCCATTGAATCAACCTTAAAAATAGGTTTGAATTTGAGGAAGAGAGAAAAAATAAAGTCACATGGGAGGGATGTCAAAATTATAGAGTAAATGAAATTTTGAAATAGAAAATTAACTGGAATAAATGTGTTGTGGGGAAAATTAATGAAATTACTTTTTAAAAAAGGATCACAATTGTCTATTAGGTGCCCATTTTGGACCACAGGGTAACCATTGGAACACCTAGTCCAACAGGTTTTATACATGGCAGAAATTCTAATAGTTACCCTATAGTACGATCCTAATTTCCCTATTAGTTTTAAAATGTGTGTGGAAACACATCCAAGACACATTTGAATGATCAATGGGACTAGAAAACTCATCTAAAACACAAAGTGATTCATCCTAAAACATCAAAAATCAGGTATAAATCATAATATAAAATTTTAATCATAAAATATATCATTAAATTATAATTAATCCATGTTTCAATTGATTATATTCAGTATAAAAAAACTATTCTTCTTATATTGATCCATTATTGACATACTTTATTAAAATTGCTTTTATTCAACATTTTAATATGATTTATTTGTATATGATTAAATGTATGTCTACTTATAATATTATATTAAAAAATTGAATTTATATTCTACTGTCCTTTTTTTATTCTTCTATCATTAGTTCATCATAGATATTATTCAATTCAGTTTCATTTATAATGTGGGAACATAAGCTAAACATGAATATATTTTAAAAATAAATTCCTAAATAAAAAAATACATATCAAAAATTATATAAAAATACATGAACTAAACTATTTGGTGACTATATATATTAGCCGTATAAACATACTATTGTATATTAGAACATTAACATCTCCAACAAAATATTTACTTCAAAAAGATATTTCAATTATCCTCCATATCATTTTATTTGGAATTATAAGAAACTAATGGGATTAAAAAATTTGTATGTGATAAATTATCAATCACCTATAAAGGTGTACATCATACACATGAAAAAAGGAATATTACTTAAATATTTAATGAAAATACCATAGATTCATTGAAAACTATAAAATAGTTTTAATCATGAAATACTATTGTTCAATCACAAATGGACCATTATTGAATCATTAAATATATTCAATGGAATGGATAAAAATTAAAAAAATTATTAAACATATAATAGTTTAGCAGAATATGGATTAACAAAAAAACTTTTTGTATAAGAGTTTTGTACAAACATAAGAATTGGGAAACAAATCATCATGGAGTTGTCATCAATAAATATTTTCCCAACATATAGGGGTAGGCATCCATACTATATAATTAAAGTATAGTAAACATTAATTATTGTTTCCCATAATTATATCATGATATATATAACATTATTTAATGCTTTTGAGGGTGTTATAGGATCCCAACCATCAACATCCTTATCTATAATCATGGTTCCCATAGTAAATCAAAATGACCAATAAAAAAATTTAAATTGATTAATAACATAATTAGCAATGAATTAATACTATTATTAAAAAAGATCTAACATACTTTACTTTACTGAAAATTTAAAAAATGAAAATTTTTATAGAATATTTGGAATTATATCTTCATTGAAACCACATTTAAATAAATAAATAATTTCCTATAATAAATAATATAAATATAGAGGGAATGATTTTTTGATTGGTATCGTTAAAATATGATTATTTTATGAACTTTTCAACAAAGGAAAATTATGTCCATTATAGAAAAATTTATAATAATTACATTTCAAACCATTTTATAAATACTTTCCTATATTTTAAAGTGGAATTTAAAAATTGTATATGTATATATATGGATGTTTTTGAAATAGTATGACACATATGGAAAGGAAGTAAAATGTTTTTCCAAAAATACATCAAGAGAATAATTAAAATTAATGTAAATAAAAATACTACATTTTAAATAAAATCATTAATGAATAAAATAACATATTAGGAAATAAAAATTTAAACGATTTTAAATTGAGTCATTTTATATTACTTTAAAAATGAGGTATATACACCATATAATTTAATTCTAGTGAATAATATGATACATGGATCGACGAAGTGAATATAAGATAATAATTTTACCTTAATTCATAAATTACATTATTTATGTATCTAACCTAATTAAAAATGTAATTATATTTCTTAAATACTTTTCAAAGAACAATTTTCTTGAATATTTAAATTTTATCCCAATTTATTATCACATTTCATTAGATTGTTAGATTCTTATCTCTCCTTTTCCCATCTCGGTTGTTCATTCAATTCCTCTAAAAACTACTTAAGTATGTTGTTGTTGTTTTTGGTGTTTTAGGATTGTTTGTTCAAAACAATAATATATATAAATATATAATTTATCATTGTAGTTTCGAATAATCCATACTTCTCAATAGGTTGTTAAAAACATTTACAAATAAAAACAATATATCACCATGATTATTTTATGATTTTTATTTACAATGTCAATTTACGATTATATTACAAATTAAATGGATGAATTGACATTCTAAAATAATAATCCTTTTATAAATATAATATATATTAATTACAATCTTTTTTATATCCATCTATGATATAATGTAATGAAAAATGATATATGTCATTTTATGGAGGTGGTAGTAGAATTATAACTTGAGAAAAACAATTTCTAAGGAATATGTGGAAGTTAGATAATAGATCATTAAAAAATTGTAATTTGAGAATTAAATTAATTATTATTCTATTATATTTGGATAGTTATTTTAGGGAGTTATATGCTTGATTTCCTAATGTTTGATGGAATATAGTTTAGTATAGGGTGAATATAATTGATAAAATTTTTATCTATGTAAAATTATCATCCAGATTAGATAATACAGTTAATTGAAATGGAAATTAAATAATAATACCGATAGATTATTTATAGTGTATTAATATAATTTGTACCTTTTACACTATTATTTATTTCTACACTATGATACATAGGTATTCCATTATAATCATTTTTAAAGAAAATTGAATCCAAATTAAAAATCACTTTTTATAGAGAATTTATTAACAAGAAAAGTATCATTTTTGTGTTTAGTAACAAAACAATTACCATATTACATATTTAAAAATTGATTCACAACCAGAATGATCAAGACATTAGAATTCAATATTGATAACCCAATTAAAGAAGGTATAAATTTGTTAAAATAGAAACATATAAATATAAATTTTGATCATGTATAGTTGTTGCAAAGTAGTGATAATACCAAAAAATACATGATAAAATATAAGTTAAATGGATAATTAATAGGTTTTTGATCATGAGTAACATATCATCATGGAACAATATAAAGTAATAAGATTTCACTAATGGGTTTGTTTAGTACATGAATGATTGTTTAGCAGATGAAAAATTCTTCGCACAAGACTATGTATGTACAAGACATTAATGATCACAATACATCTATTTTGGCCATAAACTTTTTTGTAATTTCATAACTGTAAAATTTTGAATGTGCCTGGAATATATTAAATAATATTAATAAAACTAACACGGTAATATCTATCATGATAAATTAAATCAAACATAAACATTATAATTACCCTAGATTTAAGAAAATATTATTCCAGAATAATCATAAAAAATTTCCATTGACTAAAAGACATAAATAATAATAAAAATAATTTTTAATTATAGTTTAAAAAATAAAAAATATATCCATAATAATTGATAAGATAAGTCCAAAAAATTCGTAGGATAGTTAAACTATTATAAAAAAATTTAGAAATACATTATAATTTCATGAAGTGCGTCATATATAAAAAATAAATTATAATACATTAAATACTTCAATATAATTTGTAATAAGATAATGTTAGTGTACATTAATTTATAAAAAACTATAAAATGAATTATACCCAAAGAAAATTAATTCTTTTGAAATCATTGTTGTATTCATATGAGCTAATGAAGATAAAATTAAATAATAATTAATTTTATCTAAAATAAAATAGATAATATTTTCATGGATACTATATAATAAATATGTATTTTAAACGTTAATAAATTTCCCACAATATCTAATATTAATATATATATAATTAGATTTCTAAAAATTAAATAAAAATATATAATTCTCAAAATTATTATATTTTTGGAAAAAACAATGTATCAAACTAAACATAGGAACTAAGTTACTATGATGATTATTTCTTGTATTTGATTGACTTATATCATTGTGTTATTAAAGAAATACCATTCATTTAGTATATATGATACTACTCACGCTACCAAATGTTATATGGTATGATTAAATATTAATTCATTCAATCGGTTAAGAAAACAATTTATCCACATTGATAAATACAATTTTGCAATATTGCAAAATAAAAATATTAGGAAATTAAAAATTATTCAAGTATTAACATTGAAAAATGAACAATATTTCAATATAAAAAACACATATATGGTAACATTGAAAAATAGTCATATGGTCACATTGAAAAATACTCATTCATTAACAATAACAAATAAATATTTAGAAAATTTAAAATATAATCATTTAGCACATTGAAAAATACACATTCCGACACATTGGAAAATTAAAAAAAATTCACCTTTCATCATAAGATTCATAAAATATTTACACCATATGGAAAATGAAAAAAGAATTCATCCCTATTGACTTGTAGTAACATGAAGTAGTAATCTTTCATACATATTAATGAAATCTTCTTTATAAAATCCAAAAACTATGATATCAAAAAACAAAATATTTTTAGAAATTATCATTAAATTGTATCATATAAAATATTATGAGAAATTGAAGCACTAATAATAAAAAATATTAAAAATTCTTAATAAAATACCAGAAAAAACTCCATATCTCGTAAAATTAAAAAACTGAAATATGAATTTATCGAATTATCCCCGTTTTGATGTTTTTGGAATAAAAAAATAATTATTATTTGATGAAAAGATGATAAAATATTTGTTTTGAAAAAACCAATTATAATTTTCAAGAATCCACCATAATATCATTATATTTAGTACTGTAAAATATGAAATGTAATTTTAAAAATAAATTTATAATATACGAATATCAAATTTATTTTATATGATTTGGATGAAAACATTGTTTTTTGGTAAATGTATCTAGTAATTAAATTTATGTTGCAATGTATTCATGAAAAATATCCCATATATTAATATAATCCAAAATAAAATGGAAAATCTAATGTATATTCATTGTTCAAGAATACATTAACGGATTATTAAAATAAAAAAATTAAAAATATCATAATAAACATGAAGTTTTTAAAAAATATTAACCAGAGTTAATAAATATTTTTTAATCCATATTGTTTGATAACATGAAGAAGTAGCAATTCCATACTTATTTTTCACTATCGATAAAGAAAAAATTTTATTTTACCATATCTCCAATATGGTGAATTCTTAACAAGAATATTAACATACCTAAGGTTCTTTTTATATAAATTTAATTTTATCCCAAAATAAGATTCGTAGTATATTTTTAAATAAATTTATTATTTTCAAAGAAACCTCAATTAATAGTTCCTTTAACACAAGTTATAATATGATTGACTATATTTTTGATATAATTCTAGTGATATAATTGGAATATCGCACCTTACCAAATTCTAAATATTAAATCGGATCAAGAAGAAGTTCAAACATCAAATCATGGATAAAAAAATAGAATAAATTTTTTTCTAGTGTCATTGGAATCAAAATACCGCAAATAATCATTTTTTAAATGATTTACATGAAATAAGATTGAATAATTTTACATAATATTTAGTATTTTTTTATTCATTAAAAAATAAATCATTTTTTATAAAAAATGTTTAATATAAATAATTCTACGTCTCCTAGAAGACTCATATCAAAATCACTTTTCATCAAATTTGTAAACTATATTCCTAGAATGTCATTGTATTGTCCTTTTTTGTCACAGATTTTTTAAAACAATTTGTATTTGAACATTTTAATGCCTAGGGTTTCATAGAGGATTAATGATAAATTAATTGTTATGATGATATTCAATAATTTTTTTGACCATTCAGTTTTCACAAAAAAAAATTGTTTTTACTATACAACTTTGCTTATTGAATATTTGAGTTATTTTAAATCTTAAAGAAAGTTTAATAATTAATTAAATAATTAATAATTAATTATCACTTGATTATTTGATAATATATTTTAATTTGGGGATCATATTGATATTTCATTTTTATTTTGGAGTTAGAAATCATGGGTTTTCCAATGAAATGAATATTTATAAAGCTTGTTTTGGGCTTGGGATTGTGAAAATTTTATTTTTCATTTTCCCCTTTTATTTTTTCACCTTTTTAAATTTTATTAATTTTATTTCACCCCTTCAACATTTGGTTTACCTTTCATTCCTTTATGGGATTCATTTCACATTACAATGAGATGGATATGGGTATATTAGGAAGAGAGGAATTGAGTAGGCATCATCGAATGATTTTATGAATCCTAGATAGAAGTGTTGTTGTTATAAGTGACATAATAAGCTTGAAGCATCGACGAAGTTCACTTAGATATTGATCCATTTGATGTTTTCACATTAAATATCCATATATATATATATAGTTTTTTGGGTTTGTGGGGACCCAAGTAAGTCGATATAGATATAATCAGTTGTAAATTGTTTTTTCAATCCATTTTTGTGGCATTCCATTTAGGATGTCCACTTTAAATGACATTTATATAAAATAAAGCATGTTGTTTGATATTCCTAATAATATGAGAATATTTTTTTGGGAATAAGCAATATTTACATGGGATTATATGTAATGTAGTGGCAATATAATATGTTATGAGGGATCATGGCCATGTAGTGAATGTGAGAACACCTCATGTGAGGTATACAACTAGTGAAATCGTAATGTACATCAAAAAAAAATCATGTGGGGGTGGGGTTATGTGTCCAAGTATAGGTTAGGGAACCAATTGTGTGGTACACATCATCTATATGTCATACATTCAAAAAACAAGTTTCCAATGTCATTCATTTCATCATTATACACATGATTCAAGGATGAGGTGAAAGAGAAGATAAAATTTTCAGAGTAAAGTATGTGAAATTGGCGTAAAATCCATCTCGTTTGGAGAAGTACAAGTATATTTCCATGGGGAACATAATAAGGTTTAACGTCTATGGTTACACGCCTAGTACCTAATGTACGTTCCATGTACATTTTCCACTTTCTATCATTTTTCCTATCTTTCATCCTAGTGATAGAATTGGGATTATGAGTAGTGTATTCTTATCATTTTTCAACATTGATATCAATAGAGAATTAATATACTGTTTTAGAGACAATTTGGATTATGTCTCATAAGGGAGATAATTTGTGGGAGGATTTAATTGAGGATTGGTTCCAGAATCTTCCATGGGGATAGTATGTAATATGTGAGTCCCATGTGAGGGTTTTTATCTCCATGACCATCCTGGATTGAGAGTGGAATATAAATATATTTTAGGATCTTTTGACAGATTCCTTAAAGAGGAACTGAGTAGAAAACTGGATGAGATCATGTGTTGTCCCTATGTGTTCGGACTATTTTATTTGGGTTACAGAAGTTGAGGACTAACTCCAAGGTTTTATTATCTGAGATATTGGAGCCTTTGGGATAGATTTAAATTGTTTATTGGTTCTTATAGACTGATTCCACTAATGTATTGAGATGATTATGAGGAAATCCTTAGGATTCTATTATGGGATTTTTTTTCTTGTGATTAGTGGTTTCTACAGTCGGAAGTTGATAATTACCTTGTGGAATGGTTTGGATTCAAAAAGGATCCATTGTAGGATCTTTATTTTAAGGAGCCCATTATGATAGTTCTGGATCCAAAATATTTCATGAATTACTTTTGGATTCCCTTTTGGGTATGTTATTGATTGAGGATCGGTATGAAGCTAATGAGCTCTAATTGATATTTTTTTTCACCAATCATGTCAGGTGCTTTTTATTTTACTAAGGAACACCACATATGGTGTCTTGTAACTATTTTGGATATTTATGCCATTTTAAGATACTTCAATTAGTAAGGACTATTATATTGTGTCCATCATGGGTGTTCCAAGAATTATGTAACTTGATGATGTAACCATATGGACCACATGAACACAAATTATTTGCTTAAAATTGAAAATGTCATGGAGGGATTTTTGTAAATAGTTTTTATAGAAATATTTTTTAGATTTATAGGAGTGGACCCATTCATTGTTGGATTATAGTTATCAAAATAACTAGTTTAGATATTTGGATGGTGGTTCAATAGATGTACCATTCCATGTTAAACTATACCTTAGAGATGATGTTCAAGGAATATTCTTTTCATGATATTATGTTAAGGAGGATACACTTAGGATATATTGGATTGGACATTATCCCTGATTTTTTTTTTCATTCCCTCCACTAATTTCTACTTTAGGATTGATGGTATTATTGATTAAATATATTATATGGATAATTTCACACTTCTGTTTGATTTCTACAACTTTTCTAGAGTTTATATTTCATCAATGGGTCAACCTCCATGTTACATGAATAGGTACCCTGAGATCGTTTATCTATTAGTCTTGTGGATAGTTGCAATCCCCTATTAAAGAGAATCTATTGTGTCTATATTTGTAAGATTTTCAAGGGGATAGTGCACCCCATCAATCCCTTCTTGGAGGAAAATGTTTTCTATAGTAATTTAAGGACCTTATATGTTATCACATGTGTGGATTAGAGATCCATCACCAGTTCGTTCATTATATTTGATTCCATGATATTGATATATTATCTTATCATCTGGATTCACATTGGTATTCCCTATAGTTCATACTTAAAACTATTTTAATTGATTATTCTAAAATATATTGTTTATATCTAGTGTAAATATTATGTAATGGTGACTCATGTGTTGTAAATCCTATAGTATGGGAAATGTATAAGTTAGAATCGTCAAGGGTGAAAACTAGTACCCATGGTTGGTTGTTTTCCATATTTTCAATTATTTTTTTAAATTTATATTTTATATGCTATATTTTATTTGTTTATTGCGAGGAAAGAAATATATTGTGTCAAATAAATTCTTATTATTGTAGATTATAGGTCTATCAATTTGGTAGGCCAACCAAAAAATATTTTTCACCCACTATACTGGAACATTAGTGTGTGTGATGAACATACTTATTCCTTCATATAAGAGAATAAGTTGAATGATAAATTTGGTAGAGGCCTACCATTTTTCTAATCTGTTGGAGCCATATATGTGGACTCTCTAGAGTGTTATGACATAGCTTCAGCATCATAGAGACTATGTGTGGGGTTTGCCTTGGTGTTGGTAGTAGGTTCTATCATATCTTATTTTAAGTTTCAATATTTTTATTATATGGATGGCCTAGTGGGTTATCAAATATCTTATTCTTAAAATTCATTGAGTATGTATGATTGAATTCAATAGTCCATTTATTATATCATGTTCGATATCTATTCTTTATTATTTGTACTCAGATGATTTTCCTTGAGTATGATTTTGGTTATCTTTGAGGTTGTTGCAGTCTAAAGTCTTCCCAAAACTAATTTTAAAGCCTAATCACTGGTTGGGGGATCTAGAAATGTGGGAGTCATACTTCATTCCATTAGGTGAGTCATTTTGGATGACGTGTGAGGTAGACCTAGGATGGTTCATTAAACAATGGTATCAGAGATATTTAATTTTCTAATTTTGGATGTTTGTAGAATAGTATTCAGGGAATGTGTTAGAACATATGATTAATATATGACTAGTAATTATTTAAAACCATTACATATATAAATTCTAACTTTTTATGGAATGGTATTTCTATTATTGTATTCATTTTTTACATTTTTGAGATATGAAAATGTGTGGCGCATATGAATTTGTAGATTTAATTCATACTCTAGTATTTCACTTTTGGACCATGGAAAAAAGAAAAATGTTCATGTATCTTTCAATTCGTATAAGATTCACATGACATATGTATTCCTATAGTGGTTTTCTAAGAGTATATTTTTTATTTAAGGTGTTACAATTTCCTCACAAACTATTTTCTCATATTTTTACATGTTGGTATCCTACTCAACTAGAGTCTATGTTAATATATTTAGTTTATGATAGCTATTGTAAATGTTATGGGTAGATTTTTTATAGTTATAGAGATAAAATAAAATCATCGAGGGATTAATGGAAACCATATAGCTCTGTGTGGGATATGAGCTCCATATTCGTGGCTTAGTGTTGGAAAGGATGTCGATGCTATAATTTGATTTAGCATGTATTTTTATGTGGTTGTTTTTCAATGATATCATTGGATCATGTTTCATGGGAAGGTTTTTTCATCCTTTGAATTGCTATGTGTATGCCCTAGTAGGTCCCATGAGCTTACTATCATTGATGTCCATAGTGAGTGTGGTTTTCCTTCCTTTTTGGGAACATTTAGGTAGTATATCAACACAATGTGGTTAGGAATAAGGATGCTTGGGATTTGATAATTTTTGAACATGGAGTTCTCCTGTTGAAATTAAATGTTTTGGAGAGTAGTTCATGTTCTTTTCCTATCATTATTTAGTTTTTTTAAAACATGGGTGGTGCAGAAGAAGAGTGGTTAGGTTCATGTGGTTTATGATTGACAAACATATGGAGGGTTTCCACATGGTTGATCGGTAAAAGAGGGATATGCCTTGAATTTGAAGAGGAGTGTGAAGGGTCACCAATTTTATTGAAACTAACTTGTGTTATGATAATGTTATATGGTTTTATTTGTGTTATAATTGTTTTTTGGATCATGTGAGTTTAAGGCCTATTTTTATTTTGTGATCATTTTAAATAAATCATCTTGGATGGGAGTGCAACAAAGGTTATTAGAGGACTTGAGCCTCAATTTTTGTGGTTTGATTAGTGGAGAATATTTTAAATATAGTGCTCTAGGAACAAGTGGTTATGTTTTCAGACTAAAAATATTGTTTGAGTGGAATGGAAACTTCAATCCACTTTGCATTGTGATGGATTTTTCTTGTACAATGTGGTTTTTCTTTTTTGTAAAATTGACATTATAAGGATACCCATATGGTTGAGAGAATCAGATCCTTCACAGTTAAATGTTTGTTTTGTTAGGAGAGAGAGTTAGGCACTATAATATTAGTAATTAGAAGTTTTAGGTAGTATGATATGTGATAGATCCTATGTATGTGCATTTTCTTTATCATTGAGGATTCTTGGGGGATAGAAGAATGTTTTTTGGGGTGTTTCTGACAAACCAAAATTTCACAGGTTATGAAAAAATATAGAAATTTTATCCTTTATGTTCTTAGAACTATTTATGGGGAATAGATAAATTCCCTGGAAAAATGATCTCAGATAATTTTTCAATCTGCACCATTTTTCACAAAATTGGTATTCTGCCCTAATATATGAATTTGGTGAAAATAGGAGATGTTAGAATTTAAATGGAAAAAATTAATATTTTTTTAATTAAATAAAAATTTATTTGAATGTGTAATTTAGACATATTTAATAAAAGAATATTTTTATTTTTATTCTATATTCATTGTTGAATCATGAATGGGGGTTTTATAGGTGAGGAATAACCTTGTGTCAAGTGTTGGGATTATGCCCAAGGGTATTTTCTTTTATTTTTTATTTTCTTAATTATTTAATCTTTTTTATTCCTCCCATATTCCATTTTATCTTCCTATAAAAATACTAGTGGGTTTATCATCAAGAAAAAAAATATAGGGGGAAGAAGACAAGTGGTATTTGGAAAGGGGAGAGGTATCTATGTGAGTTTTTCTATGGTCTGTATTAGAGTTTTTTGATTACACATGGAATATTGTCAAGAATAATCAATGGTTTCATCTGAGAGGTAGGACCATTTTTTCCAACTTAAAATACTATAGCTTTCATGTTTTTATGTGTAAGGGTTTTTTGGGTTTTTGGGACACTAATGGGTTCTATATTGGAATAATCAAGGAAAAATTGGGGGTTCGATAATTTTTGGGTGTTTCACATTTTGGATAACACATGTACATTGATTTTAGTTCAATGAAAATACAATATGTATTCATCCTTTTTATGAAAGAATAATTTTATGGGTCTATAGTCCAAATAAATGGGAATATCCACCAGTTAGTGGTGACTCAGGGTGAACTAAGGGAACATGAATATATAGGGTTCATAAATACTAACAATGTGAGGTGTATGCCTAGTTTCTAGGAATTATGAATAGGCTAACTTCATGGGGGTGGGGTACATGGAACCTTACATATAAATGTACTCTGTATAGGGTATCTTCCAAGAACATGAGGTACATGCTATGTAAGAGTTATATATGTCCTCTATTCCTGCAATATACACACTCAGTGGGAATATAATACACTGGAGGGTACCCATATTAGATTATGTTCCATGTATCATGAGGAAAAAAACATGTACATTGGATAAGTACATGATCTGTTTCCCAAAGAAAATGGATAGTAATGACCTATGTAGGTACATTCCATATACCTGAAGTACATGCCTAGTACATTTCATTCATTGGGTCATTTTTCTTGTTTTTAACTACCTATATGAAATAGAGTATTGTGTATTCCATTATAAGATTATTTTATCATAGATAGTGATAAGGGAATCCATTCATCATTTATATGTAATTTGGATTGTAATTTGGATAGGAAAGATATTTTAGGTAAAATTATTCTAGTATTGGTTTCATAATCTACTTTGGGCTAGGGTTGTGAGTTGGGAAAAAATTGTGTGGGTTGGGAGAATAGTGACAGGCATGGATCAAATTATACTAAAAATTCGATTTTTACTTATTTTAATGGATTATGGAAGGAAGAATAAAGTAGTATCTACAAGGAGATCTATTTTCCCAAACTCATGGTGACTATTTTCTTATGTTTAGGGAAGTTTAGGATTTTATACTATGTTTGTGGACCAAATATGTTGGTGAATTTGTAATGGGGTTTTACCATGATATGGATGATCAAAATTAACCCATTATATATTTTCCTTCCCTTATTATTTCCCTTTTTCCCATTTGGTGTGTTTTTTGTTGGCATGGAAAAAGATCATGGGTAAATGAGAAGAGTCCATAGTAGGACGTCACATTATATTGTGACTTCAAATACCATAGGAGACCTCGGTTTTAGCTTAATCTTAAGGAATGTCATTGATATGTATTTTGGTAGTTTTTGTATGCTACGTTCCATGGTGATCAGAGAGGACTTGTTATTTTTTTCACTAATAATGAACTATATTTCTAGTCTAGCTGTTTAGAAAGTGGGTTTGATCGGGGTATCATCCAATTTTTAGATTTCCTTTTTATATGATATTTTAGTTAGTTTATTATGTGTAATTTTATTTGTGGAGGAGATCAAATGTATTTCATAGTATGTTTTTTGGATATGAGTTTTGATCTTCTTCGCTTATCCATTTCATAGATGTTCATACATTGTATAATGGATCTAATGGATTGTATGGATGAGTTTTCACCATTGTTTCAATGTTATACATATTATAGAGGTTATATTCCATATATGAAGTTTGATATCAATTACATGAATGGGTTCCTTGGGATAGTGTATCATTTTTGATTATGGGTAGAGTAGATCCTCTAGGAATTTTCATCTTTCTTGTCCATATTATAGAATTTCCACAAACATATTGTATACTATTGGGACCTCTAGTAGATTTTATTTTTAGGTGGTTTGATACTATTACAAAATAGGGTTTAGAATTCAATCTTGTTTGTTTAGACATATTATATATCCACTTTAGATCTAACAAGAAATCCTTTTTCCATATGATTGTGTGATCCACGTGTTTTAAATACAGTGGTGTGGGAAACAATGTGTTTATTTTCACCATATGTGTCAAAATAAAACATATGATTTTTCTATTTTTCTTGATTTGTTTTGTACCATTATTTTTGTGTAGTTTTATGTTTTATTTTATTCTATTTTATTTTTTATCTATGATGGTTATATTAATTTTATATGAAAAATTTATGATACACAATTATAGCTCTACCATTATGGTTGGTCTACTGTAATTTATTTCTGACACCTTTTACATGCACATCACAATGTTTGCAAAAAAATGGTTACTTTCATGATGGTGAATAGGTATCATGATTAATGGGGGTGTATACCACTATTCCTTGATTGACTTGAGTGTCATGTGTGGAGTCTGTGGAGAGAGTTTGAAAACTTTGAGAATCATAATGATTGGGTGAGTATTTTGCATCATTTTTAGAAGTAATCCTTGTTTTATTTTATATATATAATTTCTATTTTTTATCAATGTTAGACCTATTTTGAGACTATATTGCATTTTTTTATTCTTTGAGTCTATATGATTTAATGATGGATTCCTTTTATTATAACAGGAATATAGGAAGATATTTATTATGGATACTTTAATGTTTTTCAATGTTTAAGAGTTTGGTTATTTTTTCTGTTTTATATACACTAACCAAAGGTTATTGTGAAACTACTACATCTTATATACCCTCACACCATTTGATGACCTATAGAGTATAGGGATACATGATTGAAGCCTGGTAATGATCCAAATCAAGTGATATCTTAGGTTAACCTGAACATTTTTGTTACAAATTATTCATTAAAAAGTATCTGAATTCTTCTATATTATTTATAAAAAATATTGTGTACCAATAAAATTGTAATCCATAAAATAATCATTAACATTGTTAGAAAAATATGTTCAATAAAAGAATAATTAACATAAATAATTAAAATTGAATTTCTAGTGTTAATTCTAGGACCAATATTACCAATAATTTGTTTAAAATAGTTATATCTTTGAATATTTAATTATCTTGGATAAATTAGAGAAGGAATATGCATTTTTAATGTATCATAATGGGTCCCACAAGTCGGTACTCCGAGTTAGTTGGTCACATGACCTCAAGAAAACATCCCTATATTCGAAAGGCTACATAATTCATTAATGGGGAGATTAAAACCTCTTGGATCCGAGTAATACACTAGAGAATATAAAAACGAATAGCATAACAAATATATGTCAATACTCAATACTGATATATCTTGATTAAAAAAATTGAAAATAAAATATCCAACTAAAACAGAATCATTCCGTACTAAATTATATATAATGTTTCTATAATGAAAATGTAAAATAAAGACACAAATGACACCCAAGAAAGTCTAAAAACACACCGATTTCCTTTATCCAAGATCATTCCCCAATGTATCCATCTAACACATGAACTTTTACATTAACATGTAGTGGAAAAAATGGTTATTCGGGTGAGGATTAGGTAGCCCAAAAAGTGTCTGATTGAAACCCAGTAGGCCACCTCAAACGGTCTCTTCCACAATATCCAGTCATATAATAGTGCATGCAGTTTTATACAAAAATTATTACAAAACATAATTAATGATTTATCACATGATCAATTAATATTTATTTAATCACATAATCTTAATTTTCTCAAGGAATCATGTATCTCAATACATGCTTCAGCTCATGCCTAAGTCTGAACTGTCTTAGACGTATATCTTGTGTTTTAATTTCCATTTTACCATTATTATTTTCATAGAAGAATGACCATATTTCCATTCATTGATTCACATGTGATAAATACCATGCTACCAATATTTATTTCAAAAATGAAAGGCCATGTTAACACTCATTAATTACCACAAATGAATGAAAATGTTAATATTCATTAATTCTCAAAATTGAATAACCATGTTACCATTATTTATTTCTTGGTCGAATATCCACTTTACCATAAATAATTTTACAATACATAGTTGAATGAGCTTATCACCCTTCATAATACATTTAATAATTTCAGTGTTATCAGTCGCCATTTTATAATACATATCTGAATGAACAAGTTACCATTCAAAATATGTGGTTTAATGTCTATGTTACCACTAAAAATTTATATCAATAATAATAACACAATATTAAACATATATCTCAACCACTAATTAATAAATTCAATAATTAATTAATATCATCGCAATATAAATATTCAAAACACTAATTCACCAATTAATTATTTAAACTCAAAATTTATAAATATAATTAGTAATTTCAAATTAATTATCTAATTCACTCATCAGTATCAAAAATCAATTTCCAATGTTATTTATTCAAATATACCATAATTTAGCATTCCAATAATTAGCTAATTCACCAAATTAATTAATTCTATTTAGGAATTTCAATTTGTAAAACAATTTATAAATTCTATAATTTTTCATGTAATATATCAAAATCACGACTATGGGATTTGAACATCAAACCACCTACCACAATTTTTGGACAACGCTCCCAAATTAAAGAATCTTCAATTTGAAGCTAATCAGTCAAGAGCACAATGAAAAACTAAATTAAGATCCAAATTCTAAATTCAAGATATAATGAATCAAGGTCTAATATATATAAAAATATATGTATATATATATATATCCAAATCCAATTGAATATAAATAAACTTATTTTATCTTAATGGAGTAGTGGAATAGATATATAGATCTCAATGAGCAGAAAGAACAAATCAAGTGGTCAAAATTTTAAATCTGACTTTTGAGTCACCGATAAAGGAGCCTAGGAAAGATTGGGATCTTTTCGAAAGGCTAAAAACTTGTCAAAAAGATCCTAGTGCCAATGGAGGAGAGATGTATATGAAAGAAAATTGAAAATCCATTTGCACAATATGTTTTGAATTGCTGGTCATGCATTTACAAGGCATGTAATCTAGTCACACATCGTTAAATTTTTTAATGTATTTTTTGAAAATTCCAACACCTTGGATTTATTTATTTATAACACAAGAAAAATTACATGATGTTTAATACCCATGAATGATCTGAAAATGTTCTATATTTGATTATAAGAAAATTTTACCATCAACAACTCTCTACTCACCTCGAACCCATTTTTAACACTTAACTCATTTATAACCCCCCTCCATTTACTCATACAAGAACACATCCTTGACCATTAGGCCATTTTCTCCAAAAATGGTCTTATTCTATGAACAAAGCTATACATTAATGGTTCGAACAAAATGATCATAGAGATAAAAGTACCAAAAACATACAGGATTATACAATCTCTCCACCTTATAACAGCTAGTCCGGGAGTTTTATTTCCATGTATCTCTATGATTTTGAGTCAAAATGATGTGACCAATAAACCTACATATCAACTTCTATTTCACATGTTTCCTTTTATATATTACCTTGTCTTCACAATACATGAACTATCAGTATAGTCTCGCCCGAGAACACTTTCTAACGTTGATCCATCACACGCATTAGATACTCCTCAATGGACTCATCTATCTCATGACCAATAGCATGAAGATCAATCACATGAGAGGGTTCTTGATTATACTACCAAATTTTTGATACATTTAAAACATCACTCATAGTGAAATATTTCTATTACAGAGCCAATCGATATGCAACCGGCCCGATTCTCCACACTACCTCAAATGATACAATGAACCTCAGTGCTAACTTACCTAGACTATATAACTTATGGTGACCCAAAACTGTTAATAACTGAAGGAATACACCATCATACTTTATAAAATATAGGGTTCCTATCTATTAATCAGCATACAACATTTTAATCTCTGAGTTATAGACATATATTTTCAAATTAGTTAAACATGCTCCGATATCACTTGCACGACACTCGATCCAAGTAACTCTGACTCACCTGCCTCTATCAAGCATTATAGTGACCTACACAGCATAGAATAGTGATCTTTATATGGTTATATATGTATAGTTTACTGATAACTATTGTTATAGGAAAACATCACTAAAGAATAATTCATCTACCAAGATCCATTGATGTTAAGTACACACACTCGTATCATATCCTCATGTAGCTGTATAGTATACACTCACATCCTATCAATCCGAGGGTGGAAATCTATACATAATAATAAATGTGTAACAAGTTATTTATACAATACTTAACATAACTATGAAGTGAATCATGAGTTAGATCATGAAACTATAATTTTTGGCACCATGTATAAAAGGACTATCTCTCAAACATAGAAAACTCTCTGATACTGTAATGTTAAAGCCTCTTGTATTGGCAATGAATGTGCTATTTTTTCAATAGATCCAGAAAAACCCTGATAGAATTATTCTTCCATCGTGTATTAAGGAGACCTACCAAAAATTCCAAGTTCACATCATCCCAAATCCAATCTTTAGTAGGTAATGATTAAAGAAAACCTCAAGGTCATTTATGTTTTTCCTTTAACTGATGATTGTTGTAGAATTAGGTCATGAACCATGCTCCCTCCTTTTCATGCCAGTAACAATAACTATCATCAAAGGTCATGGAACAATTTGGACAGACCTTGTCATAATTCCAAAATCAAGGCACGAAATTGCTGCATGATCTCCCCTCACGTGCTCATTGACAAAATAGCCTTATTCCTAAAATTAATGTTATAATACTCATATTGGAACCAATCAGATTTTTAATCCCCGCATTAATGGTTTAAACTAATATAAAAACAATCCAAAAAATTATACTTCCTATCTTGGATCCGTCTCAATGGCATAGATTCCATTGCAACTGATACAAGAGTCATTTGTTCCTGGTTCTCCTGAACCACCACATGCATCTTAGTTAGTAAATCCATCATCAACCACTCAATAATCAACTCCAAAACAATATGAATCTGAGTCTTACTACCTAAATCACCAAAAAAACTATTTCCTTTTCGAAGAGTATATTTTGTTTCCAAATCAAAAGACATTATATTTTCAACCCATCTTTGCAACCAATGATTCAAATTTATTTGTAAAAAGATATACCTTAGGATCGTGTGATTAGTAAACCCCATAAAAATTTCTCCATATATATAGTGTCTCCAAAACTTTAGATCAATAACCTCTTCTGTTAGCTGGAGATCATCCTTAGGGTATTTCAATTCATGAGGCCTCAACTACTGAGACCCATACACCACAACATGATCTCCATACAACATATTTATAAGTCCAATTCTTGAAGCATCATAATACACCATAAAATCCTCCCCTTGATCGGGTAGGATTTAAATATATGTGGTCGTAATGTGCTTGATCAAATCTTTTAAGGATTTTTCAAAATATTCATTCTTTTCAAAATATACAACTTATTGGTCCCGCCCAAATTCAGCACTATAAAATGAAAAAAATAATATATTAATATTCAATAATATCTTGATAACCCTATAAAGATATGTATATCAAACACGTACCTGGGATTCTCCAAAGAAACCAATTCCTAAACCTTATTTGGGTCCACATGCAGACCATCCTCAATGATGATGTCTCCCATGAAGTGTACTTAGTCAATCAAAAACATGATCTTTGATATCATGGAATATATATTATGTTATCTTAGTGTAATAGAATGATTTTAAGTTATTGGGGATGATCATAATAAGTATTATAGTACAATAATATGTTTTCCAAGAAACACCACCACAAATTGATATAGTTATAGATGAAATATTCTGGTCATTATGAAAATAAACACTATGGGTATTTTTTTCAACCAAAACAGAACTATGAAAACACAAAAGGCCATACCTTATCCTAAAAGTAGTCTGTGGTATATCAAAAGTATGAAATCTATTTTGATGATACACTGATCTAAATTCAATCATAAAAAAAGATCTTTTCAAATAGTGAAATAGATCATTGATATGTGGAAGAGGCTATCAATTCCTCACAGTCAACTTGTTTAATATTTACTAATCAACAAACATGCAAAAACTCCCATCATCCTTATTTGCAAAAAAACACTATTAATACCAAGGGGATTTACTCATAATGATAAAACCTATATCCTCTTACTCATATAACTTATTAATGATCTTTTGAAGATCTTTTAGTGAAATATATATGGTGTAATATAAAGTAGCTCGCACCTAGGCTTGAGATCCATAGTGAATTCCACATTTATCTCAGGTTAAAATACTAAAAATTCATTACGAATCACACCATGAAATTTTTATTCTATAAGTGCAAAGTTGTAATGTTATACACCCCCATCATCCATCAATTAACAAACAACCTGGGTTGTGATCTCTACTCTTTGCTGGGTAATTGGCCATACTAAACATGACAGGATATCCCACTAATTCTTTTCTAATCCTAATAGCATTTAATTGACCGACTTGACCCTATATCCAGTAGAGTCCTTAAATTATCATATATCAACTCAATAAACTCAACCCAGAAAAAACTACATTCCGGTCTTCCCTCTCTAGTGAATGTCATATGGTGTTATAACTAGAACAATATGGTTATCTCATACATGTTAGTCACAACCCACCCTTGGTCTCTTTCCCAAAATTTTATGATGTGATCGATGTTCTCTCACAACATCTCACCTTCTTCCTCACCTTGAAATATCAGTACCTTAGGTTCCACTACTAAGGGATCATCCACTACCATGTCCACTGTTTATCATCTCAACAAACCTCATCATGGAGGAATAAATATTAAATTAAAAATACACCTTAGGATAATGATCTAAACATTAACACATTTACATAAGAGGAAAACCACAATTTTTCACAGCACCTATTTTCCCCACATATCTATATGTGGTAAAAAATGAGGTGCTTACCCTACCATTAACCATCCGACACCTAAGTCTTGGTTACTAGAGTTAACACATTCTCATGGATTAAGATCTCCTTTAGACACCCAATAAATAAAATTATTACATCATGATACCATTTTTTTATTTATTATTAGGAACCATTTTCAATTAAATTTCACAATCCAAGAAAAAAGTTCATGTTCAACAACATACCCAAAACCTATTTTCATATGGATGTCTAATGTGATGCATGTCACAAAATAATCCTGAGTGCCTAAAATGATACATATAAACTCAAATCTCAATACATTCATTCCATGTGAGAATTATTAGAAAAATATCAAAATCAATTATCACATTAGACTACAAGTGCATCATTGAAGGTGAACTAATGTTCTACTATAACAATAATCATCAATAACAACCTCCATTACATGGTTACAATGGTTTTTCCCATAAATGGATTTGTAACTCCCATGAATGAACTCATTATCAATGCTTGACACTTCTTAGACTCATGTATACATTTACTAATAGTTTAATTGATGAAAAATAAATTAAAACACCTACGATGCCATTTTTTAAAATACAATCTCAGGAGCCACATGTCAGTGCCCTAGTCTGGTTGGTCACTTGTCTTCAAAAACCCTTCCAAGTACTCTAGAGGCTACCTAAATGTAGTGAGTGTCTAATAAGTCATTAATAGGGATAAAATACCATATTTTATTATATTAATACACCAGAGGAAATAATAACCAATATCATAATCAATATATTTCAAAAATTAATATCAAAATCTCATGATAAACAAAACAAAAAGTACAATATCCAACTAAAGATGAACCAATCCATGCAAAAGTATGTTTCAACTTTCAAAAATCCAAAGAGAAATTAAAGACTAAAACTACTACCATACAGGTACTAAACCACATCAGGTTCCATAATCCAATATCTATCCACAAACTATCCATCTATCATTGGGCCTTTTCCCTTAACATGTCCCGCAACAGTAATGTCTATTCAGGTATCGATCAGAAATCCTAAATAGGTTGTCAGTAAAACTCATCAAGCCAATAAAAATGGTGGCTAAAAAATAGCCAATCAGATAATAGTGCATGTAGATCTATAAATAAATAATTACAATGTGTAATTAAAAATATATAACATTATTAATTAATCATTATTTAACCTTATAAACATTAGGTAGTCGAGAGGAACTGTATCACAATACCTTTTTGGACCCATTCCAGAGTCTGAACTATCCCTAAGGGTCATACCTTTTTTTATTGACCATTTTACCATTATTATGTTTACATATGAATGTCCATGTTACTATTCAATAATTCATATACTAGAATGACCATGTTATGATTCATTATTTCACAAATTAATGACTATCTTACCAATCAGTAATTCTCAAAAATTAATGGCCATGTAAATATTCATTAATTATTAGTATTTAAATACAATGTTACCATTACTTTTTCCATGTTAAAATATCCATGTTACCATTCACTTACATAAAATATATAATTGTATGAGAATATTACCATCTATGATATTTGGGCGAATTTTCATGTTACCATTCACCATTTTAAAATACATAATTTAATGAGAATGTTACCAATAATAGTATTTGGTTGAATGTCCATGTTATCATTCCATATTTACATATATCATAATAACACAATATTACACATATATCATAACCACTATTGAATAAATTAATTCTATAATTCACAATTAAACCAAAAAATTTTGACATTTCACAAATAATTCCAAATTAATTATCTGATTAACTCATCAATGTCTCACAATTTATTCCAATTATTAATTTTTCTAAAATCAAAAAAAATCACATTTTTCATATTAATTAATTAATAAAAAAATTTAACTCTATTTTGGAACAGCATTTTCTAACAAAATTTCACAATCCTATAAATTTTCATTTACTAAATAAAAATCACAACTATGAGAAATGAACATTATACCACCTAACAGAATTTGTTGACAATACTTAACAATGGAAGAGTCTCCAATCTAAAGTGAATCTGCCAAGAATTTATCAAAAAACAAATTTTAGATCTAAATACTAAATTCAAGATCAAATGAATGAGTAAATAAAAATATTAGATCAAGATATAAATCCAATAGTGTGTAAACTTCCTTCTATTATCTAGAAATATAAGAGAAAGATAGATATATATCTCAATGAGAAGAAATAATATACTTAGATGTGAACATATTCAATATATATTTTGATTCACTAAAAATTTGGTAGGGAATTCATGGGATCCATTTGGGAGCCTCTAAAATCTTCAGTGGTAGACATGGTTAAAAGGAAGAGATCTATAGCTTATTTTGTATTTTTAATTCATCCGTATAGAATGTTAAAATTTACATGTCTAGAATTTACATGTTATATAATCTAGTTACACACTGTAAAATTCTATTTAAAGGAAATTTTTGAAAAATAAATCACCTCTAATTTATATATTTTAATCCCATGAACAATTACATGATATTTAATACCCTTACAAGACATGTAATTGTTTTCCATTTGAGTTTCATCCTATTTTCCCTCAAGTGCCTCTCATCTCACCCCAAACCCATTATTAACACAAAACTCGTTTATACCCATCCTAAATTAATTCAGTGAATCATACATCCACAAATATTAGGCCTTTTCTCTAAAAAAAGGATATTCGTCTCCGAACAAGGCTTGGCCATTAAGTTTCAAATGAAATGGGCATATTGAGAAAAGTACTTGAAAAATATCGAATCTTACAGCTTCCCCTCAACATAATAAACATTTTACCATAATTTTCATTGGAAAAATTAAAATATCTAAACTAATAATAATAACAACAGAATCAGAATTCAATTTAACATTATTGTCATCAAACGTAACATGAAGAGATTTTTGGGAAAATATATATATTATATATTAAACACTATAATAATTACAATTAATATAATATTCCTGAAAAAATATACAATTACGTTATGAATTAATATTTTAAAAAAATATCATTTGATTTCAAAAATATATTTTACATACCAAAACACTAAAATAACCAAATTTAGGCATTTTAAAATAAATGAACTCATATTGCATAATTTTAAATAGAGGTATAATAATAATCCTATTTGAAATATATCGAGGAGAATGAACATGTTAAACCTAAATATATATTGGTAATTTTAATTATTTAACATAGTTATGGACACTTTAATAAGATTTATATTATTTCATATTGGAACATGTTATTTTAGTGTTGTTTTATCATTATAATAATTAATAAAATAGCCATAACATTTTAAAAAAATAAATTATATTATATTATGTAATTCACCTAAATTATCATCCATAATTGAAGGTATGGTATATTATTTTTCATTTTGGACTAATTTACAAAAGAAAATAATTCAAGGTACAGAATACATATATTATAAAATTAAAAATACACATAAAAATAATGTGTAGTCATCAATAATAATTATATTATATTTCTATCCTCCAAGGATATAAAATTATATATTAGTAATAAAATCATTATTTACATATTTTTATGGAAAGTTTAATCATATCATATTGATAGGTAAGAAAGAAAAAATATGTTCTTTCCATTTTATGTAGACATCAAAAATATTTGTGAATTCATTGATCAAATAAGGTTAAATTCATCTATTCTCATATTTATATATTTAATATAAAGCACAAAAATTAATATTAACTAATCATTTATCCCAAATAATTTTATAACTCTTCACAACATTCATGTACATAAAATGTTAAAAACTTACTACATAAAAATCAATATAATAGCCAATTTTCATGAAATTTAAAAAAAATAGTCATCCCTAAAATCTAAAAATGTTTTATTTTTAAATTTAACATAGAATCCATATTAAAAAAATTATATACATTAATTAAATTATGTTTTCAAATATCAATTTATAAAAGTTTATAGAAAAAAATAGAATATAAAAATCCAACTTTACCTAAACCATTTAGTTTTCCTTTTGAATGTTCTATGAAATTAACTATCCCTTCTTCACATTTGTTTTGAATGAAAAAAATTGATCGATATTTATCCATTTTACTATATTATCCAATATTGAGGTGGTTTATTTTGTTCTTTATATATTAAATTTATTTTTCCTATAAAAAGAAATTATATGAAACTTTTGGTACCCAATCCACATTGATTCCAATATTAGTAAATACATTTTTAGGTACCCAAATAAAATTTAAACTATTATTATTAGGAAATATAGATGTCTAAGACATAGAATCATGATTCTTTGTAAATCATAAAGATTTGATTTCACAATGAGAAATAATCCTCATTCCATACTTTTATGCCCCATATAAAACATGTAATAGTGAAAGTACTATAATTTTTTTCTATTCATATAATTGTTTTGATACATTTTATGTTATATATTACCATATCTAAAACCATTTTTATTTTTATTAATTTTATTCAAATATATAATTTTATATTACTTATCAATTCCTAGAATAAATGTGGAAAATCAACTCTTATGACATTCATGATGATTTTTCAACTTTTTATTCGAGTAATGAGTATATTTAAAATTATAATAAACAATAAAATATAAATAATCTATATAATAAATTATTATTTAATTATATATTAATTTTTTTTCAAAAGAATCAATATCTTTTTATGAATAATAAAAAATCATCGCCTTAGAAAACATCTTTTCTTAATCATTAAATTTCATCATTTATCTCAAAAACATTAAAATTTTCAATGTCATGATAAGTATTAGATTAAACATAATAAAATATCAGGATACTAACATCATTTATAGGTACTATGAAAACAGAATATTAAATTATTTCTCATTTTTAGATCAGTTGCTAGATTGTTTTCCCACAAACCAACCTGGTTCGACCTTGAACCAACCACCTAGGCTGCTCCCGGACAAGTCCTAAGAGGCATTATAAATCCTCCCAGGATTGAGATAATCACAAATGTAATCATTATATTTACAAGGGAATGATTTCTTCCAGAAAATAAACTATTCATCAAACAGAGGATAGAAACAGACATCCAAATAATCATTTATATAAAGGCTAAACATAACAATATTTGTACATTAAAATAAAAGTACAACTTAACTGGACAACTCAACTGACTGAACATGACCACCAACTAACTCCATGTTATCTTACTGGTAACTCTCCAAAACATCGATCACATGTCTCCTAAGGTGATCGATCACAAGATGAAACCTACACAACAGCTAAAAATAGAAAAAGACTATAAGCATGAGTATTAAAACTGAGTAGTATATCCCAATATTATATTCCCAATGAACATACTTTAAAATAAAAGAAACATAAAATTATTGTTTAAAATATAATATTTATATGTTTTTTCCCCAAAAAATGTTCTATTCTACAGGCATTAGAAAATAAAATTTTTTCATGTTTTCATAATAAAAAATGTTAGTTGACAGTTTTCAAAGAGATGTAACTTCAAAATGAATACAGTTTTCAAAAGGTATACTCTAAAGAATGTAAAAATTTAAATAATACACAAGTAATATTGAATTTACCGACCAAACATACCATATATAGATGGTCAGTACCAAATATCCAATGAGAACATGTCACGGGAACACCCCTAGGCACTAGCTAGCTGTGGCCCCCAGGTACCTCCTGTCTTAGTGAAACGTATCCATAAAAAATTTAAATTATCTTTAATGATACAATATTCTAGAATAATACCAATAACATAGTAGACTATGACATCATAATCATAATTTTTTTATTTTTTTCATTGTCAAACTTGATACTTGAAACATGGATGAAACCACTCCAGATCACTAGAATACTAGTACATGTCTGCCCAACTTGATACCCAGTATTCCCTTTTTCTGATCAATAAAGTTACACATGTAATAAAACACAATTTTCATAGTAAAATTACATTTACAAACCAAACAGACACAAAATAGCCCACAAACATGTTCCACTTCTATTCAACAAATTAATAAACCACTTAAAACATTCCAAAAACAATTTCAAGTAATATAACGAGGCTTTGCACATAAAATTCATTAAAAGATAATATTTTAGAGTAAAAATAACACCAATTCCATATAAAACAATATTTTTCAGCCCCAATAATATTTAATAAAACAATTTTTAGAATCGTGAGATTACCCTACATGGTGCCACATTGAACACACATGAAAACAGTTTTCTTAAGAAAAATGCCAAACATGACTTTAAGTATTCTTCCCAAAAAAATTATAAAAAAGTACACATTTCACCTTTCATAAATATTTTTACACACACCATTATCATCAAGAAAACATTTACATAAACCCTTTAAAACATTATGTTACACATTCAAATCACAACCACTTTCATATAAATGTCGAACGGACCACTTACCGGCAACTCATGCCAAAACATGTCCAAAACCAAAACGTATCTATATATAAAACCAAAACCAATTTTTATAGAAAAAAATGACACAAAAATATAACTTTTCATGCTTCCAATACTTTAATAGATTAAAATAAGTCATTTCATATCACATTTAGCACACAAAGGACAACCTAACACGATTTTGAATACTAGGCATGAAACATTTAGAAAACAATTTTGATTTTACATCCAAATAGGTGAAACCCCAAATTTTCATGAGAAAATTTTATTAAAATTATTATCAAAGTTAATAAACATTACAATCCATATGTGAAAACTTGCAGAACATTATTTTGAATAAGCGGTGTGCACTTTTATAAGGAAACAACTCCATTTTACACAAAACCATGCATAAATAACAATTTTGAACACCAAATAAATCCTAAAATGGTTGAAAATAAATAATAAACATATATATATTGTGATAAAATTAATAAAAAGATGAAACATAAATAATAAAAGCAGGTGGTTGGGAGAACCTACCTCCAAACCAAGGAATAATGGAAACACACACCCAAAAACACCCACAGCGTGTTCCAAAACACTAAATCAATGATGACCAGCCAAAAAATTATAAAACACTCATCCAAAATCATGGGATAATATAAAAATATTTTGATCATAAAAAGGGGATAAGATAAACACAAGAAAAATTGGAATGATAAGGAAGAGGTGGAAGAGAGGAGAATGAAACTCACCATGATAACTAGTGAAATCTTCAACATACAATATATCAACACCCGAGGAATAGTGGGAATGGCTTGGAACTCATTTGAGTGTGTAATTAAGTTTTCCAAAACCATTGAAATTATATTTTGGGGGAAAAGAGTAAGAAATGAACGATTTATGAAAGAAAAAAATTCTCTTACCAAATTTGGATGATTTAAGAATTCTTCTGATATTGTTCCCTAATATGCCACTTAGATGAGATAAAAAGAGGTAAAATGGAACATGGGGGAGCTCCTAGGGTTATTGGGATCAAGTGAGATGTGGAATCACTGAAATAATATTAAAAATTATTAATACATATTAGAAACACTTTATTTGTTTAAAAAATTCGAAACGAGATTAGAGGTTGGCCCAATACCTAAATAAATGACTCAAATCCACCATGATTTTTAATTATTAAGTGTTTTAAATGGATAAGGTGGTTTTAATAGGTCTTGTGAGGCTAATTGGGAAGTGGAATGAGTTAAAAATGTTGAAAAACTAAGATATTATAAAATATTAAAATTTTGTTTTTAAATTTGGAAATGTGCTCGTGGTTGGCCCAAATCTTGACGTAACCCCACTTTTCTCCAAAAACTCCAAAACAATATATAGGGAACCCCTGGTTAGAGGATTTTAATTATATGATATATAGAAAATAAACATTAATATCACCCAACACCCAATAAAAACTATATTGCGAACTCCCTGGATCAATCTGATGACATGAAAAACTGGGTGTGATAGTTCTCTCCACCATTAAAGCATTCTACCCCCAGAAAATCCAAAAAAAAATTATAGCTAAAAGAACAACACCTAAGGATTCTTTTTCAACATGGTCTAAACATTCAGTCAAATTAAATATCATCCACCATTAATGAAAAATAATACACTTAATCTAAAAAAACACCTAAGCACAGCCATTTCTTTATAATCAATGGAATGATTATGCCCCCACCTCCACAACCAAGACATGAACCAGATTGTTGGGCCTACTCCCAATGAACCCAAAAATCACCCTGACCAAATAGCACTCATTAAAGACAATGGCTGGGGGGAGGCAGGAATGGTATCTCCACCAACAAATCACAACTATCATCCAAAAAATCTTTAATGTAAATATCTTTAAGACCATAAGTAGGTCTCCCCACCATTAGAGACAAACTAAAAATGATAAAAAAAATGTATTCAACATGAACTTGAATTGGGACTCACCCACACTGGACCACCAAAAATCTCCCAAAAAAACCTAAAAACCCATGTTAATAGGGTTACAGCATGAACATTTAAAGCACCCACTCTCAAAATGAGGGTAAAATAACAAGGACAACAAATTCGAAATAGATCAAAACCCCCAAAACTTAGGGTTTGGAGGGAAGGGGACCAAATAATTTGGCCACTAAAATGAAAAAATAAATATAGAAACCACCTGAATCTCTGCACATATGAATAGTTAAAACCAAATTCACCCCTATTTATCATTTGAGGTCTATATAGGGACATTTATAGGAAACCCACATCCGAGAAGGCAAAACCATAGACACTACATGATGGAAAAGTCCACCATGCACATTGAAAAAATATATATATATGATGAGAAACCCAAAAAAAATATTTGGAAAATACTTACGATAATAGTGATGGTTAGAGGTTAGTAAAGATCCCCACACCTCTGGTGATTTCCTGACTACTTGAAAAGCATCACTCCGAGGACAGTGGCTAGAGCCCGGATGTTTGAAGCATCTGCTACACCGCAGCTAGGAGCTATGAATCAAAATCACCCCACAAAACTCATTTTCACAAAAACACACCTTTATCAAAATAAGAAATCAAAGGTACATAGAACCACTCTCTCTCACTCTGATCAAGGAAAAGAATGTACAAGATATATGGAAAAACACATCAACTTCACCAAACACAACTACTATATCCAAATAAATTATCACAGTAGAAAACCACATTAAATCAATCCCAAAAAACTCTGTATTCCATCAAACGAGTTGAGACATCATCTGAAGTGGTTGATTTAATGTTTGAAATGATTTCTTAGGCTGATCGACTGGATGTATTTCCAATGGAGAACCATCCATTGCCACATCATAACATCAAACATATACATATAAATCCATTAAACATTGGTCCAAAACTGAGCGACCAAAAAGGTCCCAACTCTAGACACACCAAGAGTTCACTTCCAGGTCATGAGGAAGAATACCAAACAATCCACACATCTAAAACATGAAATAGTAAACCATATAAACATAATTTTACAAAAAAAACAACACATTTTAATCTTAAAACACTTCTGAAAAAAAAATTAACATGGTGTATTTTCATATTCAGAAATGGTGTTTCATCAATTCTAACTCACATGCATATTGTCGTGCCACTATGGGCACCCATCCTCTATTCTAGATTATGCCTCCATAAAAATATCTATACAAAACCATGCATGTGAGAACTAATGAAAACACCAAAGGCTAAAACAAACATCCTCATTTTAGAAGACAAAAAATTCAACCCATTTCAAATAACTCATGTAGCTTCCAAAATCACACTAACCACCAAGTAAAAAATAATTTTAATATTTCCACTCAACAAACCATTTTACCAAGCCTTAAAAAGAAACCCCACAGGTATCAATCAAAATCCTCTCCCTTTCTTCAAAAATTTTTTCATAATCTCAACAAAAACACTTTTTTAAGAACTATTTGATTTAGAACCCATTTCATTCATTTAAAAAAACTACCAAAACAAGAATTCCATTCAATCATCCATTTCCCATATTCCAAAATTCATCATGATCACTTATCTTAATATGATAACCAAAAAGGAAAAAAACAATTTTTATGAAAACAGCAGCTACTCCAAACCAATTATCAAAACAAATTCATCAGATTCAAACACTATTAAACATCCCAAAACATCATGTTTTAAAAAAATCATAATCGTCATAAAATAATTTATGACTTCCAAAAAATTTATTTAAACAAACCATATTTTTAGAATATAAAAATTTGATCCCTTTATATCATTCCACTTCTCCATAAATATTTGTTTCAAAAAAAACCCAATATTCTAAACAATCATTATTGTATTAATCATTGAAATCCCACATCCGCAATTATCACACAAGCAAATTCAGAATAAAATATATAATTCATGAACAGTCTAAGAGGCCCACAAAAGAGAACTAGTTTCGGTGGCTGACTTAACCATATGGTCAGTGGCCATATTTCAAGAACACCTCCAACACAGAGATCCTTTTTAGGACCATGACCTAGGTCCACATGGCTTTCTAGGCCTTGTGTGCTTACAGAGGATATTAGTCTAACTCCCCTTTTTGTATCCTAATCACCAAAATCTCCTTTAGAACCAAAGAAACTAATAAAACCGGACTTCCCATGGACACCCAAGGATCGGAACGAGAAACAGTTCTGCTCTTCCTGAACATACCCCTCAACTACTAAGAATCCTACGACATCTACCTTGACATCCACCAAATAATAATAGTTCATTAAAGAGAAAGGTCCACTAAGATCTGACCTCATCTAATACCATTTTTTCATGAACCATCCCAGGTCGACCTTAAACCAATCACCCAAACTGCTCCGGAACAAGTCCTGATAGGCATTCTTGCTCCTCTTTAGATTGAGACAAGCACCAATAGAATTATTAGAGAGACAAAGGAATGATGTCACACAAAAATAAACAATTAAAAAAACAAATGATAGAAACAGACATCCCAATACACATTTATATAAATGTTGATCTGAGCATTATCTGTATATGAAGGTGAATATATAACTTAACCAGAAAACTCAACTGACTAAACCTAACAACAAACTAACCCTATGTGATCCCTCGAGTAACTCTACAACACATTGATCACCTGTCTCCCCAGGTAAACGATCTCAAGATGAAACATGCACAAGGGATAAAAACAAAATAAGCCTATAGGCGTGAGTATTAAAACACAGTAGGCTAGCCCAATATTCTATTCCCAATGCATTTCCTTTAAAATAAAATAAACATCAATATCAATTTTGAAATATAATATATAAAAGTACCTTTTCAAAAAATGTTTTCTGCTACACACATCACAAAATTAAATGACTGCATTTTTTCATAACAACAAATGCTAGTAAACAATTTTCAAATAGATGAAACTTAAAAATGAAAACAATTTTCAAGAGGGATTCTCTAAAGAACATACACATTTAAATATAAGTCAGATACTGCTGAATTTACAAACCAAACACACCATATGCCGATTGTGAGTACAAAATATACATTGAGCACATGTCATAGGATCACCCCAGGGAACTAGAAATATGTGGGTCCTAGGTACCTCATATCTCAGTGAATAGTAACGATAAAAAATATTTTTTCTCATGCATGAGCCACTAGTAGTGAAGCATACTAGTACACGTCTTCCCACCTAGATACCCAGGTTTCCCTTTCCATTTTCAATCATGTTCCACATGTTAAAAAACACTTTTTATATGAAAATTTCATTTCTAATCCATACACACACAAAATATCCGCCATACATGTTCCAAAACCCACCCAAAAATCAATAAACCACATAAAACATTCATAAAACAATTTCTAGAAGTATAGCAGGGATCTTCACATAAAATCCATTCAAAGATGCTCTTTTAATGCCCAATGCCCACCAATACCATATCGAAACATATTTGGAATCACGAACACTATTTAATAAAACAATTTCATGATTCAGATAATGAACCCACATGGTTCAACATAGAACAAACATGAAAACCCTTTTCTTAAGAAAAATTACAAAATGTCCTTTAAGCATTTTACCCTACCAAAGTGTAATAATGATTTCCATTTCACCTTTAAGAATGTGGTGTACACACACCATTAGAAGAAAAAAAATGTCAAAAACCATCCCCCGGGGCCTGTGTAGTGACTACCTCTAGCCTACCTCCCATAGTCTAGGGGATGGAGACTAGCACAAAATGAATTATCTCATGAGTGATAGGAATTTTCATGATTATATGTAGACATTCACACATAAACAACCACATTACAAAATAACTGGAAAGGAAAATATTCATGCCACTTAACAACCACAGAGTAACAGTACATGTTTTATGTCAAATGGGCCAGAATACAAACCCTGCCAAAGAAAAAAAAGGAAATAAAAAAGTTCTCTATAAGACATCCGTAGAAGAATTACACCTGTATGGTAGGAAATGTGTGGCTACCAGATGTTGTATAAGATCATCCCTCCCATCCCATCTCACTAGGAGCCACATATTCCAGGACCATCAAGGTCTCCACCTATGTTTTGATCACCTGCATGGGACATGAATTGTGTCGGCGAAGCCTGTGTAAGGATGAGTAACACGATACTCAGTAGGGACCCCAAACCACAAAGGAAATACGAAAAAGAAAGACCACAAAATAAAATAGCATGGAAAAATAACACAACCAAGACTTCTCACACCAGGTTTAACTCAAAATATATAAATAATGATTTATCAGTTGTAGATTTTAATCATCATGTAATGCTGAGTGATTCTTCCCTGATGAGCCACAAATTTCTTATCATATGCAAGAACACTGAGGCCTGGTTGTTTGTTGGACCACTATGGTATGCTCATATATAGAACCAAAAAATAAGGTATAAAAATGGTACAATCATCTCACGTAGGTATAATCTAAATTATGGAAATGAGGTCCATCAGTCGTATCACTGAACACCTTGGGTTGTTGGTGTACTTATCCATAATTAGTGTTGTGGGTATGCTGGTCCACATAGAGTCTCTCCCCATTAAGGGTCTTTCGGGTCACACAGAGCTTCTTCCCACTAGACTTGGAATGTTTTGGTACTTATCCCTGATGAGTAATGTGGGTATGATGGGTCACACAGAGCATCTCCCCACTGTGGGCCTGCCGGGTTACACAGAGCCACATCCCACTATGGTCATCATACCAAGGTGCTACTTCCCGATGAGTACATTGTGTTTCTCGGGTCACACAGATCCACTCCCCACAGTGCGCCTATAGGTTCACACATGGTCTCTTCCAACATTCCATCATAGTTGATCCACATAGGGTCACTAGTCAGCAGTATTTAGGTCTTAGTCAGCCATAGGATCTCCCCAAGTAGTGTGCTACATTCTAGGAGAAACCACTCCTCAAGCCATTAATCATATTAAAATATCCATATAATCATCATAAATGTATTCCAAAATATCCGCATTTCCATGAGGGTTCCAACTACAAAAATAGCTTGTTAATCAGACGCCCAGTTTGGGAGATATTGGAATTTTAGTAACCACTGGTCTATTGTGTCTGGGTCTAGTCCAAATTAGTTTGACTGACCCATCCAACCCGGCCTGTGGGTCCCACATAACCTGGAATGGTTCAAATGGCCCGACCTAGCCCAATTGGGGTCAATGTCAGCATGGTCTGACCTAGAAATTAGGCCAAGCCCATTGGGCGTTGCTCGAATCTTCCCTATTCAGCGGGGTGTCTAGCTCGTTGGGTCACCTGGCCAGCAACAGGAGTGCCAGTTTTTTCCCAACCTAGGCCACTCAGTGATCTAGTGTTAATATGTCTCCCTAACCTACATAATCAGTTTGGCTTCATTTCCAACCCATCTATAAAGTGGACCAGCTAGTGCGCCCCGGTCTAGCCAACTCGAGAGGCCATTCCCCTCCAGCTCATACACTGTTTAGAATTTGGTTCCTGCACACCATTACTGTCTAAGTTGGCCCATCTTTTGGACCCTCATGTAGTAGTTGGAGTGTGATCTGGTGGGATTTTGTAGTAGGTGTTTTGAGGCTTTCCGCAGCCCATGCAGCGTGAGTCGTTGTGGCACGTGCGGCACGGGCCGCGTACCTATCCTCTAGCTACCAGCCCGCTACTGGTGGCTCCTGATGCCACTCCTCAGCTTGAGCTGGCCATGAAACCTCCCTTTGTGTGTCATCATGGCATGCCACCAACTACCCAAGTCTTCTGCCATGTGCCACTGCCAGCACCTTCTGTGGACCATCGGGTCCACTTCGGTGGTCCGTTCATTGAGTCGTCTATGCCTCTAGCCTCTATGAGGTGACATCATTCCTGATATGTCCTTGAAAAGTCATTATCGTCTACTCGATGGTTAAGAAATTAATAACTCACAAGAATTCACAAAGGCAGAGTGTCTCAGACCTTGTTTGAGTCATATTTCACCTTTCGCATTAGAGTTCAAAATAAGGAGGTGGTTCAAGAATACAACCACAAGGTAAACTCGATGCAAACCCCGAGTATACGCACCCTCTGGTAAGAACAAGATATTTTTAGATCAACCAATTTGTAGTTTGTTCCACGATCATTATTTTATAATGAATATTTCGGAAACACAAAACAAAAATAATCCCCACCTAGGATAGACGTTGATCAAGGAAGAGAAGCACCATGCACCATTTTTCTCCATTATTTATCTTCTGTACACATTTTTAGGGATCCTTTTAATTTTGAGAGGATAATTCTTTTTTTGTTCATCAATCCCATTCTTAGAGGTTTGGAATTGTCCCTAGAGACTCACCGGAATTTCTCATTGGGTATAATTTCCTAATCGTCTATCAGAGAAATTCCATCTCTGATTCCCCATCCCATTATCTCATTAAAAGAGAAACATCTGACAACGTTTCTGTTATACTACATTGTCGCATCATTACACTATTTCATTAATGAAACATCTCATATATTATGCTTCAATTAATGAGTCATTATGCCAAAAATTTTAGAAACTCATTAATGGGATTCATTGAATGTGACTCTTCATCACCTCATCGCCGCTATAGTGCATATATTCCACCGCTCAATGGTGGAGAGAAACAAATAATATAACTTTTATTTTATTTTATTTTTCTTCCGAAAAGTAAGAAAATTAACTTTTCCATTGACATGCACCATTGGAGTTTCGGACCACACGTAGGTAATGTTTACATTCTAGGCGTAATTGTGCCCTCATATTTTTAATCTGGGCACCAGTATTGAAGTTCCCAAACTGCGCACACCTTCCATTTTAATTCCCTTAAAAATTTATAAAAAAATCCTTCACCCTTAACCTTTGATAGTAGAGGTTAAGCTCCGCTTAAGAGAAACACACCCTTACGAGTGCAACGGTACTCTCAAATTTCCAATCCATGTTTCCATTTATGAGTTATAAGTATTTGATAATAAAAATAATTATTACATAATAATTTTATTTACGGCCAAAAACTAACTTCAATTGTTCGGCCACATCGGTCAACATTAGGATGTTCATAAGGAATGAATACCCTAACGATCTCAACATTTGTCTCATATTTTCAATCTGGGTCACCATTCGTGAGTCATAAGAATATAAAAAATAAAATAATTTTATTTAATTATTTTATATATTGTTATTCCATTTTTAGGTTTTCTCACTAGAGGTCCATGAAGACATAACTAAAGTCACACCTAGGGTAAACCCTCCATCAGAATTCAATGATGTCCTTATATTTCTGATTGGGGAAACTATTTTAATAGTTATTCCAAATTTTTAGGAAAATCACTTGTGCGTGCTATTTAAAGCTTAAGGTTTTATGAAGGATCATTCCGGGGACTTTAGTCCTTAGAATCGCACTCTGTCTCAGTGCCTGGTCTTGAAATGATCCGATATAATTAAAAAAAATACATGTATTTTCTGGGACATTACATTACTGGAACCTTTAGGGAATCACATCCCCATAAGCCTAAACAAGTCTAAATAATCAAATAGGGGTACTCAACAGGAATCTGAGCCTCCCGCTCCCATGGGATCTCCTAGAGATTCATGTGCTACCACTGAATGCGCACTAGAGGACTCAACCATCCCAAAAGGTCCAACTTATATTGATCCTCTATCTCCAACGCAAACTCCTCAAACATTTCCCTATCATCAATTTCTATTTTTCCCCAATTGATGATGTGAAATTGATCATGCATGTACATACTCAACTACGACACATGGAAAAAATCATGAACCTGGTACATCTATGGGGAGAGATCTAAGTGGTACACCACCTCACCAACTTTGTTTAGAATCTGGAAAAAATCAACGATCTTCAGAGATAACTTGTTGCACTGGCCAAATATCTACAATCGCCATCAGGGTGAGACCCAAAAGAACACATTTTCTCCTTCCTCGAACTCTATGGGACTCTGTCTTCTGTCTGCTTAAGATTTATTCATACTATGTGGATTCCTCATCTGCCCCTAGATTATTATCACCATATAAGTGGTTGCTCATACCAACTCTAGACCCCTGAATGCTAACTCCCCTAGGTCTGTCCAGTATAACAATGACCTACACAGTCATTTGTATAGTGCCTCAAATAGATCCATGCCAATGGTGGAGTGATAGATTTTTTTAGTATGAAAACTCCACCAGTTGTATGTGTTATTCCAAACTATGACCAAAATCAAGGATGCCACCACGAAGCATTTCCTTCATGTTCTATATGGTTTGCTTCATCTGACCATTATTCTGCAGGTAAAGGGTTGTGTTCATGCATAGTTCGGTCCTAGATTTCTCTTGTAATCCCGTCCACAATAGGGATGTAAAGTGTGCATCACGATCTGAGACTATTGTATATGGGACTCCATGGTGTCGAATTATCTCATTCACATAGTGGTGTGCCGATCTCTTTACTGTACCCTACTCTCGAATGGGTAGAAAGTGGGCTGACTTTTTGAGTTGGTCTATGATCACCCAAATGGTATCCTGACCCCTAGACGTATGTGGTATTCCCTTCACTAAGTCTATCGATATTCTATCCCACTTCCATGACTGCACCTTGAGGGGTTGTGTCAAACCTACTGGATGCTTGGGATAAGCCTTCACTTGCTGACAAGTGCGGCATCTCGAGGCCACATATGCCACTACCTTCATCATCCCTAGCCACTAGTATTGACATAAGAGTACTTCCTACATCTTCTCTATGTATGGATGTACCGCCAAAGGGGGTGTATGGAACCCCCTCAACACCTATTCCCACAACACCACTGGTATAATGGTGTATATTCTAAAAAGAATGATGTCCTACCCACCATTCAAATATCCATCAAGGTTATGCTCTATGGACATCTGAGAATGTGTATCCTCAGAGATAGCATCACTGAGTGGTGCCTCCCTAAATTTTTGTAAGAGTGGTGGACGAGAAAATTCCACCTACTAAAGAAAATATGCCTCATCACTTTTCATAAATGATATATGGAGAGACTACAACTACTCTGAGGCCTCGTTCAATTATTGTGAACTCAATCCCTTGTTGAGATAATTTTACACCACATTCTTCTTTCCAGAAGTATAGACTATCAGAAAGACATATTCTTGGATGAACTTTATCCAATGTTGATATATCAGCTTCATATCCTTTTGAGAAAAGATATACTTGAGAATATGGTGGTCAAGGTAAATGGTGAGTCGTTCACCCATAAAATAGTGTCACCATACCTTCAGTGCGATTTCTACAGCTACCAACTCAAGATCAGGGCACTCATTGAACTCTGCCTTAACTAGTGAAAATCCTACAGCCACCCTTCCATCCATATTAAAGGTTGTGCCTTTCAGCTGATCTATTGTTTTCATCATCCCTTTGGTAGTGCGTACTCATTCTCCACGTCTTTTTGGTTAAAGAGTCCAGTAATCCACACATGATCTTGAACACTGGGTCTTACTAATCCCTTTCTCTCTAAGTCTCCCACGTATACCCCCAACTCATGATGCTCTTCAAAAGCCATCTGATATACTGATGTTGATATCGGTTCCATCTCAGGGTGCAGAATGATGAAGAAGTCCATCTACATGAGGGGAGTTAATATAGGAAACATATTATAGAAAGATGTCCACATATGATACCACTACTTCTAGGAACTGAAATCTCAAAACATCCATTTCCACATGGGTAAGGATGTCCCCATGAAACTACCCACTTCCCTTTTCCTCCAGCTCCATAAGCCCGGTGTGGACCACATTGGGGTGGTGGTTCTAACATGTCGAAATGTATACCACCTTTTACTACACTCCCAACTCCTCTACCCTAACATCCACCATGTAGATTAATTTTTTCCTGCCACTATCTCCACTCTGGTGGACCATCCACCATTTCACTATCAACAAATGGGCTAGACAATCCTTAAAGAGATATTACCAACCATCTATTGAAATTCATCACCTATTTCTAGGTTGAATAGACTCAACATATGTTCCTAGAGATGTAGATCTCCTATACAAGGACCTATCCTCAGAACAACTAACGTTTCCCTGTCTCTGAGACTAAATTTGGATTCCATATTTCCCACTACTAACATCCACTAGTTGTATCTGCTCATCCAAAGTACATTCAACCATAAATATTCTTTATATCAACCTAACATAAGTAGAATTGAACATAGGAATAGTGTTTCCTATGATGTCCCTAAACTCATCTCACTCTGAGGTCTGAGCCCTAAAGCACTGGTTGTGCGGTATTTATCGAGTACCTGGAAAGGATAGTAAGCCTCGAAGAATACTCGACTACCGACATATTTTCCTATCAATTCTACAAAATCTTTTGGTCATGTAATTCCATTATCATTTCTAGAAATAGTGCCTTATCATAAAAAGGTTCTCAAGACCATCTCATGAAAATAACATCTCAAAATAATATTGAGTAATATAAAACCCGGCATCACCCTACTTAGCAATGTAGAAGGATCCCTGCTAGGAATACCAACTAATATAATGTTTCCATGAATAGATGTAAAAAAATTACCACCTCAAGCCATTTTTTAGAGGCCTATGATTCGAGATCTCCTCAAGACCAGAGGGGTCTCTGTCATTGAAACATGTGTAAGGAATTGGTCCTACATGCTTCTTCTATTGATAGTGCTGATAGTAACTGTTGACCAATGGATGGTTGTAATGATAGTACATTGCCCAAATGTTCCACCTCGGGCTATGGTTCCTATATCATAGCATCATCACTCCATGGAAAATAATTATGGTCATTCATAGGAATCCTGGCCAGTTGTCTATGTTTAGGCATCTTGAAAGAGAATCAAGATAAACCACAGTTAATTTATTATACGTGGTCAACAGAATGTGACACAAAATGATCGTTTGAAGGAACTCAAAGACACATGAAACAAATAATTTACATGTACCATGTCATAAAATAGAATTAAGGGTCCTGGTGTATGGATACGTAGCCCGAGACCCCATCACTGGACTCCTTGGCCAGCAAGAAAAACTCAAAACACTTAACATTGTTGCCCCATGAAAATTTACAGAACATTAGATCTTCTGGAAGAACCAATCTCATCTAATACCAATTTTTCATGACCAATCCCCTAGGGTCCATTCCATGAATACCCCAATCCCATATTCCAAAGGTAAGTGGCTTGAAATTAGAACTGAAGGTATTATCCCACAAGTGGGAGGCATTTCACTAATTACCTATACGCACAAACACATACATAAACACATCCAAAAATAACTGGAATGGAAAATATGAATTCCATTAAACAAACACTGAGTAAAAGTAAGAATTTGTATGTAAAATGGGCCAAAATACATACCCCACAAAATAAAAACTGTAGATAAGAATGTAAAAAAGTTTATTGTAAAACATTCGTAGACGATGCCCACCTATAGGGTAGTCAAGGAATGACTACCAGAAGCTATAGAAGTACATCCCATATGTCTTGTCTTATTAAGAACCACCTTGTACTAGACCACCAATGTCTCTGATGAAGCATTGATCACGTACATGGGAAAATCCTTGTGTTGGCGAAGCCGGTGAAGGGTTGAGTAACACAACACATAATAGGGACCCCAAATCACAATGGAGAGACAACAAATCAAGGCCACATTGAAAAATCACACAAAAAATCACACATCATGACATCTCCCATTAGGTATAACTCGAAATATAGAATGAAATATTTATCAGTCATAGAGTTGAATCAACATGTACTACTGATGGACCCATACCTAAGGAGCCATTGATCTCTTCTCAGTTGTTGGACCACTGTGGTCCACTTGATTGTTGAGCCACTGATATATTCTCATATGAAGAACCACAAAAGGAGGTAGGAACATGGTATTTTCAGATAATTCTGTTAGAATCTAATATGAGAAAATCAAGACCATCAGTCGTATCACTGAACACATTTGGATTCTAGGGTACTCCTCCCTGAAGTGTATCGTGGGTATGCTGGGTCACATAGAGCCGCTCCCGACCATGGGAATGCTGGGTAACAAAGATACACTTTCCAAATTCCTTGGAATGTTGTGGTACAGATCCATATTGAATACCATGGGTATGATGGATCACATCGAGCCGCTCCCCTCGTGGGCCTACTGGGTCACACATAGCCACTTCCCACTTTGTCCATCGTACGGAGATACTCTTTCCTGATGAGTATCATATGTCTTCTGGGTCACATAGAGCCACTCCCACCCATGGGTCCACCATGTGACACATAGCTTCTTCCCACTGAGAAATCATAACTAATCCACACAGGTTATCTTTTCAGTAGTTTTTGAGTCCCAGTTAGTTGTATGATCTCCACATGTAGTGAGTTTTATTCCAGGAGAAACTTCTCCTCAATCCATAATTAATATTCCGAATTCCATGAAATCCTCGATAGAGTATTCCAATAGATCTTCCTCACTGCAAGGGTTCCAACACAGAAAATTCATCCTCATTCAGATGTATGGTTTGAAAGATATTAGTGTTTTATTAAACATGGGGCCAGTAGCATCGAGGCCTGGTCTGACCCAGTCGGACCAACACGACCCTACCCATTTCTAGTTATAGCCAGCCCGGTCCATCCTGGCCTGTGGGACAGGCCCATTGGTCTTTGATAGACCTGGCCCAATTCGGATGGGTGTCCATCCCGCATAGTCACCCAGCGACCCGGTCTTTTTTGGCCTGTCCCGCAACCGGCGAGCTGTTTTGTTCCCATCCCAAGCTGGTTGGCGGCCTAGTGTTAATTTTCTATCTCAACCTGTAATAGTAGGATGACATAATTTCTATCCTAGGTTGCACAGAGGGATTGTTTGTGCGTGCTAGTCCAGCACGCCAGGCGACCTAGTCCCCTACATCCTTGACTCCAGTTGGCTTCTAGTTCTTACTCACTGTGACTGGATAAGTTGGTTGTGCTTATGGACCTGGATGCAGTCATTGGACCTCATGACAGTGTCACGGGCAACCCCCACCAATGTGGTCGGGTGGCTGCGCCCCTATCCACTGGCAACTGGCCCACTTCTGGTTGCTCCCACCGCAACGCCACGACCCAAGCAGACCACAACACCTCCCTCAATGCACCATCGTGGTGCACCTTCACCCTCCCACGGATGCCTCCATGTGCTAAAAGGTCTACTCAGGTTGTCTGTTTTCAATCTATCTACTCCTCCAGCCTCCATGGGATTCCATATTTCCTACTACATCCTCAAAAAATTCATTTCCATAAAATTGGAGGTTCAACCCCGAATAACACACAAGAATTCACAAAGGATGAGGGGATCAAGAATTTTTCATTTCTGCCCACACCCTCTGTGTTAGAGTTTAAACTATATTAGAGGTTAAACATTGCCCCAAAAAGGTAACACTGATGCAACCCATGAGTATAAGCACCCTCCTATAAGATAACACTGATCAAACTGTTCATGGATTAATTTGCATTTGTTGTTTTAGAATGAAGAATAAAGAATATAAAAACAAAAATAAACCCTACCCGGGATAGTCATTGGTTGGGAATAAGCATCATCGCACACCTACATTCTCCATTCTTGATCTATGGTCCACATTTCTAGTGATCCTTTAAAGGGTGGGAGGAGAATTCATTCATCATTCATTGGTCCTGTTCTTCGAGGCAGGTCGTTTTATCTAGCGACTCTCCAGTGTTATTCATTAGGGAGAATTTTCTCTCCGTCCATTAGATAAATTCCAGTTCCTATTCTCTAGTCTATTATCTCATTAAAATAGAAATGGTTTGCAATGTTTCTTATTAAATTGAATCATTGCGTCATTATGTTGTTACCCTAATGAGACAACATGTTTGTTACACTTCAATATATTCCTCTTCTATCTCTCAGACCTCTCTTAAGAGAGAGCTTCTCTTCTGAGGGCGTCTTCTTCCTAGTGTTGAAGCCACCACCTTCAAGTGATGATTTTATCTACTCTTATTTATATTGTTACAGGATTCTGCTCAGTCTTCTTTGCTCTAGTCTTTATGTGGAGGGTTTTCTTCCACTTCTCGTTTGGTCTTCTCTATCACTCTTTACCCTGTCATGGTCAGGCACAATGGTAGGCAAGACCTCTTGGTAGGTTTTGGTGGCTGCCCACAGCAGTGGACCTTCAATCTCTCTATTTCCATCTTATTTAGTTCATTCTTCTAGGGGTTCATCCCCAGTTTTCCTTTTCTCGTTACTTGGTGGTACTTTCAGAGGATCTGCTTTAACCCCTTTGTTCTGGTTTCCCTTTGGTTTTCAACTCCATTTATCCTCTTTCTCATTTCATGGAGGTCTTTTTAAGATCTTTCCTCTTCTCTACCACTCCTCCTTTCTCTATCTTCCAGATCATTTTCTCCCATCCATGTATATCAGTTGTGATGGATTTGAAAGAGCCATTAGGATGTGTTCAGGGAGCGGTAAGAGTTTCTGGGTGGTGCGACCTATGGTGTCTTTCTCTATTTTCAATGTTCTTTCAGATTTCTCCTATGAAGATGGCTCCGATATTTTTCCGTTTTTCTTCCTTAATGTTATCAGTGAATATATTTTAATCTATGGTTGTTCATTTTGTTAATTTTTGAGTATAATGGCTTCTGAACGTGTTGTTCATCACAGTGTTATGATTGGTCGATAGTTGGTGATGCCGATGATGTTGGTGTTCAATGGTTTTCTGGCTGTGGCGGGTGTCATTGATGTAGAGGACGTCTATGTAGATAGTCCAATGGTGAGGATGACGACAATGATACTGAAGATGGAAGAAGGTAATGACTTGACTATCTGACATTATTTGAGGCCGACGTGTGATAGATGATGGATGCGGATGGCTGTGGGTACGTGACTCGAGGTTCATGGCACGAGGAAAATGATGGCGGTTGATTTGAATTTTGAAAATTGAATTTTGAATTTAGAATGTCATGTTACGCTTTGATTTATAATTCATTAGGCCACACATTTAAGATCCTAATTAATTTAATTCATTTAATGTGACTCATCATCCACTAATCACCACATTAGTGCTAATGTTCCACCTCTGAACATTGGAGGGAGAAAATTAAAATAACATTTAATTTATTTTATTATTCATATGTAAAGTCCAAAAATTAACTTTTTTCATCAATCGGTGCTGGTCATGGTTAGGTCCATTCATATGTAATATCATCTTTCTAGACACAATGATGCCCAAATATTTTCAGTAAAGGAAACCAATTATATGTTTCCAAAACATTTCACATACTCCCTCTTAATTCGAATAAAAAAATATCAAAAAACAATCATTCACCCTTGACCTGTGCTGCTCAAGGTTAAGATTCACCAAAGGGAAACATGTCCTCACAAGCCCAATGGTACTCTCATATTTCCAATATGAGTTACATTTTATTAGTAACAAAAAGTTTACAATAAAATATTTGTTATTTAATTATTTTATTTATTTCCAAAAACTAACTTCCACTGTTGGCATAAGCCAGCCAACATTAGGCTCTACCTAAAGAAAGAATACTCACAAAGCTCAATACTGGTCTCATATTTTCAATCCACGTCATTGTTCATCAGTTATAAGGACTTAAAAATTAAAATAATTTTATTTAATCATTTTATTTATGGTTGTTCCATTTTTGGGTTTTCTTAATAGAGGCATGCATTGACAAAACTTATGCCATGCCTAGGGTAAACCCACCATCTAGAATGTAACAGTGCCATCATATAACTAATCAATGTACCCTTTTTATGAGTTTTTCACCTTTTTAGGAAAATCTCTCACACACTCTATTTAAATCTTAGCATTTTTTGACGGATCATCCCAGGCACTCTAGGCCTTAGAATCACACGTCGTGTCAGCTCTTGGTCTCGAAATGACCGCATATAAATAAAATAAATTTACAATGTTTTCTTGGGACATTACAAAACATTTACATAAACCCTTTAAAACATTTAGTTTATAGATTCAAGGCTCAATAATTTCCATAAAAATGCCAAATTGGCCACTTACCGGAAACTCGTGCCAAAAAAATCAAAAACCAAAACATGTCTCTTTATAAATCCAAAAACACTTTATAAAACACTAAAAGGACTGAAAAATATCAATTTAAATTCTGACTACACTATAATATATTCAAACAATTCATTTCTTATCACATTTATCACATAAATTCCAACCATGAACTTTTCTAAAAAACTAGGCATGAAACATTTAGAAAAGATAAGTCTATTTAACTCATAAAGGGGTAAAAACTCTAATTTTTAGCCAATAAATTATTGTAGTAGTTAAACCAGGTCCTAAACATTAAAATCCCTATGCCAAAACCATAGTAACATTTATTTTTACAAGTTCTGTCCACTTTTAAAATGAAAAAACTCCATTTTACACAAAACAAGGCATAAATTACCATATTTTACACCAAATAAATCATCCAAACGATGAAAATAAATATTATATATATATATATATGGTTATAACTACAATAAATAGATAAAAATTAAAAAATAAAGGAATTTTATTTTGAGAACCTACCTCAAAACCATGTCGAAAAGGAAACACACACCCGAAAACACCTTTCGTGTGTTCCAAAACCCTATATCTATGAATACCTTCCCTAAAAGAACAAAACCCCCTTAAACATTATCAGATAATATAAAACTTGTTTGATCATGACTAGAGGAGAAGAGAACCCTGAGAAAAATTGTATGGATATGGAAGAGGAATAAGAGAGGAGCAGGAAACTCACCTTGATAACAAGAGAACTCTTCATCTTCTCTTAGATCCACACCCATATAGGATAGGTAATGGATTGGAACAAAAAATTTTGGAACTTTAAGTCTATAAAAACTATTTAAATAATATTTTGTGGAAATAGAGAATGAAATGAATGATTTATGAAAGAAAAAATTTTCATTACCAAATTAGTATGATTTGAGAAGCCTTGATATATTTCACCATAATCCATGACTAATATGAGAACTAAAGGGGGAAAATGTAACATGGGTCTTGCCTATGGTTTCTTTCATGATCAAGTGTTATAATCACCAAATCATATTAATAAATGAATTTGATATAAAATAACTAAAATATTTTTTGAAAAACATGAAATGGGATAATATGTTGTCCTAATACCTGAATAAATAACTCCAATCTACCATGATTATGAATTACTAAGAGATCCAAATGGATATTTTGGTTTTAATAGGTCAGGATAGGCCATGTGTGAATGGTAATTTGTAAAAAATGATTAAAAATGAGTTTTAATTTAATAAAAATATTTTTTTAAATCTTGAAATGGGATAACGATTGGTCAAATCTTGAAGTAACCACATTTTTATCCAAAAACACCCAAACAAGCAATGGGAAACCCATTGTAGGATTATTAGAGATAGATGATAGTTACAAACTCAAAATTAATATCACAAAAAATCCTATGAAAAGTATTAGGATTTCCAATGCAGCAGATCAAAATCATGATATCAAAAAATAGGTGTGACAATTTTATTCCTAAATTAAACTCTAACAATTTTTCAATGTTGCTTACATCATTGTTTTTAATTTTTCAATATTCATTTCATTTTTTTGTAATTTTTTATTTTACCTTTGAATTTAAATTTAAAAAATGTAACATCTAAATAATTATAGTTAGTTATACTAATCATATCTCCCTTTTGGTTTTATTTTTGATAGCTCCTTAAAATTCCTTTCATGAATCGTAAAATTATATTTATTTTATAGAATCTAGTAACAATATATTCCATATCCTCTTTTCAATTTTCATAAACATCAAAATTAAAATAATAAATTAAAAAAATTAAATATTTTAATGAAATACCTTTTCTCTTCTGAAATTATCTTTTAATTGATATTTTTAATTCCAGTTCATACTAAAAAAATTGAACCAATAAATTCATCTAGATAGTAATATTTTATATTCATTCATTCATCAATGGTAAACATATGAGAATTCCATTTCAATGGTTATAAAATTAAGATAGTTTTACCCTGTAATATGTCATTTCATATTTAATGAGTTTAATTCATTCCATTGATAATTATTTTGAATGAGTGGAAAATCAAAGTCACTATTTTTCTTATATCCATTATCATTTCATGGTACTCAGCATGAAGTAGTTAAATTTTCAATAATTTTTTTTTGAGAAATGGTTAGTAAATTTTAAAATCATAAAAAACATTATTGGTCTTATGTTGAGACTGATTACTTAACAAACATCCATTAACAACATAATATATAATATTAACCAAATTTATATTTAAAACATATATAGAATCACAGTTTTTCATATAATTATACAGGACTACTTCTGTTAGTTTTTTTGGTTTGAGTTTTGTCTACTAGTGTTACATACTTAATTTCATGGCATATTTTCTATTATGGATTTCTAATAATAATAATAATTTTCATCAAATGTGAGGTGGATTTTGAGGAATACAAGAATGGTCTATATTAATTCTTATTATCAAACAATTATTGTTTCATTAGACTATATTGTCTAGGATAAAGGGAATCCCAACAAAACATAAATTCTGACTCTATAACCATGGAAAATAGGTTATTGATAACACATGGTAAATATCACAAATATAAAATTTTAAGTTAATCTATCTTCATCATGATAAAGAAATCATACCAATTTTTTGTAAGGAAAGGGTGATTGAAGATGAACTATAAGGGGTGGGGGTGAATATAAAAGATTAAAAATTTTACAAGATAAAATTATTATTAAAATTAATAAATATAGTTAATAATAATATACAACAAATAAAATAACACAATGAATATTTATAGTGGTTTGGTCTAATGAAGACCATTTATACTCTTATACATCTCTCCAATAAAAGAGGTATATTGTGTAGTATATTTATTTTAGAAGGGAATAATTACATGATAACAACATAATTTTTCAAGTTTTTTTTTAACAAATACACCTAGATTTATAATGGTGATTCATAATATAGGTAAAATACCAAATCTAGAATATAGGATTCTAAACATTGAAAATAATTAATATAGATTATAATAGTCACAACATGAATAATTAATGTAAGAAAAATTTTGATTGAAAAAGAATATATATATTGTGATAATACATGTGAGATATGGGATGTTGTTTTATTAGGATATGTAAACTGGAAGAAATATAAGATAAAATAAATGATAACATGTATTGGTTCTGGAGTAATTTATCTGGATTCCATATTAATGTATTTTAATACATCAAAGTTGATTCATTCATTAAATTAATGACTAACCAAAATATTAAAACTTCATAAAATATGCTCAGATTGTATATCATGTTAAAAATTATTGAAAGGAACTTTTGGTTCTCAATTGTTTCTGTTTCTGTAACTAGAATCCTTTCAATGTGTCATGATGCATTCAAATACGATCTGTAGAGGTTACAAATAAATATTCAATAGGAAAATGTATTGAAAATTATAACATTAAAACAATCCATGCATGAAAAAAAATTAATTCCAGAATAATCATTACAAAAATAATTTGAATCAAAAACCTATATAATTATTCAATTTAATTTAAATAACTCATTAAATAATTAAATATATATTTATAGTTATAGGTTATATGAATACTTTAAATAACATAATACAAATTGACTATTAAAATCATATTTCAGGACACTATCTAATTTCAAGGATCATAAAATTGTTAAAAGAAATTAGTTAAATAATAAAACATATTAATGATTAACATTGATATCGTTAAATATTATATTTTAAATGAATAAGATAAAATAGTATATAGTAAAAAAAGTAAATATTAAAAATAAACTATGTATTTATTTTCTTGAATAATGAATAAAATAAAAACCAATTAATATATTTAGATTGAAAAAATAATTTTTTTCATGGATTCTATGTAATATATATATATATATTATAAATTAATTAATTAATTAAAATAATTAATATAAGAATTCATAAAGTCATATCATTAATAAATTAATTAAATCCTTAAAATTTATAGATATTAAAAAAAATAATGCATCAATCTAACACTACCAACAAACTGACCATTAGGTATATATATTGTGGTTAGTTGACATATTGTTCCAAAAATGTGTGAAACTAATAAAAGTATTCTTTTAGTACGTTAATATAAAATTTTATAGGTATTTTTCCCTTAAGAATAAAATATAACATGTGGTCTATCTACTAAAAGAGTGATCTAACATAACATGTATTTACTAGAGTCTCATTATGTAGCATAGATAGCTGAAATTTCAACAAGAGGTATGATAAAATGAGAAAGGTGGATTCACAGTTGAAGTGAGCATGAGTTTGAATATCCAATTTATGAATTTCAATCATCATGTAGTAATATGTGTATGAACCTGATATGTTATTTTCCATTTAAATATAATGACTTTGAATTGAGTATTTAAGAGATCATCGAATGATAAACATTAGGTTATATCTATATCTTAAATGATAAAGACTTTTCCTTTCATTGATATATCATTACTATTGTGATAAAATTATCTCATAGTTTATAGGATGGTTTGGTAATGTAGTCATTTGAGGAACACAAGTCATCACTTTGGGAAATAAACATCTATTCCCATTGAAAAAATCATTTATGTCCACAATGAATAATAAACATTTGGTCACCTTGAAAAAAACTAAATTCAATCACATTGAATAATATACATGTTTTCAACCTGAGAAATACAGTTGTGTTCACTTAAAAAAACACACATGAAACCAATTATCATCATAATATTGGGTGTCTATTTAGTTCCATATAATCATTAGATTCACATTTTGGTCTTATTGAATTAAATTTAAATAAATCAATGATCATTCATATAGATCAAATAAAACATACTTTAGACACCTATATAATAAGATATCATCGATTTTTTTTTAAATTTTGATTAAGATTTATAAAATACAATATTGTGAGGAATTAGAATATTGAAATAATAAGATGTAGAAATTTTACAAAAACTATAAATAGTATTAAAAATAATGTGGAAATGACTCAGAAATAGAATTTACCCTTACATAGATATCGAATTTGTTTCCTCTCCTAAACCCGTCATTGATTGGTATTTTAGATAGTCCTGAATCTCCATGAAATGTGAGAGGGAAAAGGCAGATTTTTAGGATTACTGTGGTTGTTCTTAAAATGTTTATGTGTTAGGAGATCTGGGGTATTGATGGGGTCCTTTTATTCAAGATATGAGTGGTTCTAATGGAAATACACATTTATTAAAATAAATTAATGGTCACACTCAAGCCACACATCACTAAATTAGCCACATTTCAACAAAATGATAAGGGTGCCTAAAAATATACTCTTATAATAATATAAATTGATATATGTGGCATTATATATTAATTTTTTCCTTGGTAACCATAAAAAACATCCCCAATGTGAATGATGTATACAATAGTAGTCATCTCTTTATTGATAAAAATAATATTAAATGAATTAGCTAATTTTATAATATTAGATATAATTTTATTTATTTTCACATGAATTAGTTTTTATAGGTTTTAATAATAAATTTTAAATATTAATTCAACAAAAAAAATTTATTGAAATGTTATAATTTTAATTATAAAAAAATAATTATACGAACATCCTTTATAGTATTGAATCCCATTATAATTTTTTATTTACAATTAAAAAAATACGATTTTATGTACATTAAAATTTGTCCATAATCAAATTTACCATTTTCAATACTTAATTAATTGAAACAAATAAAAATATTTGTTAGAAAAAATATAACATAGATCAAAATATTTCATTAATAGATATTTAAATCAAATATATTAATTAAAAATGAATTATTTTACTCCCTAGATGTATTTTTAGTAGATCAAAATGTTTCAATTATTTAGTAATAAATCTATCTCAATGATGTTGTGAAAGATACAATATTAAAAAAAATTATATATTCAATTCTCACTTAAAAACAGACATCAAATGAAATATACCTGGAATTTACATAAAGAAAATTTTAAAATATAGAATCCAATAATTAATTTAAATAAAAAATTCAATTTAAATTAATGGGGAATTTTGTTTTTAAATTAAGAAATCCTAATATATTAAAATATTATTTTATGGAAGTATTTTTATGAAAAAAATATTTTTTATTAATAAATTTCAATCAAAATAACAATATTAAATTAAGAATTACATTTTTATATAATACTAAATTATTCTTAAAAAAATACATCATGAGCATTAAATATGATCAAATGGTATTCCATGAATTAGAAGAAATCATTGACATTTTTCTATTAAATGGATCACATAATGATTTCTATGAGCATGACCTTCTCCTGAAAGAGAATTTTATAAATCTATATGTGATGAAGATCAAAAAAGACATTTTCTTGGAAAACACTGATGACACTACCAAATATCCAATCATTTTAAATATATATTCTTATATAAGATCCATATTTCTTGATGACATAAGAAGGGATTTCTTATTGTGGTCAATTATATTTATATATTTTATTTTAATAGATGTATAACAATAATCATATTAAATACATATAAAGTGTATCATGTTATTTTTTTATAAGTATGGAATGATACATATGTTATTAAAAAAATTATTATTGAGGAAATATATACTAAAATAAAGGGTTGTTAATTTCCCCTACCCTTAAAATAAATTTTTCTATAAAAATTCAATTACATAGTTTAAAACATGTGGGGGAACTATTTTCTCATTGCATACATTCTCATATAACACCATTATATAAGTTATTTCACCCCATACCACTGACTAGGTTATTGGACATATAATGTATCACTTTATCATTTTGAACTAGGATGTCTACTATTTATTCCTCCAAAGATAGATCAAGATCTAATTTAATAGAATTTATTTTATTACAAATGATGTATATGGAAAAAACGTCCACAAAATAGAATCATGTGATGCATAATATACTTATTAAATATGAGGACAAATTAACAAGAGTCAATATTATATCTTGACACGATCAAGTTTTTCAAATGGATTGACATACCTAAGGCTCATCTCAAACTTCTACCCAAATGTAATAACCTTCATCCAAAGTGATATTTAATGAAATACTATTTCACCAAATTAAAATTATAAATCATTTAAATGATTATCAGTATAGATATTCTATATAAATTGTGATGTTTTCATTTTTCACTGAATAGTTTTAACACAAATTTTCATTTCAAGGAAATGTTCATGTTTTAACAACATATATTCATTGATATCCTTCCAAAATGTCCGAGTTATATATCTATTAAAATATAATGACTCATAGGATTCATTTTAGGTATTGTTTGGATAGTATAAATATTTAAAAATATGAAAGGAGAACTACGATTATCCCAAAAACCATTGATATCCAATGGGAAAGAGCATATCATTGAATCTATTGTTTGAATGGTAATTCTAGATTGACAATAGTTTTTAGGGTGAATGATCATTCTAAATATTATCACTATAGAAATAAGTTGTTTTAGACTAATCATGCATTATTAAAATAACATTATATTCAATGAAAATAAAATTTTATATTGTACTCCATGTTGACATTCTAAATACATTATATATTACATGGATAATTTCTCAAGGGATAAATCAATGAGATATAAATGAGGTGTTCCACTATTGTGAGGTGATCCATGAGTATGGATACATATTTTCCCTAAATAGAAGTCTTAAGGGGGAAGATGAATATTTTAATTATGATTTTCTTCCATATTCCATTATTGTATTGGAAATTTTTACATTATCACCTTTGATTTTTTCTTTTTTTCGTTAACATGGTGATATAAAAATATTCATGGCACAAAATATGAAATATGTCCCTTTATTTTATCCCCATTTAATCATTATACATCACTAAAATTAAATAATTATTAAAATAATTATTTGTAGTGAATACTATACAAATAATATTTCATTAATTTCAATTTTAATTTGAATCATATCTATGTCACAAACCACATCTTCACATTTTGTTGATAGGTCAACTTCGGAATATTTTAATCATCTCTTGATGCTCAATATCATGAATTTTTTCTTATTTAATTTCTAAATTAATGGATAGATGCTAAATAATTTGGTAGATTATGGATTTCATCTAGTCCTTTATTATATATTCATAAATCCTTTTAATATTTTCAAATTTTTTGTAACTATTAAAACTCATAATGAATTGATTAGCTTATCCGTTATAAATAGATAATCAACCACGTAAATTTCCTTACATGAAAGATAATATAATTTGAAACCCTGATTTCTTGGACAATTCCAACCATATCGTTGGGAATATATTCAAATACATCATTTTCAATATGTAAATTATGTTCATGGTATCGTTATATATATCTCACATCTCACTATATATATAATGATGTTCAGTTAATCATTTATAGGAAAAATGTTACCACTCCAGATCATGAGTTAGAACATATTTCTCTTCCTAATTTAATTTAAGAGAGGTATACAATTTTAAATTTTAAATTTTCATGAGGATGAAACCCAATACATTCCATACAGATTCACTATATATTACAAAACCATACCTAATGTAGGGTAATTATTATAAAGGTATGGTGATAAAAATTTTGATAAGGGCTTTAAATATGTCAAGATGTTTCAATTGTATCCTTCCAACCAATGAAAATTATGAATATTGGGTACTATGTCTGGTCTAATATATTTTCATAATGATAGCTATAATTGATGGATTTATTGGTATTACCTAACATGAGATTACATTACAAAATACTAATATTTTCTACAACCATATTTTTAATTAGATGAATTTTGAATATAGATTCACCTTTCTCATGTTTTTAAATAAAATTCGAAAGTGATATCCATAAACACCATTTCAAATGTAGTATATGAGAATATCATATATAAAGACTACCATGAATTAATGATGCTTTCCTATAAATAATCTATTCCTTGTATCTTAGAATTTTTTTACTACATTTTTTAAGTATAAAAGAAATCACTATGAATTTATAGTGTGTATACATTATACAGAATTGTTTTTTTCATATATTTTTCATCTAGACCATTGATTTATGATATATAATCAATATTCAATCTCATAGAAATACTGAGACCATATAATATCATGTAAAATGTAAAAAATAAATTATAGTCGATACTTTTTATTTATCATGAATTTTTTATGCTCATGATAATCAATGAAAATATGCATCGATGAATCCTTTTTCATGAAAGGATGAATAGTTCACCCCAAGATGAATCAAAAGATTATATTAATATCATATACATATTCATTGGATTTTTTATTCAATTCATTGAAATCCAAGTAAATTACTAAATATCAACCATTAAATATTTTAAATTAATATTTTATGATAAATATCATTTTTAGAATAATATATTACTTGATTATTAGTTTGATGGAGGATATACTAAGTAAATATTTATATAAAAGTATGAAAGAATCAATATAAATTATCTCTTTTATTTGTTCATTTAAAAGATCTAGATGATTTACATAACTATTTATTACATTCTATAGTTAATTTATAATTTAAAAAAACTATTATACACTATCTTACATACCATTCGGTATCTCTATGGGAATGTCATGGAATTTTCCTACACAGCCATTGTAAATTATATTTCTACTGGTTCTGAAAAAATAATAAAAAAAAATGTATATTTGGACTAATGAAAAACTTTATTTTATGAGATTGAAAGTGAAAAAATTTAAAAAATTTAATAGAATATTTTTTGAGTGTCTTACTCTAAGACATGTTAATTTTTTACTTGGATACCATCAATTTTTGTTCAGTTCCACTTATACAACATTTCCATAAAAATATGTTATTTTATGTAGGGTTTCATTATACTTTATAAAATATTTACCATTAATAACTACACACTTCTCTAATAAATTCTTCAATATCATAAGAAAAACATAAATATATTTCACATCCATTTCGTAATTTAAACAGTATATCACATAAATAATTTCAAAAAAGTAAAATTTAAAATTATAATTGTGTATATATTAGTAACTTAAAAAATTTATTTTTTATTATGTATTCAATGACTCTAATAACATATTCTGTAAAAAAATATTATATATCTAATATTTCATATCATTTGATAGGGAATTGGATAACAAAATTATGAGTGAGAAAAATTATAATTAAGGAAAAACTTATCGAAGAGTTATAAAGTACTAAATTATAGTAATGTGATCGAATATTTATCATGGAAGAATTCTCATATATATAAGGATAATAGAATCATAAGTAGTAATAAAATGTAATGATTGAACATCATAAAAAGGGATTTAAAACATTATATCATTAAAGGAACATTATGGATTCATAAATGATATTTTCATTAAAAATCTTCAGAGCATGTCTAATACTATTTTTTCAGCTAGGAGCTGAGAAATTATGATATTTTGACTCCAAAAAAATATCATTGTTGGTATTATTACAATATTCAATAAAATAATAACTGGAAAGGCTCAAAACTGTGAGACCACTAATGAATCAAGAATGTCTGTTTTACCCTAGGTGCAACATTATCTATCATGGTTCTAGGTGATGGGATTAATTTATATCATGGATGAAATAACTAAAAAATATATCAATATTTATTTAACTTTTTTTATTGAAATTACAAATATAAATTATCCGTTATTTGAAAAATAATATAGCCAAATAATAGGTTTTTTCTCATAATGGTGATATTTGAGAGGTGATCATGGAGAATAATTGGGGGACATCTACATCATGGATAGATCAAAGGAAATTAATAATATCTAACAACCATAGTGTTTTTGGATCTCACTAATGATAATGGAACATAACTTTTCTCTTCCAACCATTTATCGAAAATCGATGAATGGAATTTATTTTCAATGGTTTTTTTATCCATTTGATTATACCATGATTAATTTGAATAAATCAACTAATTTATTGATTTACGACATGATCATGTTGTGGGTTATGGATTATTCTATTGGTATTTAAGTAAAATATAATTATTACTTTATTTATTTTTCCTTAATCTATCATTATTTTTACCAAATTGTAGTTGTCTTTTCTTTTTATGTAAAACTTCTACATTTAGTTTATATGATCCAAACTCATGTTCCACGATCCATCTCTCATTCTAATTAGAGTATATACATGCTTTTAAGTGAATCCCCGTCTATACTTCACAATAAGCACACTCATTTTAAGGGAACTTCATGATTTTTTATGCAATTTAAATTATACTATATCCTAATTTTTAAACCACCATTTTCTTTATAAAATAATTATTTTTATTAAGAAAACCTTTTTGGATAAATTCAGGTTTTTATATAAATTGTTGACCTATTTTTTATTTTTAAAATATCTATAGTATTTTCCTTAAAACCGCACAAAAGTGCTTTAATGCTAATATTTCTCAATTACATTTATTATATGTCATTACTTCTATTGGACACCATTTACCATGTTATATTAAAATTTTACCCTATAAACGTCCATGTATGTTCTAATACTTTTCTTTCAAAGACACTTTCATGATACACCCATTGGTTATGATTTATGTCATGTTTGTGGTACCCAATTCATTCTGAGGGTTCCATTATGTTTTGTATGGTTGATTATGTTTAATTATTTATGTGGAAAGAATATTAATGTGGGAAGAATATTTATGTGGCAATAATATTCATGAAAATGTTGAGATGGTTGCACTAAGATAGCACTCCAATGCATTGGATAAAGTTAAGTCTCATGAGATCGATGTGAAACAGGATTGGCGGATAGCCTTGACCCGTACTAAAATGTGAAACGGGATTGGCGGTTAGCCTTGGCCCGTATGAAAGAAATATTTTAGGATTCTTCAAAATTTATATGATTCCATGTTTATATGATCACATGCTTATATGACACGATTTTATATGGTCCATGATTTAGATATCATTATGTCATGCCTCCTAACTCATGATCTTAAGACGTATCCTTATATTCTTTTCCTTACTAGGCTTTTCAGCTCATCCCTTTGTTCATGTGTTCCCCAGGGTACCCAATGCAGATGTAAAGGCTCAGAGGAATGTAGGATCTCATTATAGAGATTAAATAAATAAGTTCTTTTTAGCCCCATGATTTATTTTTTATGTACCTACTATTCTATGACACAAGACTTAAAGATCCTTGAATTGTACTCTGATGTATAATTATGTTTAAAATCATGAAATGTTATATATAAAAGGATTGGGTTGCTATAGTTTGTATCAAAGGATGTTCTATTTATTTTTGGTGATTAGGAATAGAGCACCATAGTGAGAACCTTAAGGATGAGACTAAGTATAAGAAATCATTATTAAATTTTTGTTAGTATTGAGTAAGTGGTTTATCAAGTAAATACATCCCTTTCTGGATATGAGCAGGTAGTGGCAACTCTAGAAATGATTGACTTGGGAGTGAAAACTCCAATAAGGAGTATCTGGATCGACCTGGGGCATCCTAGTACACGACAACGGGCCTTGTTGAACTCTTGGTTACGACACTCCCAGGGGATATGCTTTGGTTGATTCACGATATTATTACAAACCATTATTAAGGGACAAAAAAATACTATAGGAATATAAGTTATGAAAGAGATCGAGCATAACCTAGATATAAACCTAAGGAATCACAAGTTAGGATATACTTATTCTTTATATTTTTATACTTTTTTGTTCAATTTTTCTTTTTTATGCTTAATAGCTAAGTATTAAAGACCTATAAATATACATTATTTTTCTTAGTTAATGGAGGAAAATAAAATAACACATTCTAACAACTAATGTGAAAGGAAATGTGAATATTTCCTTAATGGTATGACTAATATGACAGAAGTTGGTGCTCAAAACATTATGAAAGTAATTTCTTAGCTGGATCAAGTTATGGATAATAACGTGAATCATGTGGAATGCCCTCCTCCTCCATGGAAGGAGAAAGTTGTTGTATAATTCTTCATGTGGAAAGGGACTCCCAAGTTTATCGGATATTCTGATCCCCTCCTTGCAGAAAAATGGATTAACTCCATTGAAAAGATATTTTCCATCCTCCAATTATCAGAAGAAGAGAAATTTGTACTAGCGGTCTATCATTTTGACGGGGTAGCTGATCAGTGGTGGAAACTGATCAAGAATACAAAGTCCCAAGAGGATATTAATTCCATTTATTGGGAGGAATTCAAGAGGATGTTTTCCCAAAAATATTTTCCTTGAACGCTCCATCTCAATATGGAAATAGAGTTCGTTGGATTCAAGTAGAAGGAAGATGATTCCATTAAGGCATATGAATCAAACTTTACAAGGATTTTAACGTACACCTCTGGCTTTGTCATGAACAATGAAATCAAGATGGATCACATATTTTTCAGTCTAAATCATTTTCTATGAAATATGGTGGTGATTCGAGACATCGACAGTTATGAGGATATTATTCGCTTTTCCCTCATGGTTGAAATGGATATTAGAGACTCTTAGTGTTATCGTGGGCCTAATAAAAAGAAGTGGAAAATGGAGAACAACATGGGTGGTTCATCAAAAATTTACCATGATTGAAAGAAGCCTGACTTTTAACCTTGAAAAATATTATAGAAGAAGCGTCCTGGTAACTGTTTGAAGGGAACCAAGAATTGATTCAAATGTGGAATGTTTGGTCATCTATCCAAGAACTATCGAAGAGATATGAAAAATCCTTCTAATTTTTAGGAAGAAAAAAAGTTTCAGATCAACACTCAACCAACAGTGCAGTTTTACAACTACAAGGAGTATGGGAATTATGTGAATAATTTACCTAATACGAGGGTTGTCAGAGTAAATACCCAACAACCTCTAAGGAAATAAGTAGGGGATTATTCTATCACTATTGCTGAGGTGTAGTCGGACAATGATGTGTTGATAGGTATTCTTTTTATTCATTCAATAATAGAGAATGTACTATTTCATTCTAGATCTATGCATTCATTCATATCTTGCATGTTTAGTAGAAATATTCCAACACCACTTCAAAATTTTGAGGAAAAGTTATCTATGAGAAAAAAATGGGGAAATCGTTTCATACATGGTTTATAACTCCTCCCCAGTTAACATCTGTGGACTGAACCTCCCATCAAATCTTGTCATACTTCCTTTAGTGGAGTTTTATGCTATCTTGGGCATGGATTGGCTATCTTTATACAAAGACAACATCAACTATTGGGAAAGGGAGATCAATTTTCACATCCCGAAGCATCCTCTGATTCTCTACAAGAGTAAGGAGGAAGATGAATCTCCTTTATAATCCTCATCTCAAGTACAGATATTGATTCCATATGAAAAGGCATGTATAGCTCAAATGATTGAGACAAATGAGAGAATCATGCTTGAAGACATGCTCATCGTGAGGGATTACACTGATGTATTCCCTGAAGAGTTGTCTAATCTTACTCATGACTGAGAGGTTGAGTTCTCAATTTAACTTGTTCCTGGATCTTTTCCTATATCAAAGATACATTACAAAATGTCCATCATAGAGCTGGATGAACTAAAAAAGATGTTACAGGATTATATGGAGAAGAGTTTTATACACCTAAGTGCTTTATCGTAAGGTTCTCCAGTCCTCTTTGACAAGAAGAAGGATGGATCAATGCACCTTTTTATTAATTATCATGAGATTAATAAAATCATTATAAAGAATAAGTATATCCTACCACAGATAGATGACTTGATCGATCATCATGGTGGGGCCAATTATTTCTCTAAGGTGGGCCTTCGGTCGAGATTTCACCAACTAAAGGTGAGGAAGGAATATATTCCCAAGATTTCTTTTCAAACGAGGTATGGACACTATATAAGGCACCAGCCTTAAACATTACTTAATCTTGAGTTATTAAAAGATTACACATTGAATATCTTTTCATGTATAGAGTTTAAGATAATTAGATCATAAAACATTCATTACATTCCACTTGTAAACAAGGTGGTTACAACAAAGACAATATTCAGTTTTCCCATCAAAGGAAACATATTTAAAACAAAACATGGATTCTTTCATTAAACTTTCTCGACACTATCATCACACCATGTACCTTTCCCCTGACCCGTGAAAAACATTTCAAAAACATGGGATGAGCATAAAAAGCTCAGTAAGGTATATAAAAATACAGAATGAAAACATTAGTCCATGTATACTTAAGAATCAATGAAATCATACTTTACTCATAAAACAATAGAACATTAACATACTTCATAAAATCCTGAATAACCCATAAAAATCATAAGACATAAAGGTAACTTGAGGCATTCATAACATTCTTACGTAGGGATTAACCCTCATGGTTACGTTTGGAATACCCATCACAGTATATTCCCTAAATCTCTTCGGAGAAACCTTAGCGTTTAACCCCTTCACGTTACCCAATGCATTGGAGAGCTATATCAGGCTCACATTCCCTTATTTTATCACGGAACCACACGTCTTCATAAATAATTCCCAAGAACAATAACATAATCGTATCACATAAAACATGCATAATGGAAATATAACATTTACACATTTCAATCACAAGATATCGATAACACATTGATTTAATAAAAACATTATCAAAACCATTTTCAATACCAAAAATAGAATAAAATTAAAACATGGTATTTATTTTTCATTTAAAAAAAGTTATGTCTTGTAGAGGAAGCCGATACTCAAATAATGGTCACGGCGGCGGAGACGTCATTGTCGCCGCATACGTAAGAAAAAAATATTCCCTTTTGTCATTTATTAAAAAGCTTCATATAAAAAGATTTTTTTTTTGAATAAACGTAAAATTAAAAGGGGTTTAGACACCATATAAAATAAAGTTGTGTATAAAACAAAATATGTTTCAATGAAAGGAGATTGAGACGAAGTTCCTTACCTCATGTCTGACTTGACTCGATCGTTCTTTAATCTCCTGAATAATAAACATGAGTTAATTTCTACTTCCTTAAGAACCTTTTTCAAGTTCATTATTCCTTTTATATCACTTATTACCATGTTATGAACACTATGTAATTATTTAAGTTAATAATGGTCATTTTTCGATCATTGGTACTTGATTCAAAAATAAACTCCTTATAATTACAAATTGTTCATGTGGTAAAACATCCATTATATCCAGAATTATATTCATGATGTAGATATCATATATATCATATATATCTTGTATATACATGCATTTATAAAATTACATAACATTTAGAGGTAAGAAATGAAATGCACCGTTTATGGAGACGGTAAGCCGTACGTACGAATGAATGCTACTTTCTTTTCTATTTCATATTTAATGGAATTAAATCATAATGATATAAAGGTATATTGTAATTCCAGTATAATATCATATATAATATCATTAAATCCATCCTTTATACATCTCACATATGGCATTAACGAATCAAATCACTTTGAGGGGGCGGTAGTCCGCACTTCCTAAAATGAAGATATTTTGTTTACCCATAATGGAAACCATAAAATAATTCCATAAATGAAAAATACAGAAGCATAAGGAAAAAATAAACATAATATATATAATATATAAATATAGTGACATCTTAATGTCCATCTTTAAAGGTGTTAAAAGAAGATTTAACAATCATCGTTTCGTGAGGCAGAATTTCGCCAACCACAGAAACAGTATGTTCTTTAACCATTAAACGGAGGTGTGTGTATGTGTAGCTCAAATACATCTTATAAAAACATCCTATTATACTTAATATACTGTTTTTGTTAAAAAATAAAGTAATAAAAAGAGTTTAGGGGGTTGGAAAAGCAAAATAAAACAAAATAACATTAGAGAAGACTTTACCTTTAAATCGGGTAACACTTCTTGGTTTGAACCAAATAGGTTTCTTGAAGAGATTTATGCCTACAGTAAGGCTTATATAATGAATAGAGGGATTTTTAGAGATAAAATTATTAGATATTGTCCGATACAATGTCTTGAGAGGTGTGGGTAAGGAGTTAGAGGTGGGGGCCTTTTATAAGAGGGAGGAGGGGCACTATTGGAATATCAAGAAATGTTAATTTATATTAGAATGTGTTTCGTATTTTAAAGGTCTCAAATAGATATATTTATAGGATAAGGTGATAAGGGTTCAAAATATACTCATAAAATAGGTTTTTTGCATGTTTAAGTCTTAGATATTACATTATATTTTCATTTTATTTAAATTGTTCATTAATGAGGTTATCGTTGCATCATCATGGTGTCATAAAAATTAATTAATTTAGTGTCTAAAAATTATAAAAAGAATACTATTATGTAGGAAATATTTTTAGCTTTCCATTGACTATTTATAGTCCAATATATCATTTATGGAGATAAAATTAAAATTGTTTTACTTAGGTTTTACATACTTTTGTGATATTCTCCTTTCTGTAAAAATAAAATGATAAAGTGTCACTATCACCCAAAAGTGATTCCATGGGGTCCCTAAGTTTGGAAAAAGGCATCCCATGGTCGGCCATGAAACCACCAGTAGAATTAGGACACATTTTGGGGTCATTTGTTATTATTATGACATTATTTTATTACCCTTAACTACCCGATTACTAATTAATCATGATAATTAAAGATAATTACTGTCGTTACTATTCATAATGTCCAAGAACAGAATAGTCTTAATTACATAATTTTTACCTTAAGATTCCAAATATGGAATCCATTTTACCAAATTCCAAAAAAATAAAGTGCAATAATTAATTTAAAAATAATTCTCGTTGTCAAAACAAATAGCAGGTTGTTTTGAAACAATTTCTATCAAGAGTTTGGCACTTCTGTATGCCCAATTCCAAAGTGAAACTAATTATAATTACCACCATTAAATTAATTAGTAAAAATGTATTCTAATAAAACTTTAAAACCAATTATAATGATAATCTAAACATTTAATTAAATTATATGAAAAAGTAGTTTTGAATTAAAATGTAGTATTTTTCACTATTTATTAAAAAATGACCATTGTCAGAAAAATAATAAAAATTTATCCAAAGTAAATTTCAATGTCCCAATACTAAATAATAAGTTTATTTTGAAAAAATATAGCTTATAAAATTGTCAAAATATAAATTTAAAAAAGGTTCTCCATCAAATGGTGGTAAAATAATTTTTTAGAAATATTAGAGAATTCTATGCTTAAGATTGGATTTATTTTCATTTTAAGACTCCTAAAACACTATATAATTCATAAATAGACATAGATAAGAAAATATATTTTTCATTACTTACTTGGGATGTTACGTACTATGATTTCATAGTGATTCCATTTGAACACACTAATGATCCTGCAATTTTCATGTATTTAATGAATAGAGTTTTTAGATATTACCTCGACAAATTTATGGCAGTTTTTATTAATGATATTCAGATATACTCCAAGATAAAGTAGGAACATGAGGATCATTAAAATAATATGTTAAAGACTTTGCAAAGGGAGAGTTTGTATGAAAATTAAATTAAATCTGAGTTCTGGTTTGAGGAAGTATCATTCTTAGGCAATCTTATCATGAGAAAAGGGATTTTCTTGGACCCTTCCAAGACGAATGCAATTGAAGAGTTTCCCAGGACAACTTCTGTAATGGAGATCCATTTATTTTTTGGTCTATTTGGGTATTATCGACGATTTGTGAAGAAAGTTTCATGATTTTCAAACCCAATGACAATGAAAACATGGAATAGAGTAATGTTTTTCTAGACACAATAATGTGAAGAGTGTTTCAAGGAGTTGAAAAAGAGGCTTATCACTACACCCATACTCACACTCCCTACAAGTGGATAACTCTTTGTGGTGTATATTTATGTTTCAAAGAAGGTATTAGGATATGTACTGATGAAAATTTATAAAGTGATATCCTAGGCCTCAAGGCCACTAAAAATCCATGAGTGAAACTATCCTACGGATGATCTGTAGTTGGGGGATATGATCCTTTCATTGAAAATCTGGTTGCATTATCTCTATGTGTGGAAGTTTGAGATATATGTTGACCACCAGAGTCCCAAATATTTATTTAGACAAAAAGAGATTAATATGCACTAGCGGAGATGGATAGAGCTCGTCAAGGATTATGATTTTTCAATCAACAACCATCCCAGTAAGGCATACAAGGTGGTAGAAGCTCTAAGAATAAAGGATCATGCATCTTTATCAATGATGAGAATTGAAAAGGATATGATCTACTAATATTTTCATAAGGTGAACAAGGGAATCATTATGGGAGGAACATTATCAATCCTTTCGCAAATGATTGCTCAACCATACCTCTTGGAGGAAATAAAGGGTGCTCAAAGAAAAGATGTGGAAATTCAGAAAAGGGTAAAAAAAAATTAAGAATGAGTAATCCTATAATTTCAAAATTGATGTGGAAGGACGTATAATATATGGGTCATGATTATGTGTACCAACCGATCCAGATATAAAGAAGGAGTTATTGAATAATGCACATATCTTGACCTTGTCTATCCACCCAGGGAGCACAAAGCTGTATCAAGATCTCTGAGAAAACATTTGGTGGGACAATATGAAAATGGAGATTGTTGAATTTACATAAAAGTGTCTGGTATGTCAGCAAGTGAAGGCTAATAGACAAAATACTAAGGGTATGATTCAACCACTACCCATACCAGTATGGAAGTGAGAAAACTTTACCATGGACTTTGTCACCCGACTTCCAAGGACATCCAGAGGAAACAATGCTATATGGGTCATTGTGGATCATCTTACAAAGTCAAATCACTTTATCGTGATTCAAGAGGACTTCTAATTGTATCAACATTCAAGGATTTACATCAAATAATTGATAAGGCTGCATGGAGTACCATTGTCTATTGTATTTGTTTGTGATCTAATATTCACCTTGATGTTTTGGAAAAGTCTCCAACAACCTCTAAGTACTGAACTGGACTTCAGTACGGCCTATCATCCTCAAAATGATGGCCAATTTGAGCGGACTATTTAGACACTGGAAGACATGTTGAGATCATGTTCTATTGATTCCAAAGGAGGATGGTACCAATATCGTCCACTGGTTGAATTATCCTATAATAATAGTTTACACTTGAGCATATGAATGGCACCATATTAATCCATTTATGGGAAAAGGTGAAGAACATTGATGTGCTGGGATGAAGTCAGTGAGCAAAAACTGGTAGGACCTAAAATGGTTGAATAAATGGTGGAGATTGTCAAAACCATTTTTCAACATATTAAGGTAGCCCAATGTCAAAAAAAAGATTTATGTAGATAACTGTCGATGAGACCTTGAGTTCAAAGTCAGAGACATGGTATTCCTATGCATATCTCTATGGAAGAAAGTCATGTGGGTTGTAAATAATTGGAAGTTAAATCCCATGTACATAGGCCCCTTTGATATCCTTGATTGAGTCGGAGATGTGTCCCATATACTGGAACTTCCACCTACCAGGTCGGAAGTACATAATCTCTTTATTGTATCCCTCTTAATGAAGTACATACCAGACCATTCACATGTACTCTCTTTAGAGGTGGTACAGTTGGAGGATGATCTTTATTATGGGGAGAATCCAGTGAAGATATTGGATCATAGAGACAAAGTTCTATATAATAAGACAACTCATCTAGTCATGGTACTATGAAGAAACCTTAAGTATCAAGAGGAAACATGGGAACTGGAGGAAGCAATGACAGAAAAGTACCCACACCTGTTTTTGTTTTAGAATGTAAAACTAAATTTCTTGGGTGAAATTTCATAAGGGGGGATGAATGTAACAACCCAAAGTTTTTCAACGGAAATTATCTTCTTATAAATAAGTCATAATATCTCATGAAAACACAACATAATGAACTAGTAAGTGCTAAGTGACCTTTAAACCTTTGTTTTTCACTTCTTTATTTGAAATTTCAAAAATTTGACATACACGGTTGCAATTAGTAAGTTATTGCAAGTTCGATAAGAAAAACATAAATTTTTGGTGAATAGTAACCTACCATTATTAATAGTAACATACCATTATTAATAGTGATATACCCTAATGAATAGTAACTTTACTTATGATATTATAATAATAATATTCATGTTGAAAATATGATATACATATATTTTAGATTAATTAAAAAAATGTTTTAAAACTGGTTTTCGATAATATATTATGATTTTAATTAAATGTCAAAGTAATCGTATTTCAATAATTATTTTTGAAAAATGGACTTCAGTTTTGGTTTCTACACATTGAAAATGGTTAGGGTGAATATTTTTGATTTTTCTGAAATACAAGATTTTTTATTAATGTTAAAATGCGATAATTTAAGATAAATGCTAAATAAGAGATTTATTGAGTCATTGATGATGTTATACTGATGTAAAACCAATTGGTTCTGGATCACATGATAAAATTACTATTATTGGTCATGGAATACTCACTATTCCTTGTCTTGTGGGGAAATAATAAATTAAGGAATTTTATATTGAGAAATCCCTTCTCTCCTCCAGTATAAAAACCCCCCTTCACTCCCTCTTCACTTCACTCCTCTCAGGCCTTGCACCTTGCATATATTCTACCTAAATCTCTCCCCAAGAACCTCCCCCACTTCCAAAAGATCCTAGCCTCTTCCAAATACCGAAACCTCTCCCCTTAATAGGTTCTCAAAGGAGGAAGTCTCAAGATGTTAATTCCTATTTTAAATTCTTTCATTTCTTTTAAGTTCGTTACTTTTTGTTTCTTTCCTCACCTCCCTTCACAATAATAGTATGATAAATCTAGTAAAATACATGTACTGTAATGTTTTCATTCTGATGGAATATTTCATTATCATCTCTTTTTTCCCCACCCTTTATTTGAACAAAATGAAAGCATCGTTTGAGATGTGTTTATTTAGCACATTCAAGGACAACGGTTTATCAATTTCTATTATAATCATTAATTCTAGTCCTGAAATCATTTGTGTTATGGTTGAAATAGATTATTATATATTTAATATATCCTATTTTTAGTTCTTTAATCATTTTTGATAAATGAATTTAATTTATGAATAAAAATATTTTCTTTGTAATCAAATCCACTAATTAACACAAATGGTTGTCACTATGGTTTTATATAATAGTTCGACATCAATCTAAGTAACCAAATTAATTTTAAAACTGTGTAATCTCCTGGATGTTCACTAATAGAATATAACTTCCTTTATAGACAACCACTTACATCTTTCATGTTTATCTGAACTTGAATATAAGTGAACTGATCGTTAAAGCCATGTAAACAAACGATCCCAAACAATGAAATTGAACCTTTTAACAAATCAAAAAGACCATGAAAGAACTAAAAAGGGTTATAATAAATCCATTAAATATATAATAGGTTCTTTAATTATGAATTAATAAGCCTAATTTGTTTATTTAGATCTCTAAAAACAAGTGTATAACACCAATGGATTTAAGGTAAGGGATCCTCTCTATCTCACTCTTAATCAATATTTTCCTTTATGCTATACCTTTTTATGTGTAATAGAAAATTATGGGGTATATTTACACACCTACCACATACTGACCTATTGATTTCTAAGTGACTATAAACCCTTTTTCTCTCTCAAAAATCCCTCTTAGTTACACCTGATACTTTGTCGATAAACCATAATGAATTCTACATGAACTTCCTTTATTTCTTCGAGTTAGTCTTTCTTTCTTTTTACCAAATTTTAGTTGTCTTTTCTTTTTATGTAAAACATTTACATTATGTTTATATGCTCTAATAACTTGTTCCAGGACCCATCTATCATTATCTTCCATGGATATACATTCTTTTAAGTGAATCCCTCCTCGATACTTCCCAATGAGCACAATCATTTTAAGGCAGCTTCCTAAATTTTTACCCAATTTCAAGTGTACTCTATCATATGTTTTAAGCCACCATTTTCATTATAAAATAATAATTTTTTATTAAGAAAAAAATCTTAGTTAAATTATAGTTTTTATATAAATGATTTCTCTATTTTTTTAATTTTAAATCTCTATTGTATTTTCCATAAAACCGCACAAAAATGTTCTAATGCTAATGTTTCTCAATTACATTTATTATATTTTTTCACTTATATTTGAAACCATATACCTTTTTATATACCTGTTTTACCCTATAAACGTCCATGTGTGTTCTAATAATTTTCTTTCATGGAATCATTCATGATACTCCCCTTGGTTATGATTTATGTCATGTTTGTGGTACCCAATTCTTTCTATGGGTACAGTTATGGTTTTTATAGTTGATTACGTATTATTATATGTGTGGAAAGAATATTTATGTGGTAATAATATTTATGTGGAAAGAATATTCAAGAAAATTTTGAGATGGACATGCCTAGATATCACTCCAATGCATTGGGTAAAGGTAAGTCTCATGAGATGCGATGTGAAACAGGATTGGAAGATAGCCTTAACCCTTACTAAAATGGGAAACGAGATTGGTGGTTATCCATGACCTATACCAAACAAATATTTTATGATTCTGCCACATTTATATGATTCCATTTTTATATTATCAAATTATAATATGATACGATTATATATGTTCCATGCCTTAGATATCATTATGCCATGCCTCTTAACTCATGTGATTAAGATTTATCCTTATTATCGTTACCTTACTGGGATTTTTAGCTAATCCCTTTGTTCACGTGCTCCCCGGGGTACCCTCTACAGATTTAAGGGCTCAATGGAAGTTAGGAGCTCATTATGGAGATTAATTAAATAAATTATTTAGCCCCGTCTTTTATTTTTTATATACCTAGTCTTACAAGACACAGGACTTAACTATCCTTGTCTTGTGCTCTGATGTATAAGTATGCTTAAAATCATGAAATGTTATATGTAAATGGATTGGGTCTCTAAATGAAACAAAACTAAAATACCCCAATTCGGTTGGTTTTCATGATTATCACACATAGTTAAAAACCATGCCAAGACCATGAAATTACCCATTATCACAATCTTTAAGGGATGTGAACAATGGTTTCCCACATATTTTTACTATTATTAAACCATGCGATCCCATTATTTCTATGTTTCACACATTTTTTAACTATTTTCAAGCTATTATCAAACCATGCATGGGCCCAAAAATTGTCAAAACTCTTGATAAACTTCATAAACCACCTTATAATAGGTCTAATAAAAGGATAAACAATTCAACCATTGAAATAACTTTAAAAATTGTAATTAAATATTTAATCCAATAAATGGGAAGTAGAACTGAATTTAATTTCTTAGAGTAATGGGAATATAATTTGAGTGTAGATAAGAAGGGAACAATGAAATGTAGTTTAAGAGGAAAAATGAAATGATCAGTTATATAAATGCATAATAATAGTGTTGCCTAAGGGAATTGTTAATTTTTGAGTGATTTAAATGTGAAATGTAGTGGAATTATGAAAATTTATGTCCTCTATGGAAATATGTATAAGGGAACCCGAAATGTTATATGAGTTATGGTTTTCCCAATGATCATCAAGTGACTATGAATGTCATCTGAAAGGTATGGGTTTTTTATCAAAATTATATATGTTAAAAGTATAAATTATTATTAAATTGAGGATATTGAATATTAATAAATTATTCATATTTTATATTTTATGAAAGATGTATTAGGGAATAATATGAGAATTTCTAAAGAATGGTTTGATAAGTAAGTGGGATGGATGACGTGTTTATGTAGATTCATTAATTAATTATGTTATATTAGTGTTATGGTAATGATTTAATGGTTATAAAAATCATGAGACATCCAATTATTCTTACACATTACTTTTTCTTTAATCATTTGAAATCATATTATTAATAGTACTATTAAATATCAAATGTGATTAATTTGTATGGTGATATTTTTGAATAATAACAGATTAAGGTATATGATAAATCGTAATATTTTTCTTATGTTGAGTTACTAATTATTGTTTGTATAAATAGATGAATTACATTATATGTAATGGAATACTTGGTGTTGGATTTTTATTTGATTAAAAATGTATAGGTAATCAATGATGGTGTTTAATTAATTTTTAGATATATAGAAAATATTCAATTTATTTGAATATATATGATGAATAAGAATTTCGAAAATTATGGGAGTATATTTATTTTCATGTGAGGATAACATATATGTTATGAATATTATCATGGGTTAAAGAGTAAAGGTTGATCATAAGTTCAAAGGATTAAAAAAGATTTTTAGTGTTTTATGATATTGGATTTGGATACTGTATTGAATCTTAAATACCATTTGGGAATGATATATGATTTTTTGATAAGTAAATTATTGGAAACTAGATTTTGGGATACAAATAATATTGATGGTTGAAAAGTGATTCATTTATAAAGTTATATTTTCAACGATTTTATAATCGCAATATGGATTGTGTTTATAGTTAGTATATAAATTGTGTTTATGATATTCTGGTGATATTCAATACATTAAAATATTATATATAAGTTTATCATGATAATTGATATTTTGCATACGTTTAATTATATTGAGCTATATTTGACCCTTATTTTTATCATATAATTAATCATAAATGGATATTTTGAATAATCCAATTAACTGTTTTCCTAAACTATAATTTGAAGGGTTAGATATTCCAATTGAGATTAAAAAAATTAATTAATTGTGATATTACTTGATTAATTATGTCTTTATATGTTAGTGTTTTTTTTCACCTTTGGGGATTATTAGTTTTGAGAAATATCATGTACTACCAATTTTTTTGGTTAATTCTGAAACATAAGAATAATTTATTGATATAAATTTTTATCAATTAGATGGTTATATAATTTCATCAGAGCTGAATATTTTTCTTGGATATTCGTATTTTGGAGAAACATAATATATTGTCTTGGAAATTGATTGTATAACAAAATTATACTTTTCATAAGAGTATATTTCTGTATGTTCTTCGTTTAAATGGAAATGGAATGGCACAATTTTAAGAAAAGTATATTAAGAAAAAAATGCAATATAACCTTCAATTATGATTAATTTATGTTCTATTAACCCCTTATTTATTCATGGTTTTTTTTGTTTATATTTTACTAAACATGCCCTCTTTTACTCTATATTATAACACTTGAAATGTTTTCTCTTTTATTTACATATCATCAATTCCCACTGATATTCACATAATTGGAAACCTATTTTTGTAAAGGATTTCATCCTTTTGTATACATATCTTAAGAAGAGTATTAATGAACCATTTTTATGATCTGAGTTTTCAATAAAATATTTTCCAAATATCAAATCCTTGATTAAAAAGAACAAGTTAAAATTTTTAGGTTTTATTTTATTTAAGGGTGGAAGGTTAATTTAACAACCAGTGGTTCTAAAAGAACATTATGTTTAATACAATACAAGATATGAAACACCAATCTTAAAAAATATGAAATATTTTAGTTTAAAAATAACTATTAAAAAATATATATTATATTTTCAAGTATGAATGATATGTAATGTTTTAAAATATATATAAAAATATTCTAATAAATATATATTTATTTAGTAATTCTTCTGAAATATGTCATAAATTTTTTATAAATGTTATATTATACATAAAAATATATATTTCTTCAAGAAAAGTATTTTTTATTGTTTTTATTTGATAAAATATTACATTTAAATTTTTAAATTTTTAAATTTTATATTACATAATATTAAAAAAATTTAAATCAGTATATCCAAATTAGATTAGGTTGATTTTTTAGGATTTCTCAGAAACGATTTTTTTTCTAGTGGATAATATAAAATATTTATTTTTAATGAAAACAATATCATGTTTAAAGAATGTAGAAAAATAATTTTTTTTAAAATTAATTAAATGTAAAATTATTTATCATATATTTAAAATCGAAAAATTTTGTATATTGGAATCAATTTTTTTGAATTTGGTATAAAAACTATTTTAATATTTTGAAAATAATATTTCTAAAAAAATTGGTTTTTATGTGTTGATTTTGTTTTGATCTTAATAAATAAAAATTATAAATATTATTAAGTTAATTTAATAAAATTTATATATTATATTTTCTTCAAAATGATTTTACATTCATTTATTATTATTTTCTTGTGATACACAAAAATTATTTTTTAAACATAAACTAGTATTTTTAAAAATATCAGGTTTTATTAATTTTACCAACCTATATTAAAATTAATATCTAACTCATATATGTATTTAATTTTATAAAATTTATTACATTTTCATAATATGGAGGTTCAAATTTCTTAAATAGAAAAATTTTATTTATTATCAATAATAATAGTATATGTGGTGAAATTTATCCCATTGGTAAACAAATCAGTATACACATGGTTAGAAATATGTGATAAGGCCATAATTTTTTATCCAAATCATTATTAGAGAATTTAAATTCGACCCTTATCTCAATTTTAATAAAAATATTCTGTTTAAGTGAAACTTATGCATATAAATTTTCTTTATAGTATACAATGCAAGGAAGGATACCAATTGTCTCCCTCTTAGTTGTAAATATCTGTTATGATTAAAGAGAGGGAAAAATAATGGTTTAAATTAAAATAGGTTCCTAGGATAAAATTAATGATATTATATTTATTATAGATGTATACTTATAATTTTTGGTAATTATATAATGTCATTAAATTATTTTGCAACAATGATCCATAATTTATCGCCTTAGTGAGGAAATATTAAAATGATTTAAAAATTTTAAATACTATATAATTCCGGTGGTATAATGTGTTCATGTTTTTTGTATCTAAATATGACTCATTAGTGCTATGATAAAGAATTATTTTTGAATTCCCATTTTTCATGACGTATATAAGGTCATTAAATGTGAATCGTGTTTCAAATGACTATAATGAAATTTTATAATACATAATATTTTATTAAATGATAAAAACATAAATAAATATATCACAGATTCATATAATTTCAATGCATGTGGTTTTAAAAATTAACCATGTTTTATTTTTATTTCGTAATAAATTTATCAGTAAAAATATTTACACATATATGGTAGAAAATTTTATTATTATGATAATTGTCAAAATTATTAATGAAGGATAGAAATTTGATAATATAAATTTTTTATCCAAACATTTATTAATTTTTTTGTTTGAGGGGATTTCCATCTATCCTCATTGTACATAATAATATTATCAATTTCTATACATTTTAAAAGAATAAATAATTTATTTTAATTTAACATTTTAATAAATTCCAAGGGTTCCCCTCCCATCAATAAAAAAGGGCCCACATTGTTTCTCTTGAAAATATATATATATCTATCTATCTTGAAATATTATATGAATTTAACTTATCAATTACCCTATTATAATCATGGTGGGTTTTTTTCAACTCAAAAGGTCAACCTTAAATCCCTTCTTTGGATATCTAATGAAACTATTTCAATGACAGTTTAATAACCATATAAAAACACTTTCTTTTTATTTATTATTTAAAATACTATAAATATATTTTGTTCATAAAATATTAATAAAATTTATATCCTAAATAAAAAAATTATTTATATTTTTTTATTTCTTTATTCACTATATTTCCATCAAATGTGAACTGAATGTTTCTCGTATGCATTTATACGATTTACCATCTTAATGTAGAGAAAAAATTAACTTCTCAACTTCATTATTACTGGATTAATATTTTGTTTGTTTTAATAATTATCTATTATAATAATTACATATTTAATCTTTTGGAATTATAATATCATATCTACATTCTTACCTTCCAATCTAATAGAAAACCATAATGTCTATCATGTGTATGTGTGGACTACCACCTCCACGATGAGGTTTGATTAGTATTTAATTTTTGGTTTACATTGGATGTAACATTGATAGATTAAATGAATATTAAATATATATATATATATATATTAATTAATCTATAATTTTCTTTCTTATCTATCATTTTTTCATTTAATCGAATAAAAAACTGAAAACAATGTTCATGCCGATGTATAACCAACCATCTCCATGAATGGTGTAGTTTATAAATATAAATGAATATAATTATGTTTATAATTAAAAGATAGGATATTTATATAATTATTAACTATATAGATATAAAATATCAATGATCAACTTACAAGGGAAATAACTAAAAAACTAGAAAATATATAAAAAATGATACATATATCTCCCATAATAGATATTTTAATAAAAAATGTGTTAACAAAATAATGATATAATTTTAATGGTAGATCATATAGGGAATGATATATATGAGTATTGATTTTTAAAATTTTTATAATAAATATCAATTTATTGTTCATGATATTCCAATATGTAAGAATGAATTGGCACATATAGTAAGATATTTTAATCACACTTTTCTTTACATGGGACACATGCAATATTAAAAACATTTTTCATTTTTAGGTGTTTATAATGACCAATAATTTCATTTAGGAAACATTTTCTACTTGATACGGTGGTTTCCATCTCCATAAATGGCAATTTATTTTGTTGGTTTTATAATTACAATGTTAGCAAAATGGTAAAAAAAATTATGTTATAATTTTATTATTTACCAAAATTGATTTTGATTAAGATTCCAATGATTAATTATTATTATATATATCTCATAATACTAATATGATTTACTTTAATCAGGTTAATTATTTATAATACATGTTTTATTTTAATTTCACTCATCTTAAGTACTCTTGATATTGAAAATGTGTTTTTAATGGAAATCGACATTATTTTTCCCTATTGTGGTAAACCCTTTTTCATAGTCAATGACTTATAAGGATGTTTTGAATAAGTATTATTCAATTATATTATGACAGTTTAATATTAATATCACCACTATTTTAATATTTTATAAAAGAAAAAAATTAATCGTGTTAACATTTTCAAAATGTGGTATTTTTTACCTTTTTTTCAATATTGTGGAAGTAATTTTTTATTTCAACCTATAAAATATGAAATGAATTCCCCACAATCATGAAATATCAATATATTTATGTTTCCATTATATATTTTCTAGTTTATTTGAAGACAGTGTGATTTCCATTGGTATTGGGAAATTTTTATTTCTAAATATGGTAATTTCAAAGTGAAAAGTGTATTCTTCTCATGAAATGTTCCAATTTATGTTTCAAAACAAAATTCCATCTAAGATGAATTATTTAATATTAATGATGAATTATTAGATATGTGATTCATTGATACCTTTATTTCTCATTATCTAGTTGGTTGATGTTTATTTTGATTGTATTTATTTAACTCCAATTTAATATACATGGTTTTTTTATTAGTGAATTGAAGAAAGGTTTTTGTAACTTATTTTCTATATAAATGTTTTACTGTGATGATATAATGATAGTTATACGATTAAATAGATCAAATATGTATGGTATCTTTTATTTTATGGTGGTGTTTTTTATAATAAAGGATGGTGGTTACAATATAACCAAGGTTAATTGTTACATTATAACTAAAATGGCGGTTACAATATAATCATGTATGGGTGGAACCTATATCTCCATCCAATTCATTTAGTACAGATTGATATCTTGTGAAATAAACCAGATTGGAATTAGATGTGAACAAATAATGTCACGAAATGTTTCCATATATTTAAATGTTATTAGATATCCATGAATACTCTGATGGTTTGGGGTGTGAATGCCTTCAACAATGATAAACGTTTTTGTACAATATTACAAATTAATGAATGAATGTCTATGATTACATGTATTCCACATACATTTGACTTATTATAATTTTATTCTCTTGTAGATCTTATTCTTCTATACCATTATGATTTACTTCTTATTAACTACCATTATTTATTACATGAATCGATACTATGAAAAATGAAATTTCATGGAATGATTTTCAAATGATATGAATCATTTCTTATAAACATATTTTCATATTATGCTCAAGTTATCATGGATATATCCCTATTTTAACCTTATTAAGAATATTATATCACTCATTCTTATTCTACCTTTACCCATGTTATGATTAATTATAATATGAATAATATATATAAGAATGGATAATGTTACGAATAATATAGTGGGAGATGTTGTAGAACTTTTATAAATAGGTTTTTTATGTTTCCATGTTTCCAAATAAAATTTTTATATATTATTCTAGTATGAATAAGTTTTTTTAGGTATTGTTTATTGATATAATAATATAATTTATATATTTTTTAAAATTATTTGATGTTATTATTATGTTGGATCCTTAGTATTTTCCGTTCCATAGATTTTCCTCAGATTGAGTTTTTTTCTATCACCCAGTGAGATCTGGTGGGGGATCCTCTATTGTATCTGCTTCATTGTGTAGGTTTCATGGTATCAAAATAACCTCCTTGAACAGGGCATCAATACCGTATCTATCAAGTTGATCCTATATTTTTGTCATTGTTTCTAGTGGTCCTTGGTGTTCTCCTCTACATGAATGATAAGAAAATTGTAGTTCTAGTGGGTATATATTTTTTGAGTTCCAATCCGGATTACCTATTAGATTAGTTCCATTAGTTACATCATGGCTCATGGAGTGGGTCCTCTCGGATGAGTGGAACCATTAATCCTCATGATGAATCATTTTTATAGATGTTTGGTTGATACTACATTATGAATTTGAGTATATTATGACTTTGTATGGGTTTTTATTATCGTTAAGTCTTTTATTTTAACTGATAAACAAGTACATTTATGAGATGTCTAATCATTATGATTTAGGTTTAGTGATTTAGAGTTGACCTAATAGGTATTGTTATACAAACCCATACATGGGATCTACCCACACATGTGATTTATTGTGCAGTTGATATTCCTTTTGAATTAGTTCTCGGAGGATCCAAAGTAGAATGTGTGTTCCGATGAAGTTTTTTTTATACAGCAAGCTTGCTCTGCGATTCATTTGATGGTGCGGTAGAAGATGACTGGTGTTCTAATGCGTTGGTGTTTTACGGTGATGAGGATGAACTCCGGCAGTCAGTCGGCGATTGGTGGCACAATAGGTTGGAAATGATGATGACAGTGATAGGATGAATCTGACGACGGTGGGTCTCATGATGATGGAAGGCGCAATGGTGTGACTTCGGCTGAAGGGCTCATTGAAATTTGTGTGTGTTTGAAATTTAAACATTGTTTGGCTTCTTGAATCTGTATCCTACGTAGGATTTGGTTACCACTCACCAATAAAGCGGTCATTTTAAAATCAAAAAAAGAAACTTTTCAAGTCAAAGTAGAAGGTGGATAGTTTTTTGTTACACAAAATGAGGCTCATACAAGATTCCATTTGATAGTAGTATCCACCTTAAATATAAGAATGAATTTTATTCAGTTATGGTGGTCTTTTATTTGTCTGATAACTTTTATATTGATTTTTATTTATCTGAATAAGGGATATAAATGTTTTCATTCATTTCGTATGAATTTACATTATATTTCTTATTGTTTGGGCTTGGATAGGTGTGTATGTGTAAACGTATATTAGAATAATTTATCCCATATTTATGGTATGACTACGTAGTACATGTTTCCATCCTCTAACCTATTGGATGTAGGATTTGGGTTTCCATTCTAGGATTACCATTGGTAGGGCGACCCTCAGAGGGTTGGGTCGTGATAATGAAACATATATTTTGTGATATTTACATGTTAATTTATCATAAGTCATTGAACAATGTACTTTTAATACATAATTAAATGAAAATGATTCACAATATTTCATATTGAAATAAGGATAGTATGACATAACATCATAGTGTTGGTCTCACTACCTATTTTCCACAACATAGTGGAGTTGACATCACAACCTTATTCCCATAGAGGTAAGATAATAAATACCATTTACAATATTTATATCAAGATAAATAGAATCATAGACATTGAAATTATTAGTGATAAAGGTCCCAAAACATCTATAACTATCCATACATGATCCATAAGAACTTAAAATCAATTATACATTCATCCTATATTAGTTAACAATGGAAATAAATGGGTTTCATGAAATCATTCAAAAAACATCTTCAAAAAACATCTTGAAAAAGATGTTGGAGAATGGAATTTCTCCATTGATTCCCAATAATCATTAAAGGGTGTTGAAATTTATAAAAAAACTATTATATAATAATTAAAAATAATCTTCAATAATCCATGAGACTATATATATTTATTCTGTGAACATTTTAGTAGAAAAAAAATAGAATAATGAGATTTTTATTTTCATTGAATGGTACTAGAATCATATAAAACATTTTTAATGAAAAATAAGATTTATGATAACATTAAAATGTGATCAAATGAAAATAATTATTAAAATAGACCATTCACACTGTGTTAATTAATTTTAAATTTTATACACATAGATAAAGTTAAAATTATTTCTTCATTAAACCCTTATAAAATTAAATAATGTTAGTTTAAAATGACCATAGAATGTAATTTAATTTTATAGAATTCAATTCTTGGAACAATATATCTAATATATATTTAGAGTGATATGATTTGTAAAAAATACATAAAATCATTTTACCCAATTATATTATATTAATCCACTAATGGTTTCTAAAATCACAAACCCACATGAAATAATGTATATGATATGAAAAATATATTAAAAGGATTATAAATATATTTATGATATAATATGTCAAAGTTAAAGAATATAAAAGAAAATTATTACTGGTTCATAACATGAAACATGTCATAGAGAAGTCAATTTGAGATGAAAACATCATACCCCATGTTCTAACATTCATTGTTCATGTGTCAAAAATCCAAAATAAAAAACAAATTATTCAAAAAATTATTTTAAAACAATTTCAGGAATATAATATTTTTATGTTCTATTTAGTATCATATTTCATTCATTTATGGTGTAGTCTTTTCTCTCCTCAACTACATGTCCTTATTAACTCAATTCCATCAAAAATACATTGATAAGATCATTATAGTTATATGTGTTATATAATTGATTAATAATCTATACAATATAGAGTATCATATCCATTATAAATCAATAATAAAGAATTATATATCATAATAAATTGTTAAAAAAATTAAAATTTGGAAAATTATCTCAGTATACTTGTTTTAGGCGACAAAATATAAATTGGTCATTTATTTAGTATTATTAATAGAATATAAATTAAACCATTCAAAAATAATAATAAATAAATAATAATAATTTTTTTTATAAAAATGAATTTTAAAACTATGTATTTGAGGTAGTGATGAAAATTGAAATAAGATTTTTAATAGAGGAAGTAATATGCATATAACAGGAGAAGAATTTTCATATTTATAATGAATTAAAGAAAGGTAGATAATAGAATTTTATAAATATAAATACAAATAAAAATACTAATTAAACTTATTTCATTATATTTTACTATATATAGAATATTTTTTGGAGGTATAAAAATAATGAAACATTAACAAACTTTGTAAATAAAATTAACTCTTCCTTGGATGTACACCATTATGCATCTCCTTTGGCATTCATAGTTAAGTATTTAGGTTAGTTAAAAACTTATAGAAAATTAGAGTGTGGGTTGGTTTGAATTTAATATATATTTTTTTGAGAAAGGAATGATTTGGTTTGAGGATAATTAGGGTGGTAAGGGGGTATTTTTTTATGGGAGGAGTGACACTGTTTTTAAATATGTTTTTAAAAATAAAAAAAAATGCCACACTAAATACATGCTTATAATGAATAGATGCACATTAATGAAAGGATATCAGAGGTTGAGAAGGCACTCATATAGTAATTTTATAATAGGTTTTAGTCATTATATCATAATCAAACCCATTATTAACAATTATAGCCTTAAAATAGTGATTATATTTAACTATCATAAATATTTATTTATGAATAAAAATAAAATGGATATTTTTTATAATGAATCCAATATGATTAAATATTTGATATCTATTTAAGAGATTAATTTTTTATGGAATTATGTTGGAAATTATAATAATTTATTTCATTACATAAAAAATAACATATTTTCTAAAAGATAATCATTTGATAATAAAAATGTATATATTAAAATAATATTACTAGGTTCAATGATATTTATTTTTGATAATAAATAATAATATCATTATTTAAATAGAATATTTCTGAATCTGAATGGATCCTTATTAATACATAAATAATTTAAAAAGTCTAAAATTGTTTTTATATAATAAAACACAAAAAATTAAGTAAAAGTCAACCACTGCTTTATAAATTCCTCATATATATATATATATATATATTTAAATGAAATTGTTTTTTCCCTAAAAATAATTTCAAATCCTAAAAAATCCATCATATATATTTTTAATGCATATATCATAGTGATTCTATAAATTTTATGACAATTTTAAAAAATTTATTTTCATTATTTAGTTAAAATAAACTATTTATAAAAACGATTCCCCAAAATTAATCCTTACGTAATTTTTTATATACACAATTAGAAATATGAAACTCAATTAAAAAATCAAAATTATATAAGTAAGGAAGATAAATAATAATATTAAAAAATATAATTCTAAAAATAGTTTATTTTTGAATGAATTTTATCATAAAATTAATTTTAAAAAGATTAATTACATTAATAATTTCATTCATATATTAACATAATATATAATTGAAAACCCCTAACTAAATAATCATAAGATATATGGGTATTACATTCAATGGTGGTTGTCACAAGTTTTGGATCATATTGAATTAATCCCATAGTGATTCTAATTAGCTTAAATTTCCTTGATAAGTGATTTCTCGGAAGAATCAATTGTTAAAGATTATGTTAAGATTATTCAAGGTAAACCCCCAGTGAAACCACCTCAATTACATGCTCTAAAAAATAATTCTCAGATATATGAATGTGACTTTCCCACTTCAATAGTTTAGGTATCAAAATTCTTTTAATTCTATTTTTACCAACAAATTAAATAGCCATATAAAAATGTTCATATTTTAAACCTATTAAATTTATCATGATATTTATTTATATTGTTATTGAATATAAAATAATCAATTTAATTTTTTTATATAATTAGAAATATATAGTTTAGTAATTGGTATTTATAAATATGTTGAAATATTTAGTTTATGATATTATTTTTCTAATATGATGAACAATACACTAGTATACTATACTCCAATGTCATCCATCTTTTTATGAAAATTGGAAAAAAAAATTGGGAAATCATAAAACCACATCATAACTAGAAAATAATTGACATACTTATCTATCCAAAATTCTCTACCTCGGAAATTATGATTACAAATTTAAAATGTGTATTCCAAACTTTTAAAGAAATTATTAACAATTAAAAATAAATTCAGACCACTCCCTACTAAAAAAAAGAGAGTTATATAATTTCAAAAACATTAGGTATAAATATATCATTAACTATACTTTCTCACATTTTTATGGTATCAATCTGTCTAATTTATATACTTATTATTATATCTTTAGATATATGTCAATGATATCTTATTTCGAGTGGACTAAAAACATTTCTGAAATGGGTCTAACACTAAATAAATGGTGCTATGATAGTTATTTTTCATTCAAAAAAAATTACACAATGCATTTTTCAAATAGATCCATTAGGGATTCAATATCCAAACTATGAAATTTCATCATTACTGAACTTGGGGTATATCAATTTCAATAATTCATAAACCATTCATGGTATGAAATGTTTACATTTTTTAGAATCATGTTTTTTGTTTCCATGATATGGTTTATAACTATATAGAAATAAAAATTCATTACTCATAATATGAAATCCATCTATTTATATACCACTAATAGAAATTTATAATGTTTCACTATGTTAGAAATCATCAAACTCTATGTTTTATTATTTCACCCTGAATACAAAAAGAAAATAATCATTTATTTATTTAAAATCCACAACCATTCTATTACAAACATCTTGTAATTTTATCTCTACATAAAATCTCTATCACATAATTTTAGGGAAAATATATACATTAATATTTTTTTATTTATTTGTATATAAATAATGTCTATATATTTTTTGTTAATTCATGCCTTCGGTAATATCATTTTTATCACAAATTTGAAAACCTAAATGATATTTTAGAAATGAAATAATATATTAGATATAATGAATAACATTAAAAATATTATTGAGTCATTTTAAGAAAACATATAGTAAATTTAGAAAATATTAATTTCATAAAATTACATTATATGGTCTATAATAATTAATTGGTAAGGTAATAAATAATAAATCTATTTTATATATTCATTATTCAAATATGAGAGAAAAAAAATCACGTGTATCAAATGTTTGTCACTCTCAATGTAACCTATAATACTCTAAAGATCAAAATGATCATCATTGAAAACATACACACGAGTCATTAAACAATTTCGAAGTAAAATTAATTACTAGAAATATATATTTATAAACAATAGGAATCCTCCTAAAAATTTCACTTATCAAATGTTTTATTATTTGAAGTCTTTGCTTTATGAAAATATTGGAAGCATTATATGATGAAGGTAATAAAATATATCAACAACATTATTTTTTTTAGGATCCATTAAATATATTTTATTCCATTGTAAATTATTATCTGATAGTCACACATACATGGGTCTTCTGTTATACTTCATAAAATCCCCATCATCAAGATGTTGTGGTTAATTGATTACAGTAGACCTGATTATCCTAGATTTATAAAATTCCAATATACATTTCACACAATGTGATTACACATTAGAAGAAACCATTATAAATTATTAATATAAAATTTATAAAAATGATATTTAATGAAAATGAATTGAATAATAAAAATTATTTTTCAAAAGAAAACCTCATTTTTCATAGTATAACATTCACTTATATCTTGTCCCAACAACTCTATGATATATTTAAATACCAAAAAGTACCTTATAAATTCTGATCAATTTATTATAATTTTTTTTAGATATGGAAAATAATTTTTAATGAATAAATTACTCAATGTGACATATAACTTGGTTCATTGGTCTTCCAGATGGAGATCAAATTCATCATTCTCTATATCTATAATTTAACAAAAATATATTAATGTTCCAAAAAATAAAGTATAGTTCTTATATAATTTACATATAATCTAACTATTATATCACAATACCCCTTTGTAACCCCCTACTAATCATCAATAAGGTCAGGCGCACCTCTGTAGGTCTTCCACTAATTTGATAGGGTCTGGAATCCTACACAAAGCACAAATACGATTACAATGAAACAAATTCTCCCATGAAACCTAAAATAAAATTATATAATACAACATTAAAATAAGTATATATATGCCAAAAATGTGATATGTATATTTATATATTCATGAATATGTGATTCCACAATAATCTGGTTTTCAATGATTAATATATCCAATACAAAAAAATGATTAATCAAATGTGATATGTTAAAAAAATTTAAAAATAATCATATATTAAAATACAAAAAATACTAAATAATTAATATATTAAATAATATCAGGATTTAATAAATTATTGCCTATAATGGACCTCCAATACTGATTGGGATCAACAACACCATGCCACATTGATCTACGGATAAATTAAAATATTTTATTTTTAGTGAATATATCACAACAAATGTTCCTATAAAATTTTGATTTTATCAAATTAGGTAGACATAAAAATGATGACTTCCAATAAAATATCATGTATATAAAATAGACATTTCTTATTATATATATATATATATATATAACAAATCATAGTTCAATACCATATGGATGTAGTCTTGACTATTCTTCCATTAAGAGACTTCGAACTCCTATGATATTTAAAATTAATCATGTATGAATAAAATTTAATTCCATAATATTTTCTAAATATCAGAAAACATTAACCTTATAGATAAAAAACCTAATAGAATGAACACACTCAAAAATTCGACAGCTGACAAAACCCTTAGTCATTGATGACTGAATCTATTCAATAGGGTCGTCGATCAATGTAATTCATTTTAAAAGTCAATGAAATATTGAACCCATTTTATAATTGATTATATAATATAGATAATCATACCATTAATAAGTCATTCCTAAATTTATATACTACTGTAACAACAAAGACTCACGAAACTATAAGTAATAATTATATTAAGTTACTGTTGAAGATAACATGTTTTCATAGAGGGTATAAAAACATTCTTAATCATTAAAGACAAGATACATACATACATTAAAATTTAAAATATAATGAACAAATTATGATAACATTATTGTATATTACATTATTTCATTGAATAGAACACATATTTCTCCTCAATGATTCATAACAAGTTAAAAAATAAGGGTTACCACTAATTCTATATATGCAGTATCATAATTTTTGTTCTACAATAACATATAAATAAAATATGTTATTTGTTTGGAATAAATAATCAAATTGAATACATAATCACTTGAAACTAAGGGCATGGAATATCCATGAATAAAATTAAAATAGATATAATAATTACCATGATCATACAAATGGAATGTTTAATGTATGACATAAAAAATATTTTCAATACATTTTTCCAAGACACAATACTGACATGGGGAGGGTTATACCTAAAACTCTATTATTTTTTGTCTCAAAATAACATTTGATAGATCTAGGTGATATATAATTTTGAACACCACCCATCAGTATATTATGTATGAAATATTTACTATAAGAGTCTATATGGAAATTTACAACATTCCCTAAGGATCCTATTATAGAATAAAAAAATTTGATCTCTATAAAATTTGAAATTTGTATGTTAAATGGATCCCATACCATATAATAATTTCAATTTCAGAGACACCATCTATTAAAAAACATAGATGTTGTGAGGAATTGTCAATGAACCATAAAGTAACCATATCAAAGAAACATTATGGTGAGGGTAATTTTGATATAGTGGTTTATCTAAGGGTGATAGTATCTAAATTAAATAGTATGAATTATTATATTACCATGTGATTTCTAAAAAAATACATCGTTGTGTTTTATAGATATCATGGGAATATTCAAATGAATATCCCCTAAGTATTTGTAGCCCATTATGTAGTATTAAGCCCACTCATTGTTCATGAGGGTGATGACTGATTCTATGAAATTCATTCAATTAATTGTGAGACAATCCTTTGGTTTATCTATTCCATGGTAGAATCCTCTTTCATGAATAAAAAATTGATTCTATTTTAGAGTAAACTTCACACACTTTAAAATTTCTAAATTATTGGATTATTTTACCCCTTTGAAAAAATTATGTTTTATTATTGTTTTAGTAATCCTAAATAATATGAATATGGTTAAAGAAAACCAATATTGACATGTATATTCCATTAATTTCGTGATTAATAAGGTAAATATAAACTATGAAAACTTAGTTATCACATAAAATGAAATATATAGAGATAACAATGTGACTCCCAAAGAATAATAATTGAGGTGGAAAAAACCCACATGTCGAAAGCGTATAAATTCAATCAATACATATTAAAAGTTATTGAATAAATATAATATTCATATGTCATGATTAATGGAATTAATGTATATTCCATAAAAAGAGTCATTATATGTACAATATATTGGAAATAGCATCATAATAAAAAAACATGTCTCAAAGTGGATAATTTCAGATAGAATACAATTTAATATTATTCTAACGTCCATAAATTTACTTTAACCTCATGTAAAAAACATAAATATATTAATCCCATAATGTGGAAGCATAATCATTTTTATTTTTAATTTGATCTCTTCAAAAACATTCATTCTATATGTTAATTTTTATATTCTTCATATCATATTTTTAGGGTTATGAAATTTTTTACAGATTTTATAATCGAGATTCTATTACTCATTATTATTATAAATTTAATCATTAATTGTTATCTCAAAAACAAATTTGATTTTTATAATTATTTATTTTGTTTAAAATTTATTCAATTATTTTTTTTATTCTATAACAATGAGGAGAATTTATGAAAAATTGGTATTGATGATTTTCGTAAATCAAAGGGTGTTTTATTAATTGTAGAAATAAATTTTATTTTATCATGTCTAAAATATCAAATAATTACTATTTAATGACTTATATACTAGTAATTATGTTCCAATAGTCATTCATGATAAAAACTACTTGTATTGTTTATTTATGTGGTATAACTAACCAAAATATAAACATACCTTCAATTAATGAATGATTATTAGCTGGTTTTGTTATGAAATGATTATAAGAGTAGCATAAGTATATTATTAATTTTTCAATCGTGTGATAAATCATAATTAAAAATTATATAGATGAATATTTAATTGACATGTAAACATTTCATAATTTGAATAGGAGACTTCCGCCTTAACGCACTTGTTTTATTAAATTTTACAAATTGTGATCCTTTATTAATCATATCATTAAGTGGTTATTCAATTATTCCCACAAAAACTATAATGATATAATGAAAATATTATTTCCACTTTAAAATTTCTATGAAAATTGAATGATGGTGGTCATGAGAAATAAATGTTTTTACTCACAGTGAAGGGAGTACTCATGTATGGATCAACTTTTCATTCATTTTTCTTAATGGGTGTAATATAGAAATAGAAAATGATAATTACTATAATATAGTAAAAATAATTTATATTATTGATAATAAAACATTTATATGATTATTTATAGAATAATTGTTAATGATAATAAATATGAATAAAATTTATTAGTTGACAATGTACACATCAGCAATAAGAATCTTCTTTAGAATTATACTTAGAAATGAATTAATTATAAAAAAACTTGGTGAAAAATGATTTTAAACATGATTCATGTTTCAAGGAGGATAAATTTATGAGACATTAATGAATACATTTGAAAGATATGGGATTATTTATGGTGTGGAAGTTTTACCCTTTTACAAGTGAAGGGAAGGGTAGTGCAGTGAGGGGACTTTTCATTTACAATAATGTAAAGTTCCTAAAAATGGTAAAATGAGAAATAAAGGGGAAAATATGAGTTTAAGGTGAATATGGGAAGATACCCACCCCATATACTTCAATTAGAGATAATATTGAGTTTTTCTTGTATTTTTAAACTAATATGATATCTTTTAGCCTATTTTTCTTTTACAACGGTATCAAATTTTTATGTTTAGTACATAATTTTATGGTAAAGAATAATTAATTAATTATTTTATTAACTTTATAATTATTATATTATATTTTTAAATAAAGTTATCATAAAATTCAAATGTGATAAATTATAATTTTAAAATAAACTCACTTATTCCCATAACAATAGTTTTTATAAAAAATAATATTTCTGATTTATATTTATATATTAGAAAAACTATCATGGTTATTAATTTTAAAGAAAAAAAATTAAATTATTATAAAACCAATTAAATATTTATGTCTTACATGGATATCCAATATAGAATATCGATATTAAAATAAATCATTATAAAAAAGTCCAAAATAGTTTTTATTAATTTTTCATTTTATTTATTTCAGAAAAATGTTAGATATAATATTTCTATGATTAAATAATATAATAAAATGAACAAATATATTCATTAAAATAATATTTTATGACATAAGTTATTTTGAGAGTGTTTTATATTGTGATTTTGTTTAAATTATTTCATAAGAGTCACTATTTTAACAAAAATTGATATTTTCATTATTCACCTATTAAATAAATATTATTTGAAAACCACCCTAAAATAAAATTTATGGATAATTCATTATACTGAATTAATAAATTATGTTTACCTATCAAAAATTTAATTCAAAAATTAGAAATTAAAATATTAAATAAACTCTTTAATAAAGGATATTTAGTGACAACATGTTTAGATAATTTATAATATATTGATTACATAATGACATACTATTTTTAATGTTTCATTCATCCCCATAAATAATTGCATCCCTAAAATTTATGTATATATCATCAATTATATTATTTAATATTTCTTCCCCATTGGTTTTCATGCATTTAGTTTTCCTCTTCAAATTTGATATTTCCCCAAATGACGATCACAGATTAAATTTTATGATACCAAAAAAACTGATCATTGGTGATATGAGTATGGATAAACACTTTATTTACAGACCTATTATGCATATACATTGTTCCCTTATATAGAAAAAACACATTGTATTTAGCATTTATTTCATCAGTAATGAAACTTGGAAGATGTTGTGTACATTATAATGGTTGGTAAAGATAGAAATATGATTAGATTAAACATCATTTATACCTAGTATTTCAAATATATAAATGTGCTTATGGGTAAAATTCCAATTTTAACAAATATTTCAATTCCATTCCTTGGTTAAACTATAATGAATGCATAATCGACCACTTGATATTCCATTTTCTTAATTTAATTTTTATAATATATATTTATTCTCCTTATTAATTCTTTAATATGATTGTCAATAGCTATTACCTTAATTGTCTTCTCCTCTACATGATATGATCCATCATGATTTCTATCTCGAACTTGTTTCCTAAATGATTGAGTAAAAAATGTTTTCAAATAATATTATTCATATGGTTCAATGAAGATGGTTGAGTGGTTGATATTATTGTATATAAATTCCACAGATGGTAGAAAGTGATCCCACCTATGATTTTATTGATATTGAACAACAAAATCTACTAAAGGTATTAGTATTCTATTAAAATATGACATGAGTGGACATAAAAATATAATAAATGAGGACCCATATATCATTATTTATCCTTGGAGTCCTTCAGTTTCCAATGGAAATTTATAAGTAAATATTTTCCACCTAAATATAAGAACGTGAATACATTCCTTTTCACCATTATAATTTTGTCCTTAAGCCATTAGCTGATTGAAAACTAAACATATGGAGTCATTATTCTCAATTTTATACATTATACAGCCTAAAAAAATAATCTCTGAAAACCCTATACAAGTTTATCAAACCATATTATATAGTGGCAGTTGAGAATTGTGATTTATCCAGTTGTTTCCTCTTCAATTATGGTATTTATGGGAGATATATCATCTTCCCTAACAATATAATTATCTCCTTAAAGATGAAGATCATCAATTTCCCATTATTTACTATATAAATCATTCATTGTAGGTTGTGCCTATCCCACTAGAACGTCTCTATATTTTAGAGTATTTTTTAAGATTTTATTCAAAATGATCAATTTAACCCCTTACATAAATATTAATATATTATTACTTACTATTTATATTTCCCTAATATCCTTATTTTTAATTATCATAGTCAAAACTATATATCACCTCTTTCAAGTGTATCAAACACCTTATTTAACTTTTGAGTACGTTCGTGTATTGAGTATTCATAGCTTTTGAGTATTTGAAAGGATATTCTTTTCCTTATATTTATCCATTTATGATAAAATATATACATAAAACTATTATTTTAACCATATATATCACATCATTCAAAATATAGGTAGAGCATCTGTATTGTAGTGAAAGGGTTACATATTTCAGTTTAATTTTCTATTTTAGAATTTTCTATTCTTGGATTTTCAATATCCTGATGCATCGACAATTACCCAATCATTATTTATATAGATTGAACCAATTCCTTTCATCAATGTATCTCTATATAATACAAATAATTCCTTAATAGATGATAATTATTATAATGGTTTATTAATCTGAATCTTTTTAAACCATTTTAACATTCCACATATTGTAACACCCCGAGATTTTATGAAAACTTTTCTTATTAATTTCATTGATGTCTTGTGGTTTACGCTACAACAAAAGGAGCTTGCACTACACGCATCCCTGACTTGGCTTGCATTACACGCAATCGCGACCTTCCACGATAGTGTGTGTTGTATACAATACCGAGTTTCACTAAACAACGATATGTTATTAAAATATTATATAAACTAGCTATTATGAATAGTAATACCCACTTTTTAAAATTTTATAAATTTTATCTTTCTAAATGGAATTCATTTTTGGATTCGGTATATCGAAATTATCCTAGGGTGAATTTTTGGTATTTTTCTGAAAACTTTCAATTCTTGATGAATAGTTAAAACATTGGGTTACTATTTAAAACCCGACTTTTTATTTAAATAATTATTTATTTTAGTTAAATTTATTTTAGTTCAAAATTAATACATAATACCTATATATGTTCAATGTAATTCATTGGAGTCATTTTATAATAATTTTAGATATATAAAAATTTTATTGAACATTTCACCGTCTTTTACCCACCTCCTAGGAGAATTTGGAAATTCACATAAAACATAATTTTACCGCTTCTGTGAGTGGAATTTTAAAAATCTGAGAGACTATATTAATACCAAGGACTAAAATGTGGTTCAATGAGCTAAAAATAATTTTGGGTGAATAGTAACATTTTACTTTAATTTACCACGATTAAAAGTAAATTTAGTAATTAAGGGTAAAAATGATATTATTATTACCCTAACACATGTCCTAATTCTATTTTATAAGTTTAATTTGACCAAAAACAACCTCAAGAATAAAATATGACCATTTAGGTCCACTTGGATTACATTTGAACATTTATTATTAATTTTTTTAAAGAAAGGTTAAAATAGTTAAAATCAATGTTTAATAACTAAATCATTTTTAATATAGGGTTATACATAAGATAAATTCGACTATAAATATTCATTAGAAAGATAAAATTATTTCCTAAATAATCGTATTTTAATTATAATTTTTATACATTCAATAATTTAATTTATTTATGACACAATGATGATGCAGTAACTACTTTATTAATGAAATATTAACATAATTGATGTTAAAGATACCCAAATAAATGTAATTTGAGACTTTTTATGAATTACACTAGTTTTATAGATTAATATAATATTTTATTATTGATTTAATTAAATTTTTGGAACTAATCATGCTGTTATGAGTTTCAAAAAAATCAATTAACAAATAGTGTCATAATTGAAAAAAACTAGTTTTTAAAATAAATATTATATTATTAATTGTTATTATATTCCTAAAAATCTAAGGATCGGCCAAGATACTTATATCATGATAGGTTTATCATTAATGGACCACTTGGGGGTCTTTTGGAAGTATATGGTATGTTTATTAACTATATAATATAAAAATACAAAGTGACATGGTAAATGTCAATCTAATTAACTAAGAGTTAAAACTAAATGATAAGGTTAATATAATGACCCAAACCTGTCTAAAATATATTTTTTGACAGGATTTAGACCCATACCCACATTATCTTTTAAATAAATCAATTTGGAGCTATTAAAAACCGAATATGACTTTATTATAAAATAATATTTTAAGTTTATCCAAAGGTTCCCCTCTCCTCCCTTATAAAAAGGGCACCCCTTCCCTCTTCTCTTCACATCCTTTTGAGCCTTGAAGCTCGGCCAAACCCTGCGCATTTCTCTTCTCCACTTTCCTATAAACATTATGGATGTTCTGGTCTTCCCAAAAGACAAACTATAGTGCCCTAAGAAGAAGTTTAAAGGAGGTGCGTCAAAGAAGAGGTAATCTCTTCTAACGATTCTTTAATGTTTCATTCTTATTCAACATCTTCTTATTTAGTTGTTTCATTATAAAGTAATAACATTAGTATTAATTATATACTGATATGTTATTATAAATATGAAACAACCCCATTTCACCTTCTATCGATCATACGGATAACAAAATCACCGCGTGTGCGTACGTACGGAATACCGTCTCCACGCCATGGTGTAATCTGCTTTTCCACCACCACCTTACTTGGATGGGTATAATGGTGTAAAGAATAAATATATATGATTATTATAAAATCATACTTATTCTATGATATTATATCATCCACTCCAATTCTATTCAATAAATATGGGAACGATATCATCGCTCGTGCATATGTAGGGATTACAGTCTCCACGACGCGATGAGATTCATTTTCCATGTTAACAATTCAAGAATGATTATAAAGTATATATAATAAGTAATCATGAAATATATTAAATAATAATTCTACTGGATTTATGTATATATATTTTTATTCCATCTACTTAATTCCATTCAAATCAATAAGGAAAGGAAAACAGCGTTCATGCATACGTACGGCCTACCGTCTCCATGAACGGTGTATTTCATTTCATTCATCTATCTATTATATATATATACAAAATATATATGATATATAAATCATGATTTAAATTCTGGAAGTAATTAAATCATGATATAATTAATAATAATATCAAGAACAACAAATTGAAACACGTATGATAAATGAAACGATTTTACCCAAAACGCTGCTTTAACATGGAATTTATAAAAGAACGGGTATTATAATATCATAATTGAACCATATATGATGTCATAACAATGAATATGAATCTTTAATAAGTCAATAACATTATTTAAATAATTATACAGGACGTCCGGATATATACGAAGCTTATCGGACATAAGGTAAGGGATAATTATTCAAATCTCATTCTTATTTGAGATTGTTTATTCGTAAGTATTTACTAGGGTTTTGTTTATTATACATGTCCATATTTTCTCAAAATGTTTTCATAAAATGTTTAATTTTCTTCCATTTATGTTTAAAGTCATTTTTAACCTTTTTTAATTTTACCACATCGAATGGAAGGAATCATTCTTTTGTTTACCATACGAGGTACTTTTTGACTTTTCTGACAAAAGTTCGAGAAGAATGTTTATTTAACTTATACGGAATGAACGGATTTCTATGATTTTATAAGGCCTTATTTTCATGAAGATTACTCTACAAGATTTGATGACTACTTTCAACAAAATCCTTTTCCTTTAAATTTTCATGGAATTTTGTGAAAAGAAAAAGATTTTGAAGAAGAAAAGATATTTTCCTCAAGAATTCATTTCAAGTGTTTTATCAAAACCATTTTCCATATAAGATGGAATTATTTCGTATGTGTATGTTTAAAGTATAATTTCTCTATGATTTACATGGATTCACTTTTCTTATGACGAAATGATATCCATTTTTTTGTATGGATTATGTTATGATGGGATGATGTTTATGAAACCCATTTTATACTTTGGGTAATGATGAATGATTTATGTTTATGTTGTTGCACAAGTAAGAATGATTTCATTATGAGATTGGTGGGACCTATATCTCCCTAAAATGCATTGGGTAAAGATTTATATCTCATGAGATAGAAATGGTTTGAACGGTAAGTTAATCTAGTTCAGTGATACAGGACTGAAATGAGGAGTGAACTCGATTCAGAAAGGGACTTTGTCCACTAAGATGGTCTTGGAAGCAATTCCTTGGATACTATGGCAATCATAACATTTGATGAATGGTTTCTATAATTACATGTTTTATTCCCATAATATTTTATCATGGTTGATGTTCCATTATGATATATTCCTTATGTACTTCCACGAGTTATGTATTTTCTCAAGATTATGATGTTTAGATTTTATGTTCAAGCTTTTTCATTCAAATTTTTATGGATTGTTTTATGTTCTCCATGATTACCCTTAATGAGCATTTGAGATCACCCTTTTTATGTTTTCTTTTTCCCATGATATAAAGAAATGTTTTAGGTGAGAATACAAAAGGGTAATATCTTTATGGGATAAGTTGAAGATCCTTCACCATGATTAGAAGATTAAATTCTTAGTTTCTAATGGCACAAAACTATTACGGTCCTTGTGTGTCTACGTTTGTTGTGTATTTAGTATTCTGAAAAAGTAATGTAATGTCCATGTACGTCAAGCTCTGGGTCTCTATAGTTGGCATTAGAGGAAAGGTTTTGTCAGCCTTTGGAAACTAGGATACGAGAACTTTAGTGAGATCCCTAGAGATATTTCTAAGGTATGTCTAGGGATGTCACTAAGGTTAAGTATAAGTATAAGTTATAGTCATAGAATTATGTTAACGATCTTAGAATTTAACCTAAGATGTTATATATTGAAGGTAATCCCCCTTTATTGTGATTTTTTCCTCTCACACTATTCTTTTAGGGTTTTAAAAAATGGCTAGGAATGGGAAGATTCACGATAATGGAGGATATGATGGACAATGGAATGATATTCTTCATGAGAAACCGAATAAACTTGGATCTAGAGGTCCACATATCATTATAATTCCAAATCATAAATCTCATAATATGATCAATAATCTCAACATCGGTAAGTTTCCAGACTCAGCTAATAAGAGAAAGATGGAGTTTTGTGATGATCATAGAGGAAGGAAAGTTCAATTTCTATCATGTAAATCATGTGGGAAGAGTCATCAAAGAGAATGTTTCAAAGGAACTAAAAGATGCTTTGGATGTCGAAAACAAGGACACAAATCCAGTAAGTGAAAAGGAAAAGGTTCGGTTAACACCATGGATAAGGATGATGGTATTGCTAGGACATCAACAATGATTTGATGTTTTAAATGTGGAATGTATGGGCATTATACAAACCAATGTCCTAAGGGAAACTCTCATGAAGAGAATCAGCATGGTCATATGGGTAGTATTTATGTGGATGATGATGAGGAGACTAAAAATGATATATGAGATGAAAGAAGTGTTGAATCTTGGTCAATGGTTTAAAAAAGGTAGTGGAATGATTGTATGTTTATCAAGAGTTATGTTGTATAGGTAATTTAATGGTACTATGGAATAATGAAACATCTAAGGATTGTTACACTATTGTTTTCCCAATAGTATTTTAAAGTATATGTTGAATGGTACTGGTAACCATGAAAGGTTATTCAGATATTTTTGGAATGATGGTGATATTTACATAATGAAGGGATAAAGAGATAATGAAATGTTTGATAGTATTCATAAGCTCATGACTGATATAAGGAAAATTTATATCATGGTTTGAGTATATAGAAACTTTGGGATTTTGGTATGTGGAAATAGTTAACTTTTGACAACACTCATGTTTTCACTAAGGTTCAATGGGTATTCATTTTTCAAGATAATACATGATTAAGGCCATCGAATGTTTGGAATGTGACCAACAAGACATATCTTATGATATATGGGGATCAAAGATGGTATTAACATGCTTTTTATATGAACTATCTGGTAATAATTTTCACTATAATATGAGAATGGACAATAATATTTGGGATAAGTCTAAATATTGGAATGGATTATGTTGGACATAAGTTAGTATTGTTTAAGGATATAACTTTTTTGATATTATTGATGGAAATTTATAATAATGTATTTTTTGAAAAAAGGAAAACCTACAGGATGGGAGATAACTCGTCATGTTGGACAAGGTTGTGGTAATCGAACCCACAAACGAATTGCGACATGCCTTTATTTCCTACCACTGGCCTACATGAAGTCCCTGGTTTGTAGAAACTATTTTTATTTTATTATGCAGGATAATAAATGATGTATAAGTCCATTTTGGAACTATATCTGATTAATCTCACCATAGATGGACTTATGTATATAACTTTTTCTTACATATGTTTGAGACAGATGGAATGACCTATCATTCTATCGCATGATCTGCTAAAACATCACGAAAGACAAATTCAACATATTTTCTTAAAGAGATAAAGTGGAAATTGTTCAAGGAATGAACAACGGTGAGATTTTACCAAAATAATGTAAGTCTTTCTTCTAATTCAAATTCTTTAACTTTAGGGAAATGATCTTGAAAACCAAAAATGTTTTCCTAGTGCCCTTATATCCAATGAATCAGATGGTACCCTAGATCATTAAAAATTTATGGCTTTGTGATTGTTGGATTTTTCATAGCCATGTTCTCTACCACTCTCAATCAGAACATGATGGTTATATTTCTCTTCCAAATCCATATTTTCATCTATGTTCTCCTATGTGGAAACCTAGTGATTAGTTAATTTGGGTAACCATTACGTTTCATACTTTAGTTTTTAAAGAAAAGTTTTGGTATTCCTTTTTTTGATGTGGGTTTCTATTAAAGAAAATTTCAAGTAGAAAACCATTTATAACCCCGACGAATTTCAAGGGTGAAATTCATTTTAAGGGGGGTAGAATGTAACACCCCAAGATTTTATGAAAAATATTCATTTTAATTTCATTGATGTCTTGTATTGTACGCTAAACCAAAATGATCTTAGAATACATGCATACTTTACTTGGCATACATTACACGCTATCGTGACCTTCCACGATAGTGTGTGTTGTACGCAATACCATGTTTCACTAAACAATGATATGTTATTAAAATATTATATAAAATAGCTGTTATGAATAGTAATACCCACTTTTTAAAATTTTAGAAATTTTATCTTTCAAAATGGAATTCATTTTTGGATTCGGAATATCGAAATTACCCTAGGGTGAATTTTTGCTATTTTTCTGAAAACTTTCAATTTTTGATGAATAGTGAAAAAACTGGGTTACTATTTATAAACCGAATTTTTATTTAAATAATTATTTATTTTATTTAAATTTATTTTTGGTCAAAATTGATACATAATACCTATATAAGTTCAATGTAATTCATTTGAGTCATTTTATAATAGTTTTAGATATATAAAAATTTTATTGTACGTTTCACCGTCTTTTACCCACCTCCTAGGAGAATTCGGAAATTCACATAAAACATAATTTTACCACTTCTGTGAGTGGAATTTTGAAAACCCGAGAGAAATGGTTAATATCAAGGACTAAAATGTGTTTCAATGTGATGAAAATAATTATTGGTGAATAGTATCTTTTTTTCTTTTATTTACCACGGTTAAAAGTAAATAGGGTAGTTAAGGGTAAAAATGATATTATTATTAACCTAACACATGTCCTAATTCTATTGGATAAGTTTAATTCTACCAAAAACAACCTTATGAATAAAATATGACCATTTAGGTCCACTTGGATTAGATTAGGACATTTATTATTAATTTATTCAGAGGGTTAAAATAGATAAAATCAAAGTTTAATAACTAAATAATTTTTCATTTAGGGTTATACATAAGATAAATTCGACTATAAATATTCATTAGAAAGATATAAATATTTACTACATAATGGTATTTTATTTATAATTTATAGACATTAAATAATTTAATTTCTTTTTGACACAATGATGATGTAGTAATTACCTTATTAATGAAATATTAACATAATTGATGTCATAATACACAAATAAATGTAATTTGAGACTTTTTATGAATTTCACTAATTTTATAAGTTAATATGACATGTTAGTATTAATTTAATTAACTGTTTTAGAACTAATCATGCTGTTATGATTTTCAAAAAAATCAATTACCATATAGTGTTTAAATTGACAGAAAATATTTTTTAAAACAAATATTATATTATTAATTGTTATTATATTCCTAAAAATCTAAGGTTCGGCCAATATACTTATATCATGACTGGTGTATAATTAATGGACCACTTGGTGGTCTCTTGGATATATATGGTATGTTTATTAACTATATAATATAAAAATACAAAGTGACATGGTAAATGTCAGTCTAATTAACTAAGAGTTAAAACTAAATGATAAGGTTAATATAATGACCCAAACCTGTCTAAAATATATTTGTTGAAAGTATTTTGACCAATCCCCACCTTAGATTCGAAATAAATCAATTTTTAGCTATTAAAAACTGAATATTACTTTATTATAAAATAATATTTTATGTTTTTCCAAAGGGGCCCCTCTCCTCCCTTATAAAAAGGGCACCAATTCCATCATATCTTCCCACCCTTTTGAGCCTTGAAGATCGGCCAACCCCTACCTATTTCTCTTCTCCACTTCCCTAGAAACATTCTGGAGGTTTCTTTCTTCTAAAAAACCATCTTTAGTTCCCTACAAAGAAGTTTAAAGGAGGAGTGTCGAAGAAGAGGTAATCTCTTCTAATGATTCTTTCAAGTTTCGTTCTTCTTCAAATTCTTCTTCTTTAGTTGTTTCATTTTAAAGTAATAAAATCAGTATTACTTATATACTTATATGTTATTATAAATATGAAACAACCTTATTTCACCTTCTATCCATCCTATGGAAAATGAAATCACCGTGCGTGCGTACGTATGAAATATCGTCTCCATGCCGTGGTGTAATCTGTTTTTACACCACCACCTTACTTGGAAGGGTATAATGGTGTAAATAATAACTATATATGATTAATATAACATAATAATGATTCTATGGTATTATATCATCTACGCCAATTCCATTCAATAAATATGGGAACGATATCATCGCTCGTGCGTACGTACGGATTACCATCTCCACGGCACGATGAGATTCATTTTCCATGTTAATAATTCAAGAATGATTATAAAGTATATATAATAAGTGATCATTAAATATATTACATAATAATTCTTCTGTATTTATGTATATATATTCTTATGTCATCTACATAATTCCATTCAAGTCAATAAGGAAAGGAAAACAACGTTCTTGCGTATGTACGACCTACAGTCTCCATGAATGGTGTATTTCATTTCATTCATCTATCTATTATATATATATATACATATACTGAATATATATTTTATATAAATCATGATTTACCTTCTGTAAGTAAGTAAATCATGATATAATTTATAATAATATCAACAACAACAAGTCAAAACACGTACGATAAATGACACGATTTTACCCAAAATGCTGCTTTAACATGGAATTTATAAAAGAACAGGTATTATAAAGTCATAATTGAACCATATATGATATCATAATAATAAATATGAATCTGTAATAAGTAAATAACATTATTTAAATTATTATACATGAGGTCTGGATACATACGAAGCATATCAGACATAAGGTAAGGGATAATTATTCCAATCTCATTCTTATCCGAGATTGTTTATTCGTAAGTATTTACTGGGGTTATGTTTGTTATCCAAGTCCATATATTCTCAAAATGTTTTCATAAAATGTTTACTTTTCTTCTATGTATGTTTAAATTCATTTTTACCGTTTTTTAATTTTACCACATCGTATGGAAGGAATCATTCTTTTGTTTACCATACAAGGTACTTTTTGACTTTTCCGAAAAAAACGTATGAGTTGAATGTTTTTTTAACTTATATGGAAAGAACGGATTTTTACGGTTTTATAAGGCCTTATTTTCATGAAGCTTACTCTACAAAAATTTATGACTACATTCAACAAAATCTTTTTCCTTTAAATTTTCATGTAATTTCGTGAAAATAAAATGATTTTGAAGAAGAAATGATATTTTCCTCAAGAATTCATTTCAAGTGTTTTTTCAAAACCATTTTCCTTATAAGATGGAATTTTTTATATGTTTATGTTTCAAGTATAGTTTCTCTATGATTTACATGGCTTCACTTTTCTTATGACAAAATTATATCAATTTTTGTATGGATTTTGTTATGATGGTATGATGTTTATGAAACCCATTTTATACTTTGGGTAATGATGAATGATTTGTGTTCATGTTGTGGCAAAAGTAAGAATGATTTCATTATGAGATGGGTTGGACCTATATATCCCTTCAATGCATTGAGTACAGATTTATATCTCATGAGATTGACATGTCTATAATGGTAAGTTAATCCGGTTCAGTGATATCAGACTGAAACGAGGAGTGAACTCGATTTAGAAAGGGACTTTTTCCACTAAGATGGTCTTGGCAGAATTGCCTTGGCTACTATGGAAATCATAACATGTTCTGAATGGTTTCCACAATTACATGTTTTATTCCCATTATATTTTATCATGTTTGATGTTCCATTATGATATATGTCTTATGTACTTCCATGATTTATGTCTTTACTCAAGATTATGATGTTTAGATTTTATGTTCAAGCTTTTTCATTCAAATATTTATGGATTGTTTTATGTTCTTTATGCTTACCCGTACTGAGCATTTGAACTCACCCTTTTTATGTTTTCTTTTCCCCAGGATATAAACAAAGGTTTTAGGTAAAAAAACAAAAGGGGAAGATCTTTATGGGAGAAGTTGATGGTCTTTCACCACGATTAGAAGATTAAATCCTGAGTTTCCAAAGACACTAAACTATTATGGTCCTTGTGTGTCTATTTTTGTTATGTATTAAGTATTCCACAAAAGTAATTTAATTTCCATGTACGTCAAGCTCTGGGTCTCTACATATATTCATTTAAATATGTGAATTTAATCAAGTTACATGTTAACATGGTTATTTGGTCACCTAATTAGGAAATATGTTGAAAAAATAATCATTATTAAACCACTAAAATCATATTATCTTATACCTTGTGTATGATTATATGTGTTATCCATTACATTACTACATTTGTTATTTGATGAATCAATAGATATTCCTCCCCTATAGACAATATTTTAGTGAATTGGAACATCATTATTCCAAAAATCACAATCACTATATTTCAAATATGATTCACCTTATTTGGGGTATGGAGATTTCTTTTTGAAAAAATAACATTCTATTCATATATCAAAGAGTATATTAGGATATCTTAAATTAATACCACCCTAATTTTGCATGATACTCAATGATAACTTGATTCATTAGTTATATTATTACATAATGAGAATTGGTCAATTGAAACATCATTAAAATACTTTAATTCATCCCACACATGATGTATCTAATAACCTCACAGTTTCTAAAGGAGCTGATGATTTAGTTCCACTATGTAGAGAAGAAAAGATATGGAAGAATATCTATAAGTTTCTAAAACATCTATTGAGAAACATTTCTTGGGTGCCTCAGTGAGAACTATCTTATAATGTCTTATCTTTCCCCATTCATAACAAATCAACGAAATTCTTTTTGGCACTACAGGAGGTCTGGAATGACCCTGCCATACATAACTACCATGAGAATCATTAGACATTCATTTTCCATTAAAGGAAGTGACATTTGAACTATGATAAAAGGAAACTTTGGTCAACACTGACATTCCAGCCTGGTCTATCTCAACCATCATCATCACATCAAGAACATTATCATAAGTTAGATGATTTAGAAAGAAATCCTGAGAATGAATATTTCACCAATGTCCCAAATCAATCCAATGATCCCTCATCTTCTAGTTAGTTCAAATCTTGGGTGAAAACAAAAGTAGCTCATAAATGTGATTAAAATACTCAGTCACTCTCTTATCATCCTGTTCAAGCTTGAAAACCTCTATATCCAGGGCCAACACCATTGACATTGGATTGAAATGGTCTTTGAAAATAACCTTGACATTTTACACATTACACCCTCATGTTTCATTTCCTTAAGCATCATGTCCCACTATCTCTTTCTCAGTCATTCTAGAATGAAGGAGGCACATTTTACTTTGATCTCATCTAGTGTCTCCAAGAACACAAAAAAACGTTATATATTGCCTGAACATTCTTTATCATGTTGAGGATTTATGGATCCTTGGAATACTAGTTCCTTCAGGTGAAGGAAATCTTGAAAATGATTTTTCATAACATCCCCATGAGGATCCATAGTTTGAGATTAAATGAGAAATTATTGTCATACGTATCCCAGAGCATAGATAGTGTGTACAATCACCTCAATTTTTTGGGGTCCACTAGAGGATTTTCTCACTGATGTTCATCAGAAGCTTTCTACATGATCTGATTTGTTAGTTTTCTCAGATTCATGAGGATAAAAAACATTATTAGACAACATAGAAGACATCAGACTAATACTCAAAATGAGAAACAAAGAATATTATTCCAAATAGATGGAACAATGAGATTTGGAATTCATACCATTGAAATCACAACAGGAAAAAATCAATAATAAATCCACAAGTCATCCTTCCCTAACCAACCTTTGCAACTAAAGGTTCATTTTGATGTGAGCTAGAAAAGATCTAAATTTCAACTACCTCCTATGTCCGAAAATTATTTCCACTGCATACTAACATTAAGAAAAAATATCAAAAACCTGCATTTGGTTACACATTATCATGAAGAATCATGGGTACACTTTTAACCAGATAATCAAGACGTCCTAGACATATCCCAAAGGACATTCTTGATCCCCACAGGTCGATGACTAGCACCTATAATTATACAATTGAAAGTGGGAACCAATTTTCCACAAAAATTGTGGATTTATAATGAGATAATTCATTGTTCAAAACAAAAGAAACTCCACTTGTATTGATGTAGCAGAATATAATACGGAATAAACAAGACCAAAGTTCCCCAACCGAAGAACAAAATTAGGGGAAAACAACCACAGTCCCTATAGACACATTCCACCACATACAAGGTTCAACAACTAGATCCTCCTCTAAGAGACCAGTTCCCCATTCATTAACTTATAAGGGTATAATCTATGATCACCTGAAGGCACAGGTAGGATTTTTGGAAAAAATCCCAGTTAGGTCTCACCATAGATTCCATAATAAATACCAACAATATATTAACTAAAATAATTATTTAAATTTTAAATTAAATAATATTGGAATTTTCAAATCATAATTTAAAAAACATTCTAAACAATTCAAATGAGGGAAAATTCTATAAAAATGATCATTACAAGTTATGAAATATTTATAAAAAAATATACATAAATAAAAAATTTATATAAAATACATTATATCGATTCTAAATGTACATAAAGAATTTAAATCAAAACTATAGTAAATTTATCTCTCAAATTTAAAACATGTTAGAAACATGTTCTTCTACGAAATAAGTATGTATGTTCCAGGCTATAGGACTCCACACTCTCTATGTAATAATAGTAATTTATGTATAGACCCATCCCCTAACATTGGAGAATGGGGACTCGTCACCCTCACATTGAGGATGTCACCCACAACATATATGTTTAATATCATTGTAATATAATACAGTGTGTCTGGATAATTTAAAAACGTCCTAAGGGTTTCATATTCTCTATCACAATCAATTTTTGGAAATTTATTTTAAGACTTCTCAAAATAAAATAAAATTCCATTCCTCCATTTCAATTCTATTTTTTCCTCAAAAAACCAAAACAAGTTTTAATAACAAACTTGTATCTATCAAAAGATAAAACCACTTGGATTCTATCAACATATTTTAATCATTTTCAAATTATTTAAATCCATTAAAAACAATTACTTCCATTTAACAATTAATTTACACAATTCATCTAAAAATTTTCAATTAAATAATTTCTATAAAATCCACATTTAAAGTTAAAAAAAAATTAATTAACCAATTTCAGTAAACACCCAAAAATTTAATGGAATTGGGTGTGTTAAAAATTCAAATTTCTATCCCATTTCAAATCTCCCAATTCATTAGAATTGGTTTTTTATCAAATTAATTAAATTAATGTTTGAGAAATGGAATTGAAATCAACTATTGAAATAAATCAACAAATTTTTGGTTAATCAATATTTCTAATAGGGACAGAACCACCAAAATTTTTTCAAAACTCAACACTCAAAATGACACATGTCAATGAGACCAAAGGTGCAGAATAGCTAAAAACACAACCTAGATACTTGATCCTAAAACATAAGGAATAGATCCATCAATTTTAGGATGATCTATTAAAATCCTAAATGAGGATAAGGAGAGAAATATAAAATAATGATGGAGAAATAATACTCAGGAATGGCACTAGGAGCACAATGACAATAAAACATGAAATGAACAGATCTATAATGGTTGAAGAGATTCAAGATCTATGGGGAAGGATTTTGGTCTAGGTAGAAGAAGTTACTTCGTAGGATAAAAGAGAATCTATGCCATACTACCTATTTAAAAACAAAATTCAGGGTATTACAAGATGTGTATTACCCATTCACATTTTGAAATAGTTATGTATTATAACCACTAAAAATTATGTCACATTAAATTGAAGTTTTTTCATTAAATAACTCACAACATATGAAGACTAGTCATGATGTGTAACCATCACAACATGTATCCATTCATTCCTTTCCTCCAAAACCCATTAACTGTTATGTAACCTAGTTACATAGTCTGTAACACATCATCAGCCTTTGTAAAATTTCTTTTAAAGCTGAGAGTCCAACAAATCCATGTGTCCACAATTATAATTATCCTCCCAATTCATTCTCAACACTACCTAGTAAACGAAAAGGAAATTGCATGATATGGTTAATGGCATACTTGTCATATCAATAAATGTATGTTATAAATACATTTCCAAAAAACACTCATGTTTTTCATGTTTTAATGTTATGAAAGGGCATGTCAGATCCAACTCATGTTTTGAGTAAAAAATTAGTTCAGTTGGAAGAGACTTTTTTTATGTGTAATAGTCAGCCCAAATTTTTTACTGCTGAGAGAAAGTGTAGCATAATATAGAGATTATTCCGGTTTTGGTTTTGTAGAAAAACATATGGTTAAAGAAGAAACATATGAATCTAAAATTGTTATGAAGGAGAAATTCCCCCACTTTTTTGATAAATAAATAAACTTGCAAGAACAAATATTACATTAGGGGGAGGATGTAACATCCCATGTAATTATAGAATAATAATATTTTATATCTATTAATATTTATGATTTAGATATTAATATTAAATTAAATGGGATATATGTTTGATAGATTACCCAACATGGAACAATGGGTTTCTTTGACATCTTATGTTGCACACAAGACTGAGTAATACCAAAAATAATATATTATTGATAATATTATTTGAAATGGATTTTACTACCTATCCATTTTATTGTTGTGAAAGAATATAAATAAATATATTATGTTTACACATGTTTATTATTTGTTTTATCTATATTCAAATAAATTTTAGTGGCCTAAAATAACAATAAATCAATTTATAATCATAAAATACCCTAATATTTTTAAAAGGGATTTTTACCACATTTTGATGCAAAATAATTAATAAATAAATTTTTTTCACTTTTATATGTTCTATTTGACAAAATAAAATTCCTAATTAGAAGAAATACATTAAAATTTACTTTGAATAAATTTTTTCTCTTTTTCTGATAAAAGTCATATTTTAATGAATAGAAAAAATACTGCATTTTAATTCAAAACATCCTTTTCATCTAATTTATTTATATTTTCAGATTATCCTTTTTACATTATTTTAAGGTATAATTATATAAATTTTTATTTTTTAATCTAATGTAGTTCATTGGAAGCATTTTCAAATTAAAATTAAATAGAAAAACTATGTGAAATTTTGAATGATTTACATAAAAAAACATATTTTATTGATCTATCAAAGTGATTAGTATTAATCCTACTTTAACCACTTCGTTAAATTAAATTTTTAAAAATGGGAACACGTGGCTATATTTCATATAAAAAATTTGGTCTAATATGATCAGAATAATTTTTTTTGAATAGTAACTTAGGTATTTTGTTACAATTTTTAAAGTAAAATAGTGAAATTAAAGGTAAATTTAATATTATAATATTATAAAATTTCCCTAAAAATTTCTCTAATCTTATAGGATAATTTTTTATCCACCATGACCATCTTTGGCCAAAATTGTGACCTTAGGAAGCCACATGGTTGTGATTATGACATTTATAATATTTAATTTAACGTAATGGAAACTATGTCATCAATATGCCTCTCCTTAAAAAAAAATTATATGGGTTTTTATAATTGATATATTGGGATGTGAATATTATTTATAAATATAAACAGATTATCTATATCATGGTAATTTAATTATAATTTTTAGTAAATAAATAATTAAATGAAAAAGCGACACAATTATGATGTAGTAATTGATTTATTAAATAGAGAGTCATATAAATATATTAATAGTATTAAAATGAATAAAATTTTAAATAAATGATTCCATACAATAATTTTGTGTATTACTATGTAATTTTTTTATTATGTTAAGGATTTTTTTTAAGTAATGAAGTTGTAACTATTTTTAAAAAAGTCGTGTGAGGAGTAGTGTCAATATTTACATAATTCATAACTTAAATTATAAAATATCTAATTAAATTATATAATATTTATAAAAATCCATGACTTTACAAAAATGTTGATATATCTCTAAAATTTCATTAATTACTCGTTCATTGGTCATTTGGCATGAGTTTGTAATTATTTTATCTCAAAAATGTAAATTACTTGATAAAATTGTAAGAGTTAAAATGGTCAAAAAAAGATATAGATTAAAAAATATTCAAAACATTTAAAATTCTCATTGGATGATTATATTTAGACATATAAACATACTATATTCAAGAAAAATCAACTTGGAACCATTTGGGATTAAAAATGAATTTATATTAATTTAATACTTTTAATAATTCCAAGGGTGACCCTCCACTCTCGTATAGAAAATATCTCATTCCTCAATATTAATCACATATAAAAACCATCTGTATCATCCATAATCTACCAAAAACCCTTACTAGAACCTACCCACGGTCATGATAACTTATAGTAGGCAAAACTCCCTTCTTAGAGGTGTTAAGGTTTTAAGAAAGGTGATCATATGATGTAGGGGAATATAAATATTTTATGTGAAGAGTCAGAATCATTGTAAGATACTTCATCCCAATCTCTTATAATTAAAGACATTTTTTATGTTATACACCTCCTTCATTTATATGTATTATAATCAATCCCTTTGACTTTTAATTTCATTAAAATTTTCAAAAGGAATATTTTTATTTAAAGCGTTTTACTAAACGAAAAAAGGATTGTTATTTTAAAATATATGGAAATATTGAGTTTTCCATCGTCATGACCATTATTTGGTATTTGGCCTCCTCTAAAATGAATAATTTTTTTAAAATAAAAAATAATTTCATTTTTACTATATATGTATTTGTGAATTGAATTGTTTGATTATATCAATATCTTGACACGATATATTGTGATTAAAATGTGGAAATATTATTTTTCTTATATTATTTTGTATGTGTTATGATTTTTTTAAGGTTCGTGTGAATTATTTATTTATACTGGTGGTTCTATGATAAAATGAGGTTGGGTGAGTCCATGATAGTTATCCAATGCATTGGGTAATGATATGGAGATAACCATAAGGTTTATCCTAAGAGATTTATGGAATCTAATGTGATGGGTATTCCAAACATATCCATGAATTTTAATACATATAGAGCTATAAAATTTTATGGTATTTATGTTATGGATTCCACCAATTACCATTATGATTTATTATTTTTAATAAGTTTTTATGAAATATTATGATTTCATGAGGTGTGTTAAAGAACATATGGTTTATTTGTGAAAAGTATGATTTTGTGAAAATGTTCCCATGATAATAAAATATTCATGGACTAATGGTTTCATTCCTTATATCCCTTACGGAGCTTCTTGTGCTCATCTCATGTTTTTGAAATGTTTTACACATGGTATTAGGAGGTTAAAAGAATAGAAGCAGACAAGATAAATGTTATGAATAATTTTATTAGGAAAAAAATTTATGTTTTATTTTAAAATGTTATAGATTATTAAAAAATAGATAGTGTGTATACTTGACTAATTTTTAATATTTAAGATTTTATGTAATAGTTATGCCTTTATTATCAAAAACTCTAAACCTGAAAAGATCCTCCTTATGGAAGTATCTAAATTCTTGAATAAATATTTTGATTATATAATGTTTAAGGATGGGGGCTTATAGTTAAAGACTCATATATGCCACATATAATGACTTTATTGAATAGATATTCCAACTGTATGATATCATATCCTCTAAAATATCATATATTTTAATGAGCATAACATTTAAAGGGTGTCGTTTTCATGGGAACTAATCATGGTGGATATGGTAACGTCTAATGTTATGCCTAAAAATAGTGGTTATTAGTTTTCTACTCAAGGTTATATTAAAATGAAGTTATAATTATATATTATTTGGTATAAATATCAATGATAAACATTATTTGTGATTGTAACCCCATATGATATTAGGGAGACCAACTCTAAGGGTATTATTTCTAATTACCTATGATCTATAAATCATGGAATTGTGATTTAAACATGTTTACGTGGAGAAGTTTTTTATAGTGGTTGAGGATTATATGAAGTTTTACATAGGAAGAAACATGGTTTCACCATTTTAAATGGGTGGATAATGATACCTTTTTAATCTCTATTATCATACATATATCCTCAATAACATAACAACATCCCCAAATGAACTCAGAGAGATGAAGGTGCAATAGGAGGATCTTTTAGAAAATGTAATTATAATAACCTCTATGTCACCTTATTTTTTACTTTTTCTCTTAAAAAAATTATACACTATTTTAGGACTTGTATTAACAATTTTTTCATGAATCAGGTGATAATAAATTAAAAAATATCTATTTTCAGTGTTTCTTTAGTGATTGATCTCATGTTTTTAATAAGAATCATCATTTTCATGTGGTGAATACTCCAAATATTTAATTCAATTTTATTTATGGACAATAAATTTCATTATGGAGATAAGTTTTCATAATGAACACCCATTTATTGTTTAATTGGATAAGGAGTGTAATCTTTCTTACTTATTAGGAATAGTTTAGAGTTTTTTCATCATTATAATCCTTAGTTATTCTTAGACTGAAGAGGAGACCATTGTGATTGGGATGATTATTATTTGTCTACTTCATGGACTTAAATAATATGGATGGTTATTGATGTTTATTTTTTAATTAATTAAGTGTATTTCATACTGACTTTTAATTCAAATTGTAGAATAGAGGTCGATCCCATAATAGTTGGAAATGTGATCGCTTGATAGCGACCTTGGATGGGGTTTTAGGCGAATTTGTATGATTGGTATTAGGTAAATTACTACATTTGGTTTAGTCAATTTAACACTCATTTTCTCCAATGATTATGGTTACCCATAATAGAGAGCCATTCATTTCATATAGAAATAAAAATTATTATATGATGAAAAAAATAAGTAGCTAAAAATTTCTTAATTTTTAACTATTCATTATATCTATGTGTAAATAAACTTTACTCTAATAAATAATTTTCTATTTTTTGCATCAAGATATTGTAGAGTTTATTCTATGACATCATGTTTGTCCATTAATATGATACCACACAATTAGAAGTTTAAAACTTGTTACATGGACCTATAATATTTCTATTTTTTCCAAAAAAGTAGAGAAATATTGTAATTATAAAATTATTTTCTATATTTTTTTATCAATGGATCCTAAACATATCTTATTCTCATATAATACAATTTTAATGAAGAGGTGACAGCATTAGTTCCTTTATGACTTTGTATTACAAATAATATATACACTCGGGAAGATAAATATTTTGAATGATTACCACATATGGAAATATCATTCCCAACTCTTGGATGAGGTTTACAAAAATAAAATTTATTTAATGTTTCATTCTATGGGCAATCATGGAATTTTTTGCCTATAGTCAATTGTGTCTCATATAAACTTCTCTACATGAGGGAGCTTCCCCTCATTGACATATTTATAATAAAATGCAGTGATATAAATTCCACGAAGACATGAACCTACGGGTTTTTAAAATGGTGGAGAGAATTTCAACAAGATTATGGGATTGATCATGGTTAATTCTGCAATTGATGTGGGGGTATTGAATAATTTTCATACCATGCCTTTACTGGAACATATTTTTGTACCAAATTTCTACATGGATCATAAGAAAATATTATTATTTATTCATGAGGAAATGTTTTTCTATATTCATTTCATAATTCCTCACATATTAGTTGTTGAATGCTAAGAATTAGATTCCCATAAGCTTCTTATATCTACTTGATTTTCCATATTAGAAGTGGGATAATATCCATATATATTTCCTAACATTACATCTGTTGTTTTTAAAGGATCATTAAACTATCAGGGTGATCATGGTAGGTTGACCAAGTCAAAATATATGCTTTGTATTTGAGAAGATATTTCATTGATTTCATTGAAAAATTTGTACATAGATGAGATTGTTTTCTTCTATTGGGTAGCCATAATGATTTTATCTAGAAATTTTACATCATTTACAATCTAATTGTGGAGGAGAACGCATGAGACCTTTTGGATCAAATTATATTTTTAAAATAATTCCCACCCCTCATTATAGTATAGAAAAAGAAGATATTTTATATTCCAAAAGATACTTCATGGACTTCTTTTCTAAATCATGGTACTAGTAGAACTCATTAGAAATCATTAATGGACTTTGGGAATCGTAGCTTATAGTACTCTGTAATTTGATAGGATCTATTTGAATCATTATGTGAGAAATATTACTGGTCACACAATAACTCGATGGATATTTGTGAGTCATCATTGTTTCCTCTAGAAATGGGGATGACCTCATTGATTTAAGGTTTAAACATTCCAAGTGGTTTCTAACAGGTTTTTTCATAGAAACAAAAACATCTAATGATTATATATCCACTTGGACCTACTTTCCAATGATAGGTGCTGATTAGTTTTGAACTGATGAGGCTTAAGAATTTTCATTGGTCGAGAGGATGGGGGGTCGGACCCATGACACATTTTTTAGGGGAATTATTGTCTACTATGGGATTCTATTTTAAAATTTAAGTTATGTTCATGAATCCTTATTAAATTAACAAGTATGAAGATGTGTTTTCCTTTAGATCTAACAAACAATGATTGATATGTAGGAGATTTAGATAATCTGTTATATGTATTCGAGTTTCTTCATCGATAGAGTATCATATATATTTATTAGAAATTCTTAGTCAATGGTATCGTTCAACACATTATATAGAAATATCATGGTCATTATGATAACCATAATGGTTTTAAAGCCACTCAGTGGGGCACTTGAAGTTTATTGTCATTCAGAAGGACATAGATTATTTTAGAGTTGGGATTGTACCTGCAGATGGGCTACCTATATATCCTTTGTTTAGAAAATGAATCAGAACACACATAGTTCGAGTCAAGAAGTATGAGGTTTATGTATGATTTATGGCTCAATTAAAGATGTCACAATTACTTTTATGCTCTAATCTCACGTGAGTCATGCTCTTTGTGAGAAACAAGAGGTATTTTTTAAAACCTGACAATTGTGCCATGAAATATGTAATCATAAAAAATTATGTGAGGCTTATGTTTGTATGACTACCCAAATAGATGAAGATTAGGATTTACTTTATGGAAGAAAACCCGGTAACAAGGTCCATAATGTTATATGTTCTTTATGTAAATTTGGATACTTAACATAGGGTTTACTCTGTAGAAGGATTCCTAAATTAGAGGGGACATATGATTTGGTTTTATTCCTGAGAAGGTAGCCCAAATCAAAATTAAATTATGAGTGGTTAAAAGAAATTATGACTGGGGATTATTCCTGAGAATGAGGCTGAGGTTAAAGGGATTTGAGAACTAGGGTTTATTCCTGAGAAAGAGGCTCAGGTTATGGGGAATTATTACTTGGGATTACTCCTAAAAAGGAGGCCTAGGTTAAAGTAATTTTCAATTTGGGGCTTACTTCTAAGTAGGATGCCCATATTTGGGAACTTGAAGATTGGGGATTACTCCTGAGGAGGATGACCAAATTTAATGGAACTTAATGTCTGGGGCTTACTCTTGAAAAGGATGCCCTTGTTAAGAGAACTTGGACTGGGGCTTACTTCTGAAAAGGAGGCTCAGGTTAAGAGAACATGAACTAGGGCATACTCCTGAAAAGGAGGCCCAGGTTAAAGATCCACTCATCTTAAAGGATGAGGTTGAATGAATGAATTATCTAACCTCAGTGACATAAAGATATATAAATCACTAGGTTTTGAAAGATGTTCCACATAATTCCTTTCAAATAAGGAAGCCAACCGAGGAATCATGCCATAAATGGCTTTGAAGAGGGTTATGAAGTCTAAATATTGAAGAGGAGAGGTGGAGTTGAATAACAGAGGTAAATAGGCAAAAGGGGCACCAAAAAATAAGTATGCGTGCAGGTCATGCGAGGGCATGCAGGTCCTGGTCGTGTAGGTATACATACAAGACTCATAGGTACCTGCGTGACGGTCAACCCATAGGGTAATACATGGGTGAGGCTTGGCTCAATCCCTTAATATTATCCCCAGGGTCTTCCAAAAGAGTGGCCCGTAGGTTCTGGTGAAGGGATAAGGTGTCTCATTGGTGTGTCCATTTTCCTTAATATTTAAACACCTAGGCGTGAAAGTGTTGATGAATTTCAACACTTAGGACTTTTTCCCTTCATTAGATCATCCATTATATGTAAGAAATTACCTTAAAAGTGTTAAAAAGTCTTCCAGAAGAAACTAGGGTGCTGGGAGCATAAATCTGGCTTTTGGAATTTTTCTTCCTCTAAATGGGGGGCCCACAAGGGGTATTTATATGCTGCTGAAGACCCCGAGCGAAAATCAAATAGGGTGCGCAGGTCACCTACACGCCCATATGTGGCACGCAGGTACCATGCGCGACTGTCTTGGAACCTGTGCGGCACACGCTGAAGCAAATCCTTGTTCATGACTTTGTCAATTTTTGATGTTTCATCAAAGGATGGATCAATTTGAACTAAGGTATTTCCCATTGTTCAGTCATTTATACTCTGTGATGGAAAGGAGTGTCAAAAAAAGTCCCCCATCTGAGTTGGATTTGAAGGGAATGAGGATGTGACTCTGAGGTAAAGAAGAAAACCAAAGAAGGCTGGCACGCAGGTTCTGGGAGCGCAGAAATCGGCGCACAGGTGAGAGGCGCGCAGGCTTAGGCCCATAGGGGTGCATCCTGGCCTATAAATATGTGGTCATTCTCACGAAAAGCAGTCGTCTCTCAAACATTTCTACTCCCGCCACACAGGTTGCTTTCATCGTGCAGGTGGCTGATTTATGTGGTTCATTTCATTTTTCAATGGCACGCTGCTCTAGAGGTATTTTGACCTGCGTGGTGATACCGGCGTGCCAAAAACCTGCACGACACAGTTACACCTACACACCAAAATTGGACTTGCGCACCTTAATGCCTTGGCCATTTTTTTTGCTTTTTCTTCACAAATTTTATGAAAAAACAATTCACTTAAGAGTTAATTATTTGACATTTGTGCAGATTCAATGGCTCCTGGAAGAATCAGAACTGCTGATGAACTGACTAGAAAGTGAATAGATGATATGATGAACATTTTAGGCCATGATTACTATGATATCTACAATAGCACACTTCCAGATTTTTCCAAGTTCTTGAAGAAGTATCATATTAATTTTCCACAGAGCATCTACATGCCTTTGTATGGGCATGTTCATTTTCAAGGAGTCAACGTTCCAGATGCAAAGAACTATACTCGAGAGATGTATCTGCGCTGCTACTCCTTTATTTCAGTTATGCTGTGAATATAGAGCAACAACAATGGTGTGAACTTTCAAATTTTTCCTCCATGCCATTTCCTTGTGGATATGAAAATGGAATTCCCATGGGATGAAATGTTTTCCACTGCTGGTTGGTGGAGAAAATATTATCATGGAATTAGAACTATATCTGAAAATAGTACTCTCTCCAAATGGCTCTTTACTTCCAATGCTCCATTCTCAAATCCATATATACATCTTCCAGGTCTCTTAGACAGAAAAAGAGTCATTGTTTGATCAGCATAAAATTTTCTCAAATCACACTGAAGAACATTCTTTAACAATTTTTCCAATTATATCTGGTACCACTACATCTCTTGTTGTATCCAGTTTAATGAAGTAATTCCAGGTGGCTCTTGGTGAATCTTGGGATGCTGTAAATCAGATGAAGAGTAATGTTGAAAGTCTTTTGTAATTCCTGAAAAAGAGAAGAGACTCCAATTTGTGGATGTATTTCTAACTCTTGTGCATCAATGAAAAACACTTTCACCTTCAATCATTTTTTCATGCCTTCTTTTGATACATACTTTAAATTTTTACCTAAGCCAATGGGCATAGTAAGCATAGTTTTATTTTTTAACTAGGATTATAAAAATAACCCTACAAACTTTGAATATTTTCAATTCTCAATATTACCTAAATCATACAAAATGTATGTTTAGTGATCTGGAAATTGACTTTTATTTAGAGTTCCCTTGTGTTTTGTGAGTAGTTTAAAGTCATGCATGTCGGACATAAAAGGAGATAATGTTTAAGGTCGAAATAGCATTGACCGAATGGATTAAAACTGACTCAATTCCTTGATAATTTATCTGAAAAAATATTACCATGTTTAAGTATAGGGGAAATTATGTAAACAATGACTTAAGAAATTTTGAATCTGAGGAATGATACGAAAAAGGGATAAAAGGAATTAAAAGAAGTATTTCCCAAGAATGAAGTTACCACTATTTAACAAACCCATTAGAAGGTTTAATTATATAGGGACGCTAAAGGGAATTGGCTGTATAGTCAAATAATATCATCTTTTGGCTGACAGGTCTATTATGTAGACTACTTATACAAGGCCACCTAAGGGCACGTGCTGCATAGTCAGGAAAAATAACTCTTAGAAATTTTACATTTCTAGTGATAAAATGCCAGTGAATGTTTATAGAGATTCAAATTTTCCAAAGCATAGAGTCTACTGTATGGAGATAGATACTTTAATAAAGAGAAGACATTTCCAAACAGGATTGTCTAATAACTAGAGGAATGTCACTCCTACGATGGTCTGGCCCAAACATAGGGAAGGTAAATATAAACAATAGACTTGAATACTTTCAGATCAGAGTATGGGACAAATTTGTTAAGGATGGATATTTTTTGCAGATACCTACATATTTTCATTAAGACAAATAAGGACAAAAGAGGTTTTCTTCCCAAGAATGAAGTTACCATTATTTAAAAAACGCGTTAGGGGGTTCAATTATGTCGGGCCACATAAGAGCATTGGATGTATAGTAAAATAATAGTATCTTTTGGCTGAAAAGTCTGTTATGTAGACTGTTTATGCGAGGTCGCCTAAGGGAACGTGCTGCACAGTCAGGCAAAAGAACTCTCAGGTATCAGACATTTTGTGACCAAAAGTCAAGAAAAGGGTTATGGAGATCTGAAAATAATTAAGGTTAGTATTATGAAAAAAAATGGGTATTGTCCAATGCATGTAGAGATACATAGATCAATGCTAACCATAATCTTGTTGTGTCTGGGTCCTGAATTGAGATTTTGGACTTCACTATGTATCCCATAAGGATGGAAATCAAGCCATACATAGTTCTTGATATATAGTTTAACATCAGGTGGGACAAAATTATGGGAGATCATAGTTTAGGTTCATAGAGCTTGGGCCATTAAAATGAGTACAGAGTGTGTGTTTTCATAGAGGGACTTTTCAGCCAAGGGACTGAATGTGGAATTTGGGGTTAGGGCCAAATACTTTGGGCTAGATTCGAGAGACACTTGAATGTTCCTTCGTATCCCATAGGGATGGGAATCAAGCCGCACGTATTTCTTGAAATACCCTATGTACATATTTTGTTCGTACATATGAAGGGTGAAATGGGACTTTAGTGCAATGATGGTTTGACCCAAGATAAGAGGTTCAGAAATTTCCATGTATGAACATAGTCTTTAGAATATAACATGATTGGAGATCAATGTAAATAATGATTCCCTCTCAGGTGAGGGTGTCAAATAATGTTGTAGTTTATTGTCATATAGGACAAAAGTGTAGTACAGTTTAACGTCATATAGCAAGGAGAAAGGTGAACCAATGTAATATATTGATTCTGGGGGTGGCTTCACGAATCAACATCGTATGAGATGGAGGTGAACCGATGTGAAGAGATTGGTTTTTGGCTTGAACCTCAGAAGGTTTCCTACGTACCCAGCCTAGAAGGCAAGGATCAAATTCTGTGTAGTTTGATTAAAGAATGAATTGGCGGTCAAGATGTTTTTGAGGACAACAACCTAAAAAATGATGTCGGGACTTACACATGGTTAGTGTCCTAGAGAGGGTGTTATGGTTGAAGTTTACTCTAAGCTCATGTGATTCATACTCGATGTGAGAAACAAGGGGTAGAAACAACCTTAACGATACACAATATAATGTCATGTTGGACATATGAAGGGACTATGAAGTTTAAAGTCTTGTAGTGAGGACTATTGGTGCTACATAGTTTAATCTCATGTAGTAGGGACAAAATACAGTTTAATGTCATGTAGGATGTATTAAGGGAATTTGTTCAGTTTTACATCATGTAGGACGAATGAGCAGTACAGTTTAACGTCATGTAGGACAAATATAGGGACACAGTTTAACGTCATGTTGAACATGCACACAGTTTTGTGTCATGTTGGACAATAAGGGTGTTGTACAGTTTAACGACCTATAGCTAAGACGATGGGTAAAATATAGTTTAACGTTATGTTGGACAAAAGGGGGACTATTCAATTTAATTTCATGTAGTAAGGACAAAAGAGGACATAGTTTAACATCATGTTGGATGTATTAGGGACTTTTTCACAGTTTAACGCCATGTTGGATGATGGTGCGAATTGTTTAAGGTCATATTCATAGACCGTCGATGGTGCAGTTTAACGTATTGCTGGACGTATTAGTATTTGTGTTACACAAAATACTTCTTTAGAAGTCTATCATTGGTTGGAGTAGTGATGTGCTCCCCATCCATTGAGATTAAAGAATAAGATCCATTGGAGTAGACCTTATGTATTGAATAATGTCTTTCCCATTTGGGCTCAAGTTAGAGAGATTTCTTTCCTGGTATCATTGGAGTTCTGAGAACCAATACCAATTCTCCCTGAATGAATGAACGAAGAAAAACTTTTTTTTGAAAGCTCGTGCTATTCGATTCTGATAGACTTCCAAGTGGGGCCGGGTGCACAATCTTTTCTCATCTAACCACTCCAATTCGTCCAATCACTTTCGAGATTGTTCATCTATAGATGACTAATCAAAAATGGCTACTCTAATTGAGGGTAATTGAACTTCAATGGGCAAGACTTCTTCAGTTCCATATACCAATGAATATGGAGTTTACCACGTTGCCGTGCAGGAAGTGGTCTAATAATCCCATAAAGCATGAAAGAGTATATCAGGCAATGATTTCTTATCTTTATCCACCATCTTTTGCAGTATGTTTGAAAGAGTCTTGTTGAAGGCTTCTATTTAGACATTGGCCACTACATGATACTAAGATGGATGATTGTATTTGATATTGTATTCTTGATACAACTTCCTCAGCTTGGTTGAACATAAGTTGGTGCCATTGTCCATCAATATGGTATGAGGGACACCAAATCTGGTAAAGATGTTGGCTTGATAAATTTAACAAGGATTTTAGAACTGACTTCTTTGAGGGGTATTTCCTCTGCCCATTTGGAAAAGAAGTCAGTAGCAGTAAGAATATACTTAAACTACTTGGCTATAGTTGAAGGATAAGGTCCTACTACATCCATTTCCCATGTGGAAAATGTCCTTGAGTATTTAGTTGTATGAAGCAACTATGGGGGATGATGAATGAAGTTTTCACATACATGGAAATAATGACACTTCTTTGTGAAATTAACACAATCATGTATCATTGAAGGAAAAAAGTATCCAAGCCTTTGATTTTGATCAGATAGTCTATGTACAGACTGATGGTCACCACAGACTCCTGCATGCACTTGTTTTATGAGAGCCATTGTCTCTTCACCATCAATGCATCTGAAGAGAATTCCATCAAAACCACTTTTGTGGAGAATTTTTTCTAGGTGATCAGGGCTGTCATAAAGAGTAAAATTGACCACACATCATCGTATTTGTTCTTTCCCTGCTCTATCATGTGGAAGTGTTGCATTTTGAAGGTATTCTGTGATATGTGTCATCCATCCTGTAGTATGACCATATAGTTCAGATATGGGAATAATTTCATTGATTTCCTCTGTTCTGGCTTGAACATAAGGTGAAATTGTATGATGGTGGGTAATACTGATGATTGTCTCATCCTAATTTGGATTTTCCAGATCTATGGATATATTAGCCGGTGCATCATCTTCAGAATTTTGTGATCACGAGACATAAGAAAATGTCAGTTCCGAAGGAAATTCTGCCATTAACTCTCTGACATAATCATACAATGGGATTAACTCTTCTTTTCTGATTTCATAATCCCCATTGACTTGTTTGATTACCTGGTCTGAATCACCTTTTACCTTTATGTGATTCACTTGTGCCTGAAGTGCCATCTCCAATCCCGTGATGAGAGCTTGGTATTCTTCTTCATTATTTGTCCTGCCTCCCTACAATGAGAAGAAATAGGGTAGAACTTCCTTTTCAGGAGAAATGAGTTAAATTCCTAACACAACTTTGTTGAATTTAGGATATTCCATTTTCATCCCTGTTGGACTTCTAGAAGCACCATCAAAGTACATTTCCCATGTTTGAAGACTATATTGAATAGAAAAGACTTCTTCATCTGGAAGTTCAATATCTAAAGATGTATCTTCTACTGAAGGATGTTCAGCAAGGAAATCAGCCAGAGCCTGGCCCTTTATTGGCTTTTGAGACACATACTAGATATCAAATTGCTGCAAAATAACTGCCCACCTTGCCAGACATCCTGTAAGCATTGAATGACTAAGGATGAATTTGAGCGGGTTATTGAGAGATACCAATTAAACCTCATGATGTTTCAGGTAGTTTTTCAACTTCTTAACTGCAAAGATTAATGCTAGACAGCACTTCTCAATACTTGAATATCGGGTTTCTGCTTCAAGCATAGTCCGACTGGGATAGTAAAGGTTGTTTTCATACCCAGTATCATTCTTCTGAGCAAGAAAGGCACCCAATGATCACTCTAAAGCTGTCACATGGAGGATAAGTGGTCTTCCTTCAATAGGTGGCATTAATACTGATGGACTTAAGAGATACTTCTTGAGAACATTGAATGCTTCTTGACATTCTTCAGTACACTGGTACATGACTCCCTTCTTCATCAATTTGATGAAGGGTAAACTTTTTCCTGCCAAATTGGTGATGAAACACCGAATATAGGCTAGGTTTCATTCGAGTCCTCTAAATTCCTTCAAATTTTGAGGAGGTGACATACCATGTATTGAATTTTTCATCTCATGATAGAATTCAATACCACGATGGAGTACAAAAAAGCCGAGAAATTTTCCTGAGGTTACCCCAAAAGTACATTTTAAGGGGTTCATCTTGAAATTATGTTGCCATAGATGGTATAATATGACATCAAAATTAGCCAAGTGATTATAACATTTCTGGGATTTAACCACAAAATCTTCCACATAACATTCAACAAACTTCCCTAAAAAGGGTTTGAAGATACGATTCATGGAACGCTGATATGTTGTTCTTGCTTTCTTTAGGCCAAAGGGCATTACCCCGTAGAAAAACACACCCTCAGGGGCTCTGAAGGCTGTTGATTCTTCATCTTCTGGATCCATTCGGATTTTATTTTACCTGGAATATCCATCCATGAAGTAAAGTGCTTAATAGATAGTTGTTGCATCAATTAAGAGTTATGTAATTAGAACTAGAAAATCATCCTTAGGACAATGCCGATTAAGATCTCTGAAATCAACGCAAACTCTAATTTGTTTGTTCTTATTTTTCACAGGGACAATATTAGCCAACCACTTGGGATATTGGACTTCTCTGAAAAAGTTAGCTTTGATAAGATTATCCACTTCATCTTCAATTTTGGAAGCATAGGTTGGGTGTGTTCTTCTTGTGGCTTTCTTAAATCCTCGATGTTCTTCTGGAAAACCCAAACTATGTGTATCAACATCAAGATCAAGCCCTAGAATCTCTGTATAGTTCCAAGAAAATATATCTCGATTTTTCTTTAAAAATGAAATATACAACTCTTTCTCTTCAAGATTCATGGCCGCACAAATTAAATTGGGGTGTGGATCATCTTTTTTACCTAGATTTATTTCTCTTATTTAATACACCGTGATAGAGATACCCTTTTCAAATGATGGAGGATCATCCCTGATATCTTCCTCTTCTTCTTTAACTTGTGTTATTTCTTCTGATTCTACTTTAATATTAGATGATGAAGAATAATTTACACTATCAAAATAGATGTTAAAATTTGAACATCTTGAAGAAGAGGCTTCCATTTCTGACCCTATTGATGATGAAGGGACTTCCTTGGGTAATAAAGAGGAGATGATGGATTGAGAATCTACATCATCATTCACCTTTGACATTGCTATAACTTCTTTTAGCCTGGTTGGTGATGTATAGACTTGTTTTATTTCAACAGATGAAATGAAAGCATCTCCATTTGAGCTTTCATAATTTCTTGGTGAATCACCACTTTCTCCCATATTGTCCGACTTGATTTCCGTAATTGACATTATGGAAGATTCCATAAGAGTATTTAGATTTGGGTCTATCTTGTCGATTTGGCTGATAGGCAACACATAATTTGTACTCACATGTTTGAATGGGTTTACAGGAATCTTTTCCAAACCATATGGAGTATTAAATTTTCTAACATCCCTTGTTATGGATTTCTCATTTCCCTTCATGTCATATAATTATGCCTCAATGTATTGAGATTCACATGTTTTGAATGGATCTTTATCACCATAAAATGTCCCAATTTGACCATTGAAACAATATTTGAGACATTGATGGTATGATGAAGGGATATCCGCATGTTGATGTAGTCAAGGTCTTCTAAGAAAAATATTGAAGGTTGTATCATGATCAACAACCATGAAATCTGAATTGGATACAAGGTCTCCAAACTGGGTTCTGAGTGTAATCTCACCCAGTGGTTCTTGTTCATTTTTATCATATCCTTGTAACATCCAAGTAGAAGGAGATAAATCAGATTCTGTGAGGCCCAATCGACTAAGTGTATGAATGGGGATGAGGTTGACTTCTGAACCATTATCAATGAAATACCTTCAGATGTCTACACCATTCACCTTTCTAGATAAGTACAAAGGTCTAATATGTCCATGCACAACATCGTCTTCATCTTCATCTGTGAAATATATCACTGCATGGAATTCTATAGTATTATTCTCTACAAGGTAGACTTCAGCTGCAGCAATTTCAGTTTCAAATTCCTGAGGACTTGACAATGCCTCGATGAGTGCCTCCCAAAGATCCTTTGATAGATTCAAGGAATCCATAATTGATAACATGGCTACTAATTTGGCCAAATGATTCAAAACATCATATTTTTTATCCAAAGGTCTGTGTTTCCCAACAAGAACATGTGGTTTCGCAGGTTCCTTAGATGATGATGCTTTGGAAGTTGATACATCTTGTATTGGGGTAGGAGTTGGAAATACTCTTTTCTTTAGAAGATTAGATTGATTAGTTCTATTTACTTACTGAGATGAAGAATATGGAACCTCCAACCCATCTTCCAAAATAATTGTAGCAGGACTGAATCTGCTATTGGTGGAAGAATTTTCTTGTTCTTGTTGATCCCGCTAAAGGTCTCTTCCACGAGATTCTACTGCATATACAGTTCTAATAGGGGTAGGATTTGAATAGTGGCTTCTGGGATATCCACACCTTCCTCTGTATCCCAGACCTCTGGAACTCCCTCTGATTCCTCTGTTTGATACAGGGAAGTTTGGCTCATCAAAATCGAAACTATGACTGGAATATGGATCTGTTAAGTGAATCATGTTAACAGAACCAAAGAGCAACTCTTTGTCTGATGAAGACTCTTCCTGATTAACCATTTTAGGCTGTGCCATTTGGTGGTACAGTGCCCGTTGCTTCGATGTAGATGGCATAAAATCTTCCAGAGTCAAAAACAACTTGGGCTTTGACACAATTTGATCTTTTTCTGATTGTTCCTGTTTCTTTGAATTATGTCTCCCCTTTGAGGATTTTCCCTCTGATGAAGAGAATTTTGCTGTTCCATTCAAAACATAAGACACAATTGGTTTCTTAAATTGCCTTCGCAAAATGGCATGAGTTTGGATGATCATTTTTCTGACCATCCAATCATCATATTTCTGCGCATTTTTTTTGACTTCTTGCCACTCGCATTCTTCCTATGGATCTGTAGCAGTAACACATGATACCTGAGCTGAAGAAAATTTTAATTTGACTTGTCCCAAGTCCACCATTTTTTGTAGGAGGTCTTTGAAGACAAAACACTCTTGAATGGGATTCCCAAACATCTGAAGAAATGGGAAATAGTTGGGACGGTCTTCATCTCCTTCCTTGTTCAGCCTTTTGGGCATTGGTAATTGAAACAAATTATTTACATAGCCGAAATGAAGTAACCATGAAGTTGTTAATTTCGGAATGAGTAAACTCTGCTCTTCAGATCCTAAAATTGTTTCTGTCTTTGATCTCTCTGATCATCTTGACGAAACAGCCTCTGTTGTTGACGCTCATGAGGAAGATCACTTCGAAAAGATGATGGTTTTGAAGTAGAAGTATGTGCAAGTGCTTGTTTAAGCATAACTGTAGCAGTCTCTACTTTACCCATTCTCCTTCCTGGAGCTGATGGAATTACACAAGTTTTATCCTTAGTCTTCATAAGAGAGTCTTCAATCTACTGAGCAATCGATGCAAGGTCTCGAAACCCTCCTGTGTATTTCTCAGGGATCAACGGTGTGCGTAATTCATCATGCAGATTTGCCACACAGATTGGAAACAATTCCTCTTGAGGGAGTGCTAAGCTTAGGGAATATGTTAATCCCTTCCAGCGAGCAATGAAATCTGAAACCCTTTCATTCTTCCTTTTCTTACAATTTTTAAGATAAAAAATGGTTGTCTTTGGAAACGTTGAGATGAATTGAAGAAGGAAAAGTCGATGAAGATCCTCCCACCTAGTAATTGACCGGGATTACAAGATTGTAAACTACACAAAAGCAGGCCCTTGTAATGACTGTACAGAACACCTGAGCATAACTGCTTCTTGTTTTTGAGGGGTTCCCATCTCAGATTCACAACGAGAAACAAAATGTGTTAAGTGTTTCTCTGGGTCTCCTGAACCATTAAATATTGGGAATGTGGTACTTGCAAAATTTTATGGGGGAGGAATTGCATCAACCCATTCAGGATAATCTCTCATTTATGGTTTAATTTGAGCATGTTTTCCCTCCATAGCTTCCAACCAAGCTGTAAGGACTCAATAGTAGTTATTAACTTTTGAGAAACATCCTATTAAGCTTGGAACTGAGTAGGTGCAACAACTGGAGCATGGACAGGTGTGGTGTCTGGTACTGCAACGGATGCTAGCACCGCCGATTGTTGTTGTGCATAACCCGTAGGATTAGACCTATGAGGGTGTACTGGTAGTGGAGGATATTCTTGATCCATCTCAGTAACTGCAAAAAATTCCCTTGGCTGACTAACTCAAGTACGCTTAGGAGGAAGACTAACTTGAAGTAGTTTAGCATTCAACCTCCTTAATTCCTTCATTTCTTCCTCCTGTTGTGCAAATCTTTGCTCTAGTGAGAGTAATTGGCCTTCTCCATATGAATGGTATGTAACCTGATTTATTTCATTCCCCTTGTTGGAAGCCTTTCAGAGAGGGTGAAGTTGATTACATAAAGGATTACCAGGATTCTTGGTAAGCCTTTGATTTTGTGTACGCACACCTTCTTCATTTGTGTCTGTGCGTACAACTTCTTGAGCAGGAATCTCTTCATCTAATCCCATTGAGTGAGCCTCATGTTCTGGAGGATCAACAACAACAACATTGATGAAATTAATTAACGCATAACGCATTGCATCCCTTGTATTGGAATTTCTGTGATATTGTCTTCTTCCATTTCGTTGATGAGACATTACCTTTTATTGATTTGATTCCTCAGGAACTTCTTGACGAACCATAATTTGGAGAGAATCTCCTGATAATTTGGATCTTCGTTCCTCTTGTGGATTCATCGCTAATCGATAGAAGACTAACTTTCTCTAACGGAGAGATTGAGAATTTGAAAAAGTCACCAGTCTGGTGGACTGGGGCTATTCCTGTTGTTCCTGATCAACTCCATGAATCTTATTTGTTGATTCCAAGGGTTGGGCTAAAAGAGTCCCCAATCTGGAAAGATGGGGTGGTTCTTGAGCTGCTACATCTAAGACTTTATTTAAATATCTCCTGATCTTGCGGACATTAATACAGAAATTTGTTGGATGCATTGACCAACATCCACTCAAATCACCTGGCTCAAATGAACGCTGGATGATTTATGACACTTCTTTCACTAGATGATGTGCTTTCTCTAAACTAGAATCTTGTTCAATGTTCTTGTTTGCTTGATGTAGGATTAATTCAACAACTTGTTCTCTGTATGACTGACTTTGAGAAGAACTAGTTGAGTCATGTTCTTGAGCAAGCCTTTGATTGCAAACAAAGCCAATTGGTTGTGACCGGCCATGGGAAATAGCATTGCATGAGACCATTTTCGGCAGGCTTTGTTGGCTGGAGAGTATAGTGAAAAGTAGTGCTCCATGAACACCCCATCCCCTGATATGAATACCAAATGTGGCATTGGAAATTCACTGGCGCAAGTTTCTTAGTGCACCAAGGAATTAACGTTGAAGGGCTCTCTGCTACTTTTTATCCTTCAGATATCGAGAAACTGAGAGAGATTCCAAGTCAATTTGGCATTGTAACCCTTCTATTATCTTGACATGATTTTCATATTCATCATAAGATAATATTTTATTTTTCAACTGAAAAAGAGTTGTCAATATGTTGAGACGAATATCATGAATTCCATCTTCCTTCAACATCTCTGGAATGTCATACTAAGAGTCATCCAGAGGCCAAAACATGACTGGCACTTCAACTTTTGCCAACTTTTTTCTCATATTCAGCACTTCCTTTTTATCATTTGATGAAGATTCTTATACCTGATTAGACAAGAGCTGGTGATTCCTTGTTGCTTCATTGGATTCAACAAGATTGGTAGAGAATTCACTAATCAAACTAGAAGATGAATGACCCAGGTGTGGTTCGAAGAATTACGTACACCCTGGGCTATCTTTTGATTGAGAATGTATTTCACCTGCTAATGGTAAAGCTTCATACATGACTGGATTCACATTTTAAAGTGCCTCAAGATAAGAGGGATTTCTCATCACTACATTGTCCATTGAAGAATTTTCCCGGCAATGCGAATTAATACTTTGGAGAGGACTTTCGAAGCTAAATTCATCATTATGGGGAGGACCACCATGGTGGGTTATAGAAAAAGATGAAACATTTTTCTCCTTGGTCTTCTGGCCACAAATATGTTTCTTGTGACTTTCATCTGAAGATGAAAACTTCAAGATCAACCAAATTGTCATGAAGAAAACCTTCATGAGTAAGTGTTTGATAAAGACCTTTGGAATTAGTTTTCCTACTATTGGGAAATGAGAGAGAATAATCTCCAATTCCAATATATAATGTTCTGAGGGCTTCAAGAACTCCAGCATTGAGTAAGGCCTTATTACAGATTGGCCCTTGATTTCTTGACTGTGCTAGATGGGTATTTTTCATAGATGCATTCATACTCACTTTAGAAACCACTTGATGAAGAAAGTTGTCATTATGGGCAGGAGTATGTGCCTTCTCAGAATAAATGATCAGGTTAGGCTGATTATCTCCTCTCAAATCAGGTGTATGTGCCTGAATTGGTTGTCCATATGACATGGGGGAGTATGCCCATCAACCCTCTTGGAATGGAACAGAGGTGTGTGTCTATTCTACAGTGATACATTGATGTGTCACTACACTGGTAGGGATATATTTGCATTTCCTTCCCTGTGATGCAGCTAAATCTATTATAATATCCTGACAGGCATCTAGAATATGAGCAGGGATTTTCTTCTGCTCTTTCACCATTGTCAAAATGTTCTTGGTGACTTCAGCTACCGAAACAGGAATATAAATCCATTATGTGCTTGGATTAGGTGTTTGTTCCTGCTCCTGTCCTCCTTTTCCTATCAGTGAATTCTAACAGTACTCATGTTTGGGGGTAGAGATTTGAGTCTGCCTCTTGTTTTTCATTAGGTCTTTCCAATTGACTTCTCTGGGTGCTACCAAACAAGACTGTTGGTAGGATTGATCAATACTAGCAGGTGTATGTGCTTGCTGATTTCACTCTGCCGAACATGGTTGATGAACTTCCTTCAATACTGACAGATGAGGCTACTGGATGGATTGATGAGTTTAATCAAGTGTATGTGATTGTTTACCAGTTGTCAACACATTGGGTTGTCGGGGCTTCATCGTATGTAGTCAGAAGAGCCTGCTTACTAGCTGATGATTTATAAACAGGTGTATGTTCTTGTCTATATTACTTCGCCAGAATTACCTAGCGGGAATGGCGTGTTGCTGCCAGAGGAGTCTGCTCGATAGCGGAATTAAAACAGACGGGTGTGTGTGCCCGCTCGTTACTTTCCACCAAGATAGGTTGGTATACTTCTCTAGAAATGTCCGAGATAAGAACATACTCACTGGTGACCGGATTTTTCCTCTGGTGGATCTTCTTGCATGCTCGGGTCTTAGGGACCTGAGCTAAACCCCTGAAAGAGATACGCTCATCTTGTTCAGGGCGCACTACCACACGAGTCTGGCGGCGATTGTTGGTGAGAGCCCTTGGGAAGGACTCATGTTTCCTTTAATTAAGGCCTTCATTGACCTTCTCATTCACCTCCCCAGAATATGGGAGGGACTTCTGATTGTATTCCAAAGATAACAACTTGAAACAGTTGCAAACGTTGGATGGCACCACCTGCTTTTTTATCACAGGTCATCGCTGTCTGAACTTCCAGGGTGAATTATTGACTTGGAGGGCTTGTATAGCGTCCTCCAGAGTAGGAATGGTACTGTGTTGAAGGTATTCCTTAACCAGCTCATTTGATACCCAGCGTTGAAGACGCTGAGTAGGTGATTTCGTCCTCAGAGCGGACAATGATCCAGCAGGAGTATCAGTAGAGGCATTCACAACAGAGGTGTTCAGAGGCGTGAACATTAGAGGATCCATTTCTATAACGCATTAAATCTTATAAAAGAGTGCCTGTTTGATATAACATACATAATTAAGATAATTTCAGCCACTAAATCTTTTGTATGAGCATATATGTTATTGATTTTTTTGTTTTCCCTCTCATTGAGTTTAAATAGGGGCCTAACAAATATGTAAAACATCATTTTAACTTGGTTAAGGATTTACGTTGGGTTCACCATTTTTTGTTTCCTCTGGAAAGGGGTATGACCTCGTTGATTTAAGGTTCAAATATTCCATGCTGTTTCTAATGGGTTTGTTCGAATAACCGAAAACATCTAATGATTCTATATCCATTTGGACATAATATCCAAAGGTGGGAGCTCATTAGTTGTGAACTCATGAGGCTTAGTAATTTGCATTGGTCGAGAGGATGGGAGGTCGGACTCATCACACCTTTTTAGGGGAATTATCGTCTACTCTAGGACTCTCTTTATAGATTTAATTTATGTTCGTGAATCCTTATTAAATTACCAAGTATGAAAATGAGCTTTCCTTTAGATCTAACAATCAATGATTGATATGTAGGAGATTTAGATAATATTTTATATGTATTCGAGGTTATTCATTGGTAGAGAATAATCTGTATTTGTTATAGATTCTTAGTCAGTGGTATCCTTCAATACATTTTATAGAAATTTCTTGGTCATTATGATAACCGTACTGGTTTTAAAGCCACTATGTGAGGCACTTGATGTTTATTGTCATTTAGAAGGAAATAGATTAGTTTAGAGTTGGGATCGTACCCGTAGATGAGATACCTACATATCCTTTGTATAGAAAAGGAATCATAACCCACGTAGTTCGAGTAAAGAAGTATGAGGTTTATGTATGATTTATGGATCAAAGAAACATTTCATAATTACTTTTATGCTCTAAGATCACGTGAGTCATGCTCAGTGTGAGAAACAAGAGGTATTGGTAAAACCTGACGATTGTGCCATGAAAGATGTAATCATAAGAAATGATTTGGGACTTATGTATGTATGAATGCCCAGATAGATGAAGATTAGGATTTACTTCAGGGAAGAAAACCCAGAAACGAGGTCCATAATGGTATATGTGCTTTATAGAAATTTGGATACATAACTTAGGATTTACTCCTGAGAAGGATGCCAAAATTAAAGGGGACTTATGATTGGATTTTACTCCTGAGAAGGAATCCCAAATCAAATGTAAATTAAGACTCGTTAAGAGAAATTATGACGGGGGATTATTCTTGAGAAGGAGGCCCAGGTTAAGGGGGATTATGGCTGGGGCTTACTTTTAATGAGGATTTCCATGTTAAAATAATTTGTAATTTGGGGCTTACCCCTAAAGAGGATTCCCATATTTGGTAACTTGAAGATTGGGGCATACTCCAGAGGAGGATTCCCAAAATTATGGGAACTTAAAGACTGGGGCATACTCTTGTAAAGGAGGACCATGTTAAGAGAACTTGGACTGGGGCTTACTGTTGAAAAGGAGGCCCAGGTTATGAGAACTTGGACTGGGGCTTACTCCTGAAAGGTATGCATAGGTTAAAGATCCTCTCATCTTAAAGGATGGGGTTTAATGAATAAAATATCTAACCTTAGTGACATAAAGATGTGTAAATTACTAGGTTTTGAGAGATGTTCCACAGAATTCCTTTCAAATAAGGAAGCCAACCCAAGAATCATGCCACAAATGGATTTAAAGAGGTTTCTGAAGGCTAAATATTGAAGAGGAGATGTGGAGTTGAATAAGAGAGGTAAATAGGTAGGAGGGGAACCAAAAAAAAGTAGGCGTACAGGTCCCGCATGGGCGCGTAGGTCCTGGTCGTGCAGGTATACATGCACGAAACATAGGTACCTGGCTGATGGTCAACCCATAGGGTAATACTTGGGCGAGGCTTGGCTCAAGCCCTTAATATTATCCCTAGGGTCTTCCAAAAGAGTGGTGCGTAGGTTTTGGTGAAGGGATAAGGCAGCGCGTAGGTGTGTCCATTTCCCTTAAGGTTTAAACACCTAGGCACGCAGGTGTTGATGAATTTCAACACGTAGGCCTTGTTTCCCCTATTTAGATTTTACATTACAGGTAAGAAATTACCTTAGAAGTGTTCAGAAGACTTCCAGAAGAGACTAGGGCGCCGGGAGCTTATATCTGGGTTTTTTAATTTTTCGTCCTCTAAATGGGGGGGTCCAAGGGGTATTTATAGGATGCTGAAGACCCCAAGAGAAAATCAAATAGGGTGCGCAGGTCACCTGCGCACCCATATGTGGTGCAAAGGTACAATGCACGGTCATCTGGGAACCTACGCGGCCCATGATGAAGCAAATCCTTGTTCATGCCTTTGTCAATTTTTGATGTTTCTTCAAAGGATGGATCACTTTGGACTAAGGTATTTCCCTTTTTTCAGTCGTTTAGACTCTGTGACAGAAAGGAGCGTCAACAGTCATATATAGGATTAAGATGGAATGGTTGATGAAAGAGAATATTTATATGGTAAATCATCAAAATTAGAAACATGTTTCCTTCAAAACACTTAGATTGATAAAAAACCAGATTTTATGTTCATAGAGGGATAAATGGTATTCTTCAAGGTCTCTTTGTGGCTATTAATTTGGATGATAGGTATTGGTAAAAAGATATCCTAATGTTCCACTAGTATATTTTGGATTCCATCATGTGAAAGAAAGGAATCTCATCACATATAATTCACTCCACTGATATATCTGGTCTATAATATTTTCAAAGTGTTGAAGATGTGGTGAAAGTTAAAAAATATTCCACACATTTTTAACTTGGGTTTTTTAAATGATGAAAATGAATATATATTTTATGAGTTCTAAATAGCTATTAGGGATCATTATAGAATCATCCTTAGTATTTATTTCCAATCCATTTTTCATGCCATATAAATTCATTATAATCCCATTCATAGATCAAGTGAATATAATACATGATTTTTAGTTATCAAAATAAACATTATATTCACCTACTAACACCCAAATTATAGAAATTATCATGAATCCCAATTGATTAAGGAAGAGTGATTTATGGTTCTAGTAAAACCTAAGCTACTAAAATATAATTAATAGGGTAATTCCAAATCATTTTTGGGAAAAATATATTTTAAAAAATCATTACAAAATAACTAATACATAATTAAGTTATATTAATGAACTATAAAACACTAAAATAATATCACGGGGAACGAATTATAATATATTATCATAAAATGTTATGTTAAGGGAAAATAACGCAATATTAATATAAATCATAATAACTAAATATTTTTATATTCTATGATGTATGTTAATGTAGCTAATAATTTAAAAAATAACTCTTCCAAGATATTGATTTCAGATAGTAGTGAGAAATAAAATTATTTAAAGGTCCATTATCAAATGAACAATGATTTTCTCATGAATTGTTTTCCCATAAATATGATTTTCACACCATGTAATAATATTATATCGACAAGTGATTAAAAAAATTATATAATTATTTATATTTAACAAAACATCAATATTAATTATAAATTAATTTATATATAGATAGCCATGAAGACATAATTATTAAAAAAATTCAAAAATAAAGATTATATATATATTATAACAAAGTATTTAAATTTAATTCACATGATTCATTTCAATATATATAATGATTTTGTTAGAAGAAGATGAATAAAGTGGAAAATGTAGTTATAGAATAATGAAAATAAACAATGATTCAGTGATTTATCTATAGATTTAGAGGGTCCATCGTATCCTAAAATGTTATATAATTTTCAACCCAATGATTCTCTTTCTCACTCTATAAATATCTCCATGGTATGATGGTCACCATAAACAATTAGTTTGATGCTTTTTCAATTTAAAATGAATCGGTCTATCAAATTATATCTTCTAAAAAATATATAAATAGATATATATTTTCATTGTACTATGTAATATCTTCATTACCCTATTGATTAGGTGGAATAAACTATTATATATTTCATCTCCCATTATTATGATTGTCTTGTGATATCAGATACCCCCTTAAAACAATTTAATACCAACAGGTGCATCCATATATGAAATTATTTTGGTAGGTATCTGGTCTATATTAAACTTTATTTATTTCTATTAGTTTTGGTAGTGAGAAAATCTCCTGGACCAGTATTAACATTTTCATTAAAAACTCATTCATTGTTCTCAATAAAATAAACACCATTTCAAAAAAATTATTGTAAAATTTCATACATCAATAAAATTCAACAGATACTCTCAATCCAATAAATGATCACATTTATATTTACCCTTTAATGTGATCTAACACCTATCAAGATAATGAAACATTGTGATGAATGGGAACCAACAATCAATAAATCTCCTTCAATTTACACATATTAGACAATTGTAGCTACATTGTTATGAATATACTTATAATTGGGGACCTTAGTTCTTCCAAGACATTGGGTTGAGTATGCAGTTTGATAGTGTTTACAACCTCACATAATCTACATTGGGAATAATTTTGGTCCCTATTATCATTAATGAACCTAAAAATAGGAAAAAGAACATCTCTTCATCAAATTTACTTTTCTAAACATTAAAAAATAAATCAAATTTTTTGTTTTTCTGAGGAAACAATGATTCTAAGTATTCAACTCAAATTTAATAAAATGATCAATTACATATCCTTTTAAATAGCATATATAATGTAAAATGATTTATCTTCTCTACCATATATGGGAACATATTTATCCAACCCAATATTCAATAAATCTAATGGTTGAGGAACAACTAGTCTAGTTATCAAGGTAATTTTATAAGACTATTCATGATTATTTAGATTAAAATTATATATTCTAATTAATCTAATTTCAACTGAGTCTTCAATAATTCAAATATTTGTCCCTCAAAATCTGATTCTTCCAATAATATTTCATTCCCAACTAATATGGCTAACCCTGGTTTATCTTCACATTATATCACTTCAGTTTCAATGTTAATGCTTCACTAACAGTCATCAACCAGTCTCATATGTATTAAAATCATTTCTATTGTCACACAATTAATAATATTCATAAAATACAATTTTTTGAACACTCAACCATATATATATTCTTTCACAACTATGGTGGTCATCATATTGTACGTATTGACATAAAAATACATGGGTATGTAATTATATTATACAGAAAGACATTAAAAATATACATTGTGCCAAATCTATGAAATTTCCCATGTGAATGATGGAAAAATTATCATATTAGTGCATCATGAAAATATGTTATGTGCCTCTACTATAAGAAGATTCAAAAACACCATTAAAAATTATGAATCAAAATATATCTCATGCATATTAAAATATGAATATTATGGGAATAAATACAACCAAAATTAAATAATATTCTCATGAAATGGTAAAATAAACCGAGTTAAATGTAAATTAAAGGTTCTATAACATATCAATACATGAATTTCCAAATTAAAAAATAATGTTCAATGTTGTTTCATTAAATTATATTTAATAAAACAGAAATCATGAAACTGATAAATGATAAATCCATCAAATGGTTAATTAAATTATCCTCAATGAAATTTATTTCAATTAAAAATCCATAACAAATTAACATATATTTGTTCTAAAAATAGGTTATTATAAATCAAATATATTTGAAAAAAAACTAATTCTAAATATCATTAATTTCTTAAATAAATGGAATGATAATTTTGAATATATGATGAAATATTGAAAATAGTTTTCACTAAATTCTCATTAAAAAAATAAAACTATCAACCAAAATTATTGGTAATAAAAAAATTATATTATATAACGAGTTTATTCCCCATGATATTTACAATTATTATAAGAAACAAATTATTTATTCAATTTTAGTTTTTTTAATCCATCTTAAAAAGATTATATTTTATTGAAAACTAAGGAGACCCTAACATTACACACATTATTAAAATATAATTTTCTATGAATATTTAATAAAACCTATAGTGAAAAATATTATAAAATATGAATTTTTAGTGTCCATGATGAGTATAAACCTAAAAAACTTATTAAATTAATGATATTTAACATCTCTATGTTATTCTTACATAATACACGTATAATACATGACCTAGTTAGAACCACTATACATTACCTACAAAATGAAGTAGAAGAGATCAACAAATAAGGATAAGAACATTTGAAATATTATGGAATAAAAATTATATAATAACCATAATTATATAAATATTATGTTAGGGATACCATCTAATATATTTATCACTTGTTTGGACTGCGATAATCACAAATGTACCTATATCAAGCTTTGAGTAACCACCCATGCATGTTATTACATGATTAGGATAGCCACCCATGTATCTTATTTCATTCTGGGGATAACCACACATGTAAAATTTGAGTTCATAATAATTAAATGGTACCCACTGTAGTAGAGTAATTCAAATAAAACACCCATCACCAAATCATAATCTATTCAAATTTTTTACAAAATATCATGAAAAAAAATATCATATTTCTATATCTTCACAAAATGAAAATAAAATTGGTTTCTTTAATATTTAATCATCATAATCATAAACAATATAAGGAATAAATATTAATGGTATCCTTGGGTCACATCCCCAATGAAGCATAATTAATATCAAAATATGTTGTTATAGAAGAAAATACCTTTAAAATATAATTGGAATAATTTTCGGTGGAAAATATAATTTTCATTCTGAAATTAAATATTTCAAATATAATAATATCCATTAAATTATGATAACTAATTTCACTGAAATGATCCATGAATAATTTTAATGGATCCTTCAATGTAATGAGAAATACTGATGGATGGAATGGTTATCCAATTTGAAAATGTGAAGACAATATTTTATTAACAAATATTTTAAAAAGATTCTTATTTGAAAATGGAAGTCGTATTTATTTTTAAATAGTTTTATTGATAATAAAAATGGGTAAAATTGTTTTTAATAAATCATTATATAATACTAAAAACATTCATGAACTCATTTTATAAATAATATTTACATATAATAAGAAGATAGATGAAAAAATGGAAAAAAATATTTAAAAAAATTTTCATAATTTTTAGCACATTAAGGGAGTAAAATGAAATGAGAACATGTAATTTCATAAAATAACTAGTTGATAAAAAATTGATAAGAATTTAGATTTACAGAAAATATAATGTGATCATATGAATATTTAAGAATACATTGTCCCAATTTAATGAATGATTATAATATAAAACCCTTAATACTTATTTAATATTTTTATGAAAATATCAATGGTAGGAATTTATCCAATGAAACATTAAATAAAATTAATTTAAATAAATTAAATATATATATATATATATGTTAATATAATATTGTATACAACACACAAAATAAACATGTTTTTTATATGGAATATACTCAAACATGAATCAAAAGAGTTCAAATCCTATTATGTAATGAATTTAAATTTATAATACATAATTAATAAGGAAATATTTATAGTTATTATAATATAAATTTTCATTAACAATATTTCATTATCATTGTCATTTCTAGTATTAACTTCATCAATTTTTTATGAATGGTTCGTTTTAGAATGATATAGTCCTAGAATCAAGATAATAGTTCCATAATATAGTGATTGTTAAAATGATAAAAATATTAAATACATTAAATCTAATTATATTTATAATCTTATATATAGTTTAGTTATAAGAAAAATAATTACACCATTAATAGAGATGATAGTCTGTACAAATTCATGATTGTGTTTTCATTTTGTAACAAAAATAAGGAAAGAAATATAAATTATATTTTGTCAATCTAATACCATAATAATCTCATATATATCATATAATTTTATAAGTTACATAATTTTATCCACCAATGTGCTATGGGGATGGAAATTATGACATATCACTATGTTGATATGGTAGTTCACACATACATAAAATCTACACATTCATTTTAATTTTAATGGAATAGTGGTGAAAATGATTATAATAAAATAAAAATAACATATTAGTATATTTAATATACTGTATTCATTATTATTTAGATGATAAAAAATATTAACAGGAATTATAATACGGAATTATATTTGAATGAGTCATGTAAAAAGATTACCTATTCTTTAAGAGTCATCCTCTATATTACATTGTACGATTTTTTATGATGGTATTACTATAACTAAATTAACTGATGAAACGAATGGAATGAATCTAGGAAGGTTAGTATTAATGTATTTTGTGCTTTATAAGGATCAATGATTGTGAATAATAGAGGATAAGAGGTTCCATATTATAATTTAGACAATGGATAAACCAAATTCAATAAAATATTAAAATAATATAATGTGAAATTCATTTAAATATGATATATAAGAATAAATACCTACAATTATGGATACATTAATTTAAAAATTTATTTAGAAAATAATATATATGTGTTTATGTGGCATTTTTACCCTTATTTGAAAGTTTCCCCATTGGGATACCCCTTTTAATTGTACTCATGTTAACACATATTTAATATTTTTACTATTAATTATGATCCAAAATGAATTTAGAATTATTGTAAAACATTAAATTTTTATTAGAAATACTTAATACATATTTTGAATTTAAATTTCAATAAATGATGAATATTATTTTTTTCAAAAACATGAAAAACATAATAAAAATTATTTTTTAGAATATTGATTTTTTAATCACACACCTATATTTAATTTCACTAAGTTTCCTTATAAAAAAAGAAGATAAATTTTAAAATATTTGATTCAAAATATAATATATTTATGATTCATAATAATAATTAATAAATAATAATTTATTAAATTTATTATAAAATATAATTCCACAACATAAAATTATTTTCTGAAAACTAACTCTTTTTTTGTTTCAAATGATTTTATCTTCATTCCAAAACATTAAATTATAAAATTATTAATTAATAATAATAAATTATTACTAAAATATATTAATTTTTTTAATAATTATAAATATTTAAAAAATTATATAATGAAAAAATAATGTTTCAAAAAGTAGGGATTTAATAATTAAATGATTTCATTTAAAATTTTATTATTATTTCTTATGAACTAATTAATGAAATTTCATAAAGGGAAAAATATAATATATATTTTAAAAAATTTATTTTAATAACTACATTATATTATAATGACTAGTTTTAATGGTTTTAATGTATTTTTGTTTATTTATTCTTGTTGTTCTATGTTAACCACGCTATTAGATACCTAAAATGTTTTTCCAAAGAATTCAAATAAAATATTATATTGTAACATTATTCCCCCTTAAAATAATTACACCTTCAAAATTATATAACAATACGTAAATAAACCAATAATGCTTCTACTTCAACACATTATTAGGATCCCATATACCATAATAAAATAAATCATTAATCCATAAACATTGATTATGTGAGTGTTATTATTCCACAACACATTCTCTTTAAGATCTGAATGTTCTATTAATAGTTCTTAATTAGAACGATCATGCTCCATTACAAGAACTATTGAGTTCAATATATTTGAATTATAATATATTTACTTAACTATGGATATATTTTTTAACACATTTTTAATATTGGAGAGGTTTTTTATGCCTAAATTGATAAGTTACCCTCCCTACATGATAAAGAATTTATTTTTTAACACCCCGAGTTGTTTTGACCTTTTTTTGATTAAATTAAATATTAGTTTCTATCTTGAAATTTGAAAGGCGTTGTCGTGGGCACCCTCAAATGATTAGTTGTTTTTAGTTACTTAGGTGCATCATAGTGACTGACCAAGGTCGTCTCTCAGAGGGAGAAGTAAATTAAAAAAACATATTAATGGTATTATAAAACTAAAATAGAATAGTATTAAGACACTACTTGAATGTATGGGAGTGTTTATATTTTATAAAACATGAAGAAGTTTGGTGGAAGAAGATTTTATTTTTTATTATTTTGAAATAACGTTTGATTAAAAAGACCCAACAAGAAGATGTTTTTTTAATATTTTAAAAGGTGTATCGATCTAACTCTACCTCTACATTTACTTATTAATAATTATCATTTCAATAAATATCCACTTAATTATGATCCCCTTATTTTTTAACCCTCGAACCCAATGAGAGTTTACTTAACCACAAAGATGAAATTACTTAAACCCTAGGCTAGCTTCGGAGCACGCAATCACAACACCCTACTTTGATCATTGTTCTAAGGTTAGATTATGGTCAGTGGTTAATTAGAATAAAATATCCATTCTGGAAATGAGTATTAATTTTGTTTAGTGATTATATTTTAACTCTCTAAATTTATCTCGTTTGGTCTTGTATTACTGATTAAGATCACGCTCTCACAATTAACAAAAAATCTCAACCTCATGTGTTTTTTTGTTAATTTTTCAATTTCATTATTATTTATTATCATTTAAAAACACAAATCATGGATAATATTAAGTTAATTACAGTAGCTAAATGATTCAAAATATTTTAATAAAGAGGGTAGAAGATAGATCGATCACTAAAAAACTACTCTTTCATGGGTTGTGTGTTCATCGTGGAGACGTTTTGCATGAGCAAAGGATTAAAAGTGTATAACCCAATATATTATCCACACTTGATTCCAACCTTATTAGTAAGATTAATAAAAGAAGAAAAGGTAATAACTCAGAAGATAAATTTAAGATAAATTCAAGATACAAACATGAAAGAAAAGAAATACAAAGAGGAGGTGGGAGAGGAGAGCCTCTTTGTAAGAGATGTTTGCACATATTCTTACTTCTTACAAGAGTTTTTAGGGGATCCCAAGAGACACACATTCGGCCACACCTTCCCAAAGCCTCGATCATCCATCCAAAAGAGTTAAATTCTCTTTAAATAGAGTTTTCGAGGTCTAGGGTTACATATCATTTTTATGTGTGAATTGAAAACTCCTAAAAATAATTTATTCAAAGTTGAACCTCATAGTTGACCTTTGAAACATGTTAATTTTTTCCCTTCTAGAAGTATTATTTTTTCCTAATTATTTCCTAGAGCTTCTCTCGAAATTTGGGCTCAATCAAATTTTGGATGAAGAAGATACGGCCCAAATAGTGAAGTGGTGGCCAATCTGGATGGTTCTGTACAACTTTGTCTTCATGGACCATTTACTCAACACAAATTAATTATCCAGATATCATGATCTAAATATAATTTTTATCCCATTATTTCAGGAACATAGTTAAAAAAATTTCTGTCAAAATATTTTACATAACAATATTTATGCTTGAAATACTACAATGAATTTTAAAAGGGTAAAACTGGATTTTTCATCAAATTTGCAAATGAATGATCTAATCCCAAATATTTCATAATTGATCATATTTAGAATAATTTGAGGATATTATATCATTTATTATCAATAAAATATTCAATAAAATTTTTTTTTATCAACTCCTCCATACTTACCCTTTTGCACTCCTGGGCAAAACCTCATATCAAGTAAACATCAATATCAAATAAAAAAATTAAAACACATATCCTTGAGATCCAACAATTCCTCACCAAGAAAAAAAAGATATCATGAATTATAAAAAACATTAATTCACATTCACCATTTATATCATTCAATATATTTGCACTTTATTTATCCTCCCATGCACAAAACACTTACCTCAATTGAATTTTCTCTTATCACACAAATGTCAATTTTTAGCAATGTATTTCTTATCCAAACTCATACAAGGGTCACCATAGGCTTGATAGATTCTTACATCGCCACCCTATCTGAGTCAAGGACATATGTTTATCATGAGGTTGTTTCAGGGTTGTTTTGTGGCTATTTGTTGGTAAGATTAAGATGTGATATATTTTGAGACTAAATGAGGAGGGCTTGACTCTTTTTGAAGCAACATTGCATTAATCTAATTTTCACATTAATATGGTTTCCTCCTTAATCTCCATAGCATCGATTATTTTTCATCATCATGAAAAATAAAGGTATGTGCACACCATTCAACATTTCAGTGGTAAAAATTTCCATCTTCTCAATCATGATTTTTTTGAAAGCTTCAGATAGCCACAAATTTCTCTGTCTATTAGAAGCTCCAGAAAGGAACAGCTTCACTTATCATGAAAGCTCCAGAAATGTCACAACTTTCAATATGATGATTTTATTCACTAGAAACCACTTCTCTTTAATATTTAATTTTCCACCCAAATTATTATAGAATGTAGTAGATCAACACAAGACAGCTTCCCCCACACTTAAGTTCAACTAGCTTATGCAATTTCACTTCAAGAGTTGGTTGGACAGGGAAATTGGCATGTAATGTGGCTAGCCTAAAATTTTTTTCATGGATTCTAAGGGCTACAAGGAATAAATTTTCAAGTTAGTCCATCATTAAAAACATATTTCTTGAAATAGGGGCTTTAATACAAAACAAATTCCCCAATCATTTAAACATAAGTTCCTCAAACCCTCATGTTTTGAGAGTAATAAATCAAATTCTGGTTAAATCAAGCATGGTTAGGTTCTCTCAAGAAGTGTGGTAAATTTAAATAATATTAAATGAATGATTTATAATCCTCACAAGAAAGTGATTTCAAATATAAAGACAATGATATGTGTCATGTGATTCAAAATTCAGTGTACTTTTCATGAAATTACTAAATATTTGAACATGAAACAAAGTCATTTTTAGCATTCATTTAAGATCAGTTTCAAGGGATAAATTGTTTCACTTATTTATATGGATTTAAAAAATGGTAATGAGAATCATTTCAGCTCAAAATTTTCAAAAACATACAAAAAATTGAAAAAGAAACACATACAATTTGAAAAGCACACAATTTTTTTGTTTTGTTTTTTTAAAACAGGAAAACAATTGAAATTAATAAACTAAAAGGTTCCCTCCCTCACACATAAAATATTGCATTATTTTCAATGTGAACGCATGAGATTATATATTGACATGAAATCTATAGTTTGAAATATTACAAAAAATAAAAAAGTTAAAGGGTTAGGAACAGCCTAATATGCTCAAGTGATGATGGGGTCATGCAGTGTGATAAAATCCACTAAATCCATAGGAAGTCCCTCAATGTATCTCTTAAAAAGTTCCCCATTGACTGTAAATCTCCTTCCCATGTCCTCTTGTGTGATTTCCACTACACCATAAGGAAAAACATTAGTCACAACATAAGGACCTAACCACTTGGAATGAAACTTACCAAGCATCAGCTTCAATCATGAACTGTAGTGAAGGACTTTCTCTCCAACATGAAACTCCCTTTGTTGGATCATTTTTTCATGAAATACTTTTTATATTTCCTTATAGAACCTTGAGTTCTCATATGAAGACAATTGAATCTCTTCATGATCTTGAATTTTCATCTTCCTTTGGATTCCAGCTCGGTCTAAATCCATATTGCATTACATTATAGCCCAATAATCCCAATGTTCAACTTCCACAGGGAGATCGCATGATTTCCCAAAACCAATCTGAAATGGGGACATAACGATGGGAGGTTTGTATGATGTACTATATTCCCAGAGCGCATCATCCAAGCACTTTCTCCAATCCTTCCTATTTGGATGCACGGTTTTCTCCAAAATCTGTTTCAACTCACGGTTTGAAACCCCAGCTTGGCCATTTTTTTTGTGGTGTTATGGTTTTGATGTTCTGGGTGTCACCCCATACATCCGAATGAGGGAATACGAATTCCAATTGCATAAGTGTGTCCCTTGTTCACTAATAATGGCCTTCAGTACTCCAAACCTACAAAAACTCTGCACTTTGACAAAGTCCACAATAACAAGAGAATCATCAGTTTTGGTGGCCTTATCCTCCAACCATTTACTCACATAATCAATGGCTAACAAAATATATAGGAAACCAAACGAAATAGGAAAAGGAACCATAAAATTGATTCCCTATACACAAAACATTGCATAGAAAAGTATGGGTTGTTGGGGAATCTCTTGTCTCCTAGAAATGTTTCATGTGTGTTGGAAACGTGAGCACAACTTACAATACACATGAGCATCATGGAATAAACTAGGTCAATATAATCCAGAGTCTAAAACATTCCTAGATGTCTATTGAGGTCCAAAGTTTCCACCATAATCATGTGTATGAGAGAATTGTAGAACATACTCAAACTCATGATCAGGAACACATCTTTTAATAACTTGGTCACTACACATGCGCCATAAGTATGGATCATCCCAAACATAAAATCATGACCAACTCTATAATTTTTGAACTTGTTGTTTTTTTAAATTTAAAGGTATTTTAGATGCAACAAGGTAGTTCACTAAATCTACATACCAAGGATGCATACCAGAGATAGAATAAAGATGCTCATTGGGGAGAGTGTCCTGAAGTGGTACCTAGTTGAAATTGTAATCCTATAGTGTGTAAGTAAGTCTACTCATGTGGTCCACCACCAAGTTTTTGGACCCCTTTTGTCCTTTATCTCAATGTATATTTCCTGAAGAAGGAGCATCCATCGGATTAGTCTGGGCTTTGTGTCTAGTTTTTTCAAGAGATACCTCAGAGTTGCATGGTCAGAAAAAAGAACTACTTTAGAGCCCAATAAATATGAACGGAATTTATCTAAAGTGAACATAATAGCAAGAAACTCTTTCTACATGGTTTTGTAGTTTGATTGGGATGAATCTAGTGTCCTCGATGCATAAGAAATCACATGTGAATGTCCCTCCACCCTCAGAGATAAGAGAGCTCCAACCGCAATGTTGGAGGCGTCACACATAAGATCAAAAGGAATCTCCCACTGTGGGGACTGTTTGATCGATAGAGTGGTCAGAAACTTCTTTTTCTCTTCAAAGGAAGTCCTGCAAGAATCATCAAACACAAAATATCAATCCTTTTGAAGTAGTCGTGACATAGGAAGAGGAATATTACTAAAATATTTGATGAAGTGACGATGAAATCCTCCATGCCCTAGTTATGATCTAACATAACACACACATGAATGATTTGGTAAGAAAGAAATAATATCTACCTTAGATATATCAACCTCTATACCATGTTTTGGCACTACATGCCCTAAGACAATGTCATGATCTACCATGAAATGACACTTTTCAAAGTTCACGACCAGATTCTTCTCAATATAACGATTCAACACCTTTTCCAATCCAGAGATACAATAATCAAATGAAGACCCATACACTGTAAAATCATCCATAAATACCTCCATGAAGTTCTCAATAAAATCATAAAAAATACTCACCATGCATCTCTGGAAGGTACCTGGGGTATTGAAAAGACCAAATGGAATCCTTCGGTAGGAAAATGTAACGAATGGGCAAGTTAATGTTGTTTTCAATTCATCCTAAGAAGCAATAGAAACCTGAAAATATGCAGAAAATACATCCAATAAACAATAGTGTGTTTTACTAGCCAATCACTCAAGCATCTGATCAATAAATGAGAGGGGGAAATGGTCTTTGCAAGTGGATAGATTTAGTTTCCTATAATAAATACACAGACCAACTGTTTTTACCCTCATCGGAACTAACTCCTCTTTATAATTTTTTTAAAAATGTAACACTACCTATCTTAGGCACAACCTGAATAGGACTCACCCACTGGGAATCTGAAATTGGATAGATTATACAGGCCTCAATAAATTTTTCAACCTCTTTTTTAACAACCGCCAAAAGTGTTGGATTGAGTCTCCTTTGTGTTTGTCTAACCGTTTTAGCCCCATCCTCCAAAAGAATCCTATGCATGAAAATGGAGGGGTTAATACCTAATATGTCATCCAAGGTCCACCAAATTTCCCAGATATTCTCCCTACAAAGATTCAAATGTTTTTATTTATGTTCAAAAGGGATATTGTTAGAAATTATAACAGGTAATTTCTCACCACTTAACAAGTATGAGTATTTGAGATTTGGTGTCAATGGCTTGAGTTCTAGTTCAAGGGGTAGTGTATGGATGGAAACATATAAGAAACTAAAATATGTTCACAAAGAGCATCAGTATCAGAAAATACATCATCAAAATCAGAGAATAAAGCATCAAATACATCTGCATACTCAGCAGCCATGTCATAATTAGAGTTCACGTGATCAAAATCAGAATATGATTCCATTTCAAAATAAAATCTAAGTGAGTCTTGTGCATTATAAATAGGTGTGGAAGTACTCTTAGACATCAAACTAGAACCAATACTTATAATATCTCTAATCATAGAACAATCAAATTCCATGGGGTTTTTATTTAGTGGTTCAAAATGGGAGATAACAAATGCAGAATGATCCTCTGAGGGGTACTTCATGGAATCCATAACATTAAATATCACAACATCATCCCCAAATTCCATGGAAAGTGTACCCTCATTGACATTTGTGATAGTTTTTATAGTTATGAGTAAGGGTCTACCTAATATAATTGGAGCATGAGAACTTACCTGATCATCCTCTATGTTAAGCACGTAGAAATCTAATAGAAATATCATGTCTCTTACACAGACAAGTACAGCCTCAAGGACTCCCACTGGATATGTTGCAGATCTATTTTCCAATTGCACCACTACTATCATCGGTTTCATCTCACAAACCTTCAAATAAAATAATACCGATTGAGGCATCACATTTATGGGAGCTCCAAAATCACAAAGTGCATTAGAAAAGTGAAACTCCCCTGTGGTGCATGGGATGGTGAATGTCCCTATATCCTTTCACTTTTTCGGAATTGCTAGAGTTAGTGTAATTTGTGTTGACACATTCCTTCCATGATTGATCCTCTCATTTCCCTTGATCCATCTTCGATTGGTACAATGTTATTTTAATAAATTTTCAAACCTTGGGATTTTCTTGACAGCTTCAAGAATAGTAATGTTGATCTCCACATACTTGAATGTGTCCAAAACCTCCTTTTGCATTGCTTCTTCAGCCATGTTTTTGGTTTGTACAACCCTTTTTGGAAATGTAAGGGGTTTAGGAGGAACATCATCAATCCTTTTCTTACCTTTGTCTTTCTCCTTGAATTTCTCATCAGTTGGGGTGGAATGGGGATTTTCTGGAGTTGAGGTGAATCCTGGTAGAACGATAGGTGTAGATGTAACAGTTTACTTCTTCCCACTTCTCAATGTGATGGCACCAACATTCCCCTTGGGATTTGGAGTAGGATGGGATGGTAGATTTCCATAATTCTTACTTACCAGTTCATAGAGGGTAGTGGCAATCTGGCGCATTTCAGTCTTCAACTCCCTTAGCTCTGAACCTTGACTCTTTAGCTCATTTTGTTGATTAAAAACAATTTTCATCAAAATTTCATCAGTGTTAGAATCTACCTTGGGTAAGGGATTCCCTTTTTGCTGGATTGTTGATTCTTGGGCTTCAAATATCCTTTGGGGTTGTTGGAAACCCTTCTAGTAAGGCGAAGGCTTCTAGAAGTTTTGTTGAAAAGGGGGCCTTTGTTATTATCCAGAGACATACCTCTTGTTTCATTGATCCTTCCACCCTTGGTTGTATGTTGGAGAAAATGAATCAAACTTAATTGGGGGGTATGTCTGTTGTTTTTTCCGGTATGGTCTCCCTAGGAATACTACTACGCAATCCTCTGTCTCTTGTAGTTGTGTGAAACAGCCAGTTGGGTGGCTTGTCTTAGTGAAAATGCCATAAGGCCTTGAAGGAGGGGGTTGGGATGTCTTTTGTGTCAAAGAAATCTTCCCCACCATAGTTGTCAATTCTTCTAACTTGGTATCAATCAAATGACTCCCAAGAGGAGAAGGAATTACCTGATGTACTCCTCATACATGTGGTGTACCTCGATCGCCAAATTGATTGGAGTTTTGGGCCATTTTTCTGATCAACACACATGCAGTTACTGGTGTCTTGTCCATCGATACTCCTCTAGCCACAGCATCCACCATTCTTCTCTCCATAGGTGTGAGTCCTTCATATAAGTATTGGATGAGAAGTTTCTTTCTGATTTGGGGATGTAAACAGCCTTCACACAACTTCTTGAATTGCTCCCAGTACTAATACATTGATTCCCCTTGGGCTTTATTAATCCATGACATCTCTTTATGGATAGAAGTGGTCCTTGATGCTGGAAAAATATCTGCAAGTAAATACATTTCAAATCATTCCAACAAGTTACGTATTCAGGTTGTAAATAATACATCCAGACTTTCGTAACTATATCAAGTGAGAATGGGAATTATCTTAGTTTTATTTGATCTTATGAAACATTTTTGGGTTTAAGGGTTGAGAAAAACAAAATATATTCTTTGAAATTTTAGTTTGGATCCTCACCGGATAATCCATGAAACATTGGAAGAAGGTGAATTAACCCATATTTCTGTTCAAAGTCCGATTTGATATTCGATTATGCAATAAAATCTAATTGAAAGTTAATATATGGTGCAACCAATTCTAGATTAGTTATATTATGTTCATATCCATTATTTTCAGCCATTGGTTCTTTTATTTTGTTGGAATTATATGTGTTTCCAATTTCAATGTTCTTAGAGTGGAGAAATTATCCAACTATTTGAATGTTGAAACTTCCAGTAGACTGAGAATGTCTGATTCGAGCCCTAAGGCTGCGTTCAATCTCAGGGTCAAGATCTAAGAGAGCTTCATGATTATTTTGTGTCATAAATAAAATAAAAATGAAAAGAAGGAAATTGGACCATAGTAAAATAAAAATTAGAAGTTTGAGTTGATGGTCCAAAAAGAAGTAGAAGAAAATAAAAGAAGGAGAAAAAAATCAGATTAGGTAAAAAAGGAAGAAAGAAAAGAGGAAGAGAATAAAATGTAAAATAAAATAAATACCATTAATTGGTAGAAATAATTACTTTCTTCACCAGAAATGGTGCCAATTTTAAAGGCGATGTCATGGGCACCCTCAAATTATTAGTGGTTTTTGGGAACATAGGTGCAACAGAGTGGCTGACCAAGGTCATCTCTCAAAGGAAAAAGTAAATTAAAACAACTTCCTAAAGGTATTCTAAATATAAAATAGTATAGAATTAAACCACTACTTGAATGTATGGGGGTTTTTATCATTTATAAAACTTGAAAAGTTTGTTGGAAGAAGATTGTATCTTTTTGTTTTTAATTTTGAAATGAAGTTTGATTAAAAAGTCACAACAAGAAGCTGTTTTTTTATAAAATATTTTAAAAGGAGTAATTGATATAACTCTGCCTCTTCATTTAATTATTAATAATTATCATTTAAATCAATATCCACTTAATTATGATCCCCTGATTTTTTAATCCTTTCACACTACTAGAGTTAACTGAACTACCAAAATTAAATTACCTAAACCCTAGGCTAGCTTCGGAACATGCAATCGCAGCACCCTGATTTGATTGTTGTTCTAAGGTTAGATTATGTTCAGTGGTTAATTAGAGCACATATCCATTTTGTAAATTGGGATGAAATGTGTTTAGAGATTATATTTGAACTCTAAAAATTTATCTCGTGTGGTCTTGTATTATTGATTAAGATCACACTCTCACAATTTACACAAAATCTCTACCTCACGTGTTTTTGTGTTAATTTTTCAACTGTTTGCTTAGTTTCTTATAATTTAAAAACACAATTCATGCATCCTATTAAGTTAATTAAATTATTTCAATGATTAAAAATAATTAAATGAATAGGGTAGAAGATATATCAATCACTAAAAAAACTACTCTTCCATGGGTGGTGTGGATATCATGGAGATGTTTTGCATGAGCAAAGGATTGAAAGGGTAGAACCCAATATCATCTCCACTCTTGATTCCAACCCAATTAGAAATATTAATAGAAGAATAAAAGGTAATAATACTGAAGACTAATTGAATATAAATTCAAGATACAAACATGAAAGTAAATAAATACAAAGAGGTGGTGGGAGAGGAGAGCCTCTTTGGAAGAGATGTTTTCACAAATTCTTACTTCTTCCAAGAGTTATGAGGGTCTCCCAAAAGACACCCTTTTGTCCAAACCTTCCCAAATCCTTGAACATCCCTCTCAAAAATTGAAAACCCCCTTTAAATAGATTTTGTGAGGGCTAGGGTTACATAACCTTTTTAAGTGTGCAATGAAAACTCGGAAAAATATTTTATACCATGTTTCACTGCATAGTTGGCCTCGAAAATGTTTGAATTTTCTGTCCTTCTTGAAGGATTAGTTGTTCCTTATTATGTCTTGGAGATTACCTACAAATTTGGGCTCAATCCAATTCCGGATTAAGATGATACAACCCAAATAGTGAAGTGGTGTCCAATCTAGATGGTTCTGTCCAACTTTGTCTTCATGGCCCATTTACTCCACTAAAATGGATGATCCAGCTCCCATGACATAAATAAAATTTGTATCCCATTAAGTCAGGAACACAGTTACAAAATTTTAATTCAAAATATTTTACATGACAATATTTATGCCCGAAATACTACATTGAATTTTAAAAAGTTAAAAATGGATTTTTCATCATATTTTCAAATGAATGATCTAATCCCAAATATTTCATAATTGATCATATTTAGCATAATTGGAGGAAATTATATCATTTATTATCAATACAATATTCAATAAAATTGTGTTTAATCAAAATTAATTATGTAAAACATTCATTTCACATGGAACCAATCTTCATGTGATACACACCACAATGACTAAGTATACATCACATGCAACACAGGTTTTCTATGAAATATACTTTTAATGATATATTTATTTAAATGAGATAATTATAATAGATAAATTATAAATAGTAATACTAATAGTATTAACTACTTCTAAAATATTTTTTATATTTTTTATAAAAATAAATCTTATGTATATTGAAAGATATGATATTTGGTAAAGTCCTTTTATGTTTTAAAATAGAGTTTTTCATTTGAGCTGATTTTATTAATAAAAATAATTCTGGAAAAATTTATAAATTTAATTTGATAAAATAAATTTTATTTTTGAATTCATATTGTCAAAATTATCCTAGGGTAAAATTTTTGGATTTTTATAAAAAAATATCATTTTTTGATGAATATTGAAAAACATTGGCTTTTTGATTAATTAATTATTAATGTAAATGAAATTATAAATTTATTTTATTGCCATATTATAAAAATATTACATATATTTATACAATTTAATTCATGATAATTCATTACTATTTGAAATTCAATATCAAATTTTAACCAAATTATGATCATGTCTTTCTAACAAAACTAATTATTTCATCCAATATGCCGGATTGACATTAATAATAATTTTTCTAATTCTCTGATCTAAGTAACAAAAAACCTAACCTAAACCACTATATTCAATATATTATTTAATTTATAATAAGTCCATGTTGATTTTTGACCGTAAATGATTAGTAAAAGTGATTAAAATTAAACACAACAATTAAGGCCAAATCACTCTTAATTTTGTACTAAAACATAATATTAAGGGCCCAAATGACCTAGAAACTTTTAAAAAAAGCTCATTTTATGCCCATTGATTAGAAATAAACATTCCATTGTTAATTTCTTTTGGTTTTTATGACTTTTTATATGTAAAAACATGTGTACACCTAATTTGTTTCTAAAAATTCCAAGTGAGTCCTTTTCATTCTCTATAAAACGCCTCCACCTCTCCCACATCCTCACACCTCTCAAAACTCATAAAATTTCCCGGACCTAACCAATACACTTTCCAACATACCTATATTACTCATAGAATCATTACATTTGGTAGATGTAAATCCAAGGATCCATTTTGGCATAAAACCAAATGGAGTTAGCCGATCAATAGGTAACATCTTCTATCAAGTCCATTAATTTATGTTCTTTCTCCATCCACTCCAATTTCATTTTCCCTATCATGTATTAAGAAAATAGAAACCTAAAATATTCTAGGATATTATTATGATATGTATTTAACTTAAAATTACACACACATCTATCTAATGGATAATGAATATACTACTTATGTGTACGATGAGCTATCACCTCACTAAATAATGATTGTTAACTTTTCCTTACTTACTCTCAGGGTGTCCATTATGATGGAAAATATTTTTATATATGATATATATTATATTTATAAATTATTTAAATGTTATATATTTTTAGTTAGAACATAAATTTTTGTTTTCCATATTATGTAAATATTATAATTTCGTTTGAGAAAATGTAGGCTACCACCCCCTCAATGCGATATGATTCATTTATACACAACATTGATTGTATTAAAGATGGTTTTAGTGGATATATATGATATCATAAATCTAATTTAATAATTATATATATGTTTATAAATATATGTATTTTACTTTATTACGCTCAACATGATAATTAAATGGAAATAGCATTCATACATACGTACGACATATCATCTCCATAAACGTTGTTTTCTGTTTCACACTAATATATTATATATGTTATTATAATACAAATATGCTATATATACATGATATTTATATCATTGTTAACATTATGTAAACATTATATAAGTATAAGAACCAATGACATAATAAATTAGGACAAATGCGAAGAACAAAGAGAATAATTGATGAAGTGGATCCTTAACCTAGGATCTTTAACATGCCAGTAATATAAAGTCATAATAAAAACTTATACAGTATTATATATAATGATATGTTTCATTGAAATATTAGTGATAAATTTATATTTATTATATAGGTTGTTTCAATTAGTATGTTGAGTATTAAAACACAATGTAAGAAGATTTCAGCTCAATTTTTTCCCGTGAGATACATGTTATGTTCACAACTCATTGATTTTAGGACTTCTGGTCCACTTATTACTGAAAAATAGATCAATACCATGAAAAATATATTCTATAATAATCAGTTTTCAAATCATGATAAAGTCAATCTGGCTATTTATCATTTAGGTGGTAAACCAGATCAATTATTGAATCAAATCTAGACTACGAGGAAACAAGATGAGATTGAATCCATGTATTGGGACAAGATCAAGAACATAATTTTCATTATGTAATTTCCCCAGATTCTTCATACCAAGATGGAGAAATATTTATTCAATTTTATTCCAAGGGATAACGAATTTGTTGGTTCCTATAAGGCTATTTTCATGGGACTTCTCAGTTATGCTTCATAAATTAACATCCAGCATGAAAGTAGAGTTGATAGGTTCATTAATGTCTTAGATACAAGTGTCAAAAGGGAGTATTCTATAAGATACATCGGTATCTATGAAGATATTGATCATTGTGAAATCAATGTTTAAATTGAGGTTAGATTCACATATAAATCTCATGGTTTTGATGAGAAGAGGAAGATGTAGTTTAAAGGAGAATCTAAAAACCATGAACATAAGATGATGGTATTTCCCTTATGCTCTAAGTGTGGAAAGAAGAATGGAGGAAATTGACATAAGGGGTTTATTAAATATTTTATGTGTGTAAATGAAGGTCACCAAGAAATTTTTTACCAAATAGATGGGAATTAGTTACCTAATGTTGTAAATGTACAAAATCATCTCAGAATTATCTTCCAACAATACAGTGCTATTTGTTTATAGAGAATGGTAATTTTGCTAACCATTGGCCAAACCCAATGGCTAGTTATGATTATCATTGTCAGCAACATCTTATGATGGGGTACAGGGGGAATTATCATGTAATTGAAATTCTTGATGAGGGATGTGAAAAATATGTGATGAAAAGTGCACTTACCGTCCACTCTAGAACTACTAATGTCATATTTGATGCTAGATCTACCCACTCATTCGTATCTATATAATTGTATAAGGGTGTCATGATTCCCCTAGAACAATTAAATGTGGAATTAGTAGTTCAAACCCCTATTGTTATGATGATTTTATCTCAATTTTTTTATTCCTATCCTATTGATGTTTTTAGGAATATGCTTCCTCAAAAAAAATAATTCTTCCTTTGGATTAATTTGATATCATATAATTCATGGATTAGTTTTCTATACATAATTACCATGTAAATTTTCATGTAATAGAAGTTATGTTCGATATTTAAAAGTATCCCCTGATCATATATCAATGTGAAGATAAGTATGAACTTACTAGTGAGATTATATCTATTTTATGGGTCCTAATATCCATTCAAAGTGGTTGTTTATATGATGTGGTTGGGAATAGAATCAACATATATGATATGGATATTTTTCATGATTTTGTGGATGTATTTCTAGAAGAGTCTCTTATTCTTCCCCAAAAATATGATTTTGATTTATCAAAAGAACTAATACCTAGTTCCACACCAATTTCAAAGACTCTATAGAATTGCCCTTCTTGAGTTTCAGGAAATGATGTAGCAACCTGAAGAACAAATTTATAAGGGATTCACTCAGACAAGTGTCTCACCATGGGGTGCATTAGTTCATTTTTTAGAAATAAATTTGTATCAATGAATCTCTGTATTTAGAAAATGTATCGTCTTCCCTATATTTATGACTTATTTGATCAAATATGTGTAGATTAGAACTTTTATAATATTGAACTTCATTCAATAGAATATCAGTTAAATATCAAGAAGGAGGATATACCCAGGATGACATTCCATATAATGTATGAACACTATAAATATATAGTTTTTTACTTTTGGTCTTAATAATTCTCCTCTATCTTCATGAATTTAAGGAATATTGATTTTATAGATTATCTCTATATGTTTATGTTAGTCTTAATTGATGATATTCTAATCAATTCAGAGAGAAAGGAAGAGCATTATGATCACCTGAGAATATTACTAAAGGACCTATGGAAGGAGAAGCTATATGAAACAATTATAATGTTTGATTTTTTCAGCTAAAGGTTTCATTTTTTGGTCATATAAACTCAAGATATATTATATTAGTGGATCCATCAAATATAGAGGATATTGAATGATGTCCTAGACCAAGCATGGTAACTGAGATCCGTAGAATTTTTAGTCTGGATGGATATTATCTAGATTTTCTGGGAAATTTCTCATGACTATCTAATCCTCTGACCTAGTTAACTAAGAAAGGTGTCATGTTCCTCTGGAAAGATGAATATGAGGAAAATTTCAAGGATTGAAGAGAATGTTGGAAGGTGCACATGTTCTTACATTTACCTATAGTGGATAAGGGTTTGTAATATATAATGATAAATCTAAGAATTTCTTGGGATGTGTTCTTATGAAGAATACCATTGTTGTAGAATATTCTTAATGAAGGTTGAATATTCGTTATCAGAATTTCCGAAATCGTTATTTGGAGTTAATAGTGATAAATATTTCATTGAAGATATGAAGGAATTATCATTAAGTAGAGAAGGGTGATACATATACTAATCATAAAATCCGAAAATATATATTCACACTGATGGACTTGAACATACACAACAGAAGATGGTTAGAGTTGATAATGTATTGTGAATTCCCAATACATTAACAACCTTGGAATGTGAAGAAGGTGGCCGATTATTTGAGTTATAATGATCATGCTAGCTTATCCATGATTAGGATAATAAAATATCTAATATTTCTGTATTTGAAAATCATGGATCTAGAAATCCTAATGAAAGTGGAAAATTGTATCATTATAAATTGAATGTTCAACCCTCTATATAAGTAATTATTAAAGAGGTGCATAAGGATGATGTAGAGCTACAAAAGAAATTCAAAAATGGTCCTTTTTTTTAACATTGATCTAGATAGAATGACGAGGTTTAGGAATAATTATTTGTTCCTTCCATACTATATTTGAAGAATGATATATTACAGGAATCTCAAATATCTCTATTCTCTGTTCACCCTTGATGTAAAAAGATATATTGGGACATCATGGAATACATTTAGAGGGATTCGATGGAGAGATATGTCCCAGAGCTTGTATCTTAGTGCTTGGTATGACAACAAGTTATGTCTAAATGATAAACATTAAATGGGGTGTTGCATCCATTACCCACAATAGAATGAAAATGTGAGAACATCACTCTAGGATTTTTTTCAGACTACCCAAAACCACTAAATGGTTTAATGATATGTGGGTGGTTGTCAGTTACTATACTATGTCATCACACTTCATTATTATTAGAAAATATTTTTTTCCGAATCAGCTTTCATGGATATACATTAAGGAAGTCGAAATGTTTCTTGGAGTTCCACATTACATTGTATCAGAACATGATATGAGGTTTAACTCAATGTTTCAGCGATGTATTTTGTAGAACCATAACATATAATTGTGTTTCAAAAACTTTTATCAACCTACGATATATGATCAGTCTGAGAGAACAATTCAAACGCTATAGGATATGATGAGATCTTGTTCCATTGATTTCAAATTAGATTAGGATCAGCACATTTATCGAGTTGATTTTTCATAAAATATTAAGTTTCACTAAATAATTCAGTTAAAAAATATGAATACATTTATGTGAAGAAATTTAAAGCTCCAACATGATGGGATGAAGTTGTAGATATAATGCTATTTTCACTAGAGATCACTAAAGAAATGGTCAAGAAGGATAGAACCATTCAGCAGCATATCAAGGCAACACAACGTTGGAGGATATTTTATGCTGATAACTATCAGTGAGATCTATAATATGAAGTTAGTGAAAATTTGTTTCTATGAATCTCACTCTAGAATAAATTTATGAGATTCAGGAAGAAAGTGAAACTATGCCCTAGGAATATTGGTCCCTTTGATATTCTTAATCGTATCAAGAAAATAGCATATCACTTGGAACTTTCTTAAAATATCTATCAAGTCCATGATGTGTTCCTTGTATCTATCTTGTGGAAGTCTATGCCTGACCCATCACAGGTATTGATATCAAAGGTCATACTATTTGATGAGGATCTATCTTACAAAGAACAAATAGTTGAAATCCTAAACCAATTAAATATGGTACTATGAAACAAGACCACTCACTTGGGTATTTTTTTGAGATATCCCTAGTTAGAGGTACTGATTTGGTAACATGACGATATTATGTAGCATAAGTATCATCATTTTTTCAAAAGTGATGAATTTTCAGGGAGAATTTTATTTTAAGGGGGGTAGAATGTAACACACGTTATTTTTATGGACCATTTTTCATATATATTAAATATTAATTTTTTTATTACAATGTATTAAGTCAGATATTTCATTCAAATAGAACCAAATCAGCATATATTATTTTCTACACTGACTTCGCATATGTTACATGAAACACCATCATTACAATACATGCAACACCAACTTAACGTATATCAGACGCAGCATAGAGTTTCTACGAAACATAATTTTAATGATATAATTATTTAAAAGAGATAATTATACCCTATAAATTAAGAAGTGAAATATGAATAGTAAAAATACTTTTAAAATATTTTATAAAAAATATTTATATATATATAACATATTGATAATAAAAGATATGTTTTTTGATAAAATCCTATTATGTTTTAAAATAAAATTTTTTTGAATGATTTCTTTTAATAAAAAAATTTATTTATATATATATATATATAAATTTAACTTTATAAAAGAAAAATAATTTTTGAATTCATAACATTGAAATAAATCTATGGTTATTTTTTGGTATTTTTCACATAAACATAATCTGCTGAAAAATATTGAAAAATACTGCATTTTAGTTAAACAATAGTATTTTAATTTATTATTAAATTTAAATGATGTTATGAATTTATTTATGGTCATAAAAGATAAATATTACATCTATTAATACATTTTAATTCCCTAGAATCAATTACACTTTGAAATTGAATATAAAATCTTAACAAAATTTTGATCATTTTTCTAATTTAAAAGCTTATTATTTGGTCTCTTCAGCGAGATTAGCATTAAACATAATTTTTCAACTTATTTGATTTGAATTTTGAAAAACGTATATAAAAAATTGTATTCAATATAATATTTAGAGGCTAATAATTCAACGATAAATATTTGACATAAAATGATGAGTAATAGTGATTAAAATTAATCAAAATGATTAATGCTAAATTACACATAATTAGAGAAAAAACATCTAATTAAAGGCCCAAATGACATAGAAAATTTATCAACACCCATTGGATGTTCATATTAATTCCATACACATTTAATTCTTTAGTTTTTTGGTTTGGTATGAATTTTTATAGATAAGAACATTTGTACAGCAAACTTATTTCTAAAAATTCCAAGTGAGCCCTTTTCCTACCCTATAAAAAGCCACCACCACTACCACAACCCCACACCTATAAAACCTATTATGATAGTAAAATAAAATACCAATACACTTTCCATTTTACCTCTCTTACACTTAGTATTTCTCCCTTGTCCATAAGGCAATTAAAGGAAGCCTTTTGGCACGAACCATGCCATTTCATTTATATTCATTATCCACCCCTCTAATTTATTTTTCCCATGAAGGAATAAAAACACAATTATCCTCAATATAAAAGTATTTTTAATCCAATTTACTCAACCTACACTTATACACACCTTCATCCAATGGATACTGAACACACAGTTTATGTGTATAGTGAACTACCGCCTCATCAAATGAAGATTGTTCGGTATTACATACCACCCTCCATGGTGGCCATTGTGATGGAAAAAATTTCTATATATGATATATATTATATTTATAATGACATTATGGTTCTATAATTTTTTTAGAACACTCCTTTATTCCTTCCATCTTATGTAAATATAATAATGTCATTTGAGGAAATGTGGATTACCGCCCCCTCAAAGCGATATGATTTGATCATACACTACATGGATTTTATTGAGGATTATTTTAGAGATTTTAAATAGTATATATTATATCCTAAATATTTTTTAATATTATGATATATATACATACATATATTTCTTTTACATTCTTTCTCTCAACATTACAATTAAAGGGAAATAGTGTTCATGCATACGTACGACCTACCGTCTCCATGAACCGTGTTTTCCATTTCAAAATTATATATTCTATAGATTATTATAATACCAATTTAAAATATATAAATTTCATTTATATGATTGTTATTATTCTGTAATCATTATATAATTACGAGGATCAATGACATAACAAATTAATACACATGCGAAGAACAAAGTGAATATTACCTGAAGTGAAACCGTAACATAGAATCATTAACAAGAAGGTAATATATGGTCACAATAAAAGCATATATGGTATTATAAATTATGATATGATTATTTTAAATATTTATAACAAATTTCTATTTATTACATGGGTGTTTGGAGTGAGTACGACGAGTGTCAAGACAAAAGGTAACAGGATGCCATCTCACTTTTTATTCCCGTGAGATAGATGTTATTTTCACCACCCTTTCCATTTGTGTGGTGTATGTAATACACATGACTGTATTAAATATATATATTAAACCTAAACATATGTTTATGAAAATATACATTTTACGAAATTTCATTCATGGGGTTTAAGTTTTATATATTACTAAATCGGTAAAATGTTTTGTCTCAACTTTCCTTCTTAGAGACTAATGTTTTGTTATGAAACAAATTTTTTTTCAAGGTGTATATACATAAATTTTACATATTATATCATGAATCACTATATTTTAATTATATTTTATACTTCATGTAATTTTTTTATTAAATAGATTGTATTCTCCCAAGTTTTAAAGTCATAAGAGTTTATTGAGACAATCTCATAACATTTCGATATTGTATATATTTATGCTTCCTTTGATGAATTACTTTGATCCATATCACAAGAGTACTCATCAAGATCCTTATACTATATTTATTCTATATATCCTCTTGTGTTAGAAAAAAAATTCCACTCTTTAGTAATTAAGATAATGTTTTTATGTAAAATATGACGGTCTCTCTCTTCAGTCACAAATATAATGTATTCAAAAAGCATGTTTTCCAAATTGTTTTAAATTATTTTTCCATATGATACTTGATGATTATTTTCACGAAAAATGGATATAAATTATTTTTTATTGTTTTATAATCATACTTTATACTTTTTAAAATATTTTTTCGATGAAAAATGTTTTCGAATGGTTTATTTTTAAAAAATAATTTTTCAAAGTTGAAAGGATATTTTCCTCAATAAATGATTTTAAAATATCATTAAAAATTATTTATCATATAAGATTATATCAATTGGTGTTAATAATTCCTTTATGTGTAATTTATTCAACGTTTCCATTCATATTATTTAACTAAATGGATTATGTTTTTTTGGCATGATCATTATAGAACCCCTTCCAAATTTACGGGTTATATGCATTTGAAACCCAATTCTTTTCACAGGTTTTGATTATGATAAAATGGTTATAGACCGTACCTCTTTACATAGTTTATTATATGATTACATTTTTATAATAACCACTTCATTTCATGGGTTATGATAATATTATATATGATCTTGTGTCTCATGTATGTATGATTTCATTATGAGATAGGTGTGTCCAATATCTCCCTACAATACATTGTGTAAATATGTATATCTCATGAGGTAGACTAAGATGGTCATCGGAATGATCATTAACAATAGTGATTTAAATGGAGTGAACCATGACTACCAAAATGGTGTGAGGACTGAACTCATGATACCAAGATGGACATTGGAGTGATCCATGACTTCCATTATTGTATAGGGAGTGAATGTATACTGCACATATGGTCTTGGATGTGATGCCTTTGATACTATGTAAATCATATTATTGGATTATGTGTCTACCACAATTCCATGTTTCATTACAAATTTATTATTTCATGGATTAAGTTCTCTATTTATTTATTATTTTTGGTTTTATGAACTTATATGATTCATTATATGATTCAGGTATATGATCTTTTATACGAAGGGTATGATATTCTATTTTCATGATCGTGTTCCCATACCCTTATGCTCATTATTTTTATTACATTTCTCCATTGTTTATTCTTATAGTTCATTTGAGCTCATACATTTTTTATTTTACCTTCTCCAGTTTATGAAGAAATATATTGTTTCTGATGTGTTTAAGAAGGGTTATTGTAATGAAGAGCCTAGTGTGAGATATTTTAGCTCAATTCTTTACTAATTTTTATGTTTCCATGTTACTAAAGGTACTACAAAAGTACGGTCTTCATGAATTTTTTTGCGTAATTTTTTTTTATTCAACAAAAGGTATGTAATGCTAATGTATGTCATGACTGAGTCATTATATATATAGTGATAACATATCAATGGTTCATATTTCCCTTATTTTAAAATGTACTAACCTTATTACATGGAGTAATATTTATGAATACATTCTCACCATCTTTTAATTCTAGATCTCAATGATGATTGTTAGAATAAATCTATTTTCAACTCAGATAGGCCATGATATTATATTAAATTCCTCGATACATTTTTTTAATTTCCATATATATCATAGGTATCAATATATTTAATTCTGAAAGATAATTATTGAATTATTGATTTCATAACATCTTTTCACTTAAGTAATTATTAGTACCCATCTTAATTATTGAGTGAATGAAAATGTTTTATGAAAAAAATTCTATGATAAAGTTATTTACCCCTGCAAAAACAACCAAGACTCATGTAGCCTAGATTCATTGCTTATTTTATTAAAATGGCATAGATATAGGAGATAACATCTCAATGGATTTATCAGCTTATTCTTCCTATATAACTAGATATATACATGGTTCCCTTATTACATTTGTAATTAGACAAAGAACGTAAAAATGGAAAATAAACTACTTACTTTAAACTTATTAAAATATTTCATATTCATTGCATGGGTATTGAAAACAAAAATAAGGTGAGATTGGTTATTTAGTAAGGATTAAATGAATCAATAATAAGTGATTTAAATTCAAAAAAAACATAATCATTATTCTAAGGTAAAAAAATGAAAAATACATGTCATCAATAAACAGAGAATGAAAAATTAAATACACATATTCTTTCATAGTAAAAATATCATGGATAGTATTAAATGAAAACTAAATCTAGGAAATGATTAATTGTTAAAAATCATGTATCTAGAACATATAACACTACCGTCAAGACAATTCACAATATGATTTAAGACTTTAGGTAGAAACCTGTCTGATTCTACATGGAAACAAACTAGAAGGGTTTGTCGCAAACTATTGTATCCCATGAGAACGGTCAATGCATTGAGGGTATATATAATGAAAATCTCCACCATTCACTAAAAGTACAAATAATTATTCATATATATATATATATATTTAATTTAATAAAAATATTCCTTATCATAATAACAATGTTGAGTAGAGGATATAGATTCCTCAAAATTTCCCCAGTTAAAACAACATTCCAAATAAACACCATATGTAAAAAAATGGTATATGGATTTGACCATAATCATATAAATGAAACATGAACTATTTATATTTAATGAAATAATAAATTAATTATGATCATAAATCAAAAGTGGATTTATACACAAACCACACACAATGAATAAATCATGAATAAGGAATATCTCAATGAAATAAAGGTGAGATGTGAAACATCTTACAAAGATCGAATAATTGGAGTGAAGATAAATAAATGAAATAATTTTGATTGAAAATGAAAATACCCAAAAAAAACATATAAATACAACATAAAACAATTAGGGTCCATTTCCCACCCATTCTTGACATAAAATAACCAATGATAAAATAATTTATCCCAATTAATGGAAATTGAATTAATAAATCTCTTAACTAATTTATGAAATAATTCTTTACTTGTACTTATTGTCATGTATAATCAAATTATATGCATTAGTTAATTAATTTAAATAGTTTTATACATTTATTTTATTTATTACAATTTTATTTTCTTTAGTTATGGGATTTTTGATGAGTAGCAAGATTTAATTTCATCGCACTGGGAGAATTTATTTTCTTGGGTTTCATGATAAGTTCAACCGTTTATAATTATGGATGCTCATGTAAAATGGTAATAATTCAGAAGAATTAAAATTATATACCCTTAATGAAATTATATATGTTTCAAAGAAATTATATATAATTTTGATATATGTAAGGTGGTTGAGTCATTATTGAAAATGATCTAATTCATTTTGGAATATTTTAAAACCATCTAGAACTTGTATCATTTTATTTAATATTATGTTTATATATTTGTTATAGAAAATAATATAAATTATAATATGTATAATAAAATCATATTTATTCGAAATTATATATTTTTTTACTATGCATTAAGGTTGTAATTGAAAATTAAAATGCATCATCCATGATGAAGGTAAATCGACACACCACAGACGATGCTTTCATTTTTAGAATAAAACAGAGAGGTATGGGTTTAATGATGGATATTTAATTTTCATAATAACATTAAATTATATATAGGATAATGGAGTTATGATGCATGTTCTTATAGAGCAGTTATGGTTATAATATTAAAAGAACAAATATAAAAATACTTTTAAACAAATGTAATGATACTAAAAGGGGATTTTACCTCTCTTATAATATCTCCTTGAGAACCTCTATATGGAACATAAGAGTGGTATTTTGGTAATAGAATAATGAAAAAGACATGGGGTAGAGGTTTTTTTGAATAATTTGGAATAATATAAGAAACCAATAAGGCTTATCGGGAGAGAGTGGAAGGGTGGTGATGGGTGAGTTTTATAATGGGGAGGAGCGGTGTTTTGGATTATTTTATAAATTTGTTTATTATTTTGTATAAATACTATCATTATTGATGATTAATGTGTCCAAGTACATTAAATATTGCTTTTGAGTTCACACTAATGTGTTATTACCTCATCCATGACATCTTTCATGCCTCAATAACTCATTCATTTACTTATTATGTTAAATAGTGTATATTATTGTATATCAATATTCACCAAAAATTCAATTATTTTAAAATTTTCAAAACATTAAACCTTACCATTTTTGACATGTAGATTTCAAAAATGGACTCTCTTTTATGAAGAAATATATATATATAATATCAATTTAATTATTAATTAAAATCATCATTTATTCAAAAAATATAGATTTTAAAATTATAACCAATTTTATGACACATTAAAAACTTATTTAAGGTCTCATTTTAATGTCCCGGACCCAGGTGCCACACAATGGGTGCCCCGAGCCCGGTTCGCCACATGACCTCAAGCGCATTTCCCCAAACGCCAGAGGCTACCGACTAGCAGCAAGGGCCCGGGTCTGATAGTGGGGAAACTTTTCCTTCATTTGTCAAAGTGTAGCGTAGCGGAATACAAAGTAAACATACAACGATAGTGGAATCAGTAAACATACACATCTGAAATAAACTACAGCAGTGGATATAACCAACAGTATATAAGTGATGATGTTACATGTTTCAAGTTCTAAGAAAATAGCCAGAACATGTTATACATCAATACAGTACAACAAAATATAGAGTATAACAAAACAAGAAAACAGCTGGCAGCGGCATCGCGAGCCTAGGTTCAGTCCCATGCCCTCATACTCCTCAGCAACAGTCAAGTATCTGTATAGGGACTCTTGCCCCTATCTACACCTGCAGCAACGTAATCTGTTTGGGCCAAAAAGCGTGACCCAAACAGGGTGTGAGAAATATATCTTAGTAGGCACCCACCAAAGGCCTATGCCCAACTACGTGTAAGCATTCAACAATAGTGTGCAGTAATAAAATGCAATAAAGTAAGCAATACTCAAAAGTAACAACTATCAGTTATATTTCTATTTTTAATATTTATTTAATCCATCTAATATAAGAAATCACCACAATGCATTTCTAAGTAAACAACTAGTGTCTTCAGACACGTAAACTCCTACCCTCAGGTAACGAGTATCCAACACAAGAATCATCCCTCGGGAATAACAGATTTTTGCCCTCAAGCATAGGTAGTGTCTCCCTCAGGCAAAGCATCAGCTACCCACAAGCACGGAAGAAGTTGCCCTCAGGCCGAAATAACTTCTGTCCACTGGCTAAATAGTACAGTGCCCACCTGCTAATCACAACAACGCCCTCAGGCTAAATAGGTAATCGAGCCATGACCAACATGTCAAATGCATTAAATAAGAAATTCCTCTCAAGGAAACTCTACAATTAATACTTTAAAGGCATACCCTCGGGTATCCTGGCCAAACGGCTAAACAGTGAAACACACCCTCGGGGTGGTTCTGGATCCAAGCAACGATCCCAACCAGCATTTTATTATCACAATTCAATCACCTATGCAATTATATGCATTAAATATAGCAACGGCATCAGCCACATGACACCCCAACATGTTTTCGTGGCATTAAAATGCACAAAAATGCGCGATAGTTTCAAATTTACACCTAGCCACCTACATTATAGGCCAACGAACATTATACCCGAACGCCGAATCTAGAAACGCCCAAGAACGGCATAGATCTGACGAAGAACAAAACCCATTCAATCATAAATAACTTTCCCTCGGGAAAGAATTGGTAAGAACGGTACCAGGAGAGGAGAGGGCATACCTGTGTCGTTCCAATGAGATCATCTGAAGCCGAATCGGATTCCAGACAAACACTTGGAGGATCTTCAAAGGTTTGGCCATCCTCCTTGGCTCCAAAGAGGCTCAAACGCCTCCTCTGCCAAATGAGAAGGCTACTGCCTGTTTTAAGACGAAAAAACAAAGTACATGACATGTAATTTTGAGTACACGGTGTGTACTTCTTTCATTTAACTGTTCATTTGGCGGTACCACCATACTGTTCAATTGTCGACATGCGTACACAACATGTACTCTAAAGTACACGGAGTGTACTGTCACCCAGCTGGCGGCTGCTCCACTGCCTTACTGTTTAGGCATGCCGACTGACTACACGGCGTGTAAGGTACCACTACACGGCGTGTAGTCAGTTCCTACACCCTTCGTCATCGGCATGGCTACACGCCCCGTGTACCCATCCCACACGGCCAAATGTACATGGCGTGTCGAAAAGTACATGGAGTGTAGTTCCAAAATTTAGGATTTTTCCCCATTTTCCATATTTTATCAAAAACACTTAAGGAAATGGAAAAAGAAGAAGCACGTACCTCAAAAATAAGAACCGGGTTCTTACAAACTTTCCCCCTTATAGCAATTCGTCCCTGAATTGCCCTTCCCAATGTGGGGAAGAATAAGCTCCGAACAGCTCTAGCCACTGACCACGTATGTCGGCATCCTACTCCTAGGTCTCATCCTGCACACGGCCATGCTGCCATAGCACCCGTATGAGAGGAACTGAGCAGCCTCGGAGAACCTTCATGATCCTGTCAATGATACAAATCGGATGCTCCTCAAAGGATGCATCTGCCTCCAGCTCAACCTCCTCTGGATAAAAAACGTGAGATGGGTCTGAATGATAGTAGCTCAACTGAGACACGTAAAAGATGTCATGCATTGCTCGATATCACTGCAGTAACTGCAATTGATAGGAAACCAGCCCGACTCTCTCCAGAATCTCGAATGGCCCCGCATACCTCGGTGAAATCTTACCTTGTCTCCTGATCTGCTTGTGTCCCAGCCTCGGAGAAACAAGCAATAAAACATGATCCCCGACCACGATATCCAAAGGTCGTCTGCGGCGATCAGAATAAGACTTCTGACAAGACTGCGCGGTAGCCATCCGCTTCTGAATCAACTAGACCTACTCAGATGTCTCCCGCATGAGCAGTGGTCCCAGTAAAGCTGCCTCACCTGCCTCTAACCAGCACAAAGGTGATCGGCATGGCCTACCATATAAAGCCTCGTATGGTGTTGTCTCAATACTCTCCAGAAAACTATTGTTATAGGAAAACTCGACTAAGGGTATATACTTCTCCCAAGAGCGCCCAAAGTCTAGGACGCATGCGCGCAGCATGTCCTCTAGCACCTGTATCGTCTGCTCTGACTGGCCATCTATCTGAGGGTGGTATGATGTGCTTAGAAGCACCTGTGTACCCAGTGCCCTCTGAAAACTCTTCCAAAAACGAGACATAAAGTGGGCATCCCTATCGGAAACGATAGAACGAGGGACCCCATGAAGACGTACGATCTCTCGAATATACAGCCTTCCGAGCTCGTCAACACCAAAGGTCTCCTTGATCAGAAAAAAGTGAGATACCCTCGTGATTCTATCCACAACCACCCACATGGAATCATTGACTTGAGGTGACCTCGGCAATCCCGTCACGAAATCCATCACGACATCATCCCATTTCCAATATGGAATGGGAAACTACTGTAACAGCCCAGGTGGCCTCTAGTGCTCTACCTTCACCTGCTGACAGGTGGAACACCTCATAACAAAACCAGATATCTCTCTCTTCATACCTGGCCACCATTACCGACGTCTCAAGTCTCGGTACATCTTGGTAACCCCAGGATGAACTTCCCAAGCTGAATCCTGAAACTCCCGCATCATCTCCTCGCGTATATCTCCAGGAACACAAACAGGTCCATGGAAACGCAAAACCTCATCGTCGCCTATCGTCCAACCGGGAGGAGGGTCCTCACTTTCCATCGACTCTCGTAGAACTAGGCCTTATGAATCAGATTGCTACCTCATCCTCACTCTATCCAGGAGGGTAGAAGTCGCAGCTAACGAGGAAAGATATGTCTTCCCCTGACTATCATGCACCTCCATATGCATCTCAGAGAACAAATCCATAATCTCCCACTCACTACTAGCCTCTTGCACTACCTTTATCTGAGTCTTCCTTCTCAGTGCATCAGCTACTGCATTACCTTTACCTGGTGTGTAGGCAAGCTCAAAATTGAAGGACTCTAGGTACTCAACCCACCTTCTCTGCCTCAGATTCAGGTCACACTAAGTAAAGATATACTTGAGGCTTTTTTGGTCAGTGAAAACCACAAAATGATCTCCCAATAGATAATGTCTCCAATAGCCCAACGCGTGAACAACTATAGCCAACTCAAGATCATGCGTCGGGTAATTCCTCTCATGTGGCCTCAACTGCTGAGACTCATACGCAACAACTCAGTCGCCCTGCATCAAAACGGCTCCCAGCCCAATCCCTGATGCATCACAGTAAACTGTATAGCTCTTCCCCTGCTCTGGGAGTATCAGGATCTGTGCTGATGTCAACCTTCCCTTCAGGTCCTGAAAATCTGTCTCGCAAGCTTCTGACCAAAGGAACTTCACACTCTTCTTAGTCAGACCTGTCAATAGTGCTTCTAAGCGGGAGAAGTCTTGTATGAAGAGTTTGTAGTAACCATCCAGCCCTAAGATTATCTGTATCTCAAACACGTTCTTAGGCTGCTCCCAGGAAACTACTTCTCTCACCTTCTCTAGGTCTACTTCATCTTCTGCCTCTGAGATGATATGACCCAGGAAGTGAATCTGGTCCATCCAAAAGTGTCACTTTGAGAGCATAGCATATAGATGATGCTCTCTCAGTGTACTCAATACAATCTCAAGATGGGAGGCATGGTCGTGTTGATTGTGAGAGTACACCAAGATTTCATCCATGAATACTACCACAAAAGAATCAAGATATGGATGGAACACACGATTCATTAGATCCATGAAAACCGCTGGCACATTTGTGAGTCTGAACAGCATAACCAAGTACTCATACAGACCATATCTACTCTGAAAAGTTGTAAGTGGTATATCTGATGGTCTCACGTGTATCTGATGATATCCGGATCTCAAGTCAATATTCGAGAACACTCATGCTCTACGAAGCTGATCAAACAGATCATCTATCCTTGGAAAGGGATATCGGTTCTTAACCGTTAACTGGTTCAGCATCCGACAATCCACGCAAAGTCTGAGGGTACCATCTGCCTTCTTCATAAAAAGGATCGGAGAACCCCAAGGATAAGTACTGGGTCAGATAAAACCCTTCGCATGTAGCTCCTCTAACTACCTCTTGAGCTCCTGCAACTCAAGAGTGGCCATCCTATAAGGAGGAATGAACACCGGTGCTGCTCCTGGCACAAGCTCGATAAAGAAATCCACCTCACGCACCGGAGGTAGACCTGAAAACTCATCCAGGAAGACATCCCTGAAACGATCAACAATTGGAAGGAAATTCATCTGACAAGTCCTCGGATCATCCAGATATAATCTCGCAATCTGGGCTGGGACTCCACCTCGCCCATGATTCTTTGGTCCCGCTCGACTTTCCTGATCATCCCACTCACCCTTCTATAGAAACTCCCCACCCTATGGTGACGTGAAACACACCATGCGATGGTAGCAGTCTACGAAGGCTCGAAAGGGAACCAGCCAGTCCATCCTGAGAATGACGTCATAGCTCTTCATCTATAAGACATAGAGGTACCAAAGGAAGTGACCCCCTCCAACCTCAAGGGGGCACTCCTTACAATGACGCACACCAGCCGTCCTAGTCCCCAAAGGAGTGTCTAGAGTCATGATATCGGAAGAAGTAGAAACACAGAGCCCAAGGCTCTCCACAACGGGTACAGATATGAAACTATGAGTAGAACCCGTATCAAAAAGCACTGAAGATAAGACAGAAACTACTAGAATAAAACCTCTGACTGTAGAAGGTCTGAGATCCTGCTCCTGTTGGGTCTGTTGCACTGCATATGCCTGCCCAGTGCCACGACCCTATGACATAGCCTGGCTACTCTGAGCTGTCCCGCCCTACTGCCTCTACGATCCTGGTGTCTGGCTACCACGGCCACGACCACCATCTCTACCTGCACGACCTGACGTATTCCAGTTCCCTTATTGGTAAGAATCCACTGGTCCTACTCCCGCATGCAAAGTCTGTATAGAACCCCTCTCACTAGCCACTAGTGGAAACGCCCTACAAAAGCGCTGTAGATGACCCATCTTGTCGTAAGCTCGGTACTCCACTAGTTCACGCGAACACTTCTTCCCTTTGTGCCCCTCCCTATCACACTGGTAGCACATAACATGGACACCTGAAGCATTCTACTGACTGGTACTCCCACCCTGAGAGAAGTCCATCTGTCTCTTCCTCTTGCCAACAGAAATAGTACTAGTAACTAGTGCTGAACCACACTATCCCACACCACTCAATTCCCACAGGTTCCTCTCTGTAATCAATGCTTGGTTCGCAGTCGCCTTTATAGTAGGCAACCTGAAAACATTCACCAGCGCTCGGATGTCATAATGAATACCATCAACAAAACGTCTGGCTCTCAATGTCTCGTCACCCACTAGCACAGGTGCAAAATGCTGAAGCTCCGTAAAACGAGCAGAACAGTCCATCACTGACATAGCTCCCTACTACAGATTCATAAACTCTCAAGCTATATCTTCCCTCGGCATCTTGGGAAAGAAGAAGTCATAGAAGAATGCCTTAAAATAATCCCACACCATGTCCCTCTGATGCTCTGACTAGGTGGTAACATCCCACCACCTCTTGGCAGAATCACGCAGCATTTAAGTCGCGAGGTTGACCCTCTTCCCTGGAGGCATCTCAAGATGGTTTAAAATAGTCTTCATCGACCCCAACCAAGACTCCATAGCCTGCGGTCCTCCATCCCCTAAAAACGTAGGATGATGTTGCTGCTGAAATATATGTGTCAGCTCAGCCATAGATGTGGCAGCCTGCGGTGCTCCCTGAAAGGTCTGCATGAACCGCATGAAGCCTTCACGGAACTGTGCCTCCACGCCTGTGTTTGGTATAATAGTTGGCACTGCATCTGGCTCTTCTGGAGGATCAACTGGTAGCCCATGGCCCACCATCTTTAGAGTATAGTCGTCGCCGCTCTCCTGGCGGACAACTCGTGGTCATCTAGGTGGCATGACTCTACAAGGTCAAAATCACACCTCAGATTCAAGATTATTAATATCGGAAATCGAAGGAACCACAAATGAAAACAAGAGGAAGAAGGAATTCAATATTTACAAAACAAGACTACACGGCGTGTACAATGACTACACGGCGTGTACTTGACTTCCCTTCCCCTGCCCGGGTCCTTCTACACGGCTAAGCCACACAGATTCCATTGACCAAAACAACACGGCGTGTATAATATCTACACGTCATGTACGGTGTTATTTTCCAACTGTCCATGTAGTCTGTGACACGGACGACTACTCGGCTTGACACTACACTGCGTGTTACACCCGCACACGGCATGTACACCACCTCGTTTCCCAGACACACGGCTAACTCCACACAGTCTTTCCTTGGACCAGACTACACGGTGTGTCCCACAGGTACACGGCGTGTTCCGGGAGAGGTGACACCGGCCCGTGTTATTAGTTACACGGTCGAGTCCCCCGGTCACACTACACCGCATGTCTATAATTGACACGGCGTGTTCTGTCAAGGAGTTCACCGACCCGTGTTGTTAGTTACACCGCCAGACTCCGGGTCACACTACACGGCGTGTCCACTCGGTAAACGGCGTGTTTTACCCAAGCATTACCCTACCCCGTGTCGCCGCCCACATGGTTTGTGACACGGGAAGAGACTACACGGCGTGTACTCTGGGTACACGGCGTGTACTCAAAAAGATCCTTTTTCTTCCCGAACAGAAGAGCATACACGACGTGTATAAAAATACTACATGGCGTGTATACTAGGTTTCTGGACAGTGTGCCTCAGAATCTTCCCCAGAACCCAGAAAATATTGAAACTAACACCGAAGTGTCAAATTCTGACCCGTGGGGGCCCATACTCCCCACGAATCAATGTTTGACATCTTATATGTGTTATAACAAATAAAAAGTCAATGACCCGCCAATTTCCAATCAATGGGGGCCCATACTCCCCAAAAACCAAAGTTTGGAATTTATTCTATAAACAAGCTCAAACAATCATACCATATCACAAGGCAGGTATTTATCAGGAAGTTATCACAACAGCATGCTTTTCTAGCACAACAACTATCACAACAACATGCGAATTTCTAATGCACATACATAGAATGGAAACTATGGATGGCATGTGATATCTAGCATGTGTCTATATGATGCATGAGACGGAATACCCTCATCTCATCGGGTTGCAACTAAATAGAACCCATAGATAAAAGATAAACTGCACAATCTCAAAGTGCGTCACCCAATGGTGAAAACATATCAACCGTAAAATTGCAAAATCAAAACAATGAAAAATACTGGGTAGACTGGCTTTTCCCTGTACACAGGTTAGCTATGCCTGGGTACAGCTTATTACCAACTACTGCTCCATCCTATCCCTGACTAAGACTCCAAATAGTAAGTCAAATAAAAGAAACACCTTTGATACCAATTTGTAACATCTCGAACCTGGGTGCCACGCAATGGGTGCCTCGAGCCCGTTTGGCCAGGTGACCTTAAGCGCATTTCCCCAAACGCCAGAGGCAGCTGACTAGCAGCGAGGGCCTAGGTCTAATAGTGGGGAAACTATGCCCTCATTTGTCAAATTGTAGGGCAGCGGAATAAAAAATAAACATACAACGACAGCGGAAGTAGTAAACATACACAACTGAAATAAACTATAGCAGTGGATTTAACCAACAGTATATAAGTGATGATGCTACATGTTTCAAGTTCTAAGAAAACAGCCAGAACATATTATACAACAATACAATACAACAAAATACAGAGTGCAACAAAACAAGCAAACAGCTGGTAGTGGCATCGCGAGCCTAGGCTCGGTCCCATGCCCTCCTACTCCTCGGCAACAGTAAAGTACCTGTATAGGGAATCTTTCCCCTATCTACACCTGCAGCAACATAATCTGTTTGGGCCGAAAATCATGACCCAAACAGGGTGTGAGAAATATATCTCAGTAGGCACCCACCAGAGGCCCATGCCCAACTGCAAGTAAGCATGAAACAATAGTGTGCAGTAATAAAATGCAATAAAGTAAGCAGTAATCAAAAGTAAAAACTATCAGTTATATTGCCATTTTTAATATTCATTTAATCCATTTAATATAAGAAATCACCACAGTGCATTTCTAAGTAAACAACTAGTGTCCTCAGACATGTAAACTCCTACCCTAGGGTAACGAGTATCCAACACAAGAATCTACCCTCAGGCATAACAGGGTTTTTCACTCAGGCATAGGTAGTGTCTCCCTCAGGCACAGAATCAGCTGCCCACAGGCACGGAAGATGTTTCCCTCATGCCGAAATAACTACTGCCCACAGGCTAAATAGTACAGTGCCCACAGGCTAATCACAACAACGCCCTCAGGCTAAACAGGTAACCTGGCCATGCCCAATATGTCAAATGCATTAAATAAGCAATTCCTCTCAAAAAGATTCTACAATTACTACTTTAAATGGATACCATTGGGTATCCTAGCCAAACGGCTAAATAGTGAAACACACCCCCAGGGTGGTTCCGGATCCAAGCAACGATCCCAACCAGCATTTTATTATCACAATTCAATCACCTATGCAATTCTATGCATTAAATATAGCAACATCCTTATCCACACAACACCCCAACATGGGTTCATGGCACGAAAACGCACAAAAACGCACGACATTTGGAAATTTACACCAAGAAACCTACCTTATACGCCAATGAACGTTATACCTGAACGCCAACTCCAGAAACACCCAAGAACGGCGTAGATCTGATGAAGAACAAAACCCATTCAAACGTAAATAACTTTCCCTTAGTAAAGAATTGGTAAGAACGGTACAGGGATAGGAGAGTTATTAGCCGTGCGATTCCAACAAGATCTTCCGAAGCCGAATCGGATTCCAGATGAACACCTAGAGGATCTTCAAAGGCTTATCCATCCTCCTTGGCTCCAAAACGGCACAAACGCCTCCTCTTCCAAATGAGGAGGCTACTGCATGTTTTAAGCCGAAAAAACAAAGTACACGGCATGTACTTTTAGGTATACGGTGTGTACTTCTTTCATTTAACTGTTCATTTGGCGGCACTGCCATACTGTTCAACTGTCGACATGAGTACACGACATGTACTCTAAAGTACATGGTGTGTACTGTCGCCTAGCTGGCAGCTGCTCCACCGCCTTACTATATAGTCCTGCTGACTGACTACACGGTGTGTAAGGTACCACTACACAGTGTGTAGTCGGTTCCTACACCCTTCGTCGCTGGCATGGCTACATGCCCTATGTACCCATCCCACACGGCCAAAAGTACATGACATGTGGAAAAGTACATGGCGTGTAGTTCCAAAATTTAGTATTTTTCCCCATTTTCTATATTTTCTCAAAATCACTTAAGGAAATGGAAAAAGAAGAAGCCCGTACCTCAAAAATATGAACTGGGTTCTTACACTCATAATGTTATATTATAATCATAAAGAAAAAAATATTAATTTATGAATATATTATATAAAAATGACTTTTCTTTTAAATAATTATAGTAATTATACTATGTTAAATAAAAATTTATATTTCACAAAGTTACCAACACATAATTTATCATTTTTAAAATATTTATTTAATTATTCCATTATAAAAATATATCATATTTCCATTTTGATGATACTTAAATATTATTTTTACTTTTATAGGTTATTTTTCCTTCAAAAGGATACATTAATATTCTTATTGGTCATATTACTATTCCAACAATCAATTTAATAATTGATAGTATATCACGGTTTATTTAAGCTCAATTTTCCATGTACCATAAGGTATCAGGTAAATTTAATTTATTTAATAAGATACATACCATAAATCTGGGGGTTTTATCTTCTTCCCTCCTTCAAAGATTTCTTCATCAATTGTATTGAGTATTGACTTCTAAATAGATTATGGTGGTTCTTATTCATACCATCCTTAGGTTCCCACTTCTCATCATCAGTTGTATGGTTTCTCAAAATAATTTTTACAATTCATTTCATAATTTTTGTATATACTTTCTAGATTATGTCATTAATCTTGATATGATATTCACAGTAAGAAAAATCATTTTCCATTTCTATTTATTCAAAGGGGAGTACAAATTTTATGTATAATATGTACTTATTTTACTTAGATATGTGTAACACATCCTGAAATTAGGATAGATTTAGAGAAATGATTAATCAATAATATACAACTCCATGTCATTTTAGAATCTCAAAATTTATGATGTAATTTTTTCTATGTTTCCCTTTCCTACCAAACTTTATGACAACCGAATATAAAGATACTTCTAAAAACTCATTATCACCCTCATAAAATTCTAAATCCTCTCTCTGGTTGTTAGTATAACTCTATTTCATTCTTTGAGATGCATTAATATATACCTAAAAAGTAATTATGTATTTCATTGTATCATCAATATGTTCTGGGCCTATATGCATCCTCTCACTAACTTCATCCCAACAAGTTAGAGTTTGAAATATGTTTTCATATAATGCTTTATATGGATCCTTTTGAATATTATAATTGTAACTTTTATTATAGGAAAATTCTTCCCAAGGTAAATACTAATCACAGTTAACTTGAAATTAAAGTGAACAATATATCAACATGTTTTCTAATGTCTGAATAGTTCATTCAAAGTTTTATTCACTTTGAGGGTGATAAGAAGTAATCAAATGAATATTAGTGTCCAAATAAATATGAAGACTCTTCCTTAATTCTGTAATAAAACATGGATCTTAATTAGAAATAATTAATTGAGGTGTGTAATGAATGCTTACATAAAATTAATATAGAGTATTTCTAGGTGATCAAGAGGTTAATGTTCACTTATTGCAAGAAAATTTTTCCAATTTTGTAAAGTTATCAACAATAACTTATATTGTATCATTCATTCTATGGGTCATTTGTAATTTAGTGAATAAATCTATAGTAATTTCATCCCACTTTCATATAAAAATAGGTATTGGTGCCATGACTCCACTTGGATGTTATCTCTTAGAGTTTTATTTTTTGAAAAAATATAAATCTTGACACATGGTAAGAAAATTCCCACATCATATTATCCCATCAAAAAAGTTCCATTGGATCTATGTACATATTTGTACTACAAGGGTGTGTAGGGAAATTTTATATATGAACCTAATCTAATATTAGAATTTTTATATCAGTTATTTATGGAACACATAATCATATTACAAATTTCCAAATTATATCCTCATACATGATGTCTTCCAATCTTCCATGCTTAACAGATGTAATTTTATTTTGTGAAATAAAATCATCATATTAACAACACATTATCTTATATAGTTATGATGTTTTATAAATCATTTAAAAAAGGTTTTATTTTTCCCCTTCCTTAACAATTCATATATACATCGTTCATAAATCCATTAATATAATATATTTATCAGGACTTATTTGGGTTATAATCCAATTATAATTTATAGTTAATTTATATTCCACCCTATATACTTTTACCGGGTGGTAGTGTGTTGAGAAAACATAATCATTCCATAGAAGAATCCATTATATTTTCTTCATGTTGAGTCATTTAATTGGAAATATGTATTTTAAACTCTTGAGATATGTATATATTTCACATATTTAATCATAAAATATGTTTTTACATATCATTATAATAAATATTATGGATTTGAAATCAAGATCAGGATTTGGGTAATTATTTTCCGGAATCTTCAACTACCTTGATTCATAATAAAAACATTATCATTTTTCATAAGGAAACAACCCATTCCTTTCTTCAATGAATCACTATATATAACAAACCCATAATTTCAAAATGGTATAGTAAAATATTATAGAATTGGAAAATATTCTATTAAATTCATACAAACATTCAACACATTAATTTTTATAGAAAAACATAACCCAATTACCACTGATCTTTTTTAAATAGGTATCCAATCATGAATTTCTTTAAACAACCTGTATTTAATTACTAAACAAATGAAACTATTCACCATGGTTATGTACATTGTCGTTGGCCATTCTTGGATTTCCATTGTCTTTATATAATCAATTGACTTTCCTTACTTAGAGATAATATGTCCCAAAAAATAAATTTTATGATTATAGAATTCACTCTTTCAAAATATATCATAAAAATATTTTCATTCAAGAGTCTCAAGAATGATTCACCCATGAATATCATGGTCTTTAGGATTTAGAATATACCCTAATACCATCAATAAATACAACAAAAAAATTGTTGAGACATTCCTGTAATAGTTAGTTCATTATATCAATGAAAATAAAGGGTGTATTAGTCAATCCAAATGTCATTATTGTAAACTTGTAATGTCCATACCTCATCAAAAATGTTGTCTTCAGCATATATTCCTTCAATAATCACAATTAATGATACCTAAAATGAATTTAAATCTAAAAACAATCTTCGCATCCATGTAGATGGTCAAATAAACCATAAATAAGTGGCATATGATACTTGTTCATTATTTTATAGCATTGATTTCAATATAGTGAATACACAACCACATGTTTCCATATTTCTTCTTAACAAGAAAATAAAGGCTGCCAATGGATAAACACTAGGGAGAATATATCCCTTATTACTAAAATCCTCCTGTTATTTCTTCAAATATATAAATTTCATAGTTTTCATTCCATAAGGAGTCTTTGATATTGTGTTTTCATCATGGAATAAATCAATTGTATACTCACCCTCATTCATTGGGGGGGGTCCAAGTAATTACTCAAAAAATACATCAATTTATTACTATAAAATTGTTACATAATCAGTTTAAAGATTACATTAATTATACATATATTTTGTATTCTCTTCCTCCCTAATAATTTCATTTAGTAGAGCTAATAAGGGTGAATCTTGATAAGAATTAAATGATAATGTTTCATCTCAAAATAAAAGGGATTTTATATCTTACACACAAGTCAAAATTTTACTATTCTTGAAATAAATTTTTTCATTTAATTTTTAAATCCAATCCATATTGAGGATTATGTAAAATTTTACAATATTTATGATGATAATATTACAAAATATAGCACTTCTATATTTTATAATAGGTATTTCAAAACACATAATTATTTTAATGAGACTTCAATTAAAAGTTTTCATTGGAAGTTACCATATTGAATCATAAAAGAAATGGATAATTTTATTGGAAACATCAGTATATATTAATGAATTTAATTATCCAAAATCAAATAAAGTATTAAATAAATTTTAATATAGGTTATATGTACCAGAAACCACATAATTGAGTACTTCTACAATAGTTATGGATGTAACATTAACATGTCCATCTCCCCATGGAATAATTTATGTGAGATTCACATGACTCATGGGGTGTTTATTTTAATAATTCCTCATTTCATTATAGTTGAATAATTTAACATCATTTATTTTTTTCTTACCCTTTCATTTGTTAACTCTATGACCCTTTTATACACACAAATAACATACACCCATGCCTTTTAACAATTTCCCATGATTATTATTTCCAAAATTTTCACATAATGGGAAATGATTCATTCCACTATTCTTAATTGATGCCTTACCTTTTGATGGTTATCAGATGAACACTTATTCTATTGATTTCCCTTGAACATATAGGATATAGAAAATAATTTCTTTAATTTTTTTAAAATTAATATTATTTCATCTAATGATGAAAATATTTGAGAATACACTTCCCTAAGAACACTTTGAATAAAAAAATGATACAAATTATCCAAAATTATTTTTACAAATCATATATATAATATATAGAATACTGGGAATGACTGGTGATGTTATCTTCATTGTATTCAACACCCTATTCATCCTTTTGATTTAATATATGGAATATTTTCTTCATTTCAGTTTTTTTCTCACATCTGAAATATTTGACAAAAAATATTTCGTTAAGAGATATGAATTATAAGAATTTAATTTCATAATTATCCTTAGTATTTGTGACTAATGACCACCATTGATTGGAATCTACCTTGACGTAATATACCACTAGCACTAACTTTTCACTTTCAACAAATCCTAATTCTATAATATCTCTTCATGTGACTTCATAAATATTCCATCTACCACTATATTTTCATTCACTCTAAATGATTGGGACTTCACAACATGAAATGATCCAACATAGGTGTGTTATGGTTATTCATTATAAAAGGGTATTGTTTCCTAATATGGACATCAACATCTCACTTCCAACACTTAGTGTGTTGAGTTTTTTAGTGGGGAGATACCCACATTATCTATATGTATTAATTTCCCATATTCCATTAGGTCTCATCACTAAATAACAACACACAATATGTTATCTCATAATCATCATAAGTCATGAACAAAAATTTATCTATAAGGAATTATAATAAAGCTCATGTTTCTTAAACATATAGTTCTCAATGTTTCTACTAAATCTTTTCTAATACCAACTAAAATAACCCCAACCTGAGTAGCCTATATTCAATGGTTATTTAATTAAAATGGAATAGATATAATATATCATGTCACAAAGAATTAATCAGGTTTGTAGTCATAAAGAAGTAAAAATAGAAATTTATTCATTATTACATTTTTAGTTAATCCGAGAACATGATAAAAGACATTAAATTTCTTCCATAAATCTTATTCATGGATTTCATCTTCATATAATAGGGACAGAAAAAAATAAAGGGTGATCTAATTGTCTCATTATGGGTTATCCGAATAAAAAATAAGTGCAGAAAATTAAATAAAGCATTTATTATTTCATGGTAGGTAACTAAAAAACACTTTCCATTAATAAAATAAGAATGAAAAATGCATCCATAGATTTAGTTATAAAAAAATTGATAGTAGTAAATTTATTTTTAATCATAAAAATGATTAATTATGGGATATTATGTATCTGGAACAAAATACTCTACAACCAAGATCATTCAGAAGAAATTTTATGTTTGTGGGTTGAAACCTGTCTGATTCTCCCTAGAAACAAATGTGACGGGTTTGTTTCTTACTATTTGTCTCACAATAAATAGTGACTAATCAAAGGACTATATAATGTTGAGGCCCAACCATCATTTCAATTCCAAATCATTATTCATACATAGATATAATTCAATGATAATATGACTTATAAAAATATCTATATTGAATAGAGGATATAGATTCATCAATATTTATATAGTTAAAACAACATTCATAATAAACACTATAATTAAAAACTGTTATATAGCTAAGATAGTAATCATATAAATGATACAATGAATATTGATATCTAATTAAATCATCAACGAGTGATGATCATAAATAAAAATGGGGAGTAAAATTACACCATACACAAGTAATAAGTGGTGAATAATGCACATCTCATAGTAATAAAATTGGTATGAAATACCTATTACAATGATCGTATCATATAATTAAGGATAAATAAATGTAATAATTACGTGTAAAAAATTTAAATCCTCAAAATAAAAGTGAAAATTATATTTAAAGTAGTCAATCATAATTTCAAAAATATTATTTACATAATATAACCGGCCATAAAATTTTTTAACTCAATGAATGAAAATTGAGTTAAGAAATCCCTTACATTATGTTTGGAAGTGTTCTTCATTTTTACATAATTTTCCATATAATGAAATTATATTCATTAATTAAATAATTGGAAACTATTAATATATTATTTTTATTTACTATAATTTTATTAAGTTGATATATGGCCTTTTTATTGACTTATAAGATTCAATTGGGTCATTGTAGGAGTTTTTTATTTCATGGTTTTCATGATTAGTTCTCCAATTAACTAGTATGGAAGTTCATGTAAAATTGGAATAATTCTCCATAAATGAAGTTATATTTAATTAATGATTTCGAAAAATTTTAGTGGTCTTATATATCATTTGGTTATATGGTATGAGGATGATTCATTTATAAATTTGTTTTAATTTATTTTCACTTTTTTAAAAATATACGAAAATATAGAATTTTATTTAATATAATGAATATATATTGGTTATAGAAAATTATATTCCATATTATAATGTGTAATAAAAAATAATTTAATAATAATAATGGTTTTATGGGAATACTTGATGGTGGAATTGTAAAATGGAAAATCATCATCCACAATGGTGATAAATTGACACATCATAGACGATGTTTTCATTTTTAAAATAAAAGGGAGGCGAGAAGGGTTTTGAAGATGGATAATCAATTATAATAATAAAATTCCATTTTTTATAAGATACTAGAGTTATCATTCATGTTTTAAAAGCGTATTAATATAGAGTACATGAAATGAAAATTAATTAAATTAAATTAAATTAAATTAAAAATAACAAAAATGATTTTACAATTTTTATAGAATCTCATTGAGAACCTCCATAAAGAACATAGGATTAGTCTTTTTGTTAGACAGTGAATACCATGATGTGAAAACAATTTTTTGCAGTGGAATTTTCTAGAATATAATCGTGAAACATGTCTTAGAATTTGTGAGGAGAAGGGGTCATATTTATAATGGGACGATATGGGAGTTTTGACAATATTATTCATTTTATTATTATTTTGGCTTAAGAATATCTATTATGATGATTTTTGGGATTAATTACCATAAATATTTCATTTTAGATCGAAAAAATGGTTTGTTAACTCAAAAAAGCATCCATGACTAAATAATTCATGTATATACTTATAATGTTAAACACCAAAATTTACAATATTTTAGAGTTCTCTAGAAATTCAATTATTCTAGAAATATTCAAAAAATTCACAATTACAATTAATAAACATGTATTTTTCAAAAATAGACCCCATTTTATAAATATAATTTTCTAAATATTTAAATTCTAATTTTTAATAAATATAATCATTAATTCAAAAAATACTGATTTTAAAAATAGAACTAATTTTATGAAACATTGAAATATTAATTAAGGTCTTATAAAGGTATCATATAATCATAAGAAAAAAAGATTAATTTATGAATATATTTTTTGAATAAAAAATAAATCATCATATTAGTTTAAAAATTTTAATAAACATATATGTTTCGCAAAAATATCAACACTTGATTAGTCATTTTTATATCATTTATCTACATATTTTAAAAACCCAAACACTATCAATGAAATTTCTCATTTTTATGTTTATTTAATATAGTATTGGTCACATAAATTCACTTAGAGAACATAACTAAAACATCACAAATGAAGAATGAATGAAATAAGTGGTATTTCTAGACGTTATGGAACCTATACCAATTAAACTGTAGCTTGACCTTAGGAATTGTAATATAACCCTTATGAATAAAAAATCGGCATGATGAATAATAACTTAACTAATGGATGTATATATAAAATTTATCCATCTTATGAAAGAGGGTATGGTATAATTATATCATAGTATATGTAAGTGAATATTATAAAATTTAATATTTTAGTTATTGGTATTTTTTAATTCATAAATATTTAATTAAATTTTAAAAATTAATAAAATTATGTAAAATAAATTTATTCATTTAGAAATAAGTATTTTTTTCTTATGATTTTAGAATAATTTAATGAGATCATAGTTAATTTTTCATAGTGAAATCGAATAAGTTATAATTTTTTCAACTATATTTTAACAATATATGATGAATTTAACTCAAAATAATTTTCTTGTAGTTATAAAATTATATTCATAATATTGAATTCATTTTTTAATTATAAATATCTAAAAATGTTCCTGGTGAATTTTTCAGATTTTTTTATAATACTTGAATTTTTGTGAATAGTAAAATACGATAATTTACGATAAATGCAAAATACATGATTTATTGAGACATAGGTGATTTATGGAGGATTTAATCCAATAATATCAAACTATAAATTATTATTTTAATATATTTTATGATAATTATATTAATATTCATAGTCTTGAGCATGAATAATAATCAAATGAATAAAATATTCAAATTCACCCCTCTTTTCCACTATAAATACCACCCCTCAACACCCCTTCTCCCCACACCTCCCAAGATTTGGGAAATGTCCAATTCATACCCAATTATCTTCCCAAGCCCCTTACACACATACAATGCCATATGGTCTCACCAAAAGGCCAAATCCAAGGTTTATTAGAAAGATCTCAAGGAGAGGAATTCAAGAGAAAAACATCCTCATTCTTTTATTTTATTTTATTTTTCATGTTCTTTACTTTCTTATATTCTCTTACTCTCACCTTTTACAAATGTGATTATAACTATAGTATCATTTATATAGTTAATTATGTCATTATAATGGAATTTCCATCATCAATATCCTTTCACTATCTCATTTATTCTATAAATAAAAACAACACATGTGATGTGTCAATTTAATAACATCAAGAACAATGAATTTTCATTTTCATTATCACCACCATGTCTATTAATGAAACCAATTTTATGGATGAAATAGATTATAATATATGTATTATATCCCATTTAAGTTTTTCTATCCATTATTTATACATGATGTTAATTTATAAAACAATACTAGTTTGTGGTAATTTAAAAACAGCCAAACTTAACTAAATAATTATTACTAGTGCCTTAGCTAATGATTCATCCTCAAAAAATTTCCAAATGAAATATATAACCAATTAATATTAATTATATAAATTAATAACATATAACTTCAATTCAGGATATCCATTCCCATTTTATATAATCATTCATACATATAAAAGTAAACCAATCATGAAATCCAAGGAAATGAACTCTTCTGAATGATAAAGTTGTATCATATTACTCATTAAAAATATCACAAATAAACTATATAAAATTATATCAAATAAAAAAAATATATAAATTGTTCTTAAATAATTAACTTAAAGATATAATTTGATTATATATGACATTAAGGTCAAGTATAGAATTCTTTAGAACATAAGGTAAGGGTTTACCCCTGAACATCCATTTTGATTTATGATTTTTATTTCTCTATTTTTACCTAAATGAAATTTATATTTATTATCTTTTAATCCTCATAGAGTAAGTGTTATTGTTCCATATATTTCTAATAATTAAAATACTTATTTAATTTATGGGGTGTTACATGTTTTATAAGTATCATTCTCTATCCTTCCCGATACGCAAACCCGATTAAAGGGAACATCCCAATTTCATACCCAAGTGCAAGTAACATCCATAAATATTTTTTAAGAAAATATTATTTTTATAAAATGAATAATTTTTTCATTAAAATGTATCTTATTTCTTTTTTTAAAAAAAATATGTTTCCAAAAGGACCCTTCTTTGCATATTAAAAAATATTATTTCTCTCAATAAATAATCAGTGATTTTATAAGTTTATTGTCATATTCTTCAACACCTATGTTAATTATTATGTTTAATAGTAATTAATCTCTTATGATATCATATAAAATTTATTATTTAATGGTTTATGATAATTTTGAATATTTATGTGCTTACTTGAAACCATTCAACATATTACTCTGAATGGTTAGTGATTATGTTTAGCAATTGGAGAAAGTTGATTAAATATCATTTGTTAGATTCATTATGAATTTAAATTTTAATTATGTTTCACCCCTTTCATAATAGAATAATTGGAATTAGTATGTGTTTGGTGGGAACCGCTATTTACCCTCGATACGTCAGTAGGTCTCATGAGACAAACTACATCGGGTATGGCTAACGTATTGCCCCATTATTTATGGGATCATGGACAAAGCCTTGATGGTATGTGTTTGATCTCCTATATTAATAATTCACCCCTTAATAGATTCGTATTTTATTTTCCATGTGATTATTAGAATTGTATAATATTCATGGTTGTGTATCATTTTCATGTTATAATTATATGGTATTATTTATTCAGTGGTTATTCCTTCTATATTCTTATGAAGTTTTAATAGAATATTTTTTAGTTATTCACCTACAATTATGGATTATTTTTATCTTCTAATGAATTCTTACCCTTACTGAACCACATAGATCACCCTTTTCTTATTCTTATTTTCTCTAGGTTTCTAAGATGAACTTTACGAATAACATGAAATGAAAATGTAGAAGAATAAGAGTGTTTCCAACAGAGTCTCTATGATATATTTCATTTCAAGTTATAATGTTAAATATATGTATTCATCTTATTTTACCAAGATACAAAACTATTCGATCATTCATGAAGATTATTTCAATTTTATATGCCAATGTAATAAATTAAGGCACCAGCTTCGAGCTACTGAGTTCATGGACCTTACAGTTGGTATTAATGGAAGATTAGTAGAACCCATGAAAATTAGATTTAGAAAACATAGACTAGGGAACATTACCCTAATATAGATTTTTAGGATAATAATATAAGAACATACTAGAATTTTGGAATGGTATATATTATTTTTATCTTCCAAGAAATAAATCCATGTTTGGATACAACATGTGGAAATGGTTATAGAACATATATACCTTGGGGTAACAAATCTGAAATGTTAACCCATAACGGACTTGGGGTAACCTTGTACATGAAAATAGGACTTATTGTGCACCTAGTTTGACTCTTCTGTGGGATATTCTTAGGATAATTCACATTTTCATTACAAACCATTATGAATATTTTTAAATTAAATATTTCTTTAAATAAACTATTTTTATTGGAATAACTAGACATATAATTTAAATTTATGTTAAGTATTTTTCTACTATTGATGTTACACATTATGATTCATAACTTATTATATTGTTTGAAAATATATAGAAATGTATCATAGTGGATGGAATGAAAACCGCACCAACACATGTATCCCATATATGGATTTTTCTCCTATGAAATATATGTATATCATTATTGGAGCTCCTACTGATGCTAAGAAACTTATAACTATACTAGGTTAAATGACTCAGTTTTGGAATAATAACCATACCATTATAGAAAATCATGATCCAAAATGTGGAGGGGTAATGTTACATCACATTATAAGGAAACAACAACCATAATTTTATGGAACTATAAACCATTTGTAGATGACTAGTGGATAAGTTCTTTAGAGAAGACATTTCATTCTTTTGGAATATAACAAAAGGGACATGGTTGTTCTAGAACTTTATAATCTTTTAGTAGACATAGATAAATGGTGGTAATTTATTCAAAATAAAATTGAGGTGGAATAAATAGAAAAAAAAGAAATTTAGATAAATTAGATAAATTTTCATAGAAAAATAACTTCCTCGTGAACAATGATTATATATGGAAAGGCAATTTATGGGTCTGAGGAAAAAAGGAGATGAATATGGTGCAATTTATGAAGATAAATTCACAAGGATATGCATGAATGTATTGAAATAGAAATATTACCCAAGTATTAAGATTTATTGATTCATTTATGGTTTAAAACCATTACTCTTATGGGAATTGAGCTTCCAAAAAATCTCATCATATATATATATATATAGTCTCATATTCAATAAGATCTAAAAAGAAGTCACTAAGTATAATGACATTAAAGGAAATCAAGATAAGGTGAGGGATTCGAATCACATTGGAAAAGGAAATAATGAAATGTGGAAGAAGGGAAGCATTTCTTTCCAACCAAAAATAATTGTGGGAAGCAATACCCTGGTACTTTCCTAAAAGGAATGGGTGTCTATAATAAGTTAGAAGAAAATTTCCCCCAAGCTCGTTTTTCAATAGAATGAATTAACCTTCCAATTTCTGATGATATAATTACAATGAGATGGTAAATTATACACATGACATTGCTATATGTCAAGGAAACATTACCCAAATAAGAAAAAGTAAGGACATGCTTATGTGATCACAATTGTCGAGGTTGAATATCCTAATGATATGGTGGAAGGTACATTAATTGTTTCCTCAAACATATAAAATAGTTTTTTTTATTTCTGATAATCGCATTTTTTATATATTCATAGTTTTTCAATAAAATTAGACATTTAAAATTTGATTTAATAAAGTTTTTCTCAATCAAAAATATTATGGAAAGTATCATTGTAACACATATGTGTCGATCAGTCCCCTTTGGGAATCATAATTTTGCTTTATTTGTTGAACATATCATGATACTAATGATGGAATATAACATAATTCTTGGATTGGATTAAATTTCCAATTACGGTATGAAAATATATTTTAAGAATAATTATGTTTAAATTTTATTGAATAATGTAGAGTCCCTTATCATTAGTGTAGAAACCGCATCATTAGATGTAGATCCACCCCTAGTAGATTTACTAAATGAAATTTTTGGGGAGGAAGAGAAACAAATTTCTACGAGTTAGGAATTAAATCATAAAATTGAGGATTTACATATTGTAATAGAATACATTTATGTATGTTTTGAATATTTATCTATACATACTCTATAGTGTGAAATTAAATTTTCTAAATATTTAATTATTGGGGCAAGGCCTATATCAATGACTCAATATATAGTAGACAGAGTGGAAGTAGTGTATCTGAAGAACCAAATTGAGGAATTTAGTAGTAAGGGGATTATTTTACCTTGTGTTTCTATATGGGGAGCTCTTATTTTTTTTCTTTTATGAATGATAGATCTATGAGTCTATACATTGACTATAGGTAGATCAATTCTATTGTAATAAAAACAAGAATCTTGTGCCTCACATTGATGATTTATTTTATCATATTTTGGGTTTCCAATATTTTTATTGATTGATATTTTATCTTGATATCATCAATTGTGTGTGAATAAGGAAGATATTACAAAGAAATCATTTTGAACCTTGTTTGGGCATTACAGGTTCACAATAATGAATTTCGGACTCACTAATGAGCCCTCTATTTTCATAGATCTAAAAACTAGAGTTTTAAAGGAATATCTTGATGTATTTTTTGTATTATTAATTGACTTTTTCTTGGAATACTGAAAAAAACTTGAATATCATGAGAATCACCTTATCATTATTCTAAAGACTCTAAAAACGAGTTATATTGTATGTTTATAAAGTGTGAATTCTGGCTTCAAATCATTTCTTTTCATGTCCATAATTTCTATAATTATGGAATATTAGTTGATCCTATGAAGAAAAAGGATTTTTCTGAATGACCTACAATAATGAACATAACCGTGGTATGTAGTTTCATTTATTTAACAGGTTACTATCAACGTTTCATTCATAATTTTTTCCGGTTAGCAAAACCATTAACCAAACTTATATATAAAGGAGTTGAGTTTATATGGAGAATAGAATGTGAAGAATGATTTGAATAATTAAAGAGTAGTTTTTTGAATGTTGTAATCATGAATCTACTATCGGGAAATGGGGGATTTATTATTTATAGTGATGCATAAAATAAATTCCTTGTTTGTCTCTTTATGATGAAAGATAGAGTTATTTAATATGCTTAATGGATGTTAAAAACTCACAAATAGAAATATTGAACTCATGATCTAGAGTTAGAGGTTGTAATATTTTCTCTGAAGATATTGAGGCACAATATCTATAGTGATGAACTGAGATATATAAAAATCACAGTTGTTTTAAATATATCTTCTAATATAAATAACACAAAATGAGGCATAAGTGATGGATCTTGATACTCAAGTATTATGATTTCTTTATACACTACCACCCATGGAAGGAAAATATGGGGGACAATGGATAGGGAATTAAGGATCCATGAGTTCTGAACAAAATGAGGATTAAGATGGATCTTTTATACCCAAACCTAGTTAATATAAATATGGAAATTGTCAAATAATGTAAAAAAATTCCAGTTTTTAATATTTATTTCTGACTCACCTTTATTAGAAAGAATTAAAATTTCTCAAACAGATGATGAGAATATTCAAAACAATACATGGATGATGGGATATATTGAGTCTTCATGTGTTTGTGTGGATTTATGAAATTTTGTAGGATTCCATGTGTTCCCTCTATACCCAAGCTAAAAATGGAGTTATTGTATGGTTCCCACAGTTTGAATTTCTATATACACCATGGTATCTTGAAGATGTACAGATATATGAAGAAACATATATGGTAAGAAAACATGGTGTGGGAAATTTCTGATTATGTATAAAGATATTTAGTCTATCAATAGGTATAGGATTAAAGTCAACATCCTTGACGAGTCATGCATCCCAAACCTATTACTACATGAAAATTGGATGAAATCACCATGTATTGTTACCTTAAATTACCAAAAATGACATGATATAATGATGTCATATGGGTAAATGTTGATTGACTTACCAAATATGAACATTTCCTCACTATAAGAGATGATTTCCGACATAATATCATTTCATGCATCTATATTAATGATGTTTTAATAATTCATGGAGTATCAATTTCAATTATTTCTTCTCATGATCCAAAATTTACATCGAAATTCTAGAAACTTCTTTAGAATAGTTTCGGTATTCAGCTTCATTTGAGTACTGCTTATCACCCTCAAACTAATGGGCACTCAAAAAGGATGATTCAAACATTAAAAGATATCCTAAGATCATTCTCATGTGATTTTCAAGGTATGTTGGATCAGTATTTACTTTTGGTAGATTTTTTCTATAACATTAAATTCCGTTCTAATATTCAAATAGTAACATAAAAAGAACTGTATAGAAACAGATTTCGTGCACAAATATGTTGGGATAAAGTTGGTAAAAGGAAACATGTAGGACTAGAGGTTATGGAGGAAACAACTGATAAAGTAAAGACTATTCTGACCCTTATCAAATATGATCAAATAAGGAAAAATAGTTGTGTCGATATTCGAAGCAAGTATATGAAATTTTATGTGGGAGATCACTTTTTCATGACTTTATCTCTATTGAAGGGTGTTATGAGATTTTGGAAAATAGGGAAATTGAGCCCCAGGTACATTAGTCCTTTTGTAATTATGAAGATAACTAGAGTAGTATCTTATCATTTCGAAAATCCTTATAGACTTTATATGATATAATATGTGGTCCAAATCTCCTTGTCAATGATGTACATGCCACATCCAACACATGTACTTACTTGTGAAGAAATAGAATTGTCACTGACTTATCTTATTGTGAATAGCCTATCCATATTTTGGATACTATAGAACAAGGTTGGCAGTATCAGATGATTTTGTATGTAATAGTAATTTTAAAAAATCATAAAATTAAAGAGGCAGAGTGGGAGAATAAAGATATTTTGAGGAAGATCTTCCAAAATCATTTTATGGGGTGAAAATGATAAAATATTGTGGATGAAATTTCTGTATGAGGGGAGAATGTGATGACCCAAAAATCTATCAATGTTATTTCACTTCTTATTTTTTTACTTTACATGGTATATATCACATAAAATAACATAGATAACATAATAAAAACATCGCAATTGAGGAATTAATTAAATAATTGGTATTTCTAGAAGTTAAAAAACCCATACATATGAAATAGTAACTTGATCTTCAGAATTGTAAATTTTACCCATAGGAATAGAAAATCTACCTAATGAATATTAACATAACTCATGGATGTATAGTAAAATTTATGAATATTATAAATTGTGGTATGATATAATTTTACCATATTATAAGTAAGTTGATATTTTAAAATTTAATATTAATGTGTTGGTATTTTTGTATGTCATAAATATGTAATTACAATTTTATAATTCATTAAATGATTTAAACGAAATTAATTTTAATAATATATTTTCATAAATCGAAATTTTTAGGTCTTATTATTTTATAATAAATTTATGATACCTTGATTAATTTTTCAGATCGTTATAAAATTAGTTATAAATTTAAAATTTGTATTTTTCATGTAAATGACGAATTTAATTAAAAATAAAATTTTTCATATTTAGAAAATTATTTTCATAAAATGGAGTAAATTTTTGGATTCTACACATCAATAAATTTCTGGGTTGAATTTTTTATATTTTTTTACATTACTTGTCTTTTTGTGTATAATAAAATACGATAAAATTTGATAAATTCTAAATATATGATTTATGGATTCGTATGAGATGTATAGCTAATGTAAGCCCATAATCTCTAAATTTAATTAATTATTTAAATATCTTTTATTTTAATTCTCAATCTATTCAATGTATTGATCTAAGATAGTAAACAAATGTATATAATATTCAAACATCACCCCTCTCCTCCAATATAAATACCACATGTCACCACCCTTTCTCCTCACACCTTCCAAGCATTGAACCATATCTAGTTTCTACCCAATTCTCTTCCAAATCCCTATAAACACTTCCAAGTCCTTATATTATCACCAATTGGACAAAACCAAGGGCCTCAAGGAAGTTCTCTATGAGAGGAATTCAAGAGGTAAAGATCATCTTGAGTTTAATTATATTTATTTTCAAGTTCTTTCTTTTCTTATAACCTCCAAATATACAATTTTACAAATGTAATGATAACTCCATAATCATTTATATATTTTAATTATTTCATGGTAATGTAATAATCATCATAAAACTCCTTTCTCTCTCTCTCTTTTAATCAATAAATGCAAACATCACATGTGATGTGTCAATTTAACGACACTGTGAGAAATGCATTTTCAGTTTCCATTATCACCTACAACTCTAGTCATGAAACCATTTTCATGGTTGAACCATATTATAATATATTTATTACATCCTATATAATGGTCAATTAAAATTATATAATCATGATTTTAATTAATAAAACAAAACTATTTTGTGGTAATCAAAAAACTGAAATAATAATCTAAATAATTAACACTAACATCTTATCTAATGATTCATCCTCACCCATAATATCCATATGAATTATATAAAAATTTAATCTTATGGATGGTAATTAAAAACACAAAACCCCAATTCTGAATATCAATTCCCATTTTATATAACGATTTTTACATATACAAGTAAACTGACTATGTAAACCAAAGAAATGAATGCTTCCGAACGATAAAGGTTTATCATATAACTCTTAAAAAACCTTAAATGAACATAATGAAATTATATTATTTCAAATAAATATAGAAACATTTATAAATTAATTAACTGATGGATTTAATTTTATTATCCAGGTCTTTAAGGTAATGTTCAAAATTATTTTTAACAAAAGGTAAGGGTGTCCCATGAAACTTCATTTTCATTCGGGATTATAGATTCTTTCTATTTACAAAAAAAAATAATTAATTGTCCTTATTTAATCCTCATAAATTATCTTTTAATGTTATAAATATGTTTACCAATCGTAAAACATCTTTTTTATGGGAATTCCTATTTTTTATAATGATTTATTTACAATTCATCCTGATATGCAATCCTAAATAAAGGAAATGTCTCGATTTCTTACCCAATTTCAAGTATCATCCAAAAATTAATATTAAGACTCTATTTTTTTGAAACGGCTAATTTTTTCATTAAATAAAATTAATTTATTTTTATTTTTTTTACAATTATTTTTTCAAATGTGCTCTTCTTAGCAATGTCAAAATATTATTTCTCTCATGAAATCCTTAATGATTTTATAAGATTATTTTCTTCTTCTTATTCAACACTATTGTAAATTCATTTATTTATTTGGGATAAAAATTTTATAATATCATATACCATTTTTTATTGAATGGTTTATGATTATTTTTTCTTGTGGATATTCTATATTGATAGCATTCACCATATTACTCAAAATGGTTAGTGAGTATGTTAAATGATTGTGGAAATTTAATTACATTTCATATGTTAGTTTGAATATGAAATTATATGTTAATTAGGTTTCACACCATTCATTTTGAGGAATGAATTGGAGTTGGTAGTAAATGTCAGGTGGAGCCCTCTATAGCCGCTTAGTGCATTGGTAGGTCTCATTAGACAAACTAGTTCGGGTAAGGTTTAACATTGTACACAATTACGAATGGTATCATGGATGAAGGCTTGGTGGTATGTTTATGATGCACCAAATTATGAATTTCATCATTATGATAATAGTATTTTATATTCTATCTAACTATTCAACTAGTATAATATTCATGGGTAATTATAATTTTCATGTGATTATTTATTTAGTTTTAATCTTGCCATATTATTCTCAAGTTACTGTAAAAAGTGATTTTAGTTGTTCACTTTTACTTATGGATTATTTTTATGTTACACAAAGTTATTAATCTTATTGAGCTTCAGATATCACCACTTTATTATGTTTATTTTCCCCAAGAATCCAACATGAATTTTATGAATGACATGTAAATATAATATTGAAGAATAAGAGTGTTTCCTAAGAAGTATGTATGATTTATTTAATTTCAAGTTGTAAAATTGACCTTATATATGTATATTGTTTTACTAAGCTACTAAACAATTTGATTCTTTAGGATTCTTCTTCCTTGTTTATATGTTAATGTAAAAAAGTAAGACACCAGCTCCAAGCTACAGGGGTTGGGGTCCTTAAACATGTTATATGATATAAATATATCAAATTTTCATCATAATATACCAAAATGTTATTTATAATTTCATAGGTCATGATGCTTTTCTAATTTACACATTACTATAACTAATTTCCACATTATAATTCACATATTCTTGTCAATAGTTAATAATATATCATGGTTCAGTTAAGCCCAGTGTTGAATGTGAAAAAATCTATCAAGTTAGTTGAATTTATTTAAGAAGATATGTACCATTGATATAGGGGTGTTATACATGCCACATAATCATTAAAAAGTATATGAAAATAAAAAATTCTTCAACATTTTGAATTATAATCGAAGGCTGGTCATCTATCAATGGATTATTTGAATTAACAGAAATATTTTTGTATTCATCGATTGTTGAATTCATCATCAAAACATCTATGTGAAACTCATACTTCCATAATATTCAATAAAATGGTATACTATAGGCAACCATAAAACTTCATTAATGAATATATACAAATTATGATAAAGAGAAAAAATTATCAGATGAAAATAATTTTTTTGCAAATCATAAGGTGATCAACTACAAACGAAACTAATTTTTTTATTTAGATGACTTTTGGAGTCCTTTGAAAAAATCATTAGGTGTATTTCCCATTTCTATATAGGTATAAGTAATGGTTTTAACCTCACCTTATAATATCTCATTCAACCTAATCATGTTGTCATACCAAGAAACATGATACATACTACACAATATCTCTCTTCATGTTATCCCTTTATAAATTCTACTTTTGTTAACTATATATCTTCATAACTCCTAGTGGTATATAAAATAATATTCTATGAGATTCATCCAAAAACACATTTTTTGTATAATATAAAATCAAACTCTATTACTGAGCCATATCATTCTATTTTAATAAACACTTATCTTAGGAACAATCATCACATTCATTTGGATCTATACGTCTTCCTTATGCGCCTCTTTAAACATTAAATCAGTATGTGGTGTAAAAACATTTGAGAAAAATATGATTCATCCATTTTTATAAAAATATCAAGGTATATCATTTTAAAATCCATAAATATTGTATGTTATGTGATCCTCAACATAGGTTGGCTAGCATGATCCTTGTGGCTCAATCCATCATACACCACTTTTTTCTTCAAAGGGTGTTAATGTAATGAGTATTTATAATAATTAATTGACTCGGTCAAAATTATCTAGTGAATATTCAACTGTTTTTTAAAGATTTTATAAATTAAACATTTTATTATCATATATATATATATCATAAATTATACCATAATTATCATTCATATATATCATATTTCAAAAATTACCCAAGATAAATCCAAATCATGAGTTGGATATTTTTATCATGATCCACAAATTTGTTGGTGGCATTGGTTACCACAATATAATTCTAGAAAAGGTAACTTCTCAATATGTTCCTCAATACATCATTATGATTCAGATACCCTATCCACTTCATGGTAGTGTGAGTACAGTTTCACTGACCAACCTTGTCTTTGGCTCAATTAAATTTTATTCAAATTCATATATCCAATCAAACATGACCCCCTTCCATGTAGATTATGTGAGTAGATTTGAATACAATGATAAATTCTTAATATTGAATTTGTAATATCGAAACAATCATTGAAAAAATAGATCTCAGTAAGTGTAATGGCCCAGACCTCTCTGGACCATTCCTTTGTCAAAAATAAGGTCAAGAAGTGTTCTGGAGGTTAAAATGGACTTTTCCCACACTTTCTAGAATTTTGAAACGACATGCCGTGTAGTTTGAGTACACGTCGTGTACCCCCTTTCCGGTTATACCCCATGTTGCAGGTCGTGTCCTCCCCGTGTGAAGTAAATAAGTACACACCGTGTAGTATAACTACACGCTGTGTACCACCTTGCCAGGTATACCTCATGTTGGAGTCGTGTCCTTGACGTATGCAATAAATGAGTACATGTTGGGTGTCTAAACTACACGCCATGTAGTCTTTCCCTACGTATGCATTACCCTCAAACAGTGTGTTGACCAGTCAACGGCCGTGGAGCCGTGTTGGAAGTCGCGTGGAGACTGTGTAAAATAACTGAGTACACGCCGTGTACCATAAAGTACATAACGCGTACTTTTCCTTTTCTCACCTATAAAAGGAGGGGTCCCCTCCTCCTTTTCAATTCACTCCTCTCCTCCCCTTTCCTTTGAGCAGAGCTCTCCCAAGAGACCCGAAGTCTCCTTTTCTTCCATAACTTCTTTGTCCGAGCTCCGATTTACGATCCATCAACGGCCATGGTATCATAATGACGATTCGGAACATCCGAGCTTGGATCCGTTATCTTTTCATCGGCCTTTCATTTCTGAATTCCACCCGAGGAGGTTTTTCCAGGACCCGACAGAATTGACGAACGCCGACAGAAGTCTTCTAGGGTTGATCCGGGGGAGCGTTTCGATCAAAACCTGTTGAAGTAGGGATCTAACCTTCGTCTCTATAATTTGTGCATCATGTGGGGTGGGTATCTGCATGTTTTCATGAGAAGTAGTTGAAGCATTAAATGAAGATAATAACTGGTTAAAGAACTAGGTTGGGATGTTTGAGATTGTTGTTACTTTATATCCTATGATATTATGTTGTGAATTGAATGGGCATATGCCTACTGAAAATCACAGTCGTTGGGGGCCTTTTCTTGTGCAATTAAATGTTGTCTAGACCATTTTGTGGATGGAAACTTTGTGGGATGTGGAATTTGGTTAATCACGTAATGTTGGCTGTTTAAAATCTGGAACCCTTGTGTGATCACCCCGGTTAAACAAAAACGGAATAATGAACATGTGGGTGTTTTCAAGGATATGTGGCATGTGATGGGGGTTTTTTGTGTGTTGTCGTGGATAGAACAGGTAGCAGGGCTGTGGTAAATGATGTTAAAGGGGCGAAGATGTGGCACAAACCTTGTTTTGTGTGTTGCTGTGGATCGGGTGGGCAGCGGGGCTGCGATAAATGGTATTCAAGGGATAATGATGTACAGTGCAGTTGTGGTTATGGAAGTTGGCAGTGGGGTTGCAGGGATGGGTTTGAATGTGAACGGACTATGGGTTGTGAATAATAAATAAAAAGTGGAAGAGTTAATTAAAGGTGGGGCTTGGTAATGGAACGGGTTTAATAATGAATGGGTTGGTTGGTTCATAAGGACTTTGTTGTGTTGCTTGTGATTTCCTAACATGATTTTTGGATGGCGGGGATAAGTTTATGAACGATTGATGTGGTTGGTTGTGGATAGTATCCCAGTAGTTAAGGAACTAAATAAACTAATTCTGCTGAAACGTGAAAACGTAAATGGGGATGGGGTTGTTTGTTGTATGCATGCTTCGTAGTAGCAGTGCCAAGGCACGTGCTAAGTTTCTCTATTTAGAATCAATAGGTTGGGCTGTGTGGTTGGTATATATATATATATATATATATATATATATATATATATATATATATATCTGTATCTTTTTTGTTTTATCGCACCCCACCCATGTTGAGCACTTAGTGCCGAACACTCCCATTTCATGGGAGAGGGTGCTTTTCCCTTACTTACTAGCTCCTTCCTGCTCCTTCTCCCCTAGGCTGTGATGGCTTGAGGCGACCTTACACCTAATACTCTTTGGGTAGGTTTCGATTGGGGTGAATTTAGCCCAAGACTCTTCGGGCAGGTTCTATTGTTTCCCAAGAATCTTTGGGATGAGGCCCAGGTGTGTGCGGCGGGATACGTGTTTGTGAGGCCCAGGTGTGTGCGGGTGGGATATGTGGTTGTGTGGTATAGGTGTGTGCACAAGGGATATGTGGTTGTGAGGCCCAGGTTTGTGCGGGCGGGATACGTGGTGGTGAGGCCCAGGTGTGTGCGGGCAGGGAGAGTGTGGCAGTGTCAGGACGTTCTCCGTTAGGAAAGGCAGCTAACTAAATGGAAATGGTGCGGGGTACCCAATACTCTTGTTTCTTATTTACTACTACCTGTTCTGTTTGTGTATTGGTGAGTGTGGTTGGTGAGGTTGGGTGGATAGATTTCCTTACTAGGTTTATTATTTTGTTCTCACGGGACATTAGGATGTCTCCCCACTTGTTCATGAGAGCTTTAGGTTTCCCTAATGAGTATACTTGTATTATCACCCTACGTTTACTTTCAGGATTCCAGGACGACTACCAGGGCCGTGCGGGACCCTACTTGTTGGAAAGTTGTAGTTATTGCAGTTTTTGTTCTCTTGTTTTCTTTTGGTATTGTACTTTAAGCTTTCTTGTACTTGCACCATGTTATAAAATTGTTTAAACGTGCATGTGGGCTTGGTTTGGGTTTATTTATATACACTTGTTCTTTTCCTTTTTGGTGGTTGACTTTTCTTATTTCCTGATCCTAAATAAATAAAAAGGGTAATTCCTCCCATATTTGTGGAAACTCATACCCTTGGTGCTAGTCGCCACCCTGGGGCCTACTGGAGGCGGGACTCGGGGGGTCATTATCTCTCATTCACCATTGCCAGCTCAGGAGGGGCATCTTTGGAGGGAGGTGGTCGTGACAATTAGAGTGTCTATTTTGGGATAATTTTCAAATAAATAATTCATTTAAGTATCCAATAATATACCCTCACAAGTGATATTATTTCCCAGGAACTATAATTTCTATAAAAAATTCACACTCCATGATTTTTTTAATATATGATTATATTAATAGGTTTATCAACACATTTCTCTTGTCATCATCAAGATAATCCTTGATAATAGAGAATAAAAATAATATCATATAAAATTAATACCATAAATTGATAATGTTATTATCTAATCACTATATTCATTAAATACATGAAGATAGTATGAGAATTAGTAAGACCGCATCATTATAATATCATGGTGTCCATAAAACATATATATGGATAACATAGGTTTATATTTATATTTGGCCTTCATATAATAAAATCAAGATACAAAATCAATCATCTAAACATATTTATCTCCATACATTTAAAAATATATACATCAATTCTAGGAAGTGGATAGTTTTTCATGATCACGGTATTATAATTTTTTAATTAATTAATTTACATTCACATTAAAAAAATTATTATTACAAAAATAGAATTTGTGCATCACAATGTTATTCACATGGATAAATTAATCCATGGAAAATATTCTCCAATAGTTTTTTCTTTTATTTGAGTAACTCAGTCTGAATGATTATATATGGTTCCATTGGAATAGTTATAGTACTATGTTATACATCTATTGAAATATATACTTCATGATTCGTAGGAAGAAAAATCATTTTTTATTAAAATAACATATTCTCAAATAATAGGCATATAAGTGATTATTTTTTTCTCCCCAACAATTTTCGATAAAAATCTCATATAAATAGTAATGAATATCAATAAAATTGATGTAATTTCTATATCATTTACTGTTAATACTCATACATGTAGAATATAATATTTTGATTCCGAATATCAAGAGTGATTTTCTTAATCATGAATTTTATAAGGGTTATATATAGAGATAGATAACTAAAAATAATATCGATTTCCTCTAGGAGGTGAATAATAAATGTTTTATAGAGAGAATTCATAAAAACTCCAATATGAAATCCCCAACTCTTTATTAGAGGACTAGTGTTCCAAAACTATCAAGAACCACACCAAAAATTGACATAGCATATACACTCCCCTACTATTGGAGTTAACTGTTATATTAGAGAATTAACTTGGATAATTCCTATTATCCCTACATATAAGTCATTTATGTATAAATGGTCACATTGAATGAACATTTTTTTACCTATATCAAATAGTTCTATTTTGATCAGAAATTTCAGTCAACATGCAACTCGTTTTTCCCCAAAAAAAATCTTATATTTACACTAAGACAATTCCCTGGAATTTTCATCACACATTCTTGACATATAAGATGTTGAATATACTTACTGCTACCATATTCATCATTTAAACTTTCTTCAATACACTTTTCTTTTATTTGGTGAGTTAAATAACACGCCCTTATTCTTATTATTAATGATAATTTTTTAGAGATGATTCAGAATAATCCCATGGCTTCACATTCTATCTCATACAAATTTTGGTTTATTTGGAGGACTATAATTATACTGGTCTTCAAATTAATTATTCCCATGATCCATGTAGGCTCCATTCATTAAATAAACCCAAAAAATTATTCGGGGAATCAATATACAATAATATTTTGTTAACACCTATACTGAAGAAAGATAATCATTGGATGTCTAAATTATGTAACTTTCTATTCATTATATGATACATTATATTTAACTTAGGTAATACCATTCTACTATAAATTCAATAATTTCAGAATTCTGTTTAATTAAATGTGAATTAGAAAATAATATACCCCATGAATTTCTATCCAGGTTTTATGTCATAGTTCCACTCATCCTTAACTTGAGAAAATCGTGGTAATACTCAATCCACCCCATTTAGAGATGATACCACTATGTGAATCTATGCATAAATACTGATGTAATTTCCAGGAAAAGCACCCTACATTATTTTTAATATAATGTGATTCTCTACTATATATATATGTTTATCCTAAGGGATCTCATTAAAATATTCAGGTTATAATCTCAAAAAAATAGATAAACCCTTTCTCTAATAATAGTTGAGGAATCCCAAACAATACCTTCATAATTAATACATCATTTATCAGAATACTCAATACATACCATAACAATACATCGCTATGAAAAGTATTGGATTACTATATCCAAAGACAGCATTCATAATCATTATAATTTTTTTGTAATGTTTAACTTATCATAAAATATTCTTCTAACATAGTACACTAAATAAACATAACCTACATAAAAGATTTCTTCCCGATCATGGGAAAGGTAATAAAAAAAAGATGATCTCTGGTTCTAAATACAGTTAAACATTGTCAATATCAGTAAATGATCATATATAAAAATAAAATGAGCACCATTGATTTATTATATGATCATAACATATGAAAATCATGAGTAGAAATTCATAGATCATAATGATTTTGTGGTTTATTAAAAATGATTTATAAAATAATCCTTGGTCAATAAACATCGGATCATTGAATAATCCATTCATATGAAATCTGTGAGATCCTGAAAATTTAATACATGGACCTCGCCCAGAAGAACGCGCCGCACGCGCCTGAGGGTTTTCAAATTTCCTCGATAGTTCCTTTACCGCCTTCTGGAAACTCCCGGCCAGTGGTTTCTTCTCCATCATCTTTCAACCCTGGTTTAAGCTCGACTGCCATTCTGGACTCCGGCGCTTTCTGCTCGTCGGCCTCAAATCCATATCTTGGGGTGTCTTTCAATGATGCGGTATTTCATTTGGCATTTGGTTATTCATCGCCTTGTGGACTTATAATGACACATAATTTAAATACATTGTTAGTACATCAAAATTTAAGTACACTTATTACAACATATAACAAAACCATGAAAGGACCGTATAGGTATAGTGTCTTTAGAAACTGGGAAACATAAACAACTGGTTCATAAAGCATCTACACTGTCTCCCATTTATTTCATCATATCTATAGTCCCTTTTGGCATATCTTACTTAATAACCTTCTTCCTGACCTAGGGAAAGAAAACATACAAAGGGGTGAGCTCAAATTCTCAGTAAGGGTAAACAAAAGAAATATCAATCACATCATATTCATAAGAACATAACATTTTGGAAATCATACCCTACAAAAGAGATCATAATTTTATAACATGGGATAAATCATGGTAGTGAAATGTAATCACAATAATCATAACATAAAACATGAAGCTTTTTGGAATACACAAATAATCCTAGAGAATCATTTCTTATTAGTCAAGACTCATTTCCAAGACTATCTTAGTGGACAAAGTCCATTTCTGAACCGAGTTCATTCCTCGTTTCAGTCCTGTTTCACTTAACTGGTTTAACCTACCGTTCCATCCATTTCTATCTCATGAGATATAAAATTTTTACCCAATGCATTGGAGGGAGATATAGGTCCCACCCATCTCACAATGATACCGCTCTTATGTGTGCCGCAAAATCATAAACCATACATCATAGCATAACCCATGTAATAAAAATGGGATTCTTAAAAATCGTGGAATCATAAAACAATTCATATAAGATAATGGAATTCATAAAAATAATTCCATCACAACATAATCGAATCAATGTAATAATAGGGATTGAAATAGAACCCTTTATTATCTTATATGGAAAATAATTTTGATAAAACACTTGTACTCCATTCTTGAGGAAAATATACTTTCTACTTCAAAAACATTTTTCCTTTCATAACATGTCATACAATTTTAAAATAGAAGGAGTTGATTAAAAATAAACTTTAAAACATTAAAGGAATATTCTTGGCAATAATGTTTTAAAAATCCATTCATGTCGTATAAGTTAAAAAAACATTCTTCTCGTACTTTTGTCAGAAAAGTCAAAAAGTACCTCGTACGAAAAACGACAAAAAATTCCTTTCATATCTTTTACTAAAAACTCATTGAATGGTAAAATTGGATTTAAAAAATTTTAGGTGGATGGAAATAATATTACATACTGAGGAAACATGGATGTGGATGATAAAATACACCCCAGTAAATATCAAAGTATAAACAATCTCGGATAAAAATGAGATTGTGATATTTTCCCTTAACATAGGTCTGATTTGTTTCGTAAGTGTCCAAAACTCATGTATAATGATTTAAATAATGTCATTGACTTATTCCAGAATCATACTCATTGTTATGATATCATATATGGTCACATTCTTAGCTTATTATTAGTAATATTTCATTGCTACTTGTTATTCAGGTGTTTATTACTTTTTGTTCTTATGCGTGTTTTGTCGAATAAATTCATATTCTTCTTTTTAAGTTATAGATACCTCATTTCCAGAATGGTATTAGTGTAATATATATCATATTTATTCACTCAATTCATTTATGTAATCATTATGCAATGAATATCATGTAGAACGAGTCACATCACATCGTGGAGACGGTATTCCGTACGTACGCATGAGCGATGATATCGTTCCCATGATCGTGGAATTTTATTGGAGTGTATGTATACTATTTAAGAATAAATATCACATTACAATAATCATATATATTCATTATTTACACCATTATACCCATCCAATTAAGGTGGTGCTGGAAAATAGATTACACCACAGCGGGGAGACGGTATTCCGTACGTACGTACGTGCGGTGATTTCATTTTCCGTAGGATGGATAGATGGTGAAATAGGGTTGTTTCATACTTATAATAACATATCTATATATTAGTGATACTGATGTTATTAATTCATAATGAAACAACTAAAGAAGAAGAAGTGTAATAAGAAATAAAGTTGAAAGAATCGGTAACGGACATTACCTCTTCTATGAAGCGCTTCTTTGAGACCTCATTTTAGGGCACTAAAATTGGTCATTAAAGAAGACCAGGACCTATAGGATGTTCCTAGAGAAGTGGATAGGATAAATTTTCATGGTTTTTCCGAGCTTGAAGGCTCAAAGTGGTGTGAGGATGAGAGGGAGGAGGTGCCATTTTATAAGGGAGGAGAGGGGCACCTTTGAAAAAACTAGAAATATTATTTTATTATAAAGCCATATTCGGTTGTAAATAGATCCAAATTGATTTATTTATAAGATAAGGTGGGTATGGGTCGATATAATATCATATAATAAAATTTGGACAAGTTTAGTTTAATATTTTAACCTTATAATTTAGATTTAACTTTAAGTTATATAATTTTACTTTTACTGTGTCTTTTTGTGTTCTTACACTATAAGGTTAATAAACTTACTATAACAAGCCAAACTAACCCCAAATTGTTTATTATTAATATATATATATCCTTATCTAAGTCATTGTGCCTAACCTTAGATTTTTAGAAATAATATAACAATTAATAATATAATATTTGTTTTAAAAACTATTTTATGTCAATTTTGACACTATTTAGTAATTGATTTTTGTAAATATCATAACAGAATGATTAGTTCAGAAGAAGTAAATTAAATCAATTATAACATGTCCTATTAACCTATAAAATTAGTGGAATTCATAAAACGTCTCAAATTACATTTATTTGGGTATTTATAACATCAATTTTGTCAATATTTCATTAATAATATAATTACTACATCATCATTGTGTCATAAATAAATTAAATTATTTAATGTATAAAAATTATAAATAAAATACCATTATATAGGAAATATTTTTAGCTTTCTAATGAATATTTATAGTCGAATTTATCTTATTTATAACCCTATATTAAAAATTATTTACTTATTAATCTTTGATTTTAACTATTTTATCCCTTCTTTAAATAAATTAATAATAAATGTCCCAATCTAATCCAAGTGGGCCTAAATAGTCATATTTTATTCTTAAGGTTTTTTTTGGTCGAATTACACTTATCCAATATACTTAGGACATGTGTTATGGTGACAATAATATCATTTTTACCCTTAATTACCCTATTTACTTTTAACCGTGGTAAATAAAAGTTAAAAGTTACAATTCACCAAAAATTATTTTCATCTCAGTGAACCACATTTTACATAATGACATCAACTGTGCCTCTCGGATTTTTGAAATTTCACTCACAGAAGTGGTAAAATTAAGTTTTATGTAAATTTTCAAATTCTCCTAGGAGGTGGGTAAAAGACGGTGAAAAGTTCAATTAGCTTTTTATATATCTAAAATTATTATAAAATTACTCCAATTAATTACATTGAACTTATATAGGTATTATTTAGCAATTTTGACCTAAAATAAATTTAAATAAAATAAATAATTATTTAAATAAAAAATCGGTTTTTAAATAGTAACCGAGTGTTTTCACTATTCATAAAAAATTGACAGTTTCCAGAAAAATACCAAAATTTTACCGTAGGATAATTTCGATATTCCGAATCCAAAAATGAAGTCCATTTTGAAAAATAAAATTTACAAAATTTCAAAAAGTGGTTATTACTATTCATAACGGTTAGATTTAATAATATTTTAATAGCGTATCGCTGTTTAGTGAAAATCGATATTGCGTACGACGCAAGCTATCAAGGAAGGTCGTGATTGCGTGTAAAGCAAGAGAAGATAGTGTTATGTGTAATGAAAGATTCCTTTGATTATTTATTTAAAATAAAAAACAAAATATTTCTTATAAAAGTCTCGGGTGTTTCATTCCACCCCCCTTAAAATGAATTTCGCCCTCGAAATTCGTCCCTTATAACAAAAAGATGAGGATACCTCTCCCTCATCATATCCTCAATATCCCATGTAGATTCTTCTAATTTTTGGTTCCCCCATAAAATTTTCACCAAGCGAGTGGTCTTGTTCCATAGGACTTTTTCACTACGATCGAGAATCTCTATCGGATGTTCTTTATAAGAAAGATCTTGTTCCAGCGGTATAACTTCTGAGCTGAATACATGTGAAGGATCAGGTATGTACTTTCTCAGGAGAGATACATGGAACAAATCGTGAACTTGAGAAATATTCGGTGGAAGCGCCAATCGGTAAGCTACCTTCCCAACACGATCTAGTATTTTGAAAGGACCGATATACCTAGGGCTTAGCTTTCCCTTCTTTCCAAATCTCATTACTCTCTTCCAAGGATATATTCGTAAGAACACTTTATCACCCACATCAAACTCAAAGTCATTTCTTCAGTTGTCGGCATAACTTTTTTTTCGACTCCGAGCTGCTCTTATGTGTTGTTGAATAGATAGGACCTTTTCTGCTATCTCATCTTTCATTCCCCTACTCCATCCCAGCAAGTTGGAGTCCTGCATTTCTTTCCATAGAGGGCTTCATAAAGATCCATCTGAATACTGGAGTGAATTCTATTATTATAAGAAAATTCCACCAAAGGTAGTTGTTGATCCCAACCACCTTTGAAATCTATAGAGGAAGCTCTCAACATATCTTCTAGTGTTTGAATTGTCCTCTCAAACTGACCGTCTGTCTCAGGATGATAAGCAGTGATGAAATTTAACTCTGTATCCAGGGTATGCTGAAGACTTCGCCAGAACATTAAGGTAAACCTCAGATCCCGATCAGATATAATAGAAAGTGGTACTCCATGCAATCTTTCCACTTCCTTTACATATATCCTGGAAAGCTGATCTAGAGAGAAATTCTCTCTAATAGCAATGAAGTGTGCAGACTTTGTAAGACGATCAACTATGACCCAGATAGCATTATTGCCTTTGGATTCTTTAGGAAGTCCTGTGACTTAGTCCATAGTGATGTTTTCCCATTTCCATTCGGGTATGGGTAATGGTTGTAACATCCCCTTAGACTTCTGTCTCTCAGTTTTAACTTGCTGACAAACCAAGCATCGAGAGACCTATTCAGCAACATCTCTTTTCATTCCATCCCACCAGAAGTACTCTTTCAGGACCCTATACATCTTCGTGCTTCCAGGATGAATAGAGAATGAAGAACTATGAGCCTCATCCAGCAGCTCCTTTTTTAATTCAGGGATGGGAGGAACATAAACCTGATTCCTGAACTTTATTATCCCATCACAATCAAGGTTGAATTCAGGAATATTTCTCACCTTCTTTTGTAATTCTACATCTTCTTTTTGTGCCTCTTTAATCTTAACATGTAAATATGGTTGAACATTCATTTGAAAAAGATATAATTTTTCCCCTTTTATTATAATTCCAAGATCCATCCTTTGTAAATCCATAAATATTGGATTATTTTTTATCCTCATCATGGATAAACCGGCATGGTCTTGACGACTTAATGCATCTGCCACCTTGTTTTCTTTCCCAGGGTGGTAATGAATTGAGCAGTTGTAATCCTTAATCAGCTCCAACCATCTTCTTTGGCACATCTTCAGCTCCTTTTGTGTGAAAATATACTTTAAACTTTTATGATTAGTATAAATGTCACACCTTTCTCCATAAAGATAATGCCTCCGAATCTTTAATGCAAAGATTACCGCAGCTAACTCCAAATTAGGAGTTGCGTAATTTTGCTCATGGATTTTCAACTGTCGTGAAGCATAAGCTATCACCATATCATTTTGCATAATAACACACCCCAATCCCTTCTTGTATGCATCATTGTAGATCACAAACCTTTCTCCAATACAAGGAAGTGTTACAACAGTTGCGCTGGATAACCTTCTTTTCAACTCATTGAAATTTTCTTCACATTCCTCCATCCAAACAAACTTAACTCCTTTCTGAGTCAACCTGGTGAGTGGATTAGATAATCGTGAAAAATATTTCACAAAACTTCGATAATATCTAGCCAAACCAAGAAAACTTCGGATCTCAGTTACTGTTGTTGGTCTCGACCATCTTTCGATAACCTCTATTTTTGCTGGATCCACAGATATCCCCTCTATTGAGATTATGTGGCCCAAAAATGAATCTTTTTGAAGCCAAAATTCACACTTGGTAAATTTGGAATAAAGATTCTCCTTTCTCAGGGTCTTCAATATAATTCTCAAGTGATATTCATGTTCTTCCTTGCTCTTTGAATATACAAGAATATCGTCTATAAGGACTACCACAAACTGATCAAGATAGTCTCTAAAGACTCTATTCATCATATCTATGAACATAGCAGGGGAAGTAGTAAGACCAAATGGCATCACTATAAATTCATAGTGTCCATACCTTGTACGGAAAGCCGTCTTTGGTATATCCTCCCTTTTGACCCTTAATTGATGATACCCTGAACGAAGATCAATCTTGGAAAAGTATTGAGCTCCACGTAGTTGGTAAAATAAGTCATCAATGCGCGGGAGAGGATATTTGTTCTTGGTAGTGATATTGTTACGTTCTCTATAATCAATGCAGAGTCTCATTGATCCATGTTTCTTCTTAACAAACAGAACAGGTGCTCCCCAAGGTGATGCACTAGGGCATACGAACCCCTTATCAAGATTCTCTTGGAGTTGCTTCTTCAGTTCTTGCAACTCAATTGGGGTCGTTCTATAAGGTGTCTTTCAAATGGGTAAAGCACCCGTTATGAGTTCTATTGAAAACTCAACTTCACGATTTGGTGGAAGACCCGACAATTCCTTCAGAAAGACATCATCAAACACCCGTACAATGGGCATATTCTTAATCGTGAGTTTCTCACCAACCATTTGAGATAAATAACCTTCATTTAGTGGAATCAAGACCCATAAGATGGAAGAAATTTCCACTGGAATGTTATGTTCATCCTTGCATCGATAGACGATCAAATATTGATCTGGAATATGAAATGTGACCTCCCTTCTTTGGAAATTGATATGAGCTCCATATAGATAAAGCCAATCCATGCCAAGAATCACATCAAATTCCACTATAGGGAGGATTACAAGATTTGTAGGAAGCACTTTCCCACAAACTTAAATCGGAGAAGAATTATAAACTTTTGATGTGACTGTTGTGCCATTAGGGGTTTTCACAGCTAACTCAACATCTAATTGTTGAGGTAATATGGTGATACCCTTAGAAAATTCTTCAGAAATAAAGGAGTTGGTGGATCCAAAATCAAATAAAACATTTTCTACTTTATATTGGATGGTAAGTGTACCTTTCACCACTTCGTTATCGTACTCCCCATTGCTGATAGAAATTGCATGTGACTTTCCTTTTTCTTTAGCCATAAGAGTTTTTTTGCGTCGATCATCATCAAAAACCCTTGGATTGGGGCATTTATTGGCATATTGCCCCATTTCCTTGCACTTGTAACAATAAAGTGTAGGAGGTGCACTCTTCGTAACCTTTTCATTGTTCGCATCACTAGACATCTTCTTCCCATCATTGCGGAATTCAAATGCTCGATGACCTTTCTTTCCACATTTGAAACATTTAATTGTCCCTTTAAGACAACTCCCTCCATGTTTCTTTCCACACTTTGAGCATAAGGGAAAACTCATCTTCTTTTCAGTGTGCTCTTTAGATTTTCCATTGAATTCCATTTTCCTCTTCTTATCAAACCCATATGACTGATGGGTTACTCCGATCTCCATATCAACTTTGAGAGCACATCGAACGATTTCCTCGTAGCTATTAAAGTCCCTTATGGCTAACTCCCTTCGAAGACTTGGTTTTAAGCCACTAATGAATCGATCGATCTTACTCTCGGGTTGGATAATAATACCAGAAGCGTACCTTGCAAGTCTTGTAAAATTTTCTTCATATGTACCAACAGATTCATCATCCTTTTTCTTTAGTTCAAGAAACTCCTTCTCCATCTTTGATCGGAGAATACGAGGGAAGTATTTATTGAAAAATATGTTCTTGAACTTGTCCCATTCCATGGACTCAATTTCATCTCTTGGCCTCATATTCTTGATAAGATTCCACCATTGATCAGCATCACCTTCCAAAGGATACACTGCTAAGATGACTTTATCATGTTCAGAACATTGAAGAACTGAAAATATATTTTTAGTAGTACTGATCCATTGTTCGGCAACTAATGGATCAGTAGACCCGCTGAATGAAGGTGGACGCTGTCTCACGAAGGATTCAACAGAATGTTGCTCCTTCCTTTCCTCGTTTGTAAGTCATGTATGATTCATAGCTTGAGAATGTTGTGTGAGCATGGAAACAAGATTTTGCATTCCAGCTCCCATAACATTTGGTTGCTCAGGGGGAAAATCATTGCATTGCCTGTCGCATTCGGTATTAACATGATTCCTTCGGGTTCCAGCCATTGACTAAAACCAAAAAGAATAGTGTGAGAAACACTAATTCTAATAGGAAAACCACATAATCAAGAATAAAATTTCACACTTAAGGTCTTATCATAAGTTGTTCATGGCCATTTCTAAAACACAAAGATTGTGTTCTATGCTTAGACTTATCCTTAGGATTCTTACTAAGGATTTCACATCCTAGTTTCCTAAGGTTGATTATACCTTTCCTCTGATTCCAACTATAACAACCCATACTTTACATACATTGTTAGTACTTCAAAATTTAAGTACACTTATTACAACATATAACAAAACCATTAAAGGACCTTCTAGGTATAGTGTCTTTAGAAACTGGGAAACATAAACAACTGGTTCATAAAGAGTCTACACTATCTCCCATTTATTTCATCATATCTATAGTCCCTTTTCGCATATCTTACTTAATAACCTTCTTCCTGACCTGGGGAAAGAAAACATAAAAAATGGTGAGCTCAAATGCTCAGTAAGGGTAAACAAAAGAAATATCAATCACATCATATTCATAAGAACATAACATTTTTGAAATATTACCCTGCAAAAGAGATCATAATTTCATAACATGGGATAAATCATGGTAGTGAAATGTCATCACAATAATCATAACTTAAAACATGAAGCTTTGTGGAATAAAAACATAATTATAGAGAATCATTTCTTATTAGTCAAGACTCATTTCCAAGACTATCTTAGTGGAAAAAGTCCATTTCTGAACCGAGTTCATTCCTCGTTTCAGTCCTATTTCACTGAACCGGTTTAACGTGCCATTCCAGCCATATCTATCTCATGAGATATAAAATCTTTACCCAATGCATTGGAGGGAGATATAGGTCTCGCCCATCTCATAATGATACCATTCTTATGTGTGACACAAAATCAAAAACCATATATCATAGCATAACCCATGTAATAAAAATGGGATTCTTAAACATCGTGGCATCATAAAACAATTCATATATTATAAAGGAATTCATAAAAATAATTCCATCACAACATAATCAAATAAATTTAATAATAGGGATATAAACATAACCCTTTATCGTCATATATGGAAAATAATTTTGATAAAACACTTGAACTCCATTCTTGAGAAAAATATTTTTTCTACTTCAAAAACATTTTCCCATTCATAACATGTCATACAATTTTAAAATAAAATGAGTTGATTAAAAATAAACATGAAAACATTTAAAGGAAGATTCTTGGAAATAATGTTTTAAAAATCCATTCATGTCGTATAAGTTAAAAAAGCATTCTTCTCGTACTTTTGTCGGAAAAGTCAAAAAGTACCTCGTACGAAAAACGACAAAAGATTCCTTTCATATCTTTTACTAAAAACTCACCGAATGGTAAAATTGGATTTAAACAATTTTATGTGGATGGAAATAATATTACATATTGAGTAAACATGGATGTGGATGATAAAACACACCCCAGTAAATACCAAAGTATAAACAATCTCGGATAAAAATGAGATTGTGATATTTTCCCTTACCTTAGGTCTGATTTGCTTCGTAAGTGTCTGAACCTCCTGTATAATGATTTAAATAATGTCACTGACTTATTCCAAAATCATACTCATTGTTATTATATCATTTATGGTCACATTCATAGCTTATTATTAGTAATATTTCATTGCTACTTGTTATTCGGGTGTTTATTACTTTTTATTCTTATGCGTGTTTTGTCGAATAAATTCTTATTCTTCTTTATAGGTTATAGATACCTCATTTCCAGAATGGTATTAGTGTAATATATATAATATTTATTCACTCAATTCATTTATGTAATCATTATTCAATGAAAATCATGTAGAACGATTCGCATCACATCGTGGAGACGGTATTCCATACGTACGCACGAGCGATGATATCGTTCCCATGATCATGGAATTTTATTGGAGTGTATGTATAATATTTAAGAATAAATATCACTTTAAAATAATCATATATATTCATTCTTTACACCATTATACCCATCCAATTAAGGTGGTGGTGGAAAATAGATTACACCACGGCGTGGAGACGGTATTCCATACGTACGCACGCGCGTTGATTTCGTTTTTCGTAGGATGGATAGATGGTGAAATAGGGTTGTTTCACACTTATAATAACATATAATTATATTCTTGATACTGATGTTATTAATTCATAATTAAACAACTAATGAAGAAGAAGTGGAAAAAGAAATAAAGTTGAAAGAATCGGTAACAGACATTACCTCTTCTTTGAAGAGCTTCTTTGAGACCTCCTTTTAGGGAACTAAAATTGGTCTTTGAAGAAGACCAAGACCTCTAGGATGTTTCTAGGGAAGCATATAGGAGAAATTGGCAGGGGTTGGCCGATCTTGAAGGCTCAAAGTGGTGTGAGGAATAGAGGGAGGAGGTGCCCTTTTATAAGGGAGGAGAGGGGTACCTTTAGAAAAACTAAAAATAATATTTTATTATAAAGTCATATTCGGTTTTAAATAGCTCCAAATTGTTTTATTTCAATGCTAAGGTGAGTGTGGCTTGAAATACGCTCATCCAATAGAATTTGGACAAGTTTAGTTTAATATGTTTGCCTTATCATTTATATTTAACTTGAAGTTAGATAATTTTACTTTTACTATGTCTTTTTGTGTTCTTACACTATAAGGTTAATAAACTTACTATAACAAGCCAAAAAAACCCAAAGTTGTTTATTATTAATATATATAACCTTATATAAGTCATTTGGCAGAACCTTAGATTTTTAGGAATAAAATAACAATTAATTATATAATATTCTTTTTAAAAACTATTTTATGTCAATTTTGACACTATTTAGTAATTGAGTTTTGTAAAAATCATAACAGAATGATTAGTTCGAAAAAGTTTAATTAAATAAATACTAAAATGTCATATTAACCTCTAAAATTAGTGTAATTCATAAAAAGTCTCAAATTACATTTATTTGGGTATTTATAACATCAATTATGTCAATATTACATTAATAAGATAATTTCTGCATCATCTTTGTGTCATAAATAAATTAAATTATTTAACGTCTAAAAATTACAAATAAACTACAATTATGTAGGAAATATTTTTATCTTTCTAATGAATTTTTATAGTCGAATTTATCTTATGTATAACCCTATATTAAAAATTATTTACTTATTAAACTTTGATTTTAACTATTTTAACCCTTCTTTAAATAAATTAATAATAAATATCCTAATCTAATCCAAGTGGTCTTAAATGGTCATATTTTATTCCTAAGGTTGTTTTTGGTCGAATTACACTTATCCAATAGAATTAGGACATGTGTTAGGGTGACAATAATATCATTTTTACCCTTAATTACCCTATTTACTTTTAACCGTGGTAAATAAAAGTAAAATGTTACTATTCAGCAAAAATTATTTTCATATCATTGAACCACATTTTATTTACTGACATCGACCGTGTATCTTGGACTTTTGTAATTCCACTCACAGAAGCGGTAAAATTAAGTTTTATGTAAACTTTTAAATTCTCCTAGGAGGTGGGTAAAAGACAGTGAAAAGTTAAATAAACTTTTTATATATCTAAAATTATTATAAAATTACTCCAATGAATTACATTGAACTTATATAGGTATTATGTATCAATTTTTACCTAAAATGAATTTAAATAAAATAAATAATTATTTAAATAAAAAGTCGGTTTTTAAATAGTAACCCAGTGTTTTCACTATTCATCAAAAATTGACAGTTTCCAGAAAAATACCAAAATTTCTCCCTATGATAATTTCGATATTCCGAATCCAACAATGAAGCCCATTTTGAAAAATAAAATTTACAAAATTTCAAAAAGTGGTTATTACTATTCATAACCACTAGTTTTAATAATATTTTAGTAGCATATCGTTGTTTAGTGAAACTCGGTATTGCGTACGACGCAAGCTATCAAGGAAGGTCGTGATTGCGTGTAAAGAAAGCCAAGATAGTGTTGTGTGTAGTGGAAGATTCCTTTGATGATTTATATTAAATAAAATCAAAATATTTCTTATAAAAGTCTCGGGTGTTACAGGACTCATGGGGTCTTAGAGATGAAATATGTGTATCGGAGGTGGACCAAAAATCTTTTTGCGTGGTTATTTCCTCAGAAATGGATTTTGTTAATGCTTGGTGCAAGGTTCCTCGATCCTCAAGATCTGGGTAGGCAGATGGACTTTGCTTCCTCTTCTATTCATACTATTGTGACTTCAGAGGAGTAGTTTTTTTGGGAATGTCATGAAGATGCAGAGGGTCCTAAAGAGAGGAAAATGATATATGCACATGGTCCGGATCGAACCAACTTTAGGAGAGATCTTCTCCCATCATGTATATGCTCAAACTCCTTGGGGCCAAAACCAGGCCCCCTCTACTAAATGGATACTATATTCTTATGGAATACCCGTGGCATTGGTGCTAGGGTCAAGACGGACTATATTGCTATGGAGATGAAAAGGAACAAGGATACTCTTGTTGCTATCATTGAACACAAACAAAACCGGTCCAAAATCAAGGATTTTGCATGAACATTGAAGCATTAGGAGTGCATGCACGCTGACTCCTTCAATTAGCATATATGGATTTTTTGTCGTAAGTCCATTTCTATGGATATGTTTAATGCGGATGAGCAAGTTATCACTAACAAGGTGACCAAAGGAGGCAGTGGGATTTTCTTTTCTGTTGTTTATGGAAGCAATGATAACCAAAGGAGAGAACGCCTATGAAATAACTTGAATGGTTTTGATTTGTGGGACTCCCCTTGGCTTTTTGGAAGAGATTTCAACATCATTGCAGATCCGTCCAAGAAAAAAGGAAGATGAGATTTTCAACGGAAGGGAAACATGGACTTTTCCCAATTTATGGCTAACAAAGGTCTCAGGGACATGGTGTTCATACGAGATTGTTTTAATTGGTGCAATAACCAAAGAAGTGGAAGACGTTATTGGAGTCGACTCAACCGCTGCATTACCAATATAATTTTTGTCTCATACTTCCAAAACGCTATGGTTAAGCATTTGATGTGGGGTATCACTCCCCTCAACTAATCACTCTTCCCACCTGGCTGCATAATTGTGAGTGTCTCGGGTTTTAACAATATTGGGCCACTTTATTGCACTATTATTTTGTTGTTAACACCTCATGGTGTGGTCACCATCAGGGGAATATGTGGATTGGGCTGCATGGTAAATTGTGGCGCCTTAAGAGTGATCTTCAATTGTGGTCCAAAAGCCACTCGTTGGATGACCAGGAGATTGGGGAGACCATGAAGAAGATTTAAAAGATAAAAGAATGTCTGGAAGTATAGTTGAACGAGATGGCGTCCGGGAACCTTGGCCTAAAGACGGATAGACTTCCTGATTTTCTCTTGAGATAAGAGCTCATGGCCCTAGAGGCTTCCAGAGAAAAATGGTTGCGCGGGGGAGATAAGAATACGACCAATTTCAACGTCTTCATTAGGGATGCTATGTTTTATGAAAAAACTAATATAATTATGGATGATGTGTCTTTTACGGAGGATTGTGGTGTTTTGGGTGGAATGGACCACCTTTATTTTAGTGATCTCTTGGCCAACTCTATTTTTCGGATGCCAGATGGTTATCCAAGGGGGCATGCTATGATTTTGGATGTGATTCCAATTTCTATTTCTAGTCATAAGAATTGGGCTTTGGAGAAGGTCCCTGATAAAGAAGATATTTTTAATGCAACGCAAGTCCCGAACTCCGAATGTGTACCAGGCCCTGACAGATTCATCCCAATGCGCCTTCTTCTCTCTCCAACTACTAACCAGTGAGCTTGTGTAATATCCCATATAGGATTTTGGTGTGTATCCTTAACAAAATGTTGTTCACTCCCCTTCCTCGATGGGTATCCTTGGAAGACCATTCGTTTGTAAAGACAAGGTCCATCCTTGGGACCATGACTCTAGCATAAGAAGTGATCTGTGACATCAACTTCACGGCTCATTGCTCTAATAAGACTATCATGTTGGATATGAAGAAGGCATATGACCGGATCGAGTGGAGCTTCATCCTTCAGGTACTCTCGGGTGTGGGTTTTTCCCCTTGGGGCTTGGATCTTGTTTTTCAGGTGTTTCAGTTCTTAGTGGCTAACGGTCTCTATTATGGGAAAGACTTATGGCCTTTTCAAAGCTACCCGAGGATTACAACAAGGGGACCCTTTATCACGAACTATTTTCATCGTCACCTGGGACATCCTCAGCAGGATGATAAATAGGAGCTTGCAGAATAGGGAGATCAACCCTTTCCGATATAGTACAAATATCCTTTGCATCCCCCATATAATTTTTGTTGACGACACCATGATATTCATGAAATCTGAAAAAAAAAATATGTGTGAGCTATCAACATGATCTTTGAGGAATATTTATTCTAGAGTGGGAGGTCATAAACACGTCTAAAAGCAGTCTCATTATATTTAACAGATGTACGGCCAAAAGGGTTTCCTTAGTGAGCCAGACCCTCGACATACAGAGAGGTAGCATTCCTATGGAGTACTTGGGATCTCCTTTATCTTTAGGGAGGCTTCACATACGGGGTTTTGATCATATTGTCAACAGGATCACGAGCAGGATCCTTGATTGGAATTCTTTTTTTCTTTCCTTCAAAAGCCAGATCACTTTGGTTAACAACGAGTTAGTGGCAGTTCATGTTCATGTGTTGGCTACTGTCAATGTTCCAAAGGCTATTGTGAACACTATTGAGAATATTCATGCGATTTTTTTTGGAATCTCGGTCTGATGTAAAGCAGGATTGTGTCTGGTGGTCCAGAATGGATAAACCTGTCTAAGAAGAGGAGTCAGTGTGACGTGTCTGCAGGATACAATTCACTGCATGCACGCAAACCTGATATGGGAAGCCATTAGAGAGTGTACTCTATGGGCAACCGGTGTAGAGGTAATATAAAGTGACGACTCACCTATATCCCCTTCTGGTCCTTGCATGCGACCCTCATCCCATCCATGGAGCCTCCCACGTGGTGGATTGTAGGGAGGGGAAAGATTCTCTTCTGGCATCATTGCTGGGCGGGCCAGACTATGAGTTTTCCTGTATGCCCCGCATACGACATCATGTTCAAAGAGGCCATCCTTCATCCGGATTTTATTAAGGCCATTCTGAACTGTGAGCCACAAGTGTTATTCAATCTTATTGAAATGAATTCTGATCTCGATAGTTATGTGTTTACTCCCTCCTCTTCGGGAAATTTTGACTCTAAATAATTTCACAATACCACAATTACTGAAGGTGTTCATGACAGTTGGAAGGATATGTTATAGTGTGATAAAATACCGACTAAGATCAACTTCCAGTCAAGGAGGATAAGTAACATCACTATTACAACTGATGATATGATCCAGAGAACTGGGATTCCTATGGTTTCGCACTGCCACTGTTGCGGATCCCACAATGAAGAGTGTTCGCCACACCTGATCTTTAAAGGGGAAAGGCGGGCGTATTATGAAACTCATTTGGAATCTACCCGACTTTCTACTCCTGGGACTCTACTGTAGGGTCCCTCCCGGAACGCTAGTTTCACGATGCAGGGAATGAAGTGGCAGAGAGAAGGGAAAGGGAGCTTGTGTTTAAGGCTGGGAGTTGGTGCTTGTGGAAAGCACTGAACATGGTGTGATTTGAGGATATCCGAGTGACCGAGACAACTCTTATCATATGGACTACAAATATGCTTCTTGATATGGTGCAGATGTTCGATAACTGGAGGGATGCATCCATTCTCAGGGCTTTGCAGTTGCAGGATTCTGAGGGAAATGACACTGTGGAAGGACCCCGGAGTCCTAGGGTCCGTTGGCACGCTCACAGCAATGGGCTCAAGATGAAACTGGATGTATCTTGTGTGCATGATGTTTTAAAAGGCGGGTAGTGGTATGAGATTTTAGCGGATCAGTGTTATTGGCGTTTAATTCACACTTTGGTTGTGGGAATTCCTTACAGGCGGAAGGGAAAACAATGCTTATAGGGCTTGATCCTTGTAGAGAAAGGTCCATTATGCTGAAATAAGTGGAACATGACTCCATTATTCTCTATAATTCTCTACGAGGTAAAGGAGAGACCCCTTGGTCCATATCCTACATTGTCAGAAGTTGCATCCATTTACTCAACAACAATATTAATATGTCACATACCTGGTGAGAATGCAATTGGACTGCAGATCACCTTTCCCTTTTGTCGTACCAGGGTTCCAACATTTCCTTCTATTCTTGTATCAACTCATTAATCCCTGAGGGGGGAAATATAATTAGAGGGGATTCACTCAGCCTCCATTTATTTATACCTCCATAGGACGGTTGTCTGTCCAGTGCATGTTTTATGCATTTTTTCTTTTTCTCTCTTTCATTAATAAATAAATACTGAATGATGATGATGTGATCCAAAAAAACACAAGATTCATATAGAAAATAACACTAGATTCATCAATATTCGATCATAAGAATCATAAACCGTCAATAAAATGAATAAATATGGTATCATTGGATCATATAACCATGTAATTAGTTTTGAAATCAATTTATTTTATCATGATATAAAATATGATTAAAATATCACATAAAAATTTATCAAGGAAGATAAGATTGGGATTTTGCAATTAAATATTTAAAATTTAAATGTATCGAAAAATATTACAAAACCATTTAGTTAAAATGATTTGTGAAAACTTATAATCAAATAATCAATTTAAAGAGCATTCATAATGTTGGAAAAATCCATTCATGTAGAAAATGTAAAAATAAATATTAGATTGTAATCATTGGTAAAATAAACCTCATTTAGAATGTGATGGGAATATTAAATTTTATTTTCTTATAAATTAAAAAAGTGTTAAAATGACATTATAAATTGTATGTATACTATTAGATAAATTCATGAAATCATTTAAAAGATAACAAATACATTGAATAAAACAATTAATGGCCAAATAAAAAAACGAAGTTGATTATACCAAAAAAAATTCATTCATTCTTTTGAGTGCGTAGTGAAATAATAATTAAAGTAAAACATTTATTTTATATAAATTATAAGAGGATAAGAAAATAAATAACATTTTTGAGGGTAATATTATATAATTTCTTCATTAAACAAATTATGTACAAACTTCCCTTTTTTAAAGTGAAAATGTTACATAAAGCACTTATGTCTTAATTAACTTTTTTATCATAAGCAATATGAAATAAATTATTTGAAGTGAAACTTTGAATACCATTACTATAAATATATCAATGACTTATCCTATAAAAATGTAGTATATTAACCCCAAAAAATATGTAATTGGTGAGGTTGACATATATCTCACATAAATAATGTTCAGATGAGAAACCATCCCCACAAGTATGATGTTCTTTGTATATTATTTTAAACACCATAAAATAAATTTTTATTTATTATTTTTTATGATTCTGAATTTTTATAGAGTTATCTTAGGTGCATTTTCAAGATACTTTTTATTTTGTGCTTGTGTACCTTTTATGGGAGTTATGGATTGGGGTGCATTTGGGTGAAGTAGAAGAAAATTTTAGATAAAAACGAACTGTAAATGGTTGGAAAATGGTTTGAATAAACCATGTGAGTTCCTAGGAGAAACCATGCATTACCTGGTCATTGAGGCAGTAGCTTTGGAAGTGTTAAAACATGGTTTGGGAGGGTGTACCAGGTAGCCACACAAATTCCCCCCTTGAAGTAGTGGCTAACTCATGGTTAGCGCATGATATGTCTAACTGTGCGACTAAACCATGCAACGACTGACAGTGAGATCCTAAAATTTTGGATCTCACTTGTTTTCAGCTTATAATGACATGTTTCACCTCCTATGCTTCACTATCGTAGGATTTTACCATCTTAAGGGTAAAGTAATGTCCTCCCATTGACCAAAAGGGACTCTAAGGGCTTATGAACATTGTTTTCGAGATTGAATTCCTGAATTGAAGATCCACTCTTATCCCTGTAAGTAGATTTCATCCAGATGCTTCTCTTGTTGTTTCTTCTATCATTACTTGATCTTTTCATGGAATATATCATCATTTTCATTGGATGTAATTACTTTTTTTGTGAAATCTATATCCAGGGTTGTGGATCTAGTTCTATACTTATGAGATCTTGATGTCTTGATCTAGATTTTGGTTTAATGATTTATATCCAGAACTTTTATTGTAACATCCCAAGGTTTTCTAAAAATAAATTGAAAATGCTTGAAATTTTGTTTAAGGTATATATTTATAAGTATCCTTTAAACATAATTTTATTTCTTCTATGTTTTGAATTTCAAGAAACTGTCATCTACAATTGTGTTCAGTATGTTATTTAGAGTCTGATGGAACAAACTTGTTTTTTTGGTGAATAGTAACATGCCTTATGAATAGTAATATGAATAGTAATATGACCTCATGAATAGTAAATAATATTATTATTTTATTTTCCCATGGCAATAGGATAATGTGATCTTAATTAATTTTCCAATGTCACATGAAACTAGTTGCACTTAAATATTGTTATTTTTCGAATTAACTGTGACCTTATTTAAAAATTAAATTAATATTATTTAGAAAATTATTTTTGAAAAATGGAGTTCATTTTTGAATTCTACACATCGAAAAATGGTTGGGGTAAATTTTTGGTATTTTTCTGAAACTCTTGAATTTTCGGTGAATAGTGAAATACGGTAAAATACCGTATAATCAATTTATCAGTAAAAATGCACTATTTATGACATCATAAGTGATGAAAGGCCACTTGCCTCAAACTCACTTGATATTTTCACTAATTAAGGCCACTTGATTTTAGATTATTCATAGTCTTGATAAAAATATTATAATAATAATTAAAATAATCTAAAATACCTCCCCTCCCCCACTATAAATACCACTCTCACTCCCCTCTTCCTCTCACACCTCTCAAGCCTTGAGCATTGTCTAATTTCTGCCAAATTCCCTCCCCAATCTTCTTCCCCACGTCCTAGAGCTGCTGGTCTCACCAAAAGACCAAAATCAAAGCCCTTAAGAAGGATCTCAAGGAGAAGAGATCAAGAGGTAAACATCCTCTTTCATTTTCCTTATTTCCTTCCATTTTATGTTATTCTCTTCCTTTCCCTTTGTCTTTTGTTGGGATATTTCATTTAATATTTCCCCTTACTGTCCAAATTTTTGTATGAATGATGATATATTCCATTCCTCTCATCAATCTTGTTTTTATGAAATTTTAAGAGACGCCGTTAGGCTGCCGAATTTTTGTAAGAAATTTCTCATGTTTTCTTCATTTCAATATTCCCTTCTCTTCGTTCTTCACCCCCTCTTATCCAAGAGGCATGAAATCTCCAGAATCATGTATATTCTGGATGTTGTCATGTTTATGGAAAATTACAAATCATTATTCCTCTCCTCTCTCACTTATTTAAAGAATCAAAAAACATTGTCCATTTGTGCCGAATTACCGATATCGTGGACGATGTATTTTCAATCTCCATTAATTCTTTCAAGTCTGGTCATGAAACCATTTATATGGTTGAACCAGGTTATAATATATGTTTTATGAATCATATAAGGTTCTGGAATTCTTTTGTACTCATGATTCAAATTTACAAGACTAAATGAAGTTGTAATTATCAAAGAACCACTTAAATTATCTAAACGAACATAATTAATGTTTAACTTATAAATCATCATCATATAAAGCACCAAATTGATAAATGGTATAATTTATGGTACTGGAATTATGTAAATACTACTCCATTCCAATTCTGGAGTTTCACTTCCAATCAACAAGAACGATTCATCATGAACCGATTGTGAAAATCACAAAAGAACTCGCCCAAAATAATGCAAGGAACAAAATCCTAACAATTAAGGGGTGAAATGAGGTTATGAAATGACCATATAAGATGTTATAAACATGAAAATGTTTCTGTAAAGTACTAATAACACTCTTTTAACCATTATACAGGAGGTTTAAACAATTTTGAAGTAAGACAAACCTAAGGTAAGGGAATTCTTAAGCCGATTTCCATTCTTTGGGTTAACCTTCTACTTTATAATTTATGTGCTATTTAAATTGTTTGTGTGATGGGTTATGTTTATATTATGTTTAATTATGTGTATTTACAGAGTATATACATATTCCATCCACTCAATTAAGTCTCACTTCAAGTATATGATGTTTATAGGGGACTTTTCTTCTAAAATCCTCTTTTAAAATTTTGTTTTGTAATATTCAAAGGCAATGTTTTTATGCTATTGTTTATATTGTATGATTATGTTTTGGTTATTGGGCATTGATTATGATGAAGGGTGGCACCTATATTTCCCTCCAACGCATTGGGTATGAGTAAGTTGGAGGTCGGCCGTACGGTTACTCCAAGTGTAACTGTGATGGTTACACAAAGTAAGGTAGCCGTGAGGGTTACAAATTTTAAGGTAGCCAAGATGGTTACAAGATTATGCAAGTAATTCCCCAATATACCTCTATGATTATAGTTATGTTTGTGTTGATCTAATTTAAATCTCATGTTACACAAAGTAAGATTTTATGGGTGGAAAGCATGTCTTTTGAAAATGTTTTCATACGTCATGTGTATTCATGGACTAATGTGATTTTTCCTTCTTTTTCATACCTTACTGAGCTTTTGTGCTCATCCCAAGTTTTTAAATGATTTTTCACAGGTTAATGGATGAGTAATACAAGTAAGGAATACATGTTAAATGTTGAATAATTGTCAAGGAGTCTTGTTTTATGTTTTAATGTTTTATATTCTGAGGAAAATGGAAACTGATTTTATGGTATCCACTATGTAACAATGTGTAATGTTATGAATGTTTTGCCTTAATTCCCTAAAGCTCTAAACTTGAAAAGATCCTCAATGTAAAATGAAGTGTTTTCTTGAATAAATTCAAGATTATGTATGAAATAAGTGCGGGTCCTTATAGTTGGTATCAGAGGATGGTTTAGATAACTTTAGGGGTTAAGGTGATGCTAATAGAATACCATAAATAATTATCACCCTATGTTTAATTTGTTATAGCATTTAAAGAGTACCATGTTGCTTCATCTAAGAAATTTTTGTTTAGAATGGTTGTCCGCAGAAGGAACATGGATGCTGAAGAGGATAGGCACCGACAGAATGACATCCTTCCTGATCAACAGCCCGGAATTGTAGGGATTGGAACCGAGCAGTTTGTGACAGTAATGGCTCAGCTAACACAGGAAATAAATGGTGGTGGCATCCATGCAAGAGGACAAATAGAAGTACCCCAACGGAACATGATAGTGGTGGAACATTTTATGAGACAGCATCCTCCTGCATTCAATGGATCTTCTGACCCAGTGGCAGCAGAAGGATGGATTAAAGCCCTTGAAAATATATTTGATGTTATGGGATGTTCGGACAATCAAAAGGTAAGTCTTTCCATCTATCGTTTTGAAGGGGAAGCTGATCAGTGGGGGTCAATGGTAAGGAATATCAGGGGTAGAGAGGATTTTGATGCCTTAGTATGGGATGAATATAAAAGTCTTTTTCTTGAAAAATATTTTCCTAAGGTGGTGCGACTTAGAATGGAGAAACAATTCCTTGAACTGAAACAAAAGGAGGAAGATTCAGTGGCTATGTATGAGGCGAACTTCACCCGACTGGCGAGGTATGCTCCAAATCTTATTTTGGATCTTGATAGCAAAATTAACTGCTTTTACTCAGGATTGAAGCTAATGTATCGAAGGGCATTGGCCTCCCATGAATTAAAAAGTTACGAGAAACTTGTCCGATGTGCTGAGAAGGTAGAGATGGAGTTTGCTGACAATCACATGCAATTTGGAAACAAAGAGAAGAAGAGGTCCAATTGGAAAGCAATGGGTAAGAATCAACCAATGAAATCTGATGGTAAGAAAATACAGTTTCTAGTTTGTGAAAAGTGTGGCAAGAAGCACCCTGGGGAATGTCTTATCAAAACTGGGAAGTGTTTTAAATGTGGTAAGTTTGGACATATGGCCCGAGATTGCAATGAAAATGATCCAAAGACTAATCCTGATAAGAAAACTGTAAAGTGTTTTAAATGTGGTGAGATGGGTCACTATGCAAATGCCTGTCCAAAGAGGGATCCAAATAATGCAAAGAAGCCAGACTACAAGCAGAAAGGTGTAGTGAGATCCTTTGCGACTACGTCAGTAGATGTTGGGCCATCCAATGAAGTTGTATCAGGTACTGTGTTTGTTCACTCAGATTTTGCTACAATTTTGTTTGATACGGGGTCTACACATTCCTTCATCTCTGAGAAATTTTCTAGTGAATTGGAAATATCACCTCAACAAATGATACCTAAACTTATTGTTAAAACACCAGGGGGAAATGTTATAGCAAAGAGGAATTATAAGAATATTTCTATTGTGGTATGTGGAAAGACTTTACCTGCAAACCTTGTTGTTTTACCCTTAGTCGAGTTTGAAGTTATTCTGGGGATGGACTGGCTTTCTGATTATCATGATAAGATTGACTGTAGAGCTAAAGAAGTTGTTTTTCAGAAAAAGTTTCAGTTTATATACAAGAATGAACCCATACAATTGATAACATATCAAGAAGCTGAGAAACTACTGAAAGATGGAAATGTAAGTTATCTGGCTCATATTGTTGAAAACAAGGGAACTATTCAAATTAATGATCTTCCAGTGGTAAATGAATACCTTGATGTTTTTCCTGAGGAGTTACCCAGTGTCATACCTAAACGAGAAGTCGAATTCACAATTGACTTAGTTCCTGATGCTAAGCCAATTTCAAAACCACCATATCATATGGCTCCAATAGAACTCCTTGAATTGAAAAATCAGTTGCAGGATTTGCTTGTCAAAGGCTTCATTCGTCCCAGTACTTCACCATGGGGATCCCCTGTTTTGTTTGTTAAAAAGAAAGATGGTTCCATGAGACTTTGCATTGATTATAGAGCTTTGAATAACATCACTGTTAAAAACAAGTATCTTTTGCCTCATATTGATGACTTGTTTGATCAGCTCCAGGGAGCTCAGTACTTTTCCAAGATTGACTTGAGATCTGGATACCCTCAGCTGAAGGTGAAGGAGGATGACATCCCGAAAACAGCCTTTCGTACTAGATATGGGCATTATGAATTTGTTGTTATGCCATTTGGGTTAACTAATGCACCTGCTGTATTCATGAATCTTATGAATAGAGTATTTCATGAGTTCTTGGATAAGGTTGTGGTTGTATTTATTGATGACATTCTGGTTTTTTCTAAAAATAAAGAGGAGCATGAAAAACATCTAAGGGTTGTTTTACAAACTTTAAAAGAAAAGAAACTATATGGAAAATTCAGCAAGTGTTATTTTTGGTTGCAACAGATTTCTTTTCTTGGGCACATTGTAAATAATGATGGAATAACAGTTGATCCTGCCAAAACAAAAGTAGTTGATGAATGGCCAAGACCCACAAATGTTACAGAGATTTGTAGTTTTCTGGGCTTAGCAAGTTATTACCGACGCTTTGTTAAGAACTTTTAACGGTTATCTATCTCAATAACTAAGTTAACACGGAAAGGGGTTAAATTTGTTTGGACAGAGGAATGTGATGTTTGTTTTCAGGAACTAAAGAAGAAATTAGTAAATGCTCCAGTTTTGGCCTTACCTTCCCGGAATGGTGAGTTTGTCATCTACAGTGATGCTTCTTTGAAGGGACTTGGTTGTGTTTTGATGTAGAATGATCAGGTAATTGCCTATGCTTCGAGACAACTTAAGCCTCATGAGCTGAATTACCCCACACATGATTTGGAATTGGAAGCTGTGGTTTTTGCTTTGAAAATATGGAGGCATCATCTATACGGAACCAAATGCCAAATATATACTGACCATAAAAGTCTTAAGTATATATTCACTCAGAAGGAATTAAACATGAGGTAGAGAAGATGGCTAGAACTGATAAAGGATTATGACTGCATGATTAATTACCATCCTGGAAAAGCAAACAAAGTAGCGGATGCCTTAAGTCGGAAAAATCATGCATCATTAACCATGCTACATTTGGAACGCGATCCCTTGATTAATGATTTGATAAATTTTGGCTTAGAAGTTGTTGGTGCAGGGAATATATCTGTTTTGTTTCAGGTTTCAGTGCAGTCTTCGTTGTCATACAGAATTATGAAAGCGCAGAGGGAAGACCGTGAGATACAGAAAAAGGTAGAATTGGTTAAAATGGGTAAGTTTCCAGAATTTAATCTTGATAAAGATTGTGTTCTAAGGTTTGGAAAAAGGTTGTTTGTGCCTTGTGATTCCCAGCTGAAGAAAGAATTGTTGTGTGAAGCTTATAGTTCTCCATTTTCTGTTCATCCTGGAAGTACTAAGATGTACAGAGACCTTCGGGAGTATTACTAGTGGAATGGGATGAAAACGGATATTGCTGATTTTACAATGAAATGTTTGACATGTCAGCAGGTTAAAGCAGAGCGACAGTTACCGAAGGGGATGCTTCAGCCTTTACCAGTGCCAGAATGGAAATGGGAGAATATATCCATGGATTTTGTGGTGGGACTACCAAAGACTTCTCGAGGTAACAATGCGATATGGGTTATTGTTGATCGGCTAACAAAGTCTGCTCATTTGCTTTCTATTCGAGATACAATGACATTAGATCAGCTTTCTCGTTTGTACCTCAAAGAGATTGTCAGGTTACATGGAGTTCCTCTTTCCATTTGTCTGACCGAGATTCCAGGTTCACTTCTAAATTTTGGAAGGGACTTCAGAAGTCTTTGGGCACAGAGTTGAATTTCAGTACAGCTTTTCATCCTCAATCAGATGGGCAGTCAGAACGCACGATTCAAACTTTGGAGGATATGCTTCGAGCTTGTTCAATGGACTATCAGGTAAGTTGGGATCACCATCTTTCATTAGTTGAGTTTTCTTATAATAACAGTTTCCATTCCAGTATTCAGATGGCACCTTTTGAGGCCTTGTATGGAAAGCGGTGTCGGACTCCTGCGTTTTGGGATGAAGTCGGTGAAAGAAAGTTGATGGGGCTAGAATTAGTAGAAGAAGTGGCTGAGAAAGTGAGGATTATCCAGCAACACATGAGGATAGCTCAGAGCAGGCAGAAAAGTTATGCAGATAACAGAAGGAAAGACTTCTCTTTCAAGGTAGGTGACCATGTTTTCCTTAAAATATCTCCTTGGAAAAGTGTGATGCGTTTTGGTAAGAAAGGGAAACTAAGTCCATGGTTCATCGGTCCTTTTGAAATCTTGGATAAAGTTGGAACAGTTGCGTACCGCGTAGCTTTGCCTCCGAGCTTGTTTCAGGTACACAATGTTTTTCATGTTTCGATGTTGAGAAAGTATGTTCCAGATTCATCACATATCTTGAGGCCGGATGCAGTTCAGCTGGCAGAGAACCTTTCTTATGAAGAAAAACCGGTTCAGATTCTTGATTGAAGAGAACAGGTTTTGCGGAATAAGGTAATCCACCAGGTAAAGGTTTTGTGGAGAAACCACATGGTTGAAGAAGCAACATGGGAGTCTGAAAATGCTATGAGGGAAAAATACCCTCAGTTGTTTAATAAGTAAATAAAATTGCGAGGACGCAATTTCAAGAAGGTGGGGATAATGTAACATCCCAAGGTTTTCTAAAAATAAATTGAAAATGCTTGAAATTTTGTTTAAGGTATATATTTATAAGTATCCTTTAAACATAATTTTATTTCTTCTATGTTTTGAATTTCAAGAAACTGTCATCTACAATTGTGTTCAGTATGTTATTTAGAGTCTGATGGAACAAACTTGTTTTTTTGGTGAATAGTAACATGCCCTTATGAATAGTAATATGAATAGTAATATTAATAGTAAAATGACCTCATGAATAGTAAATAATATTATTATTTTATTTTCCCATGGCAATAGGATAATGGGATCTTAATTAATTTTCCAATGTCACATGAAACTAGTTGCACTTAAATATTGTTATTTTTCGAATTAACTGTGACCTTATTTAAAAATTAAATTAATAATATTTAGAAAATTATTTTTGAAAAATGGAGTTCATTTTTGAATTCTACACATCGAAAAATGGTTGGGGTAAATTTTTGGTATTTTTCTGAAACTCTTGAATTTTCGGTGAATAGTGAAATACGGTAAAATACCGTATAATCAATTTATCAGTAAAAATGCACTATTTATGACATAATAAGTGATGAAAGGCCACTTGCCTCGAACTCACTTGATATTTTCACTAATTAAGGCCACTTTATTTGAGATTATTCATAGTCTTGATAAAAATATTATAATAATAATTAAAATAATCTAAAATACCTCCCCTCCCCCACTATAAAGACCACCCTCACTCCCCTCTTCCTCTCACACCTCTCAAGCCTTGAGCATTGTCTAATTTCTGCCAAATTCCCTCCCCAATCTTCTTCCCCACGTCCTAGAGCTACTGGTCTCACCAAAAGACCAAAATCAAAGCCCTTAAGAAGGATCTCAAGGAGAAGAGATCAAGAGGTAAACATCCTCTTTCATTTTCCTTCTTTCCTTCCATTTTATGTTATTATCTTCCTTTCCCTTTGTCTTTTGTTGGGATATTTCATTTAATATTTCCCCTTACTATCCAAATTTTGTATGAACGATGAGATATTCCATTCCTCTCATCAATCTTGTTTTTATGAAATTTTAAGAGACGCTGTTAGGCTGCCGAATTTTTGTAAGAAATTTCTCATGTTTTCTTCATTTCAAGATTCCCTTCTCTTCGTTCTTCACCCCCTCTTATCCAAGAGGCATGAAATCTCCAGAATCATGTATATTCTGGATGTTGTCATGTTTATGGAAAATTACAAATCATTATTCCTCTCCTCTCTCACTTATTTAAAGAACCAAAAAACATTGTCCATTTGTGCCGAATTACCGATATCGTGGACGATGTATTTTCAATCTCCATTAATTATTTCAAGTCTGGTCATGAAACCATTTATATGGTTGAACCAGGTTATAATATATGTTTTATGAATCATATAAGGTTCTGGAATTCTTTTGTACTCATGATTCATATTTACAAGACTAAATGAAGTTGTAATTATCAAAGAACCACTTAAATTATCTAAACGAACATAATTAATGTTTAACTTATAAATCATCATCATATAAAGCACCAAAGTGATAAATGGTATAATTTATGGTACTGGAATTATGTAAATACTACTCCATTCCAATTCTGGAGTTTCACTTCCAATCAACAAGAACGATTCATCATGAACCGATTGTGAAAATCACAAAAGAACTCGCCCAAAATAATGCAAGGAACAAAATCCTAACAATTAAGGGGTGAAATGAGGTTATGAAATGACCATATAAGATGTTATAAACATGAAAATGTTTCTGTAAATTACTAATAACACTTTTTTAACCATTATACAGGAGGTTTAAACAATTTTGAAGTAAGACAAGCCTAAGGTAAGGGAATTCTTAACCCGATTTCCATTCTTTGGGTTAACCTTCTACTTTATAATTTATGTGCTATTTAAATTTTTTGTGTGATGGGTTTTGTTTATATTATGTTCAATTATGTGTATTTACAGAGTATATACATATTCCATCCACTCAATTAAGTCTCACTTCAAGTATATGATGTTTATAGGGGACTTTTCTTCTAAAATCCTCTTTTAAAATTTTGTTTTATAAGATTCAAAGGCAATGTTTTTATGCTATTGTTTATGTTGTATGATTATGTTTTGGTTATTGGGCATTTTTTATGATAAAGGGTGGGACCTATATTTCTCTCCAATGCATTGGGTATGAGTAAGTTGGAGGTCGGCCGTATGGTTACTCCAAGTGTAACTGTGATGGTCACACAAAGTAAGGTAGCCGTGAGGGTTACAAATTTTAAGGTAGCCAAGATGGTTACAAGATTATGCAAGTAATGCCCCAATATACCTCTATGATTATAGTTATGTTTGTGTTGATCTAGTTTAAATCTCATGTTACACAATGTAAGATTTTATGGGTGGAAAGCATGTCTTTTGAAAAAAAATTCATACGTCATGTGTATTCATGGACTAATGTGATTTTTCCTTCTTTTTCATACCTTACTGAACTTTTGTGCTCATACCAAGTTTTTAAATGATTTTTCACAGGTTAATGGATGAGTAATACAAGGAAGGAAGACATGTTAAATGTTGAAGAATTGTCAAGGAGTCTTGTTTTATGTTTTAATGTTTTATATTCTGAGGAAAATGGAAACTGATTTTATGGTATCCACTATGTAACAATGTGTAATGTTATGAATGTTTTGCCTTAATTCACTAAAGCTCTAAACTTGAAAAGATCCTCAATGTAAAATGAAGTGTTTTCTTGAATAAATTCAAGATTATGTATGAAATAAGTATGGGTCCTTATATTTATCAACACTGTTGTGCTGGTCGAATATTGTGGATTTCCATTAGGAAAACATCCATTAATGAATTTAGGTAGGTGGTCTAAATATAATTCCCATTTTATTTGATTTTATTTCTACATGTAAGATTTTACAATTTCTAGAATCCTTTAGCAATTTATATTCTTGAATTGGGTTTATTAGATTTACCAATAGAGTTATCAAATATTTGTTGAAGTATGTGATTAATTGGGGAATTAGTCCTGAGACTAAGGGGATCCTCTATTATATAAATAATATGAGGAAATTATTTATTATATGTAGTTGTTTTAATCTACATAATTAATATGGGTGATAAATTATGAGATATTGGAATGAATATGTTGAGATAATTAATTATGGATTAATTGTGTGGTTGATAATATGATCTAGATAATTAATTCCAGGATTAAATATGGAATGTTGAGATTAAAATGAGATAATTAATTTTGGAAAACTAATTATTGAATATGAATTGTGATATTGATTAATTAATTGATGAATTAATTAATGGTTTGATGCACTTAGTTTATTATTGAGTTAACTAATGGAAATTTTTTCATATCTAATTGTTGAATTAGAAATCAAATAAGGGTGGATAATAAATTGTTAAATTAATTATGTGATAAATAATAGAGACATGGTCATTCTAAATTGATAAGTACAAATGGTAACATGGTCATTATACTTATCAGTAAAGATAATGGGAACATTTCCATTTTAAATTGAGAAGTATACATGGTTACATTTCATCATAATTGAGTAAAGAGAATGGGAACATATTCATTTTATTGAGGATTAATCATGGTAACATGGTCATTTTACTAATTTTTGGGATATTGGTAACATTAGAAATTTGGATTATAAATGTAAAAATAAATAATTGGAATAATGGCACTCTGAGTTATGGCCTCACATGATAATATTCAATCTACAGAATGATTAGAATCATGTAATGAGATACCATTGTACATTTGAACACTTCATGCTTCAGCAAGAAGCAGGTATTAAGATATGATTTTACCTAGGTAACACTTTTGTCTCTGATATGAGTTGATATTAGTATTGAGGTATAGGTATCCTCAGGAACCCTGGAGTTACTGTATTTTGATAAGAATACATTGTAATGTAATAACTAGTTATTTATACATTGTATTTATAACATATAGAACTGCATGCACAATCATTTGACTAGAATTGTATCAATCACCATTGGTGGTGGAATACTGATTTGTAGTCACACCCTATTTGGGTTTCCTATACGGCACCTGAGAAAATTATATTGTTTCTAGACTAGAATAGGGAAAAGACATTGTGATTGGAGGCTGCTTGGGGATGGAGCATGGAGGGGTGAAGAAAACATGGATCGGGACCCGTTTGGGGGGTCGTAGTGTCTTTATTTTTATTTTATTTATAGGCACTTGACACTTATATTGGTATAGCATGTTTCCATTTTGGTTTTGTATTGTTTTCCTGTATGGTTATGTTGTGACATGATTAATTTTATGGTTATATATATGATTTTGATTTTTTTTTAATTTTACTCTGATAAATGAGGGTATATTCTACACATGAATTACTTACCAGACACCCGCTACTAGTCTATGTCCTTTAACATATGGGGAGGCACGCTTGAGTTCATGTGGCGAACCGACTCTGGGAACCTACATCGGGATGTTACAATGTGGTATAATAGCTCTAGTTTTATTTCTTCTTATTTTGTATTACTATTTTGGAAAATTAAGATAGGATATAAAGAATAGTCGGGGCACGGTAATGAGCTCGTGCATAGTAGTTACTAACTCACGTACGGTGGAATAACCCAACTACTCAGGGTGGGATTGTTGTTAATTTTTTTTGTTGTTACTGTTCAATATTATTTTTACCTTGGGTGACACGCATATGGTGTGATGTGATTATTGTTTCTAAGAATTTCTATTTATTGATTTGTGGACCAGAAGAGCATGAAAATTGAGTCCGAATGCATCATTATATTCACTCAGGGTTATTGTGACATGCATCATTTTAGGAATGAATTGGAAAATGGATTATGGGTATGATGTTAAAAATGATCTAGTTTACTTGTTTATGGGATTAAAATGAAAAATGGTTCCTAACATTAATTGAGTAGGATTTTGAGATAATGATAATTGATAATAATTGGGTTTCTAAATGATAAACATGATTTTTATGGAGTGTTTACCCTTGTTAACCAAAACCTAGTTGTAGGATGGTCAACGATATTGACAGTGCACTGGTTTTGAGAATGTGTTGAGGTGTGGGGAAATATACTTTCTGTGTTTACTCCTCTTAGACAATTCTATAAGGTTGTGTTATGAGTCATGAGACGTGTGATTGGATTTGTAGAAAGTATTCCTCCCGGACTATTGTTGAGGGGATGATAGCAGGGAACACATAGGAATGTTTTTTTAGTTAGGGAACATTAGGTACTAATCATGCTAGTTGAAGATGAAGGGGAGTAGTTTCAAGAGAATATCGCTCAATTCATACAATTCATGGAAAAAGACCTGTGGCAGGTTGTTAAAATTATGCATGTGTCATGAACCTCCCCCTAAGGCTAGTGCCCTAACTACCCCATGCCCGCCTTCCATAGGACAGCGGTTGGCAACAAGGCTCAGAAAGGCATTTCCCTAAAATGGGATGACATTTCCTCAAAAAATGTACACAAACAAACAGGGTACACAGCACACAAGTAAAACACAATGAAATAAGAGTGGTGCAACCACAACTAAAAACCACCATAGAGTGTAAATGTAATTACTGATGTAAAGGGGATAGAATACAAGACCAACTGAAATGGAAATACATCAAAAAGAGAAAACAACTCTTGAGGTCATCCTCCAAGGATCCTACTAGAAGGGTAGGTATAGCTCATCTCTTTTGATCTCCATGCCAACCGGTCACCTCCATACACCATCAAGTCCTGGATCTTCGAGACTCAATCAATGCTTCATGTTGTCTGCACAAGGCATAACAAGGTACGGGCGAAGCCCATGGAGGGGTGAGTATAACAATACCCAGTAGTGACACCTAGACCCCCGAAGGTCTCTCATAATTCCACAAAGGAAACACCAAAAATCATTATCTCAATCACAACGCACAGAGAAAAAGACATCTCACATAAGGTTTAACTTAAGAACATATGTACATTTGTTTATTCATAAAGCAAGATCATCTTATTATGTCATGAGGCTCTATTTCTGACCCATACAGGATCGCTCGGTGCTGATCCACACAAGATCAGTCAGTGTTGATCCGCACAGGATTTCTTGATGCTAATCCACACATGATTATTTGGGGTTGATCCACCGAATATCGTTGGGGTTTGAGGCTTCCTTAACCCAGGAACACAGCCAAGGAACAACTCCTTCAGCGTCGCGGCCTGTTGCGATCGCAGCTTCCACCGCACAGGCGTGCCTCCGGGGGCGTGCAGTCGGGGTGCGACTCCTCCAGTGTCGTGGTCCATCCCAAACATGACTTCCACCAACCAGGTGCAATGTTGGGGCATGCCTCCTCCTCCGGTCGCTGGCTGGAGGGGTGGCCCATCTCTTCTCTTCCGGGAAAGTGGCTGGTGCCACCGTGGGAATTCTTACCTTCTGGTAGCCCTAGAAAAATGCAACCAAAACCAAAATATTTGGGGGTCTGAGCCTTTTTTGTTTGGGTTGCACCCTCTTTTTTTGACTTATCACCGGTATAAATTCATGAAAAGTAAAACTTTTAATTAAAAAAATGAAACACCCTACCTCAAGCACGTTAGAAGTCTATACGAATGAGGAAGGAGTGTCCATGTCTGAGGGTGTTGTGGACAAAGGAGAAGGTTCATGTCCATAGGAACTCATCGCAATATTCTCTAATGGTCGTCGAATCCTCATTCTAGGTTTGTGGAAGATGTTGTTCCAGTTCCTCAGAGGTTCCTCTCATGAGTTCCAAAAACCCATGCCCGAGCATCATTTAAATAGACTAAAGAGAGGATCAATGCACCAAAAAATTAATGATGTTCATTAATGAATTGAGTTAATGAACCTATTACTTCTCCCAATGGTGCAATTACAAAACCAAGTGCAACCGGCCATTTAATGGGCTGACAAACCAGCGGTCCTAGAACCACTGCTAAATAGTTACAAGAAAAAAAAAATAACTCGTTGAGTTATTTTATTATGTTTGTAAAGTCCAAAAATTATCTTTTTTATACGACCCTTTCCAATCAATGTTAAGATTCTATTAAGTGAATATTGGTGCTACGGATTCAATATTTCCCTCAGTTTTTTTATCCGAGCACCGGTTAAAATGATATAATATGCCACCCGTTCGTTTACTGAACGTACCTTAAAATGTCCAAAAAACCATTTCGGGCTCTTAAGGCCTCAGAATCACGTGCCGTTAATTTTAACATACTTGTAATAATACCAAATAATTTTAATAAACATTTTATGGAATTTATGGGTAATTAAATTCTCCCCACCTTAGGGATTTTCATCCTTGATAGCTACAAAAAAACTAAGGAAACAAATGGGGGTACTGATCAAGCATCCGAGCCTCTAGCTCCCATGTTCTCTCCTGGAGGTTCCCGTGCTGCCACTGAACTCGCACCAGATTAATCTACTACCCACAAATTACTCGATCTAGTTGATCCTATATCTCCCCTAAGAACTCTGCAAATTTCACCTCATCATCTATTTCTAGCTCTCCCTAGTCGATAACGTATGATGGATCAGGCACGTACCTCCTCAGCTATGACACATGGAGAAAATTATACACCTGGTGCATTTCTAGGGGAAGAGATAGACTGTACACCACCTCACCTACTCTTTTGAGGATCTGGAATGGTCTGATGAACCTCATAGATAGCTTGTCGCCCCAGCCAAATCTCTGCAATACTAGTCTCTGTGAGACTCATAGGAAGACATGATCTCCCTCCTCGGACCCCAAGGGTCTCTGACTCCTATCTAAATAAGGATTATGCCAGCTCTGTGTAGTCTTCATCCAAAACTGGATGAACTGCACCTTCTCAATGGTAGCCCGTACCAAATCTAGACCCAGAAGTGTTGACTCCCCTGGGTCTGTCTAGCATAGAGGTGATCTGTATGGTCATTTGTAAAAGGCCTAAAATGGATCCATTATAATGGTGGGGTGATAAATATTATTTTATGAGAACTCCACCAATGGCAGGTGGTCCTCCCAAAATCAGAAAAAAACTAGGACGCAAGCACGAAGCATTTCCTTGAGTGTCAGTATGGTTCGCTCTGTCTGACCATCTATCTAAGGATGAAAGGCGGTGCTTAAGCACAGTTGAGTCCAAAATGCCTCCTATAATCCCTTACACAAGAAGGATGTAAAATTATTGTCACAATCTAAGATGGTCGTTGATGGAAACTATTGAAGTCGTACAATCTCATGCATATAGAGGCGTCCCATGCCCTCTACCGATCCCTGCTCTCGGATGGGTAGAAAGTGAGCCGACATGCTGAGTCGGTCAACGGTCACCCAGATGGAATCATGGCCACTGGACATATGTGGCAGCCCTGTCACGAAATCCATGGAGACACCATCCCACTTCCATTCTGGTACCTCATGAGGCAGAGCGAAGCCTACAGGTACCTGATGGTCAGACTTCACTTGCTGACAAGTGAGGCATTGTGATATGAACTCTACCACGATTTGCTTCATCCACGACCACCAGTACTAACACTAGAGTTCTTGGTACATCATCTCTACTCTAGGATGTACCTCCAAATGGGATGTGTCAAATTCCATCAATACCACCTCTCGTAGCATCACTGGTACCATGGTGCATCCTATGATGAGATAGGCATGCTCCCCAACTTCAAAAAATCTTTCATGAGACTGTCCTGAGATTATTTTAGCATAACGGGCCTCACAGTCTACATCTCCATGTTGTGCCTCCTGAACTTGATAATAGATTGGGGGATTGATAATCAAAGACTAAAGGTAAGATGCTCCATATCAATCTATTAAGGATATCTAAAATGCGACTACATGATTTGTCGCCTCACTCAGTAATTATAGACCATACCTTCTATAGAGTGCATCTACTACTATGTTCCCCTTCCCAAAAGTTTATACAATTTAAACATCATTGTCCTAGAAGAACTCTAGACATCACTGATGTCTAAGGTTCAAATCCTTCTATTAGAAGATATACCTAATTCTCCTATGATCGGAGTATATTGTAATCCATTCACCCATCATGTAGTTTCGCCACATATTCAAGGAAAATGACACTACTAATAACTCCAAGTTATGAGTTGCGTAATTCTTCTCATGATGTCTCAGTTTTCAGGATCCGTAGGGGACCACCACTAGATCCTATATTAGGACACATCCCATTCTGGTCCCTGATGCATGACAGTATACTACATACCGAACACCCTCTTCTGGTATCCTCATGATGGGGGCACTCGTCAGTTTCCGCCTCAACTCCCAGAAACTCTAATGTCATCACTCTATCCACAAGAAACGTTTTCCCTTATTTTTTAATTCAGAAAATGGAGATGCTACTCTAGAAGGTTCAGGTACGAATCTTCAGTAGTACCCAACCAATCCCAGGAAACTCCACACCTTGGTCACACTCCTGGGTGGCTCCCAAGCTAGCACTACCTCTATCTTCGCTGGATCCACCACAAATCCATCCTCTGAGATAATGTGTCCCAGAAAGTGGACCTACTATCTCCAAAACTGGAAATTAGATAAGATACCAAAAAGATGGAATTGTTAGAGTTTATCTAGAACTATTTAAAGATGAGTGTTGCGCTCCTCCTTCATCGCAGAGTACACCAAGATGTCGTCAATGAAGACCACCACAAAGCGATCGAGGTAAGGATGTATGATTCTTTTTAGGAGATCCATGAACATTGTCAGAGTGTTTTTCAACCAAAAGGAATCACTAAGAACACATAGTGGCCATACCGGAATCTAAAAGTTGTCTTCAGTACGTATTCATCTCCTACTATAAGATATGATAGCCAGATCTGAGGCCTATCTTTAAAACCCACCATGCTCCCATCAGATGGTCAAAGATATCATCAATTATCGGAAGATGATACTTGTTCTTCATGATCACCTGATTTAGGAACTGATAGTCCACACAAATCCTAAAAATCCCATCTTTATTCTTGATCAACAAAATTTGGGTTGCACATGGAGAAACACAGGTCCATACGAACCCCTTCCTCTACAAGTTTTCCAATTATATAGTAACACAATTAAATGATAAAGGGTTAAATGAATAAATGATATGACTCATGTCAACAAGGTGAAACTTCATTTTCAGGAGCCTACCAGATTAGAACTCCACGGTTAAGCGTGCTAGGATTGGAGTAGTGATCAGGATGGGTGACCTTATGAGAAGTTTCGAAGGGTGTGTGTGTGTGAGGAAAAAGCACACTATAAAGGACATGTCTTGTCCTGTGGGGACTATCATTAGTAAGATGACCCATTCAAGAATATGGGTGGGGCCCAGGGTGGAGACCACATGTCTGCGAGGCAACAGGTGGTACTTGGTGGGCCTGGACCCAACGACCATGTTAAGGCGGGGTGTTTATGGTGTCATCTGTACCCAATGGTAACATTTTTTATCAGAAGAGGAACACAACTTTAAGTGTGGGGCATTGACTGGGCTGAGATGTAGGGCCCACAACGGGTATGTTGTGCTCTAATTGGGGGTGATTGTAATACCCCAGAATGATAAAGGGTTAAATGACTAAATGATATGACTCTTGTCAACAGGGCCCACCTTCTTTTTCGAGAGCGCATTAGATTAGAACTCCACAATTAACTGTTCTTGTCCTGGAGTAGTGATCAGGATGGGTGACCATCAGGGATGTTTTCCAGGGTATGAGTGAGTGTATGAAAATCACACAAGAGAGGACATGTGTTGTCCTGTGGGGGTTATCATCAGTTAGATGACCCGTTAAGGCACGTGGGTGAGAACTAGTGTGGGGACCACATGTCTGTTGGGAAACTAGTGGTACCTATCGGGCCAGGACCCGATGTAAATGTTATGGTGGGCTGTATTTGCTGTCACTGAGACCCAGTTGTTACATGTACCCTTAACTCACGAAGTTCCATGGGAGCCATTTGATATGCTAGTGTAGATATTGGTGTTGTCCCGGGGTATAGGTAAATGTAAAATTCTACCTCTCTAAGATAAGGTAGTCTTGGAACATCATCAGAGAAAGAACATCAGCATACGTGTCCACAACTATAGGATAGCTCAGAATCCTCTCATTCACTACACCGAGGGTTAGGCTAGCCAACTGATTTGTGATCGGCTGCACCCTCCTCCAAAAAAATCCATCATGTTTTGTAGAGGATTCCTTCTCACCAGTAATGGAAAACCTAATTCCATCCTCACCAACACACTGCACTCTATGCCTAAAATAGTTGATCAAAGCATGGACTGTAGGTAGACAGTCCATATCCAATATAACATTGTAATGTCTCGACGCTGCTACTAGAAGATCACAGCCAAAGCTCTCTCCACTTAGAGTGATCTCACATTGCATTCACCAATGTGTAATGATCAAATCCTTTCTCGTAGGAGTACCTACTTGTAAGTATCGAGCCATCACCACCATTAGAATCTCCAAGCTCCAAATGAGTGTCCTGGAAATGGAAGTGTGACTGGATCCTATGCCTATAATAATGGAAGCTCGGGTTGAAGAGATAAATATTGTACCAATTATAATGTATGGATTTTCATGGTCATAAAACACTAATACCCGAAGCTAAGCTCACCCATAATCACCTTCTTCCTATGGTCGGGGTGAACCACCTTAGGGTGGTGGTGTTAGAACCTCGAACCATAATCCACCACCTATTGCACGACATGCTACTCTTCCACATCCGCCGCCTTGTGAAGCTCCTCTCTCAAACCTCAATTGTTGCCTCTATGGTCTATCGATCATATTCTGATCGTCCACATGGGGAGTCAGACATTCACGATCCATGTTTCCATTTTTGTTGAAAGTGTAATATACTATAGTCCTCAGAAGGCCTCCTCTGCCTTGCGAGCTCCTCACCTTTGACATTGCATCCTGGGGTCATCCTCCGAAATGTCTAGCCCACTCTGACCTCTGCATAATATGCCTACGGCATCTTGAAAATGACTTGGATGCCTATCGTTCGGTGGAGGCTATCACCATCATGGCCTTATCAGCTAAAATGATCTCTACCAATAATGCTCGCTCGAGTACTTCAACATGCATCGGGATATTGAGCGATATCATCAATGCTCGGATCTCCCACTGGAGAACCTGCTCAAACGTCTGAGCCCTAATGAATGGGTCTCGTACCATGATGGTGGGGTAGAAAAAGAGTTCAGGGAATCTCACAAAGTACTAATCCATTGTCAGGCTTCCCTACTATAGGTGCATGTGCTCTTGGATATGCAGTGAGCCTAATGTTGCTGGTACGAACTCCGCCCTGAAGAGGGTCTCGAAGTCCAACCAGGAGAGTGTCACATCTTCATGAATCTATAGAGTCATACTCCATCATCTCCCTTATATTCCCTAGGAGAGGATATCATCTAGGATCACCGTATGATCTTCTAGTGTCTCAACTAAGCAAAAATCATGTGCCACAACCACCAGCTAGACCTCAGCTGGTTGGGGATATGTCTTGCCTCAAAACCTCAGAGGTCTCTATCTTTGTAACTCATGAATCACACTAAGTTATTGTGCAAGATTTTCTAGTGGGGGTAGTGGAATCTACTGGACCACGGGTGGTGGTGATGCCGGTACACCACCCGATGGTGCCATCACTGTAAGAGGTCCTTGCCCAGACACCTCATCTCTTGGTGGTCCATCACTGTGTTCACTCTCTAGAATCTCGGATTGCTATCTACGTGGTGACATAATAAAAGAAATAGGTTCCCCACGATTAATAAGTTATACCTGGTGAGTTATCTCAAAGCGAACAAAAAGAAACAAAATGTAAAGACCCGGAAATTTTAAGGAAAACTTTTTTCTTAATTTTCTTTGTAATTTTAGAAGAATGCAGTTTCTGACGGCACCTGATTCCGAGGACCGTTGTGCCCGGAATCATTTTCCGAAGTTTGGTTCGGGTACGTTCAGTGAACGGATGAGCGGGTTTTTCTAACTTTTGAACCGGTGCCCGGAATCGAATTCTGAGGGCACTGATGGAATCGCAGCGCTGGTATTTGCTTAGAAACGCCTCTTCCAGAGTTGTGTTTGCTCGGTGGTGGTTTTTAATTTTCGGGCTTAAAGTTAAGAAATAAAATAATTGTACGACAAACTTTATTTTATTTCACTTAATACACTTGAAAGCCACTTAAACTGAGTTAAAACAGATAGGGTATTATCCAAAAATATCCTACCCTCTTGGTAGGATATTTGTGAGATGGAGCCCGCACTAGCCCCGCCGTTTCTTTTCCGCTAAGTAATGCACCCGCGAAAACCCGTCATTATGAAAGTCAACTGACGCGTTTTTCTTAAATTCTTAACGCACCATTTAATTGGGTGGTTTTATTCATGAATTAAATGGGCAGTTTCTTTCTTTGAATAAATTCTACGAATTAATGGGTCGTTACTTACCTCTTATTCGTTTGTTGGTGTAATAATAAAATAAGACCAATGCACGACTTCTGGAAAAAGGTTCGTTGAGAGGATTTGAGAGAAACCAAGAGTTCTTCATACTCCTTCGCGAAGAACACGAAGAACGTGAAGAACGTGAAGAACGCGAAGAATGCCGACCCCCGACGAAGAAAGCCGAACCCTCAGAAATTGACGACGCGACGCCGTGTGCCGCAACGCCGACGTTTCCTCTCCCACGACGTTCTTCTGCGGCGTTCCTTCCTCCGCGATGAAATCTTGGATCTTCTATTTGAGGTAAGAGATCTCGGTTTTCCTTTTTTAAACTTCTTTGTGGTTTAAAACAACACACGGATTTAATTACTAAAAATTAAATCTGTTGTTTCTTGGACCTCGGAGTTCATCAACGCAACGCCGGATACCCCAACGATGTGACGATCGCCTCCTTCCGCGGCGACCAATTCCGCGAAGAACCCGCAGGCGATGACATGACAAGGTAGGGATTTTATTTTGGAAATACCCCTTTTTATATTCCCGTGAACGTCTCTTTAAAATTAAAGAACTGGATTTATAGGAACAATTTTAATTTATTAAAATTGTTGTTTCATGTGTTGAATAATTCTCCTGTTGTTTTTATCTAACGCGGAGGGTGCGGGCCAAACGAACACGGCCCGACAACCCTCCGCCGTTCTTCGTGGTTGTGCGGATTTGGAGGGCAATGACAAAACATGATGCAAGGTCATTTTGATGATTCCACAGTGAAGAACAAAACCCGGGAGGGGCAACGGCGTAGATGAGAAGGAAAATGGACCACCGGAGCAACTCCGGTGGCCCGCGGAAGCGGCCGGCGGCGCGGGTCGCCGACGGCGCCCCGGCGCGCCGCCGAACAAGGCCGCCGCGGCTAAAGCCGCAGTGGCGGTGACCAGCAGACCTGCGGCCGCACGGGTCCAGCTGGCCCACACGGGACGCGGCAGAAGCTGCGTCCGCTTGATAGTGCGACCCTTCGAGGGCCGCGGCACCTCCAAACCACGGGGGCAGCGCCCCGCGGCACTCGAGCTGCTCAGATGAGCCGAGCTAGGCCGGTCCGACTAGCCGGGCCGCGCCCAGGCCGGACCGGACCGGGTCCGGCCGGGTTGGACCGGGTCGGGTCGACCCAGGGGGGTCGGCCCGGGCCCGGACCCCCCGTCTTCGGACCATTTTCGGTCTTTTGCCTGTAACGTGAGCTACGGGCCTTTGAACGATGCGTCGTCAGTGGAAACTCTATCCTTGGATCGAGACGGTCGTTTTGGTATATCGCACTCAAGGTTTCGGAATACTTTGGGTTCGGCCGGGTTGGTTCGTACACGAAACCAACCGGGCCCTCGGAGCGGAAACGCTCATATCTTGAGCTACGGACGTTCGACTGATGTGTCGTCAGCTTTGGTGGATTTCTATAAGTGAGAAGGATATTTTGGCTCACTCCGCCCGAGGTTTGGATGAAGGTGTAGTACGGTCGGGTTGGTTTTTCATTAAAAACCAACTGGGCCCCTGAGACGCAAAAGCCAATAACTCTCAGACCAGGCGTCTGATTGATGCGCCGTCTGCGACGTTGAGTTCATGTTGAAGATACGGAACTTTTGGATACATAAACTCTGGACCTTGTATCAATTGATGTATCAGCCTCTTGGCTCGTGGAGCGGACCCTCCCGAACGAGCTTGCTGTGTGCGGGAACCCTAGTGCTGGCTGCGACTTCGACGACGACGACTGTGCAGAGATCCTCAGTGGACTGTGACGATGAAGAGTGCTGGTCTTGTATCCTATGTGGGTCTTAGCCGTGCTGGTCTTGTATCCTATGTGGGTCCCAGCTTAGATGATTCAGTGCTGGTCTTGTATCCTATGTGGGTCCTAGCGTAGATGATTCAATGAAGAGTGCTGGTCTTGTATCCTATGTGGGTCTCAGCCGTGCTGGTCTTGTATCCTATGTGGGTCCCAGCTTAGATGATTCAGTGTTGGTCTTGTATACTGTGTGGGTCCCAGCGTAGATGAATCAATGAAGAGTGCTGGTCTTATATCCTATGTGGGTCTCAGCCGTGTTGGTCTTGTATCCTATGTGGGTCCCAGCTTAGATGATTCAGTGCTGGTCTTGTATCCTATGTGGGTCCCAGCATAGATGAATCAATGAAGACAGCTGGTCTTGTATCCTCAGTGGGTCCCAACTTATATGATTCAGTGTCTATATCTGATCATCCCTTCACCTTTTCGACGATGTATACCTGTGTGAGCTGAATCCTGTGTTACTCTCCTTTGTGGATTGTGTTGAGCTATCCTGTGTGGATTTACTGTTTTACTCTCCTTTGTGGATTGTGTTGAGCTATCCTATGTGGATTTACTATTTTACTCTCCTTTGTGGATTGTGTTGAGCTATCCTGTGTGGGTATATGTTTTTCTTTCCTGTGTGGACTGGGTTGTCCTTGAGCTCGGACGTTGGAGCCGAGCGGGAATTTTTGACTTAGGTATATGTATGGGCATATACCTAAGCAATGTCGGATGTTACTTCGTTATTGTAACTTTCCTTGTGGTTTATCCTTTGTGGATTTCGGGAGACCTTCGGGGTCTCGGGGTCCCTACTGAGTAGCTTATACTCACCCCTGCACGGGATATGCCTGCACTTCATTGTGTTGGTTGCAGACAACGGATAGCACTGATCGTGGTGGAGGCGTGCGGAGCAGGACGGTACCTGGAGGTGGACCACTGGGCGGGACATACTCGGAGCGGACTGCTGGACCGAGGAGCTATGGAGGCTATCTGTACCCACCCTTCAGGTGGGACTTCTAGAGGACGGCTCGACGCTGCGACTTTTCTTTTCAGTTTCTATTTTCCCCTTTCAGTTTTACTTTACAGTTGGGCTTGTATTTCCGGCCCCTTTTTCTTTCAGCACAGCTTGTTACAGTTTTTACCTAGTGTTTACTCTTTACGCTTGCTTACTCTATGATGGTTGTTTACTTTACAAAGGCAATGCCTTCCCTGTTTATCGGGATTTACGCCTTGGTTCTAGTCGCCAGCCCCTTGACTATGGGAGGCGGGCTTGGGGTAGTCACGGTATGTAACAGCCCAAGATTTTATAAAAAAATATTCTTTTTAATTTTATTAATGTCTTGTGTTGTACGCTACACCAAAAGGATCTTGCACAACACGCATCCTTGTCTTGCCTTGCATTACACGCAATCGCGACCTTCCTCGATAGCGTGTGTAATACGCAATACCGAGTTTCACTAAACAACGATGTGCTATTAAAATATTATTAAAACTAGCCGTTATGAATAGTAATAACCACTTTTTAAATTCTGTAAATCTTATTTTTCAAAATGAACTTTATTTTTGGATTCGGAGTATCGAATTTAGCCTAAGGTGAAATTTTGGTACTTTTCGGATAACTTTCATATTCTGATGAATAGTGAAAAATTACTAAATTATAATTAAAAACAACTTTTTTAATCGAAATAATTAATAGTGATAAATTATTAATTTGAGTGGTTTTAAAGTATATTTAGAATATATTTTTACAATTTAATACAATGTTGGTCATTGGTTGTAATTTCACATTTAAACCAGACATAATCAAGTGTCAATCTTTTGATATATATTGTTTCCTAAAAACACGCTATTTATTTTAACAGCGGGATTTAATTATAAAATTAATTAATGCAACTTATATGTTATGAATTTGGTAAAATAGATTTCATTTTTGAATTCGGAATATGAAATATAGCTTAGGATGAAATTTTGGCATTGTTCTGAAAAACATCAATTTTTGATGAATAGTGAAACTACTAAGTGGTAGTTAAAAAAAACTGAATTTTTCATAAAACTTAATTTTTCCGTTTCTGTGAATGGAATTTAGAAAATCCGAGAGACACGGTTAATATCGAGGACTAAAATGTGGTTCAATGAGATGAAAATAATTTTTTGGTGAATAGTAACTTTTTACTTTTTTTACCACGGTTAATAGTAAATAAGGTAACTAAGGGTAAATATGATATTAATATTACCCTAACACATGTCCTAATTCTATTGGACAAGTGTAATTCGACCAAAAACAAACTTAGGAATAAAATATGACCATTTAGGCCCACTTGGATTAGATTAGGACATTTATTATTAATTTATTTAAAGAAGGGTTAAAATAGTTAAAATCAAAGTTTAATAAGTAAATCATTTTTAATATGGGGTTATACATAAGATAAATTCGACTATAAATATTCATTAGAAATCTAAAAAGCTTTCCTACATGATGGTATTTTATTTTTAATTTTTAGACATCAAATAATTTAATTTAGTTATGACACAACGATGATGCAGTAATTATATTATTAATGAAATATTGACATAATTGATGTTATAAACACCAAAATAAATGTAATTTGAGATTTTTTATGAATTACACTAATTTTATAGATTACTATGATATATTAATGTTGATTTAATCAACTTGGTTCGAACATTTAATTCTGTTATGACTTTCACAAAAATCATATATCAAATAGTGTCAAAATTGACACAAAATAGTTTTTAAATCAAATAATATATTATTAATTGTTATTGTCTTCTTAAAAATCTATGGTTCGGCCAAATGACTTAGATAAGGATATATATATTAATAATAAACAATTTGGGGTTCGTTTGGCATGTTATAGTAAGTTTATTAACCATATAGTGAGAGAAAACAAAAAGACATGGTAAAAGTTAAATTATTTAACTTAGAGTTAAATTTAATTGATAAGGTTAAAATAATATCCTAAACTTGTCTAAATTCTATTGGTTGATAGGATTTCGACCCATCCCCACTTTAGCTTCTAAATAATACCCTTTGGAACCATTATAAACCGATTTTGACTTTAATATAAAATAATATTTTGAGATATTCCTAAGGTGCCCCTCTCCTCACCTATAAAAGGACACCTCCTCCCCCTCCTCCTCACACCAATTTGAGCACTCAAGCTCGGCCAACCCCTGCCAATTTCTCCTATCCACTTCCCTAGCAACATCCTAGAGGTTCTGGTCTTCCTCAAAGACCAATTTTAGTGCCCTAAGAGGAGGTCTCAAAGAGGCACTTCAAAGAAGAGGTAATTATCGTTACCAATTCTTTCATCTTTATTTCTTCTTCCACTTCTCCTTCTTAGGTTGTTTCATTATGAAGTAATAACATCAGTATCACTCATATACTGATATGTTATTATAAGTATGAAACAACCCTATTTCACCATCTATCCATCCTACGGAAAAAGAAATCACCGCGCGTGCGTACGTACGGAATACCGTCTCCACGCCGTGGTGTAATCTATTTTCCACCACCACCTTACATGGATGGGTATAATGGTGTAAAGAATAACTATACATAGTTATTACAACATCATATTGATTCTGATATATTGTATAATCCACTCCAATTCAATTCAATACTTATAGAAATGATATCATCGCTCGTGCGTACGTACGGACTACCGTCTCCACGACGCGATGAGATTCATTCTCAATGATTATACATTCATGAATGATTATAAAGTATATATAATAAGTACTAATGAAATATATGACATAATAATGATACTGGAATTATTTATATGTATGTCATCTACTTAATTCCGTTCAATTCAATAAGGAAACGAAAACAGCATTCATGCGTACGTACGGACTACCGTCTCCATGAACGGTGTATTTCTTTCCATTTACTGATTTATTATATATGTATATTCTGAATATTTATATATAAATCATGTTTTATGTAATCATGATCTAAGTAATCATATGAATAATTACAAGTTAAAAACACGAACGACAAATGAGACGATTTTACCCAAAACGCTACTTTAACATGAATTTACAAAAGAACGGGTAATATAAAGTCATAAGTGGATCATATATGATATAATAACAATGAATATGATTCTGGAATAAGTCAATAACATTATTTAAACCATTATACAGGAGCTTCGGACACGTACAAAACAAATTGGACCTAAGGTAAGGGAAATATCACAATCTCATTTTTATCCAAGATTGTTTATTCGTAAGTATTTACTGGGGTGTATTTTATCATCCACATCCATATTTCATCAATATGTAATATTATTTCCATCCACCTACAATTGTTTAAATCCATTTTTACCCTTCGGTGAGTTTTTAGTAATATCTATGAAAGGAATCTTTTGTCGTACGAGGTACTTTTTGACTTTTCCGACAAAAGTACGAAGAATGTTTTTTTTTACTTATACGGCATGAATGAATTTCTAAAACATTATTTCCAAGAATTTTACTTTACAAGTATTCAAGTTTATTTTTAATCAACTTCTTTTAGTTTAAAATTTTATGACATGTTAAGAAAGGAAAAGTGTTTTTGAAGAAGAAAGGATATTTTCCTCAAGAATGAAGTTCAAGTGTTTTATCAAAATTATTTTCCATATAAGATAATAAAGGGTTCTGTTTTTATCCCTATTATTACATTGATTTGATTATGTTATGATGGAATTATTTTGATGAATTCCTTTATATTATATGAATTGTTTTATGATGTCATGTTGTTTAAGAATCCCATTTTTATTACATGGGTTATGCGATGATGTATGATTTATGATTATGTGGCACACATAAGAAAGGATTCATTATAAGATGGGTGGGACCTATATCTCCCTCCAATGCATTGGGTAAAGATTTTATATCTCATGAGATAGACATGGCTGGAATGGTAGGTTATAACGGTTCAGTGAAACAGGACTGAAACGAGGATTACTCGATTCAGAAAGGGACTTTGTCCACTAAGATAGTCTTGGCAATGAGTCTTGACTAACAAGAAATGATTCTCTATGATTATGTGTGTATGCCACAATGAGTAATGTTTTAAGTTATGATTTGATTTCACTACTATGATTTATCCCATGTTATGAAATTATGCTCTCTTTTGTAGGTTAAGATTTCCAAAAATGTTATGTTCTTATGAAAATTATGTGATTGATATTTCCTGTGTTTACCCTTACTGAGCATTTGAGCTCACCCTTTTATGTTTTCTTTTCCCCAGGATATAAAGAAAGGTTTTAGGTAAAAAAAAGGGGGAAGATCTTTATGGGAGATATTGAAGATCTTTCACCATGTTTAGAAGATTACGATCCGAGTTTCCAAAGACACTAAACTATTACGATCCTTGTGTGTGTGTTTTTGTTATGTACTATGTATTCCGCAAAAGTAATGTAATGTCCATGTACGATAAGCTTCGGGTCTCTACAGTTGGTATCAGAGGAAAGGTTTAGTCAACCTTTGGAAACTAGGATGCGAAAACGTTAGTGAGATCCCTAGAGATATTTCTAAGGTATGTCTAGGGATGCCACTAAGGATAAGTATATGTATAGGATATAGTCCTAGAACTATGGTAACGATATTAGATTAAACCAAAGATGATAGATATTTAAGTTACTCCCCCTTTATTATGATTTTTTTTCATCTAACACTATTCTTTTTGGGTTTTAGAAAATGGTTGGAAACAAGGTGATTCACGATAATGGAGGATATGATGGTCAATGGAATGATATCCTTCATGAGCAACCAAATGAAATGGGATTTGGAAGTCCAAACATCATTATTATGCCGAATCAGCAATCTCATAATATGATCAATAAAGTAAAATTTGGTAGGTTTCCTGACTCGACTAATAAGAGAAAGATGGAGTTCCATGATGATCATAGAGGAAAGAAAGTTCAATTTCCCCAATGTAAATCATGTGGGAAGAGGCATCAAGGAGAATGTTTCAAGGGAACTGGAAGATGCTTTGGGTGTGGAAAAGAAGGACACAAAGCAAGTAAGTGCAAAGGAAAAGGTTCGGTTAACACCATGGATGAGGATAATGGTATTGCTACGACATCAAAAATGGTTAAGTGTTTTAAATGTGGAATGTACGTGCATTATGAAAACCAATGCCCTAAGGGAAAGTCTCATGAAGAGAATCAGTATGGTCGTATGGGAAGTATTTATGTTGATGATGATGAAGAGACTACAAATGATATGTGAGATGAAAGAATTGTTGAAGCTCGATCAATGGTTTAAGAATGTAGTGGAATGATTACATGTTTATCAAGTGTAATGTTGTATAAGTAATCTCATGGTACTATGGGATAAAGAGACATCTAAGGATTGTTACATTGTTATCTTTCCTTAAGTTTTGAAAGTATGTGATGAATGGTACCAGTATTTTTGGAATGTAGATGATATGCGCATAATGAAGGGATAAGGAGAAAATTAAATGTTTGATAGTATTCATGAGCTCATAATTGATTTAAGGACTAAGTGATATCATGGTTTGAGTATATAGAATTTTGAGGATTTTGGTATGTGGATAGTGTTAACTTTTAACTGCACTCATGTTTTCACTAAGGTATTCAAGAGAATACACGATTAAGGACTTTGAATGTTTGGAATGTGACCAACAAGACATATCTTATGATATGTAGGGATCAATGACAGTATTAAATCTCTGGTACTCGTTGTCACTATATTATGAGAGTGGACTGCAGTATTATGTATAAGCCTAAAGATTAGACTGGATTATGTTGGACATAAGTTAGTATTGTTTAAGGATAGAAGATTTTCGATATTATTGATGGGATGTTATAGTAACGTAGTTTTAGAAAAAGGAAAACCTGCAGGACGGGCGACAGCCCATCGCTTCGGACAAGGCTGTAGGAATCGAACCCACAACCAAAGTGCGACTGGCCTTTATTGCCTACCACTGGCCTACAGGAAGTCCCTGTTTAGTAGAAACTAGTTTTATTATATTAAGCAGTATGATATATGAAGTATAAGTCCATTTTAAGAACTATATATGATTAATCTCACTATAGAATGACTTATGTATATTTAATAACTTTTGCTTACCTTTTGTTTGAGACAGATGGAATGACCCGTCATTCTATCACATGATCTGCTAACACTTCACGAATAACAAATTCAACTTCATTTATTTAAGAGATGAAGTGGAAATTGTTCAAGGCACGAACAACAGTGATATTGTATCAAAATAAAGTAAGTATTTATTCTAATTCAAATTTTCAACTTTAGGGAAATGATCTTGAAAACCAAAAATGTTGTCCTAGTGATCTTATACATGATGAATCAGATGGTACCTTATATCATCACAAATCTATGGATTTGTGATTATTGGCTTTTCCATAGCCATGTTCTCCACCACTCTCCATCAGAACATGATGGTTAGATTTCTCTTCCATATCCATATTTTCACCTATGTGGAAACCCAATGATTTGTTTATTTGGGTAACCGTTACGTTTCATACTTTTGTTTTTAAAGATTAGTTTTGATATTCCTTTTTACGATGTGGGTTTCTATTAAAGAAACTTTCGAATAGTAAACCATTTATAACCCCGACGAATTTCGAGGGCGAAATTCATTTTAAGGGGGGTAGAATGTAACAGCCCAAGATTTTATAAAAAAATATTCTTTTTAATTTTATTAATGTCTTGTGTTGTACGCTACACCAAAAGGATCTTGCACAACACGCATCCTTGTCTTGCCTTGCATTACACGCAATCGCGACCTTCCTCAATAGCGTGTGTAATACGCAATACCGAGTTTCACTAAACAACGATGTGCTATTAAAATATTATTAAAACTAGCCGTTATGAATAGTAATAACCACTTTTTAAATTCTGTAAATCTTATTTTTCAAAATGAACTTTATTTTTGGATTCGGAGTATCGAATTTAGCCTAAGGTGAAATTTTGGTACTTTTCGGATAACTTTCATATTATGATGAATAGTGAAAAATTACTAAATTATAATTAAAAACAACTTTTTTAATATAATAATTAATAGTGATAAATTATTAATTTGAGTGGTTTTAAAGTATATTTAGAATATATTTTTACAATTTAATACAATGTTGGTCATTGGTTGTAATTTCACATTTAAACCAGACATAATCAAGTGTCAATCTTTTGATATATATTGTTTCCTAAAAACACGCTATTTATTTTAACAGCGGGATTTAATTATAAAATTAATTAATGCAACTTATATGTTATGAATTTGGTAAAATAGATTTCATTTTTGAATTCGGAATATGAAATATAGCTTAGGATGAAATTTTGGCATTGTTCTGAAAAACATCAATTTTTGATGAATAGTGAAACTACTAAGTGGTAGTTAAAAAAACTGAATTTTTCATAAAACTTAATTTTTCCGTTTCTGTGAATGGAATTTCGAAAATCCGAGAGACACGGTTAATATCGAGGACTAAAATGTGGTTCAATGAGATGAAAATAATTTTTTGGTGAATAGTAACTTTTTACTTTTTTTACCACGGTTAATAGTAAATAAGGTAACTAAGGGTAAATATGATATTAATATTACCCTAACACATGTCCTAATTCTATTGGACAAGTGTAATTCGACCAAAAAAAACTTAGGAATAAAATATGACCATTTAGGCCCACTTGGATTAGATTAGGACATTTATTATTAATTTATTTAAAGAAGGGTTAAAATAGTTAAAATCAAAGTTTAATAAGTAAATCATTTTTAATATGGGGTTATACATAAGATAAATTCGACTATAAATATTCATTAGAAAGCTAAAAAGATTTCCTACATGATGGTATTTTATTTTTAATTTTTAGACATCAAATAATTTAATTTAGTTATGACACAACGATGATGCAGTAATTATATTATTAATGAAATATTGACATAATTGATGTTATAAACACCAAAATAAATGTAATTTGAGATTGTTTATGAATTCCACTAATTTTATAGATTACTATGATATATTAATGTTGATTTAATCAACTTGGTTCGAACATTTAATTCTGTTATGACTTTCACAAAAATCATATATCAAATAGTGTCAAAATTGACACAAAATAGTTTTTAAATAAAATATTATATTATTAATTGTTATTGTATTCCTAAAAATCTAAGGTTCGGCAACATGACTTAGATAAGGATATATATATTAATAATAAACAATTTGGGGTTCGTTTGGCATGTTATAGTAAGTTTATTAACCATATAGTGAGAGAAAACAAAAAGACATGGTAAAAGTTAAATTATTTAACTTAGAGTTAAATTTAATTGATAAGGTTAAAATAATATCCTAAACTTGTCTAAATTCTATTGGTTGATAGGATTTCGACCCATCCCCACTTTAGCTTCGAAATAATACCCTTGGGAACCATTATAAACCGATTTTGACTTTAATATAAAATAATATTTTGAGATATTCCTAAGGTGCCCCTCTCCTCACCTATAAAAGGACACCTCCCCCCCCTCCTCCTCACACCAATTTGAGCACTCAAGCTCGGACAACCCCTGCCAATTTCTCCTCTCCGCTTCCCTAGCAACATCCTAGAGGTTCTGGTCTTCCTCAAAGACCAATTTTAGTGCCCTAAGAGGAGGTCTCAAAGAGGCACTTCAAAGAAGAGGTAATTATCGTTACCAATTCTTTCATCTTTATTTCTTCTTCCACTTCTTATTCTTAGGTTGTTTCATTATGAAGTAATAACATCAGTATCACTCATATACTGATATGTTATTATAAGTATGAAACAACCCTATTTCACCATCTATCCATCCTACGGAAAAAGAAATCACCGCGCGTGCGTACGTACGGAATACCGTCTCCACGCCGTGGTGTAATCTATTTTCCACCACCACCTTACATGGATGGGTATAATGGTGTAAATAATAACTATACATAGTTATTACAACATCATATTGATTCTGATATATTGTATAATCCACTCCAATTCAATTCAATACTTATAGAAATGATATCATCGCTCGTGCGTACGTACGGACTACCGTCTCCACGACGCGATGAGATTCATTCTCAATGATTATACATTAATGAATGATTATAAAGTATATATAATAAGTACTAATGAAATATATGACATAATAATGATACTTTAATTATTTATATGTATGTCATCTACTTAATTCCGTTCAATTCAATAAGGAAACGAAAACAGCGTTCATGCGTACGTACGGACTACCGTCTCCATGAACGGTGTATTTCTTTCCATTTACTGATTTATTATATATGTATATTCTGAATATTTATATATAAATCATGTTTTATGTAATCATGATCTAAGTAATCATATGAATAATTACAAGTTAAAAACACGAACGACAAATGAGACGATTTTACCCAAAACGCTACTTTAACATGAATTTACAAAAGAACGGGTAATATAAAGTCATAAGTGGATCATATATGATATAATAACAATGAATATGATTCTGGAATAAGTCAATAACATTATTTAAACCATTATACAGGAGCTTCGGACACGTACAAAACAAATTGGACCTAAGGTAAGGGAAATATCACAATCTCATTTTTATCCAAGATTGTTTATTCGTAAGTATTTACTGGGGTGTATTTTATCATCCACATCCATATTTCATCAATATGTAATATTATTTCCATCCACCTACAATTGTTTAAATCCATTTTTACCCTTCGGTGAGTTTTTAGTAATATCTATTAAAGGAATCTTTTGTCGTACGAGGTACTTTTTGACTTTTCCGACAAAAGTACGAAGAATGTTTTTTTTTACTTATACGGCATGAATGAATTTCTAAAACATTATTTCCAAGAATTTTACTTTACAAGTATTCAAGTTTATTTTTAATCAACTTCTTTTAGTTTAAAATTTTATGACATGTTAAGAAAGGAAAAGTGTTTTTGAAGAAGAAAGGATATTTTCCTCAAGAATGAAGTTCAAGTGTTTTATCAAAATTATTTTCCATCTAAGATAATAAAGGGTTCTGTTTTTATCCCTATTATTACATTGATTTGATTATGTTATGATGGAATTATTTTGATGAATTCCTTTATCTTATATGAATTGTTTTATGATGTCATGTTGTTTAAGAATCCCATTTTTATTACATGGGTTATGCGATGATGTATGATTTATGATTATGTGGCACACATAAGAAAGGATTCATTATAAGATGGGTGGGACCTATATCTCCCTCCAATGCATTGGGTAAAGATTTTATATCTCATGAGATAGACATGGCTGGAATGGTAGGTTATACCGGTTCAGTGAAACAGGACTGAAACGAGGATTACTCGATTCAGAAAGGGACTTTGTCCACTAAGATAGTCTTGGCAATGAGTCTTGACTAACAAGAAATGATTCTCTATGATTATGTGTGTATGCCACAATGAGTAATGTTTTAAGTTATGATTTCATTTCACTACTATGATTTATCCCATGTTATGAAATTATGCTCCCTTTTGCAGGTTAAGATTTCCAAAAATGTTATGTTCTTATGAAAATTATGTGATTGATATTTCATTTGTTTACCCTTACTGAGCATTTGAGCTCACCCTTTTATGTTTTCTTTTCCCCAGGATATAAAGAAAGGTTTTAGGTAAAAAAAAGGGGGAAGATCTTTATGGGAGATATTGAAGATCTTTCACCATGTTTAGAAGATTACGATCCGAGTTTCCAAAGACACTAAACTATTACGATCCTTGTGTGTGTGTTTTTGTTATGTACTATGTATTCCGCAAAAGTAATGTAATGTCCATGTACGATAAGCTTCGGGTCTCTACACGGCACGGGCCCCGAGGATGGGTCGTGACAAATTGGTATCAGAGGTGGTCGGTTCTACCGCAGACTCTGATCTTTCTTCTATGTTAAGCAATAGTGTTTAGCATATTGGGTGTGGTTGTCAGTCCAGGGAGTCCAGTGTTGGTGCGGCGGCCGACGTATCCATACACCAGGACCCTGACTTCTGATTTCCGACTTAATGCATGAAAACATTGATTTTATTTGTGTTCAAGTTTTCTTTGTGATTACTTGTGTCAGCTCACCAGGTATACAGTTCTGACCGTGGTGCACCTTTTTCTTTTAGGAATGGCCCCACGATGGCAGCCAGCTAGGGTTCCGAGAGTGGTGCGTGATGACAGCCCACCGAGCGATGAGGCCTCGGTGCAGGGCTCCTTGTCAGCGGAGCCACCGGCGGTACCTTTACCCGCTGAGCCACCAATGCTACCAGCCCCAGCCGCTGACGATGCACGTCGCCTTAGTGGACTGCATGAGTTCCAGTGCCAGCGAACGCCCAGGTTCCGTGGGGAGACGGACCCTCAGGCCGCCAAGGACTGGCTGGAGGCAGTTGTACAGGTTTTCAGATTAGTGAGGACACCAGCAGACCTTGTGGTGATCCTCACAGCGAGCCTCCTACATGCGGCAGTAGGCAGATGGTGGAGCATGATGCTCCAGGTGCACGACGAGACATCTCTCTTCTAGACAGACTTTGAGAGCATCTTCCGCTCCGAGTTTGTCCCATCCACCCTTCGTTCGGTGCACATCCAGGAGCTACTACAGCTGCGGCAGGGCTGCATGACAGTGGCCCAGTACTCGGCGAGATTTAGTGATCTCTCGCGCTACTCCACAGATATGGTACGGGACCCGTTCTTCCAGGCCCGGACCTTCGAGCAGGGACTGAGGCATGAGATCAGGGCTTCGATGATCTCCCTCAATATTCTGACACAGGCAGAGGTGTGGGAGAGGGCCCTTCTAGTGGAGAGTTTTCTCGCCGAGCAGGCTCCAGTGACAGGACCCTCCGCAGGACGGCCCGTAGCAGGGTCTTCTGCAGCTGGCAGTAGACAGGTGACGCAGAGGTCCAAACGGGCCAGACCATCAGATGGTCAGTCTCAGGATGAATATTTGGTTGTGCGGGGCACCCGAAGGAGAGCCAGCTACACGAGGGGCAAGCATTGCTACGCATGCAGCAGGGGAGGTCACATGGCTCGAGACTGCCCGACTCGTCATACAGATGAGCAGTAGGTGGTAGAGGGACCTCCCAGACAGAGGTTCGGCCACGGTGGTCCGCAGGGTGCAGGCGGACGAGGCATATGAGCTGGCCGAGTAGCAGATGGTGGGCGACACTTTGAGGTGTTTCCACCACCACCACCAGGAGGTCCACCCCGACCGTAGGGAGTTGGTGGACATGCGAGAGCTCAGCTTCAGGCAGATGAGGCCTTCGATCATGGAGCTCTGGGAGCAGATAGACAGGATCAGAACTAGTGGATACATCCTTTGTACTTCTAGTTCCTTGTTGTTTTTGTGTAGTGTCTTTGTATTATGTGCTGCAATAGTAAAAGATGCTTGCCTTTGTGATGTTTTCATTCCTGTCCTCTTTTGTGTTGTTACTAAGAGGTTCCAGTTTTGACTGTTGACTTGACCCTCACTTGTAAGACATCTACTGGAGGAGACCCAGTTACCACACACTGATGCTGACAGTGTGAGTCAACCCTTAGAGGCGAGAGTAACGATTGGATCTCTTGGTAGTAGCGTCGAGGCCTTACGACATCATCCTTGGTATGGATTAGTATCATCCATGTTGGGATTGACGGTATTAGGCTAAGAACATGGTTCATCCAAGGGATGAGACCAGATTTCTCTTATCAGCAAAGAAGAAATCATAGCAGCTCTTGTGGGACCAGAGGTGGTCTAGGCCACGATAGAGAAGTTTCAGGTCATCCCGAAGTGGATGAAGACAGCTCAAAGCCGGCAGAAGTCATACGCTGACAGGAGGCAGAGGCCACTAGAGTTCGGGGATGGAGACCATGTCTTCTTGCGGGCCTCACCTCGACGTGGTTTACGAAGATTTGGCCAAGGTGGCAAGTTGTCTCCATGCTTCATCGGACCCTTCCAGGTCCTCAGCAGGATTAGCGAGGTGGCTTACCGCCTAGCTCTACCGCCTTGTATCCCTAGTTTGTGTTAAAGCTTTACGGGGACGTAAATCCCTCTGGTGGGAATAATGTAAAGACCCGGAAATTTCAAGGAAATTTTTTTTCTTAATTTTCTTTGTAATTTTACAAGAACACAATTTCTAACGGCACCTGATTCCGAGGCCCGGTGTGCCCGGAATCATTTTCCAATGTTTGGCTCAGGTACGTTCAGTGAACGGATGAGCGTGTTTTTCTAACATTTGAACCGGTGCCCGGAATCAAATTTTGATGGCACCGATGGAATCGCATCGCCGGTATTTTCTTAGAAACGCCTCTTCCGGAGTTGTGTTTGCTCGGTGGTGGTTTTTAATTTTCGGGCTTAAAGTTAGGAAATAAAATAATTGTACGACAAACTTTATTTTATTTCACTTAAGCCACTTGAATGCCACTTAAACTGAGTTGAAACGGATAGGGTACTATCCAAAAATATCCTACCCTCTTGGTAGGATATTTTTGAGATGGAGCTCGCACGAGCCCCGCCGTTTCTTTTCCGCTAAGTAACACACCCGCGAAAACCCGTCATTATGAATGTCAACTGACGCGTTTTTCTTAAATTCTTAACGCACCATTTAATTGGGCGGTTTTATTCGTGAATTAAATGGGCAGTTTCTTTTGATGATTTAATTCTACGAATTAATGGGTCGTTACTTACCTCTTATTCGTTTGTTGGCGTAATAATAAAATAAGACCAATGCACGACTTCTGGAAAAAGGTTCGTTGAGAGGATTTGACAGAAACCAAGAGTTCTTCATCCTCCTTCACGAAGAACGAGAAGAACACGAAGAACGCCGGCCCCTGACGAAGAACGACAAATCCGCGGAAATCGACGACATGACGCTGTGTGCTGCAACGTCGACGTTTCCTCTCCAACGACGTTCTTCTACGGCGTTCCTTCCTCCGCGACGAAATCTTCGATCTTCTGTTTAAGGTAAGAGATCTCGATTTTCCTTTTTAAACTTCTTTGTGGATTAAAACAACACACGGATATAATTACTAAAAATTAAATCAGTTGTTTCTTGGACCTCGGAGTTTGTCGACGCAATGTCGGATACCGCAACGACGCGATGATCGCCTCCTTCCGTGGCGACCAATTCCACGAAGAACCCACGGGCGACGACTTGACGAAGTAGGGATTTTATTTTGGAAATACCCCTTTTAATATTCTCGTGAACTTTTCTTTAAAATTAAAAAACTGGATTTATATGAACAATTTTAATTTATTAAAATTTTTGTTTCATTATTTGAATAATTCTCTCGTTGTTTTTATCTAACGCGGAGGGTGCGGCCCAAACGAACACGGCCCGACAACCCTCCGACGTTCTTCGTGGTTGTGCGGATTTGGCGGGCGATGACAAAACATGACGCAAGGGCTTTTTGATGATTCCTTAGTGAAGAACGGAACCCAGGAGGGGCAACGGTGCAGACGGGAAGGAAAACGGACCACCAGAGCAACTCCGTTGGCCCGCAGAGGCCGCCGGCGGCGGGGGTCGCCGGCGGCCCCCCGGCGCGCCGCCGGACAGGACCGCTGCGGCTGAAGCCGCGGTGGCGGCGGTCGGCGGACCCGCGGCCGCGCGTGTCCAGCTCGCCCGCACGAGATGCGGCAGAAGCCACGTCCGCTTGACAGCACGGCCCTTCGAGGGCCGCGACACCTCCAAACCGCAGGGACAGTGCCCCGTGGCACCCGAGCTGCTCGGCTGCTCGGCCGAGCCGAGCAAGGCCGGTCCGACCAGCAAGGCCGCGCCCAGGCCGGACCAGACCGGGTCTGGCCTGGTTGGACCGGGTCGGGTCGACCCGGTGCGGCCGACCAAGGGGGGGTCGGGCCGGGTCGGCCCGGGCCCTGACCCCCCGTCTTCAGACCATTTTCAGTCTTTTGCCTTTAACACGAGCCACGAGCCTCCGAACGACGCGCCATCAGCGGCAACGCGATCCTTGGATCGAGATGGTCATTTCGGTATATCGCACTCAAAGTTTCGAAATACTTTGGGTTCGGCCGGGTTGGTTCGTACACGAAATCAATCGGGCCCTCGGAGCGGAAACGCTCATATCTTGAGCTACGGAGGTCCGATTGACGTGTCGTCAACTTTAGTGGATTCCTCTAAGTGAGAAGGATCTTTTGGATCACTCCGCTCGAGGTTTGGAAGCAGGTGGAGTATGGGCGGGTTGGTTTTGCATTAAAAACGAACCGGGCCCCTGGGACAAAAAGGCCAATAACTCTCAGACTGGGCGTCCGATTGACGCGTCGTCTGCGACGTTGAGTTCCTGTTGATGATACAGAACTTTTGGATACATCAACTCTGGACCTTGTGATAGTTGATGTATCAGCCTCTTGGCTTGTGGAGCAGACCCTCCCGAACGAGCTTGCTATGTGCGGGAACCCTAGTGCTGGCTGCGACTTCGACGACGATGACTGTGCAGAGATCCTCAGTGGACTGTGACGATGAAGAGTGCTGGTGTTGTATCCTATGTGGGTCCCATCCGTGCTGGTCTTGTATCCTATGTGGGTCCCAGCTTAGATGATTCAGTGCTGATCTTGTATCCTATGTGGGTCGAAGCGTAGATGAATCAATGAAGAGTGTTGGTCTTGTATCCTATGTGGGTCCCAGCCGTGCTGGTCTTGTATCCTATGTGGGTCCCAGCTTAGATGATTCAGTGCTGGTCTTGTATCCTATGTGGGTCCCAGCGTAGATGAATCAATGAAGAGTGCTGGTCTTGTATCCTATGTTGGTCCCAGCCGTGCTGGTCTTGTAACCTATGTGGGTCCCAGCTTAGATGATTCAGTGCTGGTCTTGTATCCTATGTGGGTCCCAGCATAGATGAATCAATGAAGACAGCTGGTCTTGTATCCTCAGTGGGTCTCAGCTTAGATGATTCAGTGTCTATATCTGATCATCCCTTCACCTTTTTGACGATGTATACCTGTGTGAGCTGAATGCTGTGTTACTCTCCTTTGTGGATTGTGTTGAGCTATCCTGTGTGGATTTACTGTTTTACTCTCCTTTGTGGATTGTGTTGAGCTATCCTGTGTGGATTTACTGTTTTACTCTCCTTTGTGGATAGTGTTGAGCTATCCTGTGTGGGTATACGTTTTTCATTCCTGTGTGGACTGGGTTGTTCTTGAGCTCGGACGTTGGAGCCGAGCAGGAATTGATGACTTAGGTATTTGTATGGGCATATACCTAAGCAGTGTCGGATGTTACTTCGTGATTGTTACTTTGCTTGTGGTTTATCCTTTGTGGATTTCGAGAGACCTTTGGGGTCTCGGGGTCCCTACTGAGTAGCTTATACTCACCCCTGCACGGGCTATGCCCGCACTTCGTTGTGTTGGTTGAAGACGACGGACAGCGCTGATCGTGGTGGAGGCGTGCGGAGTAGGACGATACCTGGAGGTGGACCACTGGGCGGGACATACTCGGAGCGGACGGCTGGACCGAGGAGCTGTGGAGGCTATCTTTACCCACCCTTCAGGTGGGACTTCCAGAGGACGGCTCGACGCTGCGGATTTTCTTTTCAGTTGTTGTTTTCCCCATTCAGTTGTACTTTACAGTTGGGATTGTATTTCCGGCCCCTTTTACTTTCAGCACAGCTTGTTACAGTTTTTACCTAGTGTTTACTCTTTCCACTTTCTTACTCTTTGATGGTTGTTTACTTTACAAAGGCAATGTCTTCCCTGTTTATCGGGATTTACACCATGGTGCTAGTCGCCAGCCCCTGGCCTATGGGAGGCGGGCTTGGGGTAGTCAAGGCACGGGCCCCGAGGACGGGTCGTGACACAAAAAATTTTCAAAACAGACACAATCAAGGATTATGTGTATTGAGTCCGAAATCAAAATCCAGGGTCCTGGTGTATGGATACGTCAACTGCCACACCAACACTAGATTCCAAAACTGAAAACCGAACTCAAGACACATAAAACTATTTCTACATTGAGAACATAGACTCTATGTTTATCTGGTAGAACTAACCTCCCACTAATACCAATCTGTCGCGCCCCATCCCCTGGGGCCCGTGTTGTGACTATCCCAAGCCCGCTTTCTAAACACAATGGGTTAGAGACTAGAACAAGAAATTAATTTCCCTAAAATGGGATGGAATTGCCTCGATACCTATAAACACATAGACAGGGTACACTACACACAAGTAAAACACAATTGAAGAAGAAAGATGAAACCGCAACTGAAAGCCACCACAAAATGTACGAGTATGTACTTAAGTAATGGGGCCAGAATACAAGCCCAACTGAAAATGGAAATACAGCTAAATGGGAAACAGTTCTTGAGGTCGTCCACCAAGTATCCGACCTAAAGGGTAGGTTCAACTCATCACCATGGCTCTTCATGCCAACCGTCCACCTCCGTAAAATGTCAAGTCCTGGCTCCTTAAGACTCAGTCAAAGCTACCCGTCGTCTGCATAATACACAAAAAAGTGAGGGAGAATCCCATGCAAGGGTGAGTATAAAAATACCCATTGTGGTCCCTGAGACCCCTTAAGGTCTCTCAGAATTTCACAAAGGAAAAACCAGAAAGCATGATCTTAATCACAAAGAACAATGAAAAAAACAGCTCACACTAGGTTAAACTTATGTACATAAATACATATGTTTAGTCATAAAGCTATATAATCTTATTCTGTCATGAGGCACTACTACTGACCCGCACAGAATTTCCCGGTGCTGATCCACAAATGATCTCTCTGTGCTAATCCACAGAGGATTGCTCCATGCTGATCCACATAGGATTGCTCGGTGCTGATCGACACATGATCGATCGGTGCTGATCTACATAGGATCGTTGAGTTCTAATTCATATCTCTGTCATCCACTGGATTCCTGCACACAAATCATGCATAATTATGGGAGGATCCACTCCTCAAGCTGTCAGTCATATTTGTACCAATACGAAGTCCCACGAAGAAGTAACCTGATGAACTCCCATATATTAAGGGTTCTAACAGATGAGACAACATGTCAACTGGATGCCCGGTCTGTATGTTATAAGCATTTTAGTGTTGAGGGCTTGATTGGATTCAGGTAAGATCTAACACGGACAAACTCCAACGTTCTCAAAAAGTCATGTGGATTATCTCAATAGGACGACCTCATCCTAATGGTTTCGGCACCATAGACGGTTCATCAAATAGATGTTCGGTTTAGTAGATATGCCCATTTTCTTGTAATTGCAAAGAAAATGGTCTAGTTTTGGTCTGACTTGGTCAGACAGACATAACCCGACCAGGTCGGTGTCGACTTGATCCGATTTGATTTGACCGAATCTAGGTCTGGCCCAAATCGGGTCGACCTGGCCCGTTGGGCCCGGCCCGATCCTACTTGGTATGAACCTGCCCGATGGGCATGCGGGCTCGGCCCACTAGGCCGCCCTGTACAGTTCGGATCACCTAGTGGCATATTCCTCTAGGCTCACCCCATCCCATGGTTGCAGGCCAGATCCCTTGTTCCTGGATGCGGCATATCCATGACAGGCACCTGCTCATGTAGACGGGTCCGCCGACCACGCCTCCCGCGTCAACCTGCATGGTGGGTTGAATTCTCCATGTAGTTCCTTGCTAGTTCCATGGGAGTCTAGTGCCACAACCTATCACTACCGCAGCTTCCTTCACCCAGGTGTTCCACTAGGGTGTGCCTCTTTTTATACTACGGCCCATCGCGGCTGTGGCTTACACCGCCTAGGTGCGCCACTAGGGCACGCCTCCTCCAGTGTCGCGGCCCGTTGCGGCCACGGATACCACTGCCCATGCGGTCTTCCCAGGAACTCATCCCCTTTTGACCATTGGTGGGGTCAGTTTCCCTTCTCTTCTCTGTCAGTAAATCGACTAACTCCACCGCGTGCCGCCTTACCTTCCGGTTGCCCACAAGAAATGCAACCAAAACCAAAAACTGCAGAGGTTCTGCGCCCTGTTCATTTGTCTAGAACCCTCTCCATTAGCATTAACATGGGTATCATTTCATGAAATTACAAATCTTAATTAAAAAATGAATCCCCATACCTCGAGCTTATTATAAGTCACTGTGGATGGGGATGGAGTGTCTGCATTTGAGGGTGTTGCAGATGAAGTAGAAGGTTCATGTTCTTTGGCGCTCGTGATTGAATCCTCTAATGGTCATTAAAGCCTTGTTCTAGGTTGTTGTAATATGTCACAACACATCGTCAGAGGTTCCTCTCTTGAGTTCCAAAAACCCATGTCTGAGAATCATTTAAATATACAAAAGAGAGGATCAATGCACATCACAATTAATGAGGTTTATTAATGAATTGAATTAATGAACCTATTAATTCACCCAATGGTTCAGTTATACAACCAAGTGTAGTCGAACATTTAATGTTCTAACAACCCAACGATCTGGCCACCGTCGCTCACCAGTTATATGAATGAAATAAAATAACTTGTTGAGTAATGTTTTTTGTAATCTTCAAAAATTAAATATTTTGAATGACCCTTTTTTATCGAAATTAAGTGACCATTAAGTAAAGACCAGAGTTACAGATTCTACAGTTCCATCCTATTTTTAATCTAAGAATCGGTTCAAAATAAAGTAAATGATTCCCACGCGTTTACTAAATGTACCTTAAAATGTTCAAAAATCTGTTCCAGGATCTTCGGGCCTCGGAATCATGTTCCATCAATTTTATCAGAATCATAATAATCCCAAATAGTTATAAAAAAATTATGTGGAATTTATGGTTTATTACAATATTATTTTACAAGGGATTTTTATTTGTAACACCCGTTGACTTTTAATGGAGAGGGTGTTATTGAGGGAGCTGAATTCCGAGTTTAGTTGATAGAGAAAATACCTAACCATTTGGATACTCAGGCTAAAAGGATGGTCAAGTTGGAAGATTATAAGCTACATGGATTAGCATAGATCTTTTAGTACATTTAGGCATGGACTAGAAAGACTCATGGTATGTTATGGAAGGACTACTTGGAGAGGTTCTTGGAACACTTTTAACAAGGGATGCTGAGATAAGAGAATGTTACTGAGTTCGTGCATTTGACACAGGGGATCATGTTAGTTATGGACTATGTTGGAAAATAAATAGATCTACAATGATTTTTCCCATCATTATAAAGAGATGAGGTAGCTATGAAGAAATGGGGTTTGAATGGAAATAAGCGTGAGATTAAGTCCCATGTGAACATCTTCATGCTAAATAAGTTTACAGAAGTTGTGGATCAGACTCTCATAGTTGAGGATAACATGAGGGATGATTCCGGTGCTGGAAAGGTATTTGTTACAAGAAGATAATGAGGTGCAACATCAGAGGGAAGGATGTTTTGTTATGAAAACTTCAATGAAGGAAGTGGGAAGCAGAGTACGCATACAAGAATTTCGGTTTGACATGACTTTACTAGGGTGATCAATCATCATTGTGGTTGTCTTAGACACTATATTCATCATTTTTTTGACCACCCGTAGAGTGTCAATATTTTGGAAAGATGGTACATATATTTTAATTATGAATTTGGTAGTGACATACTAGTTTTGAATATAACATGGGAAAATTGAATGTTTGCGATGTGGATATTTAACAAAAAATTGGGCTGGCAGTTGGAGTTATACTAGACGACGTGGTTGATATAATGGAGATGGTTCCTCTAGGTAGGAGCCCCCACATCAGTAGTGTGGTGCTACTCATGTAGTCATATTCCATCATAGGTTAGAGGGGTATCACAATTCCATGAAGTATCACATACACCTATGTATAGTGAGGTGAGACCCTCAAAAGTGATAGATACTATTCAAGCAGATTCTACATTATCTAGTTCCTTGTTTGACACTGGTTCCTCCCATTATTTTATATCTACAATACTTATTCACGGTTTGATCATGATAGTGGATTTTTTGTCTGGGGTAATGACTAAAGATACACCATTGGGAGTATGGTCTAGGGAAATATATCTTTTCAAGGTATCTTCACTAGATATTCAGTAATTTCATGTTCGATGTGATATCTTTGTTCTTGATATGATGGGATTTGACCAAATTATTGGTATGGACTAGCATGTCACATATCGAGCCCACATCGACCGATACCATATAAGAGAGACCTTTGTGTCTCATAAGGGTAACTAGTATATTAATCTTGGTGATTTGTATATCTATGTAGGACGAGCATGTCCAATTACCCAGCAACTGGTAGATATCATAACCAAAATTTTTATTTTATTGTTGAATGAAGGGGGGTTTTATTCAATATTACCTTCCAATGGTAGTGGAAATGTATTTGGATGTCATTCATGAAGACTTCTCAGGGTTTCCACCTGAGAGAGATGTGGAATTAACTATTGATATAATGCTGAGGGATGATCCAATATCCATTCCACCGTACAAAATGGAACTGTCTGAGCTTCAAGATCATAATAATCAGATGGATGAGTTTGAGGATATGAGATTTATCCATCCAAGTATGTCACCTTTGAGATCCCATATTTTGTTAGAAAATAATGTTAACGGGAGTTTATACTTATGTGTTGACTACTAGAAGTTGAAAAAAATGATTGTGAACAACTGATATCCTCTTATGTGTATTGATGATATGTTTGACCAATTGAAGGGGGATTGTATCTTCTCAAAGATTGATTTGAGATCATGGTATCATTATTTGAGTGTACAAATTTCTAATATACCGAGGAACACTTTTAGAATTAGGTATAGATTGTATGGGTTTGTCGTAATGCCGTATGGGATGACAAATGAACTAACATGGTTTATAGATTTTGTGAACATGACCTTTCATCAGAATGTTGATCAGTTTGTGGTGGTGTCTATGGACGACATCTTGGCATAATCCATGACCAATAAAGATCATTGCCAATATATCGACATCATATTTTATATATTTAGAAATCATCAATTATACACCAATCTATCTAAGTGTCAATTTTTGGATTGGCTAGGTTCACTTCATGGGGAACATCATCTCGAAGGAAAGTGTGTTAGTGGACCAAGATAAGGATTGGGAAGTGTTTTTTTAGAGAGTTACAAGAATTATTTTGACACACAAATCATTATGAGATTAGATGGATATCACTGGATACTCAATTAAAATTTTCTAATTTCACACTGTGGATCTCGAGCTTGAAAAAAAGGGGGTAATTTTGGAATGTTCAGAGTCTTATGAGAGAAATTTTCAAGAGTTTAAGAGGAGAATAACATCAGAACCAATTTTGATCCTATGTGGGTCACATGAGAAGTATAAAGTTTATTGTAATGCTTTTGGGATCAGACACGGAGGTGTGATGATTTAGGGAGATCGAGTTATGGCGAATGGGTCTCAAAAGTTTAGGCCTAATGAAAAAAATTACCCTACACATGACCTCGAGTTGGAAGTAGTGGTTTATGCTATTATGTGATGGAGACAATATATTTTGGGAGAGAATTTTAAAATATATATAGATCAAAAGAACATGAATTAGATATTTTCACATCATGATTAGAATATTCAGTAAGAGATATGTGTTGTGTATATGTGGTCTTTTGATTTTGAACTGGAATATACGCTCAAGAAGGGAAATAGAGTGACTGATTCCTTGAGCATGTAAACTCAAACATAGAAGGTTCCAGGGTCGAGTGAAGAGTGAGAGATAATGATCTTTCAAGCTGAAATTCATGTGGTTGTTCTAAAGAGTTCGGAGAAGATGACTCTGTTTTCATAGCAGTTGTGTCTAAACATGTGATAAAGATCAAGACACAAAATATAAGGATCCTTAGTGATTAGGATTGTGGTAAATCATTGATGGTGGGTAGACATCATCATATTGGTTTATAAATGAGTATGAGATCACCTATGTGAAGATTTGAATTGTGGCACCTACAAAACATGAGAGATAATCTCATGAGGGAAATTGATGCCTAAAAATGGGTGGTTAATCTATGTGTAACCAAAAAGTATCATGACCCAATATGACATTTTTTGGGGATAGGCATGAAAAAAGAGATTGCATGGTTTGTTAAAAGATGATTTACCTATCATAAGGTGAAGGCCAAGCATCAACCACCTTGAGGATTGCTATAGACATCGCCTATTCTTGAATGGAAGTGGGATGGGGTGAAAATGGATTTTGTGTTGGGTCTCCAGAAGATGTATTAGAAGAATGAAAATATTTGGTTCATCTTGGATTGACTAAAAAACATTACCACATTTACTTCTTATAAGGAATCCCTTAACAGTAGAACGGTTGGGATAATTGTATGTTTAGAAGATAGTTTGTCTTTAGGGGTGCCACAAACATTAGTTTCATATCATGATTCATGCTTTATTTCATGCTTATAGTAGGTCTTCAAGAAATTTCTTGGCACCCATGTAATATTGACTATGGATTCCCACCCATAGATATATTGGTAGTCATATTGTATTATAGAGGTCCTTGAGGATATGCTACAACCATGTGTGCTTGACTTCAGTAAACCTTGGTAAAAGAACATGGAATTAGTGGAGTTCTCCTATAACAATAGTTATTAGTAAACTATATATATATATATACATATGAGGATATTTTTTACAGGACCTATAGATCAATGATATGTTGGATTGTGGCTGGTGAGTCAGAGTTTTTGGTACCAAGTCTCGTGCATGAGACATCTGAGCATGTATGACTGATTCAGAAACATATACCTATGGATCTAAGTATAGGGAAGTCTTATACTAACAGATGGAGAAGATCCCTATATTTTTTCAAAGGGTGATCATGTGTTCCTTTAGGTATTTCCTAGGTTGGGACACCATAGGATATGAAGGCAGGGCATGTTTATGCCCTGGTTTGTTGGACTCTTTGTTATAGTTGAGATAATCGGGCTAGTGGCATACCGATTGCCTCTTCCAAAAAGATATTGTTCTCTTAATTATATTTTACATATATCATAACATTGTTTGTATCACCCATATCTTTATCATGTGATCTATGTTGAGGAGGTTGACCTTGAGATATATTTATCCTTTACAGAAAATATGATACATGTGCTGGATCATAGTGAGAAAGTATTGTAAGGAAATACCATTTCAATTGTTCTTGTGTTATGGAATAATGGATTTGTACAAGTGGAAACATGGGAAAGTGATGTAGATATGAGGGATCAATGGCCCAATATTTTTGGACAGGAATCTTAGAATGGCTTTGATGTGCAGCTCGTGGATATGCTATTATAAGGTGGATTGTAATATCCTAATATTTTATGGAGTTATCTCAAGTGTGTTTAATAGGTAATTTTTATTTTGAAATAATTACCATTGATGACAGTTATGTCTTAGGGTGATTTTAGATGATGTATAAGACAATTTTGGAGTGAATGGAAAATGCATGGTTGGTGGACGGTTTAAAAAAACCGTACAACTCCCTAGGATAAACCATGTGATATTTGTTCATTGAGGTAGTAAATTTTGAATGGTTAATGTATGGTTTGGGATTTCATGAGATGTATTCATGCGATACCCCCCTTGAATCAGTGGATAAAACATGTTTATAGAGGGTTTTTCAAACCGTGTGACTAAACAGTGTGAGGGATGACGGGAAGATCCAAAATGCGTGGATCTCACTCATTTGAAACTTTTAATGAAATGTTTCAACTCATATGCAGCCTTAACTCATGATTTTACATTCCAAAGTGTAAAATAATGTTCTACCATACACATGGATGGATTACAAGTACTTTTTAACACCGTTATTTTAGATCGAAATCCTGAATTTAATATCCGCTCATCTCCCAATAAGTTGATTTCATCCTGATGATTCTACAATTTGTGATTCTATCTTTCCCAGATATTTTCATGGAAGATATTTTCGATTTCCTTATAATTAAAACTTTTTGGTGAAATATAGATATAGGATTTTTTATCTAGATATAGATTTATGAGCTCTTTAAGTCAATGTTCGTGATATTAGTTTCGGGATTTAGATCCGGATCATTTATCAACATCGTTTTGCTGCTTATATTTTGGGGAATTCCATTTGGAAAGAATCCATCAAAAAATTTAGGTAGGTTGTCTAAATGAATTCCCTATATTGGTGGATTTTATATTTTTATTCAATATTGTAGAATTTCTAGCATCATTTTGCCGTTTATTTTCTTGAATTGGGTTTATTAGATTGGCCAATTGAGTTATTTAAGCTTTCTTGAAATAGATGATTAATTGGAGAATTAATCATGAGAATAAGTGGATGACATATTTGATAATTAATTTGGGGAATTTTATTATAATAGGTAGGTGTTTTAATTTAGCTAAATTCTAGAATATTAAAAATGATTTATTGAAATGTTTAATATGACATAATTAATTGTTTATTAATTGTGTGCCATTGATAATATGAACTGGATAATTAATAGTTTGATTAATTTTGGAAACAAGATAATTGAATGAGATAATTAATTATTGAAAAATTATTAAGGAATATGAATTGTTATATTGATTAATTAATTGATTGATTAATTAATTGGTTGAATCACTTAGTTAATTATTCAGTTAACTAATTAAATGAATGCGTTTTGCTAACTGTTGAATTAGTAATGGAATTGGGGGGGGGGGATAATTAATAGGAAAATTATTTCAATGATTATGAATGGGAACATGGTCATTATAAATTGAGAAGTAAAAATGGTAACATGGTCATCATACTTTTGAGTAAAGGGAATGTGAAAATGGTCATTTGGAATTGTGATTTATATATGGTGACAAGGTCATTATACATATGAGTAAAGAGAAAGGGAAAATGATCATTCTATAGAGGAGTAATCATGGTAATACAGTCATATTACTTATGTTTTTGGTATTCGAAACACTGGTGATGTGGCTTAGAAATGTGAAATTAATGAATGGAAATAATGGAACTCTTAGTAATGGCCTCACAAGAGAATATTCAAACTTCGTCATGAGTCGAATAAGGTACTGAGATATCATGGGAAATTTGAACACTTCGAGCATCTACAAGAAGTAGGTATTATGATATGACATTACCTTAGGATATTTTTGGGCTCTAGTACAAGATGATCTTAGTATCGAGGTATGAGTATACTCAGGAACCATATAGTTAATATAGTTAGATATTAATAAATTATAATGCAATTACTTGTTATTTATGAATTGTACTTATATCCAATAGAACAACACATACTATCATTTTACTGGAATTTTCTCAGATAATATTGGTGGTGGCATACTAATTTTTACTCAGATCATATTTGGGCTGCTTGATCGGTACCCAAATAGAATATATTGTTGTAGGACTTGATAAGGGAAAAAGATTTGGGATAGGTGGCTACTAGGGGAGGGAGCTTGGAGGAGGTAACCGAACATGGTTAGGGAATCATTTGGGGAGTATTAGTTTTTTTATATATAGTTGCATTATAGGCACTTTTCACATAAATTGGTAAGGTATCTTTTCTCTTTCAGTTATGTATTGTTTTTACATTTTGATATATTGTGACATGAGTATTTTTATGGTTATATATATATATATATATTTATTCTCTTATTTTCTATTTTTATAGCGTTTCACTCTGAAAAATGTGGGTATAGTCTCCCCATTAATGATATACCAGGCCCTCACTTCTATTCGGAAGCCTCTAACATACGGGTAGGGGAGCTTGAAGTCTTGTAGCGAACCGGCTCAGGGAACCATCATGTGGCTCCCGGGTCCAGATGATACATTATAATTATTTGATGAAACCGTGTAAATATATATAGTTTGATTTATTTTTTACTTATAAATTATTATCACATATTAATTGACAATAATATTTATCATCGTCATCCTACATTTTAAGTGCTTTGTTTTCTATCTGTAGAACAGTTCAAAAGTGATGGTATGCGAATAATAATCAGTCACAGACCAGATATATAATTTTAAAAATTATATAAATATAATATATCAATTATATTAATATTTATATCAACTTTTAATGTGATTTTAAAGAAAAATTAATTAGACCATTCATGGGGATGGTATTCCTTACCTTTTCATAAAGAATATTTTCATTATCAAATGATGAAAATAAAGAATAAAATATAATATTCTATAAGTATAGAACCATCATTATATAAAAATATAATACATTTTTATTAATTACATCATTATAACCATAAATGTTAGGGGACGATGAAAAATTACTAACATTACTACATGGAGGTGGTAGTCCACATGTCAATAAGAGAAATACATTCTTTTACCATTAGATAGAAGGAAGTGGAAAATGGTTTCTCCATAGTGATTAAAATATATTTTTATATTTATGATACTAGTTTCATTATTATATTATAGTTATAACATATATAGTATAATTAAAATGAAAATTATCATTGAATAGTTTTAGTTTGATGATTATGACTTCATTAAGAGACATCATTTGGCAGAATCCTTAAGCCTTTTTTTCCTTTTGTATTATTGTATGAAAAGAATTTAATGAAAAAAGTAAAATATTTTTGGATGGTATTAGTGTAGGTATTATTCATTCCTTAGTGATCAATTTTTGGGTAAAATGGTGGATGAGATATTCCTTTTTATAAGATAGGGGAGAGAAAAACATTAAATTATATAAATGATTTTAATAATATAATGTCACATACTTGTAAAAGTGAAATATTGTTAATATTTAAATAATGAATTAATATAAAGTCAGTATATATTTTAAAAATAATATTTAATCATTTTATGTCTTATTTTTACCCTCACTTCTTATTTTATCTCTTGGTACACACATTTTAACCCTAACTTTGCTAATTTCTATTACTGTTTTTACATTTCATTATGAAATAATGTGAATGTTTCCTCACTAAAAAAATTTAAAATTACAATTAAAATTATTTAATAATTTATATAAAATTATGTTTTTAATTAGTAACGATTGATTTAACAATAATTGTGAAAACATTGTAAAAACTATTGTAAAATTTTATTTCTAAAATTAAAACTGTATTTACATTAACTTATTTTAGAGTAAAAACTAATATATGAATTTTATAATAATTTATTGGATATATATACTTATTTTAAATAAATTAAATGAAAATAATTTAATAATATTCATTTATTTACTTTATTATTATAAAAACTCATAGCCCATATAAAATCAGTTTTTTGAAAAAACATAATTTTTTATTAAAAGATTTTATCTTCAATCCAAACCATTAATTGACAAATGTATGAAATGTTTTTCATAAACTATAAATAAAAATAGTAAAAATGATTTTATATAAATAAAAAATATATAAATTTACATAGAATGTAGAAAAATAATGTTTTTCAAAAAAATGGTCATTTAATCATGAAACAATTTTAATAAAAAATAATATTTATTTTTTATTTTTTAATAAAAAAATTTAAATTTAATAAATAAATAAATAGATTTTCTATAATTTAATTATACCTATTCATACCTATTAGTCTCAAAATATGGATTAAATGGTAGTAAGGTATTATTGTTTATTAAAACATGGGGTTGCATGTTAAGTTAGATTCAAAATACCTTGAATTTATTTCAAAGATATTATTATAAAGTCTCATAGTTTTAAACCAAAAAGGAAATGATTTTTGAATATATTCTCCCAATTAACTTTCAAATGATAGAATGTATGAATTTTCAATTCAAAATTAATTTTTCCCAACGATTCTATATATTTTTAATGAAATGATCTTTTTTGAAAACATTTAAATTATTTGAAAATAACATCACTTTGAATTTAGTTTACCATAAAAACAATTATTTGCCTCCATGTGATAAGAGATACATATTTATAATATATAACAATTTTTTTCAACCAATGAATTGAATGAGAACCATGTTTAAAAATTAATGTAATTGAATATTCCAATAATTTTTGATAAAATAAAAATAATTTAACAATGATTAAGTATTTTTTAATTTAATATTTGAAATTAAAATCTTATGAGTTAAAAATTGAATATAAATCATACAATATAACTAATATTTTATATCTTACACGCAATGTTTTCCAATAAATTGAAAATTTTATGATGAAAATGTAAATGATTGTATAAGATTGGGTCCATAGGGAAATATAAATAATTAATAACCCCATGTAGAAATAAAATATAAAATCCAAAAAAATCCCTAATCAATGAGAGTGATAATTATATTGTAAAATGATTCAATTTTAATTCTTTTATGGTCATATATTAAGTGTCTATGTTGATTTAATTATTGAGAATATTATATATCCCTTCACTATACACAAAACACATCATTGTATACCAATATTGAACATGCAGGTGAGAGAAACATTTCAAATATTTTAACTCAATCATATTTTGAAATTCAATAGTTCAAAATCTAGTACTACAATCACATAAATATTCAATTAACATGAGTTCACACATTGATTCAGTTTTTCCAAATAAAATATAAAATGGTTTATGAATTTTACAATTTAACAAAAAAGAATGATTTTATGAGTTATATAAAACAAGAATGTAAAAAATTATTCTCTAATGTAGTAGTTCTTCAATATTATAATAAAATTAAAAAATTCGACAATATATTTCCAGGGTGCTCGACGGGAATGAAATTCTTCTTCAAAAGTATTTGAAAAAATATATATTAAGAGATATATACCAACCATAATTTTTAATTATTCTCTATTGAAAAATATTTTAGACATTCAATCTATATTCCCTCAAAACAGAATTTCTATCATAGAACCAAATAATATTAAAGTTTCATAGAAAAAAATATATTCATATTTTAATGGGATCACTCAACATTTACAAACAAAATATGAAATATGATAGAATTAGAAATTTTATTCCCATATCATTTGTTTGAATCTTATTCACAATAAAAAAAATTAACCAAACATTAATATATTATTTACAAAATTGTTTATATCTTTTAATTACCAAAAAGAGAAGACTATATAAGACATGATAATAGATTTTTGAAAATAAAAAATTTCATGCCATGTGAGTATATATCTAGATGTTGAAGTGATATATTAAAAGAAAATAATGAAAGATCATCGCATATTAATTTTAGGCCAATGGGAGTAGGTATTACAAATTTTATTATAAAAAAATTGGTTGGAGGTGGGTTTTTAATTTAAAAAAAATAAAAATTGAAAAAATCTAAAAAATATGATTCTACTCCGATACAGACTTTTTTTTCTCTCCCATGGAATACATAGTTAATGAACTTACCATAGTCACAAGAGGGTTGACTGATTTCATCTATATACCAAAATATATTAAATCCCATTAAGATTCGGATGAAAATATAATTTATTATTACAAATATATCTATAAAAATATTCAAATCCCTTAGTAGTAGGAAAATATCCATAAAACCCACTCAATAGTTCAAGAAAAACTATTTTCAACATCATGTATTGTTTTAGATTTCAATTTTTTAATCCACCAATAAGGGAAAACAGTTTACATGGTGTTAATTTTAGTGTGACTTGATCCTAAAAGATCATAATCTGATTTTTCACCTAAAAAATATTAAAATGAAAATGGTTTAATTTTGATCATCATATTAATAATGACTTTATTCAACCTTGATTTCAATAGTTATTGAAAAATATGATAGAAAAAATAAATCCTTATTAAAAATAAATTAACCTGTAAAATAAAATACCGCACACATAATAGATTTGGAATATGTTGATAAATAATTAATAATTGATGTTTTTTAATAATTAAAATTATCAATATCAAGTTTTTATTAAAATATGGTTTTTTTAATATTCCTTATCATTTACAAATTGACCAGCTACCACTACTAGTCTATAATTATCCATTACTAGTTAAAATATTTCACGATGAACCAAAATTTTTGGATAAACATATAATCTTTGAAATTATAGGGAAAAATAAACAATGTTTCTATTTACTTTCTCAACAATAGAAAATAATTTTTCTGATTTAGTCACCAAATAAAAATAATTAAAACTGATGACTCATCTAATTATTTCCAATTTAATTATCACTGAGTCCCCTTTTTGAAAATGATAGTGGGAAATCAATAATGAAGGATTCAAGGAGAAATTGTTTATCAACAAGAACACATTCAACGTCCACCACATCATCCATAATAGGAGAAAATTAAAATAAAAAATTTATGGGTTAATAAAATCAAAATAGGAAAGATGGCAATGAATATAATATTTAATATTTTTAAAAATTAATATTTTTTCTGATTTTTGTTCTCTTCCAAAATTATTCTAAATTTCTTATAATTTTAAATTTATTATATTATATAAGATGAAAATGATGTTTTATTCACCATTATCTTTTGATTATTTGTATTATTCGTAACCCACAAATCATTTTCATTAAAATTTATGAAAATTAATTGTTCAGTTTTTATTATAGAAATATGACACCGAAATTATACCACTTCCACCTCTGCATCCAATGGAAGGTATCAATTATTTGTAAATTGTTTTATCATTTTTTTCACTCTTCCAGTTATAAAATTATTCTTAACATTCATCATCATTCAAAATATGAATGATTATAAAACCTTTCTTGATCACTTATATAAATTTATAATATGTTTTTTTCATTTAATTGTACTGAACATTCAAATTTGTGTCCATCATCAATGTAAAACAATTTAATAGATTCAAAAATTGGGGATTTTTTGGATTATCATTATCAAACTATAATGAAATGTTCCTATAATCCCCACAACAAACATACCATGATACAATTTATAAAAGCATCCAAAATATTACATTTTAAAAAATAAGAATAATGAAATGTACCGACCATAAAAATTTAAACATCAATAACACACACAAAAATATATGCATATTCTATATTTAGAGATTATAGAAAAAATATTAAAAATTATATAATCTTTTGAATTAATATTTTTTTAATTTTTTATCGATCATATATCCCTATGACACTAAACACATTTCTTAATGAACAAAAATTCTAATTCTTGATACAAGTCACTGTAGATATAAATATTAAATATAAATTATCCTACTCAGATTACTATAATGGATATAAGTGTTGATAATAGTGATATTATAGAGATAATTTTATGATATTATTGAAACTTAAACTACAAATTAAAAGATAAATTAGTAGTATAAAATATTTTGAATGAAAAATAAAATTCGAATAGAAAATATTGAATCAATATTGATTGATCTATGATATATAATTGTTATAGATTATGTAAAAATGATATCAAGGGAATCTAATTAATATTTCTCTAAAAAATGAAGATACAAAAACATTATCCAAAAAAATTATAAAATTGGATCACTAAATTTTTTTTATTATATATTTGTAGTTTTGATTATAAATAGAATTAATCACAGTCTTTTTGAAGATAGTTTTTTCAAAAATTAGTGATAAATGGTGTCATCTCAATGTCTTCTATGAAACAAATTTTCATTGAGTAAATATTGTTCAATATTTATAAAAACATGTCGTCCACTTTTATGTATCTTATATTGAAAATTTATTAAAGACATTTTCGAAAATTATTTTCATTGTTTAATATTTCATTGATAATTAGGAACTAATATTAATTATAGATAAAAGACTCCATTAATTGATGTATTTAGAGGAATTAATTATATAAAAAATATTGATTATAAAATGATTAAATACATTACTTACTTTAATATGTTTTATTATAATGAATAATTTTAATAAATGTACAATTAATTAGTGAAAATAATTGATATACAGAAGAAATGAAGGTGGGTTTTATAGGAATCCTTCTCTATTGTGTATTCGTTGTGGACTCTTCTTGAACCACCATAAAATTACTCTCACATTGAAGGTCTTTCTCATGCTCTAATGATTCTCGTACATTTTTACTCTCATTCAGGAATTAATTTTTTATCTTTAACATCAAAATATTCAATCCTTTAAAATTGTATCGTCTATAGAATATAAAAAAATAAAAAATTATAGTCATATTAAAATTTATCACACCCCTCTCTTATATGTGGTAATACATAATGGGTCATTATACACCACTTATTGTGCTAGTATTTTGATATCAAATTCCCCTTTTAAATTAATAAAATCTAGTAACTAAATCTATTTTAGTGATTATTTAATATAAATAGGTGGTCCATATTAAGTATCCAGTATTACACTGACATTAATAGTGAAAAAAAATATCCTTGAGAATATTGTATATGATATTTCACAGATTATTCATGAATATCCAACAAATAATGATCCTTTATAAAAAATTATTCATTTTTTAATTGCTTCATAATTTCATAGATTTACTTACATAAAAATATATCATAAGTATTTAGGTAACTTAATATGCAATAAAAACCCTTCAAGCATAGAAAATTTGAGAAAATCAAGTCTAACAAAATGTCTTCGAACTTCAGTATAATCATTTTAGAAAAATATAATTCTTTCAATTGTCTTATAACAAATATTGGTGACTTTAGTTCCTCATAGGAATTAAGATAATTAAGTAGTTTGAATTTATTAGCTTCTTCATAACCCCAAAATATGAAATGATTAAGGTACCCATTTTATTCCATATATGAATAATAAATTAAATTCATAATCCTATATCTATTATGGTTCTCTAAGATTTTACAATTTATTCCCTTTTCTGGTTTTCTATAGTAATCAATAATGTTGAGATTCAAATAGTAAATATATCATGTAGTAGATTTCATCTCTATATTTTGATCTTATATCTAATAAAAAGTATCATAAAGACCAACATTCTCATCAAAATTTTCATCCAACATTATCTTCAATAAGAAACAATTGGTTGATTATTCGATATTTTTTTCCACTATAATATAATAAGTTTATGATACTCTTATAAAAAGGTCTTCTACATTTAAATTCATATAATTTCATCTTATATTTCAATGTCATCAAGCAATGATACTATAGTAGGTCTGTGATAGCTCCTTAGTGGATATGCATATATATTCCATAATTTTTATTTTATTATCATAGTATTGAAAGGACTTGATATATTCAATAATTATTCTATAATTACATTCAATAATTATTTATTTTCAAGTTATGTAGTCTTGATTATTACCATTCAATCATAATAAATAGTCTTTTACAAACTTCATATATGTAGTACATTGCTTTAAACCTCATTTATGAATTGATTTATCTTTTTCAAAGAATTTTCTTCAATATTATGTTGACCATATTCAATTTGTAAAACTCATATTAGTTCCTAAAAAATAGATCAATATCATAGGAATTCACCTCTTCTTAAAGTTGAAAGCCCTGATTTGTCTCCCCATGACTTATCCTTAGCATCAATCTCCTAGACCGAGTCAAAATCGTCAAGCAGTCTTACATGGAAATATAGAGGTAGTTATTTTAGGAATGTAATGGAACATAATAAATTCCTTTACACAATCATTCAACTATATATTTACCGTAACATTGTTGTGGATGTTACAATGACATTGATCTTTATTTACCCTTATATTGGTTTTTAATTCATATTCAATAAGAGACATAAACAATAACCTTTATGGTTTTTGTGTGAATTGTAATATATAACAATAAAAATTTATATAAAATATCATATGAAGTAGCTATATCTAATTTAAAAAAAGGATAATGGTAAAAATTATCATATTGGTGTAGCATAAAAATATCGACTATAGGCATGATATAAAAAGGAATATAGCCCCTTAAAATTATTGACATAGAAATTTACAAAGTAAGAGACCTTAATCACCATATGTTTATAAAATAAAAATAAATTAATTGATAAATTATTTGAAATTATAAAAGAAAATTAATTAAAAATATTAAATTATATAACATATTATACCAGAAATTTTCAATTTGATTATAAATTTCAAAATAATTTCCATCTAAGTATAGTTAAAAAATAAAATCATGGAATATAAAATATTAATATTTGATATCTTTGTCACAACTGTTTTCTCTACATGTAAATCTATATCTTATTAATAAAAAATTGGAAAATACATTTTTCTTTTAAATATGGTAATATAGAAAAAATATTGATTCCATTGAGTGCCAATAATTCTTATTTCCCCAAAAAAATACAAGAACATTTTATTTTAATTTCCATGATTATAGATTCCAAATATTAACCTTTTAAACATCATGTAACCTCAAAAATAATCAAAATATTGTAACAAATTTCAGGGTAATATGATTAATTTTAATCTGCGTCATAATATAAAAATATGATGTGATATCAATTCCCTAACCTCATTTAATGTGTTAATATTATAGAGTTAAAAAGATTTGTAACTGGGGAGGATATTGAGAAAGAAATATTTGGAGTAATTTCATATAATATTTTTAATGGAATATCTATAAGGTATAATGATGCAAGTTGAATTATTGATTGGGGGAAATATTTTGAGAAATACATAACTAAATATATTCAATATATATTGTAAAGAGTGTTCACTTCATCACCTTGTCTCCATTTGTAAATATAGTTTAATATTATTTTTTAGACTAACTAAAGACCATCATAGAGGCTTTGCTATAAGAAATTATTCTCGAGTAGTCATTCATCATGAAACTGTGGAATCATTATTCATGGATACATCATTGAAAAATCATTGAAAATATTGATATTATAAATGTATTTATGAGAGACAAATGAATTATGACAACTTAGTCCTTTTAGTTCACCATATTCTCAACTCCTTATACAATTACTCCACACAATTTTATATAATAAAAAATATCATAAAAATTATTGGAAATTGATAATAGATACATATAATAATATATTTAAATTATTTGATTCCATTTTTGTTAGATATTAATTTTATTAAAAAAAATTATAAAGGATTCTTTAATTATCTATACTCAATTCATATTAATTATTTATTCTGCACAAATTTTGTTATAATTGTTTCCATTATAATTTTTTATGATACTATTCAATAATATTTGTTATTTTTTAAATTCTATTTTATTTTTTGACAACCATTTTATTTATTAATATTTAATCAATCATTGTGCTGAAAACTCTTGGAAATTTCATTAATGATTTCAAAATGATATAATCATCATGGTTTTTATTATTAATTTACTATAAATTATTGAATTATAATTTTCATATATGGTAAGGATCTATTTACTACTAATATTAAACATTAGATTCATTATTATATCATGGAATATCCATTGATCATTAAACATATAACAATTTGAGGACTAAAATGATGAGATTAGGGACTGAGTTCAGAGGGTTGCACATATAAGAGATACTAGTGTGGTGGGGCTCTCCTAACATGAAAAAATTGAATATAAAGTGGTGTAGAATGGTCTAAGTGATTGATGATGATAATGTATTCCTATAATTAATATTAGAGAGTTTAGATGGTGAACATAAACGATTTGGGAAAGTGTGGAAGCCATGGCAGAGCATTTAGAAGAGAAAGGGATTGAAAAATAATGAATAATTTATAAATTATATATAATTACCAAATATACACTATATAATTATATAAGTTATAGACAATATAGTTTATATTATGTGGTATTAGGGTTAAAAAGGTATTATTAATATAACAAAAAATCTAACATCTAGTATCACATTAAGTATTACAAAAGTTAGTGATTGAGTGTGTGACCCCATACACTCATAGTAAAATCGTGAGGCCCAAAGTCTTGAAAACTTAACTACATGAAATATATCTTATAAAATAATACTTCATCTGTAAATTTTTTCAATATCATGATGCAACATAGGCCCATACATTGTTTAATACTCCTAAACATGATGTATTACTTCTAGGACAACTTGATGTTCATATTTCAAAAATTTCATGTAGCCCATGTGATTCTATACATCATGTATTATAAATACATGTATTTACATGGATATCTGATATGGAATCCCATTAAAATACATGAAATAACTTATTTAGTGTATTTTAAAAATTTTACCCTTCAGGTTCATTCCATATATTATGTATATTAGGTTATTTTTCATATTTTCAATCTGATGTGATAGTTTTGGATGAACAAGTTTTCAATTAAACTCATTTTTCCTGAGGAATTAAATGGTACACATCACTTCATCTTATGGTGACTATATATTTGGAATTTGATCAATTAGTGTTCCTAGTAATTTTTGGAAAATAAATAATTTATTGGAAGATGGTTAAAGTAGCCATAGTGCCAGTAACACTTCTGGAAACAAACATTATACATTCTATAGAATATAAATGTATTCAGTATAGTAGGTAACTATACCTTATTATTGTGTTGTGTGTCATCCAATTGGGTATTAGTTAACTCATTCACATGATTCATAATATATTTGTTTACTTGATGTTCCATTATAGTATTTAACTTCAATCATGACTTACTTACTCCCTTCCACATCACGTGGGACACAATTATTTCTTATACTAAGGGACTACATGGATAAGTTAGATGTCATATTTTTTGGCTCAATGGGTTCTTCTTTGATCAATTTATTTCAAAATCTCCTCCATGTTTATAGTTAATAAATCTAATATGTTATTTTCATTGTCATATTTTATATTGGATACCTATTAGTATAAATAAAATCAAGGATTAATCTATTGATATAACATGATTTCCAATTTTACACTTTTTTAGAGTTTCATAATATTTTCATTTTTACCAATCATTAAACATTACTTATTCCCACATGTGTTGTTCTTATAGATATGAATATTTTATTAGTTATCTCTAACGATATGGTCCAGGTAGTACTTATTGATGAAAGAGATCGAATTTCTAAATTATTCTTATCGGTTATGACTTTGTTAGGATGACATAATATACTTTATTATTACTATTCATGAAGTTGTTGGAATAATATAGAGTTCACCAATCAAAAATTTTCATGGTTGGTTTTTACAATTGGGTTTTGGGTTTTTTAATTCACATTGTTTTATGAAATTTCATTTTATGTTATCGTATTTTTATAGACATAATTATTCCATTCATGTTTCACTATAGATGATTCATTTGTATATAGATGATTTAAATTTCTTATTTTTTGTGATATCAAAAAGTATATTGAATAATATATTCTCTAAAAATTTGTGACATTCTTTATTTTTCTTCATCAGCTTCCCCAATCCAATACAAATCATGCTTGGGTTTTCAAATATGGATTGCTACAGACTTATATTGGGTCCAAGTAGGTTTTGTGTTGTTAACAAGTTCATCCCCAACATCTTGGAAACCTATATATTTCTATAATGTAAAGAATGAAATTGAATTCCAATTTAAGTGTCCATACTATTTCTAATAATTAACACTCAAAAGATACCCACCGATTTTTTTCCAACACCCACCATGAATAAACTAGTGAATGGATAAATATAAATAAAAATATATATATACACTTATATCAAAAAATATTTTTCAGAAAAATAAAATGAATAGTGGTAAATTAAAAATTTTGGAATAAAACAATTAGTATAAAATATAAAATATAACTTATAATTAATATAGGGTTTAGACATGTAACACTCTCTTCAGAATTACATGAAAATATATGACGGTTTATTATTTCCATATTCCATGGGGTGCAATATACAAATCTGAGTAACACACACACACACAGCCAAACTCACAAAGACACACACACACACATATATATACATATATATATGCACTTAGACATATACAGACACACACACACACACACATATATATGTGTGTGTGTGTGTGTGAGAGAGAGTGTGTGAATAATAGGATATGTCATGATGAACCATCTTGTGGGAAAGTGAATTATATATACATAATCAATGTATGATATTTTAATTTATAGAGGACTAAAAAAATATTATATTAGGGGATTATTATCTCATTACACAATATCCACTTATAGATCAACACGAAAATATGTTCATGAGATCATACATAGAAATATAAAACATATCCATATTCTATAGACCAGGAAATAATATTCTTCATGAAATATAAGTAGATTATCTTTATAATATACTAATATTTATCCTCAAAATCATTGAAAATATACTAAAAACATAATTAATTATATATATTTTATAAAAATAAAAATTACATTATCTGAATCAAGGAACATTATACAGTGCAAATAAAATCAATAACCCAATTCTAACATTAATGTGTAATAAACATGGTGAAAATATTCCATCACATTACCATGTTTGTTTGATATAAAATAACATAGTATGATCTCATAAATAAACTAAAAGTGACATTATAAGACAATAATATTAATTTAGATGTCAATTAGATTAGTTTCAATCAATGTGATTCCCTGTTAATTACATGCCCAACCTTTTATACATTCTAGTAGGATTCCAAAAAAATGGTAGATGTGGTATATATAACAATTTAAAAATATTATCAACAAAAAAATGAGTCACTAAGAAGGAAAAACTTTTTGTAATATTATTCAATGAAATATATATGCATTATAGAGGTAATATTAATGTATAAGAATTTAGATAACAATTTATCATGGCACTATTGGTTCAAGGATCCCTTAATTTATAAATTATACACTAAATTATTTCAAACCATCACTATATTTTTTATAAGAACTTTTTTTCCTAGTAATAACCCAGTTATTAATTTCCCACAAAAATTAATCCCCACTTGATAATGTAATACTCATAAAAAAGGATTCCTTGAAACAAATATGAAAATTTGTAATTTTATTATTATTTTTAAATATATACCCATGAAAAAAATAATTTTACATAGGGAAGTGATTTCCATTGAAAATATTTTTTATAGAACATAAGAACATGTTTTTATTCCATTAAATTTTTACAAAAGACAAATATAAATAGAATGTATTTTTATAAAACACAAAAAATAATAGATCAAAATTTTGGGTCTTCGGGCTATGTAATGGGCTTCAAGCCCACTAGGCCTTTGGTCTATGTAATGGGTCTCCCTCTACACAGTTAAAAAGAGGTCTTTGCTTTTCTTTATTAATAAAAATGAGGCTTTGACCCCAACCTTTTTAAAAAAAAATTAAGTAAATACTTTTATATCTTACATTGCATTTATTGTAGTTGTTTTAAAACAATTATGATTTTTATGTGACCTCCTTCCACTCCACTATTTCAACCTAACCACTATGTCATCACAAATTCTCTTTATTTACCAATACTTAAGTGTGGTACATAAAAATATAATTCATTCAGTACTGTGTTGAATGATGATATTTAATTTATAAAATATAATTAAGAATCAGTTGGATACGTTTTAATTATATTATAACAAGTCTTGAAGTATTATTCCAAGGGGATTTCCCAATCTTACATGAATTCCTCTAGGTGGTGCCACTAAAATCACACACCAAAGTTGTGTATTTTTACTAAATGCTAATATGAATGAATGTTTTCACTTTTATAGAAAACATGATTATCTAACAAAACTAATAATTGGGGAAATAAATTATTTCTTAAATAAAACTATTAACAAAAAAGACAAAGAAGATCAAAAGATTTTTAAAATTCAAATTTATATATAAATTTCTTTAAAATATATAAGAGAGGATTTGTACCATGCATATTAATGTTTAACATAATTAGTAAAATTAAATTATTATTATTTTAATATAATTTTAGAGAATCATATTTTTATTTATAAAATCTAAAATATGTATTCTTTAATGAAATTGGAACATTTAAGGTATTCATGTCATAAGAATACCCCCAGAACAACGTGAATGATCAAGGCCACATGGCATAACCATTTGAAAAATATATTACACAAAAAACACCAAGTATTAATAAGTTACATAAAAAATATCCACAACTAACATAACCCTATTTTGTAACCCCCATAATGGATGGATAACAAATACCTAAAGAATACTGACTCAATCAATGTCAAAAATCCAAAAAAACAACATGATGGCAAAAATATCACCCACATGTAATCTATATTATTCCATTAAAATATACGATAACTCTGAAATAAATAATAACATTATAAATATCCATCAAAATAATAAAAAACATTTAGTAAAAAAGCCAAAAAACCCCATTTAATGAAAGGAAAGAGATACATGTCATGATATAAATAGATTTAAACTATTAATTAATGCAATTAATAATATAATCCACAATTCATGATGTGATATTTTATGACATAACAATATGAGTGATGAATAATTGTGGGGGTAAGGAATGACATTTTAATAGCATGAAAATTTCCCATTGAATCAACCTTAAAAAATATGTATGAATTTGAGGAAGAGGGATAAAATAATGTCCCATGGGAGGGATGTTAAAATTCTAGAGAAAATCAATTTTGAAATAGAAAATAAAGAGGAATAAATGTGTTATGGAGAAAATAAACGAAATTAATTTTTAAAAAAAGGATGACATTTGTCTATCAGGTGCCTAGTTTGGACTATAGGGTACCCAATAGAACCCCTAGTCCAACAAGTTTTATACATGTCACAAATTCTAATAGTCACCCTTGTGTATGATACTAGTGTAACTTGTAGTTTTAAAAGGTGTGTCGAAACACATCCAAGACACATCTGAATGATCAATGGGACTATGAAACTCATCTAAAAAACAAAATAATTCATCTTAAAACATCCAAATTAGGTATAAATTAAAAAATGAAATGGTAATCATAAAAAAAATATAAAAGTATAATTAATCCATCTTTCAATTCATTAAATTTAATCTAAATAAAACTATTCAAATTATATTGATCCATTATTGACATATGAAATTATAATTGTTTTTATTCAATATTTTACTATGCTTGACTTTTATATAATTAAATGGACATCGCAAAATAATAATATTTTAAAAAAATTGAATTTATATTATACTAATTTTTTTTATTCTTCTATCATTGGTTCATTTTGGATATTATTCTAGTCATTTTCATCAATAATAAGGGCCCATAAGCTAAACATGAATATATTTTACAAATAAATTCATAAATAAAACAATACATATCAAAGATTATATAAAAATACACAAACTCAACACTTTAGTGACTATATAGATTAGCTGTATAAACATCCTATTGTATATTAGAATATTAAAATCGTCAACAAAATATTTACTTCAAAAACATATTTCACTAATTCTCCATATCATTTTATTTGGACGTATAATAAACTAATGACAAAAAAATTAGTAAGTGAAAAATTATCAATCATTCATAATGGTATACAATATACACTTGACAAAAATGAATAATACTAAAATAATTTCAAAAAATACCATAGAATCATTGAAAATGATAAAATAGTTTAAATCTTGAAATACTATCATTTGATCAAAAAACAACTATTATTGAATCATTAAAGATATTCAATGGAATGGATAAATATTAAAATTTTTATTAAACACATAAAAATTTAGTGGAATGTGGATTAATAGAAAAACTTTTTATAATATTTTTGTATAAACATAATAATTGGGAAACAAATCATCTTGGAGTTGGAATCGCTAAATGTTTCTCACAACATATAGGGGTAGGCATCCCTGTTATATTTTAAGAGTAGAGTAAACATTAATAATAATATCCCATAATTATATCATGATATATAGAACATTATCCAATTCCTTTGAGGGTGTTATAGGATCCCAACCATCAACATCCATATATAAAATCATGGTTTATATAATAAATCATAATGACCCTTAACGGATTTTTAAATTGATGAATAACACAATTATCCAAATATTAATACTATTTTTAAAAAATATATGATATACATTCCTTTTTGAATCTTTTATAATATTAACATTTTCATAGAATAGTTGGAATGTTATTTTCATTGAAACCCCACTTAAAAAATAAATAATGTCTAATAATAATTAATTTCATTATATTGGGACTAATTATTTGATTTGTACCATTAAAATATGACTATTTTAATAACTTTGCAATAAAAGAAAAATGTGTCCCATATGGAACATGTTATAGTAATTACATTTTAAACCATTTTAAAAATAGTTTCATACATTTGAAAGTGGAATTTAAAAATCATATATGTATAAATATGGATGTTGTTGAAATAGTATGACACATATGGATATGAAGTAAAATATTTTTCCTAAAATACATCAGGAGAACTATGACAATGAATTTGAATACAAAAATACTATATATAAAATAAAATTATTAATTAATGAAATGACATATTAGGAAATATAAAATACCACTATTTAAAATTTATTCATTTTATAGAACATTAACGATGTAGTATATACACCATATAATAGAATACTCGTGCATAATATGAAACATGGATCAATGAAGTTAATATAAGATAATTGTTTTACCCCAATTCTTAAATTACATTATTTATGTATCTAACCTAATTAACAACATAATGATATTTCTAAAATATTTTTCTGAGAACAATTTTCATGTATATTAAAATTTCATGCCAATTTATTATCATATTTCTTTAATTTATTAGATTATTATCTCTTCTTTCCCATCTCGGTTGTTCATTCAATTCTATTGAAAATGACTTAAGTATGTAGTGTTTTTAGGTGTTTTAGGATTTTTGGTTAAAAACTATAGTATATATAAATATATAATTTATCGTTGTAATGTCAAAGAATTCATACATTTCAATAGGTTGTTAAATATATATATATTTAAAAAAAATATCTCATCATGATTGTTTTAGGATCTTTTATTAACAATGTCATTTTATCTTAATACTACTAATTAAATGGATAAATTGACATTATAATATCATAATACTTATATAAATATAATATATATTAATTAACATAATTTTTAGATCCATCTATGCTTGGATGTGATGAAAAATGATATATGTTATTGTATGGAGGTGGTAGTAGAAATGTAACTTGTGAAGAACAATTATAAGATATATGGGGAATTTAGATAATGGTTTATTAAAAAAATTCAATTTTAGTATTAAATTTATTATTATAGAATTATATTAGGATTTTTATTTTAGGGAGTTCAATGCTTTATGTCTGAATGGATGATGGTAAATAGTTTAGTGTAGGTTGAATAGAATAGATAAAAATTTTATACATGTAAAATTATCATCATGATTAAATAATACAGTTAATTAAAATGGAAATTAAATGATAATAACCATAGATTATTTATAGTGTTTTAAACTAATTTGGACCTTTTCCACTATTATTTATTTTTACACTATGATACATAGGTATTCCATTTTAATCATTTGGAGAGGAAATTGAATCCCAATTAAAATGCACTTTTTATAGTGAATTTATTAACAAGAAACGTATCATTTTTTGGTGAGTCATAACACAATTACGATATTACATATTTAAAAATTTATTCACAACTAGAATAATCCAGGAATTTTAATTTGACATTGATAACCCAATTAAAGACGGTATTTATATTTTTTAATATGATCATATAAATATACTTTTGGATCTTGTGTGGTTGTTGGTAAGCAGTGATATATACCAAAAAATACAAGATAACATATAAGATAAATGAATATTTAGTAGCTTGTTGATCATGAATAACATATCATCAGAGATCAAGAACAAGGAATAGGATGTCACTAAGGTGTTTTTTTACAATATGAATTACTGTTTTGCAGATGAAAAATTCTTCACACAAGACTTGCTTTGTACCAAACATTAAAGATCACAGTACATCTATTTTTGACATCAAAAGTTTGTAATATCATAAATTTTATATTTTTCATGTGGGTGGAATATATTTAATAATATCAATAAAACTAACATGGTAATCTTCATCATGGAAAATTAAATCAAACTCAAACATTATAATTACCCTAGAGTGAGGAAAATATTATTCTATAATAATCATAATAAATTTAATTTGACTAAAACACATAAATAATAATAAAAATTAATTTTATTTATAGGTTAAAAATAAAAAATATATCCATAATAATTGATATGATAAGTCAAAAGAATTATAGGATAGTTAAACTATTATAAAAATATTTAGAAATAAATTATACTTTCATGAAGTTCTCATTATTAAAAATTTAATTATAGAACATTAAATACTTCAATATAATTTTTAATAAAATAATGTTACTATATATTAATTTATAAAATAATTATAAAATGAGTTATACATAGAAAAAAAATTAATTATTTGAAATAATTATTGTATGCATATGTGTTAATAAAGAATAAATTAAATAATAATTAATTTTATTTATAATAAAATAAAAAATATTTTCATGGATACTATATAATATATATGTATTTTACAAGTTAATAAATTTCCCCTAATATCTAATATTAATATCCATAAATTTAGATTACTAAAAATTAAATAGAAATAGATAATTCATGAAATTTATATATTTTAGGAAAAAGAATGTATCAAACTAACCATATGAACTGAGTGACTATGAGGAATATTTCTTGTATTCGATTGATTTATATCTTAATTTTATTAGAGAAATAACATTCATTTGGTAGATATGATACTACTCATGCAACGAAATGAGTTATTGTAGGATTAAATATTAATTCAATCAATCAGTTACGGGAAAAATTTAGCCACATTGATAAATATACATTTTCCAATATTTAAAAATAAACATATTGTGAAATTAAAAATTATACAGGTACTAACATTAAAAAATGAACAATATTTAAATATGAAAAAATACACATGTGGTAACATAGATAAATACTCATGTGGTCACATTTAAAAATACACATGCATTAACAAAAAAATAAATATTTAGAAAATTAAAAAAAAATGAAACTGACACACTGAAAAATACACATTCAAAAAAATTAGAAAATAATTTTTTTTCACCTATCATCATAAGATTTATAAAATATCTACACCATATGGAAAACGAAAACATAATTCATCCCTATTGACTTGTATTTTTATAAAGCATAAGTCATTCTTAAATATCAATTAAATCTTCACTCTCACGTATTAAAAATATGATATTAACCAACCAAATATTTTTAGAAATTATCCTTAAAATGAATCATATAAAATATTAAGATAAATTCAAACATTAATAATAAAAAATATTAAAAAAGATTACTAAAATTCCGAAAAAAACTCCAAACATTTAAAATTAAAAAACTGAAATATGAATTTATTGAATTATCCCCTTTTTATGTTTTTGAAATAAAGAAAAATAATAATTATTTTAAGAAAAGATTATTGAAAATTTGACTGAAAAAACCATTAATAATTTCAATAAAAGCACCATAATATCTTTATATCTAGTAATGAAAAAAATGAAATGTAATATTAATACTAAATTTATAATATACAAAGATCGAATTTATTTTATAATATTTGTAAAAAAACATTCTTTTTGTAATGGTATATAATAATTGAACATCTTTCGCAATTTATTCATGAAAAATATCACAAATATTAATATCATCCTAAATAAATTAAAAACTCCAATGTATATTCATTATTTTAGAATATAATAATATATTTTTAAAATAAAAGTAGTTGAAAAATATCATAATAGATAGGAATTATTGAAAAATATAAACCATAGTTATGAAATATTTTAATAGTATATATTGTTTGATAAAATGAATAAGTAGAAAATACATACTCATTTTTCCCTATCGACAAAGAAACAAGGTTATTTTACCATAACTCAAAGATACTGAATTTTTAACAAGCATGTGAACATTTATATGGTACATTTTATATAAATTCAATTTTATCCCAAAATAATATTCATAGTATATTTTCAAATAAATATATTTCATTCAGGAAAAAAATCCCCAATTAACAGTTCATTAAACATATGTTATAATATGACTGAATGTATTTGTGTTATATTTCTTATGATATGATTGGAATATTTCACCTCTCCAAACTCTAAATATTAAATTAGTTCAAGAAGAAGGTAAAACATCCAATCATGACTCAAAAAAATTTAGAATCAGACTATTTTCCAAGTGGTATTCGAATAAAAATACCACAAATAATCAGTTTTTAAATGATTTACATGAAATAAGATTGAATATTTTCACACAATATTTAGTATTTTTTTATTGATTAAAAAATAATTCATATTTTCATCTAAAAAATGTATGTCGTATAAATATTTCTAGGTCTCCAAGAAGACTCATATCAAAATAAATTTTCGTCAAATTTGAAAACACTTTTCCTAGAATGTCATTGTATTTTCATTTATGTCCTATATTTCTTTAAACCAATTTCAATATGAAAATTTTTATTCCTAGGGTTTCATAGGGGTATAATGGAAAATTCTTTGGTATTATGATATTTAATAATTTTTTTACCATTTAGTTTTCCTAAAAAAATTGTTTTTACTATATAACTTATTTTTTGTGAATCTTTGAGCTATTATAAATCATGATGAATGTTTAATATTTAATTAATTAAATACTAATTAATTATCATTTGTTTATTTGATCATTTATTTTAATGATGAGATTAAATTGTTATTTAATCTTCTATTTGGAGTTAATAATCTTGGTTTTTCCTAGGAAATTAATATTATTAAATCATGTTTTGGGGTTGGGATTGTTAAGAATTTATTTTTCATTTTCCCCATTTATTTTTTGACATTTCTCAAACTTATTAATGTTATTTCATCCCTTCCCCATTGGGTTTTCCTATAATGCATTTTTGGGTTTTATTTGACATTATAATGGGATGTATAGGGGTATAATATAGAGAGGGGAAGTGAGAAGGCATCATCAAAAGATTTTATGAACCCTAGATAGAAGTGTTGTTGTAATAAGTGACATAATAAGCTTTAAGTGTCGATGATTTCCACTAAGATATTGATCCATTTTATTTTTTCACTATAAATATCCACACACACACACACACACACATATATATAATTTTGTTGAGTTTATGGGGACCCAAGTAAGTCAATATAGTCATAATCAGGTGTAAATTGTTGTTTCAGGCAATTTTTGTGGCGTTCCATTTAGGATGACCCCTGTAAATGACATTTAGTTAAAATTATGCATGTTTTTTTATTCTTGGCAAGATGAGAAGATGTTTTTGGGAATAAAAATATGTATATGGGAGTATATGTCATATAGTTTCAACCTAGGATATTTCAAGGGATCATGGTAATGTATGTAATGTAAATACACCTTATGTGAGGTATACGTCTAGTTAACTCATAATGTACATCACAATGAATCATGTGGGGGTTGGGGGTATATGGAAAAGTATTGGGTAAGGAACCATGTGCGGGTTACACATCATGTACATGTCATACATGAATCAAAAAGTGGTTAATGTCATTTATTTCATCATTGCACACATTATGCCGGGATGAGGTGCATGAGAAGTTAAACTTTTGGGGATAAACTATGTACAATGGAAGGAAATATCCCTATCATTTGGAGAAGTATGTGTAGATTTCCATGGGGAACATAATAAGGTTGATCCTTCATGGTTACATGTCTAGTACCTAATGTACATGCCATGTACATTTCCTACATTCCCTCATTTTTCCTATTTTTCATCCTAGTGACAAAATTGTGATTATTAGTAGTCCATTCTGATCATTGTTCAACATAAATTTTAATGGATCATTCATTTCATTTTTAGAGACAATTTGGATTATGTCTTAGAAGGGAGATAATTTTTTGGAGCATTTCATTTAGGATTGGTTCCAAAATCCTCCAAGGGGATAGTAAGTAAAATGTGAGTCCCATTTGAGGGGTTTTATCTCTATAACCATCCTACACTGAGAGTGGTATGTAGATATATTTTGGGATCTTTTGACAGATTCCTTAAAGATGAATAGAGTAGAATCCTCGATGATATCATGTGTTGTCCCTATGTGTGGGGACTATTTTCTTAGGTTGAGAGAAGTTGAGGATTAAATCCAATGTTTTATTACATGATATATTAAAGCGTTTGGGATATATTGACATTGTGTAATGTTTCATGTCGTCATATTCCACTTTTATATTGAGATTATTATGAGGAAATACTTAGGATTACATTGTGGGATTTTATTGGTCATGTGATCAGGGGTTTCTACAGTCGGCGGTTTATAATTCCCTTGAGGAATGGTTTGAATTCTTGGAGGATCCATTGAAGGGTCTTTATTTTAAGTTTCCCATTATGATAGTTCTAGATTCATAAGATGTCATAAATTAATTTTGAATTCTCTTATGGGTGTGTTATTGATCGAGGATCAGTATGAAGAAAATGAGGTCCAATTGATATGTTTTTAACATTTCATGCTTGGTGATTATGAATTTTGTAAGGAAAACCCCATATGGTGTCTTGTAACTATTTTTAATCATTAGGCCATTAAAGGATGTTTCAATTGGAATGGACTGTTAGATTGGGTCCATCAAGGGTGCCCCAATAAGTATGTAACTTTATGTTATGACCATAGGGACAACATGGACACAAATTATTGGTTTGACATTGAAATATTTCATGGAGGGGTTATTGTAACTATTTTTTTATAGAAAATATGGTTCTGATTACTAGGAGTTGACCCATTCATTTTTGGTTGGTAGTTATCAGAATAACAAGTTTATCTATTTGGATGGTGGGTTAAAGAGTTGGACCATTCCATGATCATCTATCCCCTGGAGATTATGTTCAAGTAATATTCTTTTCATGATACTATATTAAGGAGGATACACTTAGGATATTTTGGATTGGACGTTATCCTTGATTTTTTTTCACTCCCTCCACCATTTTCTATCTATGGTTTGATGGGATTATTGATATAATATATTATATTTAAGATTTCACACCTCTATTTGAGTTCTACACATAGGCTAGAGGTTATAGGTGATGAATGGGTCGACCTCCATGTTACATTAATGGGTACCCTAAGATCATTTATCTATCAGTCTTGTGGGTATTTGAAATCCTATGGTAAATTGAATCTATTATACCCATATTTATATGATTTTTTCGTAGATAGTGCACCCCATCAATCCTTTATTAGAATAAAATGTTTTCTATAGGAATTTGAGGACCATATAAGTTTTCAAATGTGTGGAGTGGAGATCCATAACCAGTTCGATAATTATATTAGATTCCATGATATTGATATATTCTCTTATCATGTGGATGTAGATTGGTATTATCTATAGTTCATAATTAAAACCAGTTGAATTGATTTTTCATATATATATTGTTTAGATCTAGTGGAAATATTATGGAATAGTGATTCATGTGTTGTAAATCCTCTCGGATGGGAAATAGATAAGTTAGAATCACCATGGGTGAAAAATATTACCCATGGTTGGCTATTTTCCTTTTTCCACTTATTTTATTTAATTTTTATTTTATATTTTATATTTTATTAATTTTTGGAGTGGAAATGAATATATTCTGTTAAATAAATTCTTATTATTTTAGATTATAGGTCTATCAATTGGGTAGGCCAACTGAGAAATATATATCACCCACTATACATGAAAATCAGTGTGTGTGATGAACATAATTATTCATTCATGTACAAGAATACGATGAATTATTGATGTGGTAGAGGACTACCATTTTTTGATTGGTTGGAGCCATTTATGTGGGCTCTCTAGATTGGTTTGTTATTACTCTAGCATCATAGAGACTAGGTATGGGGTTTGGCATAGTGTTGGTAGTAGATACTATCATATCTTATTTTGTGTTTCAATATTTTTATTATATGGTTGACCTAGTTGGTGATAAAATATTTTATGCTTCAAATTCATTGAGTCTATATGATTGAATTCAATATTTCATTTATTATAGCATGTTCAATATCAGTTCTTAATTATTTCTACTCTGATGACATTCCTTGAGTATGATTTTGGTTATCTTTAATGTTTCGGTAGTCTAACTAGAGGGTATAGTCTTCCCAAAACAAATTTTAAAATCTCATCACTGGTTGGGGGGCTCTAGAAATGAGGGAGGCATGCATCAGGCCATTAGGTGAGCCAAGTTGGGTGATGTACCTGGGATGGTTCATTAAATAATGGTATCAGAGCTATTTAATTTTCTAATTTTGGATGTTTGTAGAATAGAGTTCAGAGAATGTGTTAGAAAATGTGATTAATATATGACTGGTCTTTAGTGAAAACTATTACATATATAAATTCTAACTTATTAGGGAACATTATTTCTATTATTATATTCAATTTTTACATTTGTGGGATATAAAAATGGATGACACACATGAATTTATATATTAATTTTTTACTCTAGTATTTAACTCTTGGACCATGGAAAAAATGACAATGCTCATGTATCATTCAATTCATATAATATTAACATGACATATGTCTTCCTATAGTGTTTTTCTAAGGGTAGAGTTTTTTTATTTAAGGTGTCCACATTTTCTCACACACTATTTTCCCATATTTTTAAATGGAAGAATCCTACTCAATTAGAGTATATGTTAATATTTTTAGTTTATGAAAGTTCATATAAGTGTTATGTGTATATTTTTTATAGTGATAGAGATACAATCAAATAATAAATGGATTAATGGAAACCTTATGTGTCTATGTGGGATATGATCCCTATATTGGTGGCTGAGTGTGGGAAATTATGTCAGTGGTATAATTAGATTTATCTTGTGTTTTTATATGGTGTTTTTTCCATGATAACATTGGTTCTTGTTTCATGGGAGGGTTTTTTCATCCCATTAATTTTCATGTGTATGCCTTGGCAGGGCCCATGTTCTTATAATCATCGATGTCCACAGTGGGTGTGGTTTTCTTCCATGTTGGGGACATTTAGGTATTATATCAACACAATGTGGTCAAGAATAAGGATTATTGGGATCTGATAATTTTTTAACTTATAGTTCTCTTGGTTACATGGAATGCTTTGGAGAGTAGTTCAAGTTGGTTTCCTATATTTGTTTTGTTTTTTTTTTGAAATTTGGATGGTGCACTAGAAGAGTTGTTAGATTCATGTGGTTTATGATCGATAAACTTGTGGAGGGTTTCTGTAGAGACCTGAATCCTAACATACATGGACATTACATTACATTTGCGGAATACTTAGTACATAACAATAACACACACACAAGGATCGTAATAGTTTAGTTTCTTTCGAAACTCGGAACGTAATCTTCTAATCGTGGTGAAAGATCTTAAATATCTCCCATAAAGATCTTCCCTTTTTTTACCTAAAACCTTTTTTTATATCTTGGGGAAAAGAAAACATAAAATGGTGAGCTCAAATGCTCAGTAAGGGTAAACAAAAGAAATATCAATCACATCATATACATAAGAACATAGCTTTTGGAAATCTTAACCTGCAAAAGAGCTCATAATATCATAACATGGTATAAATCATAGAAGTGAAATGTAATCCCAATAATCACAACTTAAAACATGAAACTTTGTGGCATACACACATAATCATCATTTCTTGTTAGTCAAGACTCATTGCCAAGACTATCATAGTGGACAAAGTCCCTTTCTGAACCGAGTCACCCTCGTTTCAGTCCTATTTCACTGAACCGGTATAACCTACCATTACAGCCATGTCTATATCATGAGATATAAAATCTTTACCCAATTCATTGGAGGGAGATATAGGTCCCACCCATCTCATAATGATACCATTCTTATGTGTGCCACAAAATCATAAATCATACATCATTTCATAACTCATGTAATAAAGATGGGAATCTTAAACATTGTGACATTATAAAACAATTCATATAAGATAATGGAATTCATAAAAATATAATTCCATCACAACATAATCAAATCAAAGTAATAATAGGGATAAAAACAGAACCCTTTATTATCTTAGATGGAAAATAATTTTGATAAAACACTTGAACTCCATTCTTGAGGAAAATATCCTTTCTTCTTCAAAAACATTTTTTCCTTTCTTAACATGTCATACAACTTTAAACGTAAAGAAGTTGATTAAAAATAAACTTGAAAACTTTTAAAGAAATCTTCTTGGAAATAATGTTTTAAAAAATCCATTCATGCCTTATAAGTTAAAAAAATATTCTTCTCGTACTTTTGTCGGAAAAGTCAAAAAGTACCTCGTACGAAAAACGACAAAAGATTCCTTTCATATCTTTTACTAAAAAATCACCGAAGGGTAAAATTTAATATAAAATATTGTAGAAGGAAATAAATATTACATATTGAGGAAACATGGATGTGGATGATAAAATACACCCAAGTAGATACCAAAGAAGAAACAATCTCGGATAAAAATGAGATTGTGATATTTCCCTTACCTTAGGTATGACTTGCATTGTAAGTGTCTGAACCTCCTGTATAATGATTTAAATATTGTTATTGAAATATTACAGAATCATATTCATTGTTATTATATCATATATGGTCCAATTATGACTTTATATTACTCGTTCTTTTGTAAATTCATGTTAAAGTAGCATTTTGGGTAAAATCGTCTCATTTGTCGTTCGTGTTTTTAACTTGTAATTATTAATATGATTACTTGGATCATGATTACTTATATCCAGAATGTAAAACATGATTTATATATAATATATATTCAGAATATATATATATATATATATAATATATCGATAAATGGAATGAAATACACCGTTCATGGAGATGGTAGTCCATACGTACGCATGAACATTGTTTTCGTTTCCTTATTAAATTGAATGGAATTAAGTAGATGACATAAATATAAATATACATAAATCCAGTATCATTATTATGTCATATATTTCATTAGTACTTATTATATATATTTTATAATCATTCATGAATGGTTAATCATTTAGAATGAATCTCATCGCGTCGTGGAGACGGTAGTCCGTACGTACGCACGAGCGACGATATCGTTCTCATGGTCGTATAATTGTGTTGAAGTGTATGTATACTATTTCAGTATCAATATAACTTTATAATAATCATATATAGTTACTCATTACACCATTATACCCATCCAATTAAGGTGGTGACAGAAAATATATTACACCACGGCATGGAGACAGTATTTTGTACGTACGCACGCACGGTGATTTCCTTTTTCCGTAGGATGGATAGAAGGTTAATTATATTGTTTCATATTTATAATAACATATAAGTATATAATAAATACTGATGTTATTACTTTATCATGAAACAACTAAAGAAGAAGAAGTTGAAGAAGAAAGAAATTGAAAAAGATCGGTAATGGATATTACCTATTTTTGACGCGCCTTCACATAACCTTCAATTAAAGAACTAAGGATGGTCTTTGAAGAAGACCAGGACCTCTAGGATGATACTAGGGAAGTGTAGAAGATATTTTGGCAGGGTTTTGCCGAGCTTGAAGGCTCAAATTTGTGTGAGGAAGAGAGGGAGGAGGTGCCCTTTTATAAGGGAGGAGAGGGGCATCTTAGGAAAATCTCAAAATATTATTTTATATTAAGGTCAAATTCGGTTTATAATGGTTCCAAATGGTCTTATTTCGAAGATAATGTGGGGATGGGTCGAAAGCCTCTCATCCAATTGGATTTAGACAAGGTTAGGTTTTTATTTTAACCTTATCAATTAGATTTAACTCTAAGTTAAATAATTTAACTTTTACGGTGTCTTTTTGTTTTCTTACACTACATGGTTAATAAACTTACTATATCAAGCCAAACGAACCCCAAGTTGTTTATTATTAATATATATATCCTTATCTAAGTCATTTGGCCGAACCATAGATTTTTAGGAATTAAATAACAATTAATAATATAATTTTTGTTTTAAAAACTAATTTATGTCAATTTTGACACTATTTGGTACATGATTTTTATGAAATTTTTAACAGAATGATAAGTTCAAACCAAGTTACTTAAATAAACAATAACATGTCATATTAACCTATAAAATTATGTTAAGTCATAAAAAGTCTCAAATTTCATTTATTTGGGCATCTATAACATCAATTATGTTAATATTTTCTTAAAAAGGTAATTACTGCATTATCGTTGTGTCATAAATAAATTAAATTATTTAAAGTATAAAAATTACAAATAAAATACCATTATGTGGTTAATCCTTTTATCTTTCTAATGAATATTTATATTCGAATTTATCTTATGTATAACCCTATATTAAAAATGTTTTAGTAAATAAACATTGATTTTAACTCTTTTAACTTTTCATTAAATTAAATAATAATAAATGTCCTAATCTAATCCAAGTGGGCCTAAATGATAATATTTTACACTTAAGGCTGTTTTTGGTCGAGATAAACTTGTCCAATAGGATTAGGACTTGTGTTAGGGTAATATTAATATCATTTTTACCCTTAATTACCCTATTTACTTTTAACCGTGGTAAATAAAAGTAAAAAGGTACTATTCACCAAAAATTATTTTCATCTCATTGAACCACATTTTACTTACTGAAATCAACCATGTCTCTCGGATTTTTGAAATTCCATTCACAGAAGTGGTAAAATTAAGATTTATGAAAAATAATAATTTTTTTAACTACCACTTAGTAGTTTCACTATTCATCAAAAATTGAAGATTTTCAGAAAAATGCCAAAATTTCACCCTAAGCTATAATTGATATTCTGAATTCAAAAATGATTTCTATTCTAAAAAAATTCCCAACATATAAGTTTCATTAATTAATTTTATAATTAATTTCCGATGTCACAACAAATAGCATGTTTTTAAGAGATAATAACTATCAAAAGATTAACACTTGTTTATGTCTGGTGTAGATGTGAAATTACATCCAATGACCAACATTGTATTGAATTGTAAAAATATATTCTAAATATAATTTAAAACCACTCAAATTAATAATTTATCACTATTAATTATTTCGATTAAAAAAAGTTGTTTTTAATTAAAATTTAGTAATTTTCCCTATTCATGAGAATATGAAAGTTATCCGAAAAGTACCAAAATTTCACCTTAGGCTAAATTCGATACTCCGAATCCAAAAATGAAGTCCATTTTGAGAGCTAAAATTTCTAAAATTTTAAAAGGTGGTTATTACTATTCATAATGGCTAGTTATAATAATATTTTAATAGCATATCGTTGTTTAGTGAAACTTAGTATTGCGTACTACACATGCTATCGAGGAAGGTCACGATTGCGTGTAATGCAAGGCAAGTCAAGGATGTGTGTTGTGCAAGCTCCTTTTGGTGTAGCATACAACACAAGACATTAATAAAATTAAAAGGAATATTTTTCATAAAATCTCAGGCTGTTACATTCTACCCCCCTTAAAATTAATTTCTCCCTCGAAATTCATCGGGGTTATAAATGGTTTACTATTCGAAAGTTTCTTTAATAGAAACCCACATCGTAAAAAGGAATACCAAAACATGGCTTTAAAAACTAAAGTATGAAATGTAATGATTACCCAAATAAACTAATCACTGGGTTTCCACATAGGTGAAAATATGCATATGGAAGAGAAATCTAACCATCATGTTCTGATGGAGAGTGGTAGAGAACATGGCTATGGAAAAGCTAGTAATCAGAAATCCCTAGATTTGTGATGATATAAGGTACCATCTGATTCATCAGGTATAAGATCACTAGGACAACATTTTTGGTTTTCAAGATCATTTCCCTAAAGTTGAAAATTTGAATTAGAATAAATACTTACTTTATTTTGGTACAATCTCACTGTTGTTCATGCCTTGAAAAATTTCCACTTCATATCTTAAATAAATGAATTTGAATTTGTTATTCGTAAAGTGTTAGCAGATCGGGTCATTCCATCTGTCTCAAACAAAAGGTTAGCAAAAATTATATACATAAGTCGATCTATAGTGAGATTAATCATATATGGTTCCTAAAATGGACTTATACTTCATATATCACACTACTTAATATAATAAAACTAGTTTCTACTAAATAGGGAATTCCTGTAGTCCATTGGTAGGCAATAAAGGCCAGTCACACTTCGGTTGTGGGTTTGATTTCCACAGCCTTGTCCGACGCGATGGGCTGTCATCCGTCCTGCAGGTTGTCCTTTTTCTAAAACTATATTACTATAACATCCCATCAATAATATCACAAAACTTCTATCCTTAAACAATACTAACTTATGTCCAACATAATCTATTCCAATCTTTAGGCTTATCCATAATACTGTAGTCCACTCTCATAACATAGTGAAAACGATTACCAGAGATTTAACACCATCGTCGATCCCCATATATCATAAGATATGTTTTGTTGGTCACATTATAAACATTCAAAGTCCTTAATCACGTATTCTCTTGAATACCTTAGTGAAAACATGAATGAAGTTAAAAGTTAACACCTTCCACATACCAAAATCCTCAAAATTCTATATACTCAAACCGTGATATCACTTAGTCCTGATATCAATCATGAGCTCATGAATACTATTAAACATTTCATTTTCTCGTTTTCTCTTCATTATTCACATATCATCTTATTTCCAAAAAATATCTCAATCACTTTGAATACCACATTAGACCAACACATAAATATTCCAATACTTTATGATACCACATTATTTTGGAATCCCATTACATAAACACTTAATCATTCCACCACATCGTTGTCATATTCAACATCGCCAATAGTGATCGCATGTGACTTCCCTTTGTCCTTTGCCTTCAGTGGTTGCTCATGTTGATCATCACTAACCCTTGGATTATGGAATTTATTAGCATAATGCCCCATTTCCTTGCACTTGAAGCATTGAAGTGTTGGTGGTGCGTTCTCTGCAGTGTTTTCTTTATTCACATCATTAGAATCCCTTTTTCCATTACTTCGACACTCAGCTTCTCGATGACCTTCTTTTCCACACATAAAACATTTTCTAGTCCCTTTAAGACAATCTCCACCATGCTTCTTTCCACACTTTGTGCATAAGTAAACATTCATATTCTTTTCACCATTATTCTGAGATTTCTCCTTGAACTCCATCTTTCATTTCTTGTCAAAACCATGAGATGGATATGTAAAACCAACTTCCATTTATACCTTGATAGCACAACGCACAATTTCTTCATAGATACTGAAGTCTCTTATAGCTAATGCCCTTCGAAGACTTGGTTTTAAGACACTGAAAAATCGATCAACTTTACTTTCAGGTTGGATGATAATGCCAGATGCATACCTTGCAAGTCTTGTAAAATTCACTTTGTATATACCAACAGATTCATCATCCTTTTTCTTTAGTTCAAGAAACTCCTTCTCCATCTTTGTTCGAAGAATACGAGGGAAGTACTTATTGAAAAATATGTTCTTGAACTCGTCCCATTCCATGGACTCAATTTCATCGCTTTGCCTCGTATTCTTGATAAGATTCCACCATTGATCAGCTTCACCTTCCAAACGATTTACTGCTAAGATGACTTTATCATGTTCAGAACATCGAAGAACTGAAAATATCTTTTCAGTGGTACTGATCCATTGTTCAGCAATAAGTGGATCAGAAGACCCACTGAAAGAAGGTGGATGTTGCCTCATGAAGGACTCAATAGAATATTGTTCCCTTCTCTGCTCATTTGGAAGTCCAGAATGATTCATAGCTTGTGTAAGTATAGCAATAAGATTCTGCACTCCATCTCCCATAACATTTGTTTATTCAGGAGGACAATCATTGAATTGTCCAATGCATTGATCAACACGGTTCCTTCGGGTTCAAGCCATCGTCTAAAACCCAAAAAGAATAGTGTGAGAGGCAAAAATCATGCTAGGGAAAACAACATAATAAAGGGGGAGTACCTTCAATATCTAACATCTTAGGTTTAATTCTATGATCGTTAGAGTAATTTTAGCACTATAAACTATACGTATACTTAACCTTAGGGACATACCTAGACATACCCTAGAAATATTTCTAGGGATCTCACTAACGTTTTCGCATCCTAGTTTCCAAAGGTTGACTAAACCTTTCCTCTGATACCAACTGTAGAGACCTGAAGCCTGAAGTACATGGACATTACATTACATTTGCGGAATACTTAGTAAATAACAAAAACACACACACAAGGATCGTAATAGTTTAGTGTCTTTGGAAACTTGGAAAGTAATCTTCTAATTGTGGTGAAAGATCTTCAATATCTCCCATAAAGATCTTCCCTTTTTTTACCTAAAACCTTTCTTTATATCCTGTGGAAAAGAAAACATAAAAGGGTGAGCTCAAATGATCAGTAAGGGTAAACAAAAGAAATATCAATCACATCATATACATAAGAACATAGCTTTTGAAAATCTTAACCTGCAAAAGAGCTCATAATATCATAACATGGGATAAATCATAGAAGTGAAATGTAATCCCAATAATCACAACTTAAAACATGAAACTTTGTGGCATACACACATAATCATCATTTCTTGTTAGTCAAGACTCATTACCAAGACTATCTTAGTGGACAAAGTCCCTTTCTGAACCGAGTCACCCTCGTTTTAGTCCTGTTTCACTGAACCGGTATAACCTACCATTCCAGCCATGTCTATCTCATGAGATATAAAATCTTCACCCAATGCATTGGAGGGAGATATTGGTCCCACCCATCTCATAATGATACCATTCTTATGTGTGCCACAAAATCATAAATCATACATCATTGCATAACTCATGTAATAAAAATGGGAATCTTAAACATCGTGACATCATAAAACAATTCATATAAGATAAAGGAATTCATAAAAATATAATTCCATCACAACATAATCAAATCGATGTAATAAAAGGGATAAAAACAGAACCCTTTATTATCTTAGATGGAAAATAATTTTGATAAAACACTTGAACTCCATTCTTGAGGAAAATATCCTTTCTTCTTCAAATTTTTTTTCCCTTTCTTAACATGTCATACAACTTTAAACACAAAGAAGTTGATTAAAAATAAACTTGAAAACTTGTAAAGGAAGCTTCTTGGAAATAATGTTTTAAAAAATCCATTCATGCCGTATAAGTTAAAAAAATATTCTTCTCGTACTTTTGTCGAAAAAGTCAAAAAGTACCTCGTACGAAAAACGACAAAAGATTCCTTTCATATCTTTTACTAAAAAATCACCGAAGGGTAAAATTTTATATAAAATATTGTAGAAGGATATAAATTATACATATTGAGGAAACATATATGTGGATGATAAAATACACCCCAGTAGATACCAAAGAATAAACAATCTCGGATAAAAATGAGATTGTGATATTTCCCTTACATTAGGTCCGACTTGCTTTGTAAGTGTCCGAACCTCCTGTATAATGATTTAAATCATGTTATTAACGTATTCCAGAATCATATTCATTGTTATTATTTCATATATGGTCCACTTATGACTTTATATTACCCTTTATTTTGTAAATTCATGTTAAAGTAGCGTTTTGGGTAAAATCGTCTCATTTGTCGTTCGTGTTTTTAACTTGTAATTATTAATATGAGTACTTGGATCATGATTACTTATATATAGAATGTAAAACATGATTTATATATAATATATATTCATTATATATATATATATATATATCGATAAATGGAATGAAATACACCGTTCATGGAGACGGTAGTCCGTACGTACGCATGAACGTTGTTTTCGTTTCTTTATTAAATTGAATGGAATTAAGTAGATGACATACATATAAATATACATAAATCCAGTATCATTATTATGTCATATATTTCATTAGTACTTATTATATATACTTTATAATCATTCATGAATGGTTAATCATTGAGAATGAATCTCATCGCGTCGTGGAGACGGTAGTCCGTACGTACGCACGAGCGATGATATTCTTCTCATGGTCGTGGAATTATGTTGAAGTGTATGTATACTATTTCAGTATCAATATAACTTTATAATAATCATATATAGTTACTAATTACACCATTATACCCATCCAATTAAGGTGGTGACGGAAAATAGATTACACCATGGCGTGGAGACGGTATTCCGTACGTACGCACGCGCGGTGATTTCCTTTTTCCATAGGATGGATAAGAGGTTAATTAGAGTTGTTTAATATTTATAATAACATATCAGTATATAAGAAATATTTATGTTATTACTTTATCATGAAAAAACTAAATAAGAAGAAGTTGAAGAAGAAAGAAATTGAAAAAGATCGGTAATGGATATTACCTCTTTTTGACGCGCCTTCACTTAACCTCCACTTAAAGAACTAAGGATGGTCTTTGAAGAAGACCAGGACCTCTAGGATGATACTAGGGAAGTGGAGAAGAGATTATGGCAGGGGTTGTCCGAGCTAGAAGGCTCAAAGTTGTGTGAGGAAGAGAGGGAGGAGGTTCCCTTTTATAAGGGAGGAGAGGGGCATCTTAGGAAAATCCCAAAATATTATTTTATATTAAGGTCAAATTCGGTTTATAATGGTTCAAAATAGTCTTATTTAGAAGATAAAGTAGGGATGGGTCGAAATCCTCTCATCAAATAGTATTTAGACAAGTTTAGGTTATTATTTTAAGCCTATCAATTAGATTTAACTCTAAGTTAAATAATTTAACTTTTACCGTGTCTTTTAGTTTTCTTACACTATATGGTTAATAAACTTACTATATCAAGCCAAAAAAACCCCAAGTTGTTTATTATTAATATATATATCCTTATCTAAGTCATTTGGCTGAACCTTAGATTTTTAGGAATTAAATAACAATTAATAATATAATATTTGTTTTAAAAACTAATTTATGTCAATTTTGACACTATTTGGTACATGATTTTTATGAAATTTCTAACAGAATGATAAGTTCGAACCAAGTTACTTAAATCAACAATAAAATGTCATATTAACCTAGAAAATTAGTGTAAGTCATAAAAAGTCTCAAATTACATTTATTTGGGCATTTATAACATCAATTATGTTAATATTTTCTTAAAAAGGTAATTATTGCATTATCGTTGTGTCGTAAATAAATTAAATTATTTAAAGTATAAAAATTACAAATAAAATACCTTTATATAGAAATAATTTTAGCTTTCTAATTAATATTTATAGTCGAATTTATCTTATGTATAACCCTATATTAAAAATGTTTTAGTAAATAAACTTTGATTTTAACTCTTTTAACATTTCTTTGAATTAAATAATAATAAATGTCCTAATCTAATCCAAGTGGGCCTAAATGATAATATTTTACACTTAAGGTTGTTTTTGGTCGAGATACACTTTTCCAATAGGATTAGGACATGTGTTAGGGTAATATTAATATCATTTTTACCCTTAATTACCCTATTTACTTTTAACCGTGGTAAATAAAAGTAAAAAGTTACTATTCACCAACAATTATTTTCATCTCATTGAACCACATTTTACTTACTGACATCAACCGTGTCTCTCGGATTTTTGAAATTCCATTCACAGAAGCGGTAAAATTAAGATTCATGAAAAAAAATAATTTTTTTTTACTACCACTTAGTAGTTTCACTATTCATCAAAAATTGAAGTTTTTCAGAAAAATGCCAAAATTTCAACCTAAGCTATAATTGATATTCAGAATTCAAAAATGATTTCTATTTTACAAAATTCCCAACATATAAGTTGCATTAATTAATTTTATAATTAATTTCCGCTATCACAACAAATAGCGTGTTTTTAAGAGATAATAACTATCAAAAGATTAACACTTGTTTATGTCTGGTGTAGATGTGAAATTACGTCCAATGACCAACATTGTATTGAATTGTAAAAATATATTCTAAATATACTTTAAAACCACTCAAATTAATAATTTATCACTATTAATTATTTCGATTAAAAAAGTTGTTTTTAATTAAAATTTAGTAATTTTCACTATTCATCAAAATATGAAAGTTATCCGAAAAGTACCAAAATTTCACCTTAAGCTAAATTCGACACTCCGAATCCAAAAATGAAGTCCATTTTGAGATCTAAAATTTCTAAAATTTTAAAAGGTGGTTATTACTATTCATAACGGCTAGTTATAATAATATTTTAATAGCATATCGTTGTTTAGTGAAACTCAGTATTGCGTACTACACACGCTATCGAGGAAGGTCGTGATTGTGTGTAATGCAAGGCAAGTCATGGATGTGTGTTGTGCCAGCTCTTTTTGGTATAGCGTACAACACAAGACATTAATAAAATTAAAAAGAATATTTTTCATAAAATCTCGGGCTGTTACAATTTCCACATGGTTGATCAGGGAAAGTGGGATATGCCTCAAATTTGAAGAGGAGTGTGATGTGTCACCAATTTTAATGGAACTAACTTGTGTTATGATAATGAAATACAATTTTATGTGTGTTATCATAGTTTTTGGGATCATGTGAGTTTGAGGACTATTTTTTGTGATCATTTTAAATAAATAATCATGGATGGGAGTGAAACATTGGTTGTTGGAGGTCTTGATCCTCAATATTTGTGGTTTTATTAGTAGATAATATTTTCATTATGATGGTATAGGAAGAAGTGGTTATGTTTTAGACTAAAAATATTGATTGAGTGGTATGGATACTGGTATCTATTATGCATTTTGAAGGATTTTTCTTGAACAATTTGGTTTTTCTTTTGGTAAAATTTACTTTATAAAGATACACATATGGTAGAGAGAATCAAATACTTCATGGTTAAATGTATATTTTATTAGGAGTGAGTTTTGGACACAATTATATTAGTAATTAGATGTTTTAGGTAGTATGATATGTGATATATCCTATGTATGTGATTGGTTTTTTTATGATAATTGGGGATTCTTGGGGGATAGAAGAATGTTTTTTTGGTGTTTCTGACAACCCAAAATTACCTAGGTTATGAATATATATGGAAATTTTATCCGTTATGTTAATAGAAGTGTTGAAGGGAAATAGATAAATTCTCTAGAAATATAATCTCAGATAATTTTCCAATCCATACCATTTTTCACAGAATTGGTTTTCTTTCCTAATAGAGGAATTTTTTGAATATATGAGATGATAGAATTTAAATTGAAAAACAAATATTTTTTAAAATAAATAAAAATTCATTTGTATATGTAATTCATTAATATTTAATAAAAGTATCATTATATTTTTATTATATATCCATTGGTAAATCATGTATGGGGGTTTTATAATTGAGGAATAACCTTGTGTTGAGTGTTGGGAATGGGCCCAATGGTATTTTCTTTTATTTTTAATTTTCCCAATTTTTTAATCATTTTTATTCATCCCATATTCCATTTTATCTTCTCATAAAAACACTAGTGGGGTTATCATGAAGAAAAAATAGAGGCTGAGGAAGACAAGAGGTATTGGGAAAGGGAAGAGGCATTTATCTGAGTTTTTCTAAGGTCCATATTAGAGTTCATTGATTACGAAAGGAAGAATTGCATGAAGCATAGATAGTTTAATCCCATAGGTTGGAACATTTTTTCCAACATAAAATATTTTTTTTTAGTTTTTATTTGTATGGGTTTTGTGGTTTTTTGGGACTCCAATGGGGTCGATATTGATATAATCAAGGAGAAATTGGGAGTTTTAGATTTATTGGGTGTTTCAAATTTTGGATAACACATATAGATTGACATTAGTTCAATGAATAAACTATATGTATTCTTCCTTTTCATGGATGAAATTTTTTATTGGTCTGTACTCCAAATAAATGGGATTATCCACCTGTTATTGGTAATTCATGGTGAATTACGGGAACATGGCTATGTAGGGTTCATGAATAGTAACCACATGAGGTCCATGTCTAGTTTCAAGGAATTATTAATAGCCCAACCTCATGGGGGTGGGGTACATGGAAAATTACCTATAAAGGTTCTTTGTGTTGGTTATGTTCCATGTACATGAGGTATACACTATGTAAGAGTTATATATGTCCTGTATTCCAGCAATGTACAGACTGAGTGGGTATATGATACACTAGAGGGTACCCATGTTAGGTTATGTTCCATGTATCCTGATTAAAAAACATTTTCATTGGATAAGTACATGATGTGTTTCCTAAGGAACATGGCCAGTGATGACCTATACAGGTACATGCCATGTACCTGAAGTACATGCCATGTACATTTCATTCGTTGGGTCATTTATCTTGTTTTTAACTAGTTATCTGAAATAGACTATGGAATATTCCATTATAACAATATTTTATTGTAGATAGTGATAGGGGAATCCATTCATCATTTATATGTATTTTGGATTTTTCTTTGTATAGGAAAGTGATTGTAGGTGAAATTGTTCTAGTATTGGTTCTATAATCATCTTTGGGGTAGGGTTGTGAGATGAGAATAAATAGTGAGGGTTGTGAGCATAGTGATAGTCATGGATCAAATGATATTAAAAATCGATTTTTACTTATTTTAACGGATTATGTAAGGCATAATAAAGTATTATCTATGAGGATATATCTTTTTCCATACTCATAGGGAATATTTTCTTGAGTTTAGAAAAGTTGATGTTTTTATATTATATTTGAGGACCAAAACTATTGGTGCCTTTGTGATGGGGTTTTTCCATGGTATGGATGATCAAGATTAACCCATCATATTTTTTTCTTCCATTATTATTTCCCCTTGTCCCATTTGGCATGTTTCTTGTGGGAATGCGAAAATATCTTGGGTGAATTAGAAGATTCCATAGTAGGACATCACATTATGTTGTGACCTCAAAGACCATAGAGGACCTGGGTTTTAGATTAACCCTATGGAATGTCATTGAGATGAATTCTGGTAGTTTTTTTATGTTGAGGCCCATGGTGATCATAGAAAATTCATTATTTTTTCAGTGATAATGACCGATACTTCTAGTCTAGCTATTTAGACAGTGGGTTTGATTGGGGTATCAACCAATTTTTTGATGTCATTGTACTATGATATTTTAGTTAGTCTATTATGTGTAATTTTATTTGAGGAGGATACCCAATGTATTTTATAGTTTTTTTTGGCCATGAGTTTTGATCTTATTCTCTTATCCATTTCACAAATGTTCATACATTGTATTAAAGATCTAATGAATAGTATGGATTAGTGTTCACCTTTGTTTGAATGTTATACACATTATATAGGTTATATTAAATGGATGAAGTGTGATCTCAATTACATGAATGGGTTCCTTGGGATAGTGTATCATTTTGGATTATGGGTAGAGTAGATCTTCTAGGACTATACATCTTTCAGGTCCATATTTATTGGATTTCCTTGAAGATAGTATATACTATTAGGACCTCTAGTAGATTATATTTTTAGGTGGTTTGATACTATCACACAATAGAGTTTAATACTCAATCAAATTTGTTTAGGCATCTTAGTTAACCTCTTTATATCTGACAGGAAATCCTTTTTCATATGAATGTGTGAGACATGTGCTTTAAATCCTCTAGTGTGGGAAACAATGCATTTACTTTCACCTTATGTGTTAGAATAAAACATGATAATTTTCTATTTTATTGATTTGTTTTGAACCGTTATTTTTATGTGCTTTTATGTTTTATTCCATTTTATTTTATTTTGGATATAGGATGGTTATATTATGTTTCTATGCATATGTTATGATATATAATTATAGCTTAACCATTATGGTTGGTCTGGTATAATTCATTTCAGACACCTTTTACATGAACCTCATTATGTGTGTTGAAAAAATGGATACTTTCATGTTCGAGAACATGTTTGATGATGAATGGGGATGCATCACACTATTCCTTGATTGAGTTGAGTGGCTTATGTGGAGTCTCTAGTTAGAGTACGAAATTTTTGAGCATCATAGAGATGGGGTGTGTAGTTTGCCTCATTTTTAGAAGCAGGCCTTGTTGTATTTTATTTTTAGATTATCTATTTTTTATCTATGGTAGACCTAGTGCGAGACTATATTGTATTTTTATTGGGTTTGATTATATATGATTTTATGGTGAATTAATTTTATTATAACATTAATATATGTAGTTATTTACTATTTGTACTAGAATGTTTTTCAATGTTTAGGAGTTTGGTGATTTTTTCTTGTTTCTATACACTGAAAAAAGGTTATTGTCAACCTAAAACATCTTTTAGACCCTCAAACCATTCGATGATGTATAGAGTTTGGGGATTCATGATTCAAACCTTTTAAAGATCCAAATTAGGTGATATCATAGGTCAACCCGAACATTTTTATTAAACATTAATATTTAAAAAATACTTGAATTATTCTACATTATTTATAAAAAAAGTTGTGTTCCAATAAAATTCATATCATTAAAATAATCATTAAAACTGTTAGGGAAATTTGATTAATAAAAGAAGAATTAACATAAAAAATTAAAATTTAATTTCTAATGTTAATACATGAACCAATATTACCAATAATGTTTTTTAAAATGGGGATATATTTGAATATTCAATTCTCTTGGATAAATTCAAGAAGGAATATGCATTTGTAATGTACCAGAATGGGTCCCGCATGTCAGTAACCCAAGCCAGTTGGTCACATGAACTCAAAAAAATCTCCCCACATTTCAAAGACTACTGACTAGTAGTGAGGGTCTGAAAATTCATTCATGGGGAGATTAAAACCTGTTTGATCAGAGTAATACATTAGGGAGTATAAAAACCAATAGCAGAAGAAACAAATTTCAATACTCAATACTCGAATATCTTTATAATAATAATTGTAAATACAATATCCAACTAAAACGAAAGCACTCCCTACTAATTTATGTATTATGTTTCTAAAATGAAAATATAAAATAAAGACACAAACGACACCCAAGAATGTCCCAAACCATGTCTGGTTCCTTTATCCAAATCCTTACCTAATGTATCCATCAAACACATGAACTTTCCTGTTAACATGTCCTTCAAAAATAATGTCTACTTGGGCAAGGATCAGGTAGCCCAAAAATTTTCTCATTACAACCCAGTAGAATACCTCAAAAGGTCTCTAAAACAATATTCAATCAAATAATAGTGCATCCAGTTCTGTAATGAAATTATTAAAAAACATAATTAAACAGTTATCACATGATCAATTAATCTTTATTTAATCACATAATCCACATGTTCTTGTGCACTCATGTTTCTCAATACCTTCTTCAACTCATGCCTGAGTCTGAACTATCCTAAAGGTATATCTCATGTTTGAATGTCCATTTTACAATTATTGTTTTCATAGATGAATGACCGTGTTACCATTCATTGATTCACACATGATAATGACCATGTTACAAATAATTATTTCAAAAATTAAATACCACATTACCATTCATTAATTACCACAAATGAATGACCATGTTTCTTTTCATTAATTCTCACAATTTAATGACCATGTCACCATTTTTTTATTCCTTGGTCGAATATCCATGTTACCATTCACCTTTTTACAATACATCATTGAATGAGAATGTCTCCATTCATAATACATGGGATAATTTCTATATTATAAGTCACCATTTTATATTACATATCTGAATGAGCATGTTATCATTTGAAATATGTGGTCAAATGTCTATGTTACCACTAACCATTTACATTTATAATAATAACACAATATTTAAGAAATATCTCAACCACAAATTTATAAATTCAATAATTAAATAATTCCATCACAGTATAAAAATTCAAAAAACTAATTCTCCAATTACTTATTCAAACAAAAAATTTTGAAATCTCATTATTAATTACAAATTAATTATCCGATCCACTAATAAATATCAAACAATCAATTTCCAATGTTAATTATTCAAAATTCACATAATTTAACATTACCATAATTAGAAAATTTACCCAATTAAATAATTCTATTTAGAAATTCAATTTGTAAAAAAATTGATAAATTCTATAATTTTTCATGAAATATATCAAAATAACAACTCTGGGATTTTTTTCATCAGACCACTACCTCAATTTTTGGACAATGCTCCCCAATGGAAGAATGCCCAATTTGAATCTAATCAATCAAGAACACAATGAAAAACTAACTTTAGATCCAAATTCTCAATTCATGGTATAAGGAATTGTGGTCTAAAAATAATATATATAGATTCAAATCCAATAGTAGATAAATATACTTATTTTATCCGAATTGAGGAGAAGAATAGATATATGGATCTCAATGATAATAAAGAACAAACTAAGTGGTGAAAATTTTAAATCTGACTTTTGAGTCACCAATAATGGAGGCATGGAAATATTAGGATCTTTCTGAAAGGCTAAAAACTCATCAAAAGGATCCTAGTTCTAATAAAGGAGAAATTTATATGATGAAAATTGGGAATTCATCTGCATGACAAGTTTTGAATTATCAGTCAAGCATTTACAAGGCATGTAATCTTGTTACACACCATTAAATTTTTTTAATATATTTTCCAATAATTCCATCTCATTGGAATTATTTATTTATAACAAATGAAAAATTACATGACGTCTAATACCCTTATATGATGTGAAAATGTTCTACAATTGAGTTTTAGAAAATTTTACTTGTAAAGACTCTCGACTCACTCCAAACCCATTTTATACACTTAACGCATTTATACCCAGCCTCCACTAACTCATACAGGCACACATCCTTGAACTCTAGGTAATTTTCTCCAACAAATGATCTTATTCTATGAACATGACTACACATATATGGTTCGAAAAAACTGATCATAGTGATAAATGTACCTAAATTAGATGGGATCTTACAATCTCTCCATCTTATAAAAAATAATCCTTGAGCTTTATTTCCATAAATCTCTATGATTTTGAGTCAAAATGATGTGACCAATAATTCTACATATAAAATTAACATTCCCATGTTTCCTTGTGTATATGCCATTGTCTTCATAATACATGAACTATCAACATATTCACTCTATAGAACACTTTCTAATGGTGACCCCACACATGCATCAGATGTTCCTCAAAGGACTCATCTATCTCACAACCAACAACATCTACCTCAATCACATGAGAGGATTCATGGTGATACTACCTATGTTTTGATACATTGAAAACACCATTCATAGGGAAATATTCATATGGAAGAGCCAATAATTATGCCACTGGCCTGATTCTCCGCCTACCTCCAATGATACGATGAACCTCAGTTCCATCTTACCTAGCCTCCATAACTAGTGGTGACCCAACATTATCAATAGCTGAAGGACTAATCCATAAAACTATATAAAAAATAGGGTTACTCTCTATTAGTCAGCACTCAAATTTTTAAACTCTAAGATATAGCTATATATTTCCAAATTAGCTAAACCTGCTCTGATGTCCCCTCTACAAGACTTGGTCCTTGAAACTATGAATCACCAGCCTCTATCCAGCATATCAGTGACTGACAAAGACTAGAATAATGATATTCACATGGCTACATATGTATAGTTTACTAATAACTATTGTTATAGGAAAACTTCACTAAAGTTAATTTCACCACCCATGATCCTATGATGTTAAGTACACACACCCGTATCATATCCTCAAGTACCTGTATAGTACACAATCACTTCCTATAAATCTGTGGTTGGAAATCCATAAATAATAATACATTTCTAACAAGTTATTTATACAATACCTAACATATATATGAAGTGAAATGTAAATCATATGTTGAAACTATAGTTTTTGGCACCATGTGTAGAAGGACTACCTCCTACACATAGAAAACTCTCTACTGATCTATCGTTAAAGCCTATTGTATAGGCACTACATGTGCTAATTTTTTCAATAGAACCTCAAATACCCAGATATAACCATTCATTCTTGGTGTATTTTAGAGACCTACCATAAATTACATTGTCCTTTCATCCCACATCAACTCAAGAATAGGTAATAAATAAGGAAAACCATGAGGTCTTTGATATTATTCCTTCAACTGATGACCAGTGTAGAATCAGGTCACAAACCATGCTCCCTCTTTTTTATTCTAGTCACCATAACTATGATCAAAGATTATGGAACAATTTGGCCAGACATGTTTGTATTTCACACATCAAGGCACGAAATTCTTGCATTATATCCTCTCACCAGCCCGTTGGCTCAACAACCCGATTCCTTACATTAATGTTATAATCATAATATATGATCCAATAAGAAGTTTACTCCAAACCTTAAAGGTTTTAAATCATATAAAAAAATTCCCAGTAACCATACTTCATATCTCAAATACATCTCAAAGTCATAGAATCCATTTCAACATATACAAGAGTCATTTTTTCCTAGTTCTTCTGAACCACCACATGCATCTCAGTCAGTAAATCCATCATTAACCAATCAATAATAGACTCAAAAAAAAATGAGTCTGATTATTACTACCTAAAGCTCCAGAAACACTATTTCCTTTTCCCATACTATATTCTATTTCAAAACTAGAAGTCATTATATTTTTGACCCATCTATTCTAGTGATGATTCAAATTTGATTGAAAAAATATGTACCTTAGGATCGTGTGATCAATAAGAACCATAAAAATTTATCCAAATATATAGTTATTCCCACAATTTAGATCATTAACCACTTCTTTCAGCTGGAGATCTTCAATAGGGTATTTCAATTCATGAGGCCTCAACTACTGAGACCCATACACTACAAATCAATCTCCCTACCACACAAATATAAGTCCAATTCTAGAAGAATCATAATACACCATATATTCCTCACTTGGATTGGGTAGGATTTATATCTATGTGGATGTAATGTGATAAATCCAATCTTGTAGGGATTTATCAAAATATTCCTTCCACTCAAAATTTACACCTTATTGGTCCGACCCAAATTCTGCACTATATAATGGAAAAAGTAATATTTTAACCTCCAATAATATCCAACTAACCTAGAGAGATACATATATCAAACATGTACCTGGGATGCTCCAAAAAAACGGATTACTAAACCTTATCTAGGTTCAATGAAAAACCATCCTCCAAGATGATGCGTCCAAGAAGTGTACCTAGTAAATCAAAAACATGAACTTTGATATCATGGCATATAGCTGATGTTATCATAGTGTAATTAGAATGATGTTAAGATATTTAGGATGATCATAATGAGTCTTATAGTACAACAAGATATTTTCCACGAAACACGACCACAAATTGATCTTATTATTGAGGAAAGATTCTGATCATTAAGAAAATAAACACCATTGGAATTTTTTTAACCCAAACAGAACTATGAAAACACAAAAGGTCATACCTTCTCCTGAAAGTTTTACTTGGTATATTAGAAGTCCAAAATCTATTTTGATGCTACCCCAATATAAATTCAGTCATAAAAAAATATCTTTTCAAATTGTGAAATAGATCGTTGATATGTGGAAGAGGCAATCAATTCTTCATAGTCATCTAGTTTAATGTTCGCTAATGAACAAACATGTAAAAAATCCCATCATCCTTCTTTGAAAAAAACACTATTAATCCCCTAAGGGGATTTACTCAAATAGATAAACCCTCTATCCTCCAATTCATTTAGCTGATTACTGATCTCTTGAAGACCATTCAGTGAAATATATATGGTTGAATAGACATTAGATCAGACCTAGGAATGATATCAATAGTGAATTCCACATTTCTATTAGGTTTTAGTCCTAATAATTCATCAGGAATCACATTACGATATTTTTCTACTATAAGTGAAAAGGTGTCATGTTATACTCCCCCATCATCCATCAATTAACAAGAAACCTTGGTTGTGAGCTCTCCTAGTTGATGAGTAATTATCCCTACTAAACATGATATCTCACTAATTCATTGTTAATCCTCATATCATATAAGTGACCAACATGACCCTACGTTCTATAAGAGTCTCTAAATTTTCATATATCATCTCAATAGACCCAACCCAAAACTAACCACCTTCGGGTCTACCCTCTCTAGTGAAAGTCATATGGTGATATAACTAGAACTATATTATTATCTCATACATGTTATTCACAACCCACCCTTGGTCTCATTCCATGAATATTATGAAGTTATCGATGTTATATCACAACATCTCACATTATTCCTCACCTAGCACTATCTGTACCTTAGGTTCCACTACAAGAAGATCATCCACTATCATGTCTTCTGTTCATCTTCTCAATCAACCTTGTCATGGAGGCATAACTATTAAATTAAAAAAAAACCTCAGGAAAATGATCAAAAAATTAACACATTTACATAAGAGGAAAACCACAATAGTTCATGACAAGTAGGTTCCCCACATATCTATATTTAGTAAAAAATGAGGTGGTAACCCTACCCTTAACCATCCAACACCCAATTATTTATTAAAAGAGTTAACACATTGTTATATATTAGGATCTCTTTTAGAAACACATTAATTAACATTATTACATCATGATGCAATTTTTTATTTCATAATAGGCAGCATTTTCAATTCAATTTCACATTATAAGAAAACTGTTCAAGTCCAACAACATACCCAAAACCCATTTTTATATGGATTCCTAATGGGATGGATGTCACAAAATAATCATTAGTGACTAAAAGGATTCATGTAAACTCGAATCTCATTCCATTCATTCCATTAGGGAATTATTATAAAAATCTCAATATCAATTATCACATTACACTACCAGTGCATCACTCAAGTTGAAATTATTTTCAACTTTAACCACGATCATCAATAACAACCTTCATACCCTGATTAAAATGTTTTCCCCAATACATGGATTTGTAAATTCCATGCTTGAGCTCATTACCAAGGATCACCACTTCATAGACTCATGTATAACATTTCAAAAAAGTAAAATTAATGAAAAATAAATTAAAACACCTATGATACAATTTTGTAAAATCCCAGCCTCGGAGCCACATGTCGGTGCCCTGATCTGGTTGGTCACATGACTGCAGGAACCCCTACCTATACTCAAGTGGATACCTACTAGTAGTGAGGGGATAATAAGTCATTAATGGGGAGAAAATACCATATTTTATCAGAGTAGTAAACCAGAGGAAATAATAACCAATATCATAAGAAAAATATTTCAATAAGGAATATCAAAATATCATGATAAACAGAACATGAAGTACAATATCCAACTAAAGATGAACAAAGCCATGATAATTTATATTTCATGTGTCTAAAATCCAAATAGAAATTAAACACTTCAAGTAATCCCATGAAGGAATAGAACCACATCTGGTTCCCTCATCCAAGATCCATCCATAGACTAGCCATCTATAACGAGGCCTTTTCCCTTAACATGTTCTTCAATAGTAATGTCTATTCGGGTATCGATTAGAATGCCTAAATAGGATGTGGGTAATACTCAGTAGGAAAACACTAATGGTGTATAAAATAATATCCAATCATATAATTGTTCATACAGATTATAACTAAATAATTAAAATGTGTAATTAAAATGATATCATATTATTAATGAATCATTATCTATCCTCATAAACATTAGGTTTTCAAGAGGAATTGTATTGTAATACCAATTTAGACCCATTACGGAGTCTAAACTATCTCTAAGGTACATTCATTGATTTATTGACCATTTTACTATTATTATGTTTACAAATGAATGACCACGTTACCATTAATTGATTCACAGACCAAAATGACCATGTTATGATTCATTATTTCAAAAATTAATGACTATCTTACAAATAAAAAATTATAAAAAATTAATGGCCATGCAACAATTTATTAATTATCAATATTTAAAGACAATTTCACCATTATTTTTTCCTTTTTCAAATATCCATGTTACCATTCACTAATTTACAATATATAATTGGATGATAATATTACCATTCACAATACTTGGGAAAATTTCCAAGTTACCATTCACCATTTTACAATACATAATTGAATGAGCATGTTACCCTTCATAATACTGAGTTGAATATCCATGTTTTTATTCCCTACTTACATATATCATAATAACACAATATTACACATATATCACAACCACACATTAATTAATTCAATTATAAATTAATCATTTATCAATATCAGTATTAAATATATTAATTCTCCAATTAAAAATTAAACCATACAATTTTGGCATTTAAAAAATATTTCCAAATTAATTATCTGATTAACTCATTGTTATCTAACAATTAATTCCTATAATTAATTTTTCCAAAATCAAAAAAATTCACATTTTTCTAAATAATTAATTCAAAAAAAATTATAATTCGTTTTAGAAACATCATTCTCTAAAAAAAATTCACAATCCTATAAATATTTATTTACTAAATAAAAATCACGACTATAATATATGAAAATTATACCACCAACCTGAATTTGTTGATAATACTCATCAATGAAGAGTCCCTAATCTGAAGTAGTTCAATCAAGAAGTTAACAAAAAACTAAATTTAGATTCAAATACTGAATTCAAGATCCAATGAAACATTGTATGAAAAAATTAAATATAAATCTAAATCAAATAGTGCATAAATGTCCTTCTATAATTTAGAAATAGGAGAGAAAGGTAGATATATATCTCAATGAGAAGAAATAATATACCCAGATTTGAAAATATTCAATCTATATTTTGATTCACTAAGAAAAGTGGTTAGGAATACATGGGATCTATTTGGGAGACTCATAAAATCATTAGAGGTAGCCTTGGCTCAATGGAAGATATCTATAACTATTTTTTGTGAATTCATCTGTATAGAATGTTAAAAATGACATGTCAGGATTTTACAGAGTGTATAATCTAGTTACACATATTGAAATTATAATTAAAGGTTTCAATTGAAAAATAAATCACCTTGAATTTATATATATTAATCCCATGAACAATTATATGATATATAATACCATTATAATACCTGTAAATGTTTTGTATTTGAGTTTCATCCCATTTTACCTCCAGTGCCTCTCATGTCACTCCAAAACCATTCTTAACAAATAACTCATTTATTCCCAGATAGAATTAATTCAATGAATCATACATCCTCACTGATTAGGTCATTTTCCCAAAAAAGGATCATTGTCCTTGAACAAGGCTAGGCCATTAAAGTTAAAATGAAATGGAATTATAGAGAAATGTACCCGAAAAAGATCAGATCTTAGAGCTTCCCCTCAACTTTTAAAACATTTCCCAATATTTTTCTTTAGAAAAATTAAAATATCTAAACTAATAATAATAACAACAGAATCGGAATTCAATTTCACATTATTGTAATCAAACGTATCATGAGGAGATTATATGGAAATAATATATATTTTATATTAAACACTATAATAATTACAATTATTAGAATATGCTTGAAAAAATATACAATTAAATTAAGAATTAATGTTATAAAAAATTTCCTTTGAATTCAAAAATATATATTACATCCAAAAACACTAAAATAGCCAAATTTATGAATTTTAACTTAAAAGAACTAATATTGAATAATTATTACTAGAGGTATAATAAGAAATCTATTTGAAAAATAACAAGGAGAAAGAACATATTTAACCTAAAAATATAGTGATAATTATAATTACTTAACATAGTTATGGACACTTCAATAAGTTTTATATTATTCTATATTGGCACATGTTTTTGTTATGTTGTTCAAATACTATAATAATTAATAACATAAACATAACCATTTATGAAAATTAAAAAAATTTATATTATTAAAATCACCTTAATTATCATCAAGAAATGAAGGTATGGTATATAATTTTTCATTTTGAAATAATTTTCAAAAACAATTCTAGGTAAATAATACTTTAATTGAAAAATAAAATATTCACATAAAAATATAGTATATTCATCAATAATAATTAAATTTATTTTCCCTCATACATGGATATAAAATTATATATTAGTAATAAAATCATGATTTAAATATTTTTAATGAAATTTTATACATATCTTATTGATTGGTTTGAAAGAAACAATATGTTCCTTCTATTTTATATAGACATCAAAAACATTTATTTATTCTTGATCAATGTAGGTTATGTTCATCTATTATCATATTTATATGTGCAATATAACAGAAAAAAATTAATATTAACTAATCATCAATCTCAAATAATTTTATAACTCTTCGAAACATTCAAGTACTTTACATGTTAAACACTTACTACAAAAAATCAATATTATAGAAAATTTCTAAGACATTTGAAAAACATAATAATTAGTCATACATAAAATCTAAAAATGTTTTATTTTAAAATTTAACATCAATTCCATGTTAAAAAAATATATACATTAATTAAATTATGTTTTCAAACATCAATTTATAACTATTTAGGAAAAAAAGTGAATATGAAAATCCTAAATTACTAAAACCATTTAGTGCTCCTTTGTAATGATCTACAAAATTAACAATCCCTTCATCGCATTATTTTTGAATGATAAAAATTGATGGGTATTTAGTAATATAATAATATCATCCAATATCATAGTGGTGTATTCTGTTCATGATATATTCAATGTATTTTTCCTACAAAACGAAATTACAGGATACTTTTGGTACCCAATGAACTTTGATTCCAATATAAGTAGTAAATACATTTATAGGTACCCAAATAAACTTTAAACTATTATTATAATGAAATATAGATATCAAATACATAAAATCACAATTCTTCATAAATCTTAATGACTTTATTTCACACTGAGAAATCATTCTCATTCCTTACTTTTATGCCCCATTTAAAACATGTAATAGTGAATGTAATAAACTTTTTTTTCTATTAACATAATTATTTTGATATAATTGATGTTTTTTATTATCATATCCAAGACCATTATTTTTTATTAATTTTATTCAAATATATCATTTAATATTACATATAATTTCCTAGAATAAAAGAAGAAAAACATCTCTTATGACATTCATAATGATTTTTCATCTTTTTATTCCAATCTGAAGTATATTTAAAATTATAATAAACAATATAATATAATTAATATTTATAATTACTTAGTATTTTATTCTCTATTAAAAGAATTTTTTTTAAATAAATCAATATTCTTTGTATGAATAATATAAAATAATCATCTTTGAAAAAATCTTTTCTCAATCATTAAATTTTATTATTTATCTCAGAAACATTAAAAATTTCAATGTCATGATAATTATTAGAGGAAATATAATAAACTATTAGGTGAAAAAATCATTTATAGGATCCATTAAAAGGGAATATTAAATTATTTCTCATTTCAATATTAGTCACTAGATATTTGTTCCACAAACCTGCTCGGTTTGACCCTAAACTGATCACCCAGGCTGCTCCACGACAATTTCTGAGAGGCATTATCGATCCTCCCGAGATTGAGACAAGAACCAAGGGAATAGTTATAGTTAAAATAGAATTATTTCTCCTAGAAATAAATAATTAGACAAATAGATGATAGAAACAAACAGCCAAATAATCATTTATATAAATTTCGAACATAACAATATTTGCACATGAAAGTTATACTACAAATAAACCAGATTACTCAAACAACCAAACCTGAACACCAACAAAATCAAGGTAACCCTGCTGGTCACTCTCCAAAACATTAATCACACATCTCTTATGGTGATCAAACTCAAATCGAAAGATACACAATGGCTATATATAGAAAACACTATAGTCATGAGTACTAAAACTCCGTAGCCTATCCCGATAATATATTCCCAAATGAACATCCATTAAAATAAAATAATCATTAATTTATTGTGTGAAATATAATATTAAATATTATGTCTCCAAATAAAAAAGGTTTTTTGCATCAAGAATTAGAAAATAATATGTTTTCATATTTTCATAATAAGAAATGCTAGTTACCAATTTTCAAAGAGATTTAACATCAAAATGAAAACAGTTTTCAAAAGAGATACTCTAAATAATGTAAAATTTAATATAAAACACTTGTATTATTGAATTTACCAACCATAAACATGGTATACCAATGTTCAGTACAAAATATCCAATGACCATAAGTCACAGGAACACCCCTAAGAACTAACTAGATATGGGACCATGGTATCTCCTGTCTTAATGAAAACTATCCATAGCAAATCTACGTCTCGTGACTAAGAAAATTTTAGGTAATAATACCAATACCCTAGTGGAATCTAACATAATCATCATAGTTTAGTTATTGGTGTCATTTTCAAACTTGATACGTGAAATATGGATGAATCCACTTCGGATCACTAGCATACTAGTACATGTCTTTCCACCTTGATACCCAGTATTCCCTTTTCGTGTTCAATCAAGTTAAACATGAAATAAAACACACTTTTCACATTAAAATTTAATTTAAAACCCAAATACCAAAAAAAAACATCCCACAAACATGTTCCACAACTCTTCCACAAATCAATAAACCACTTACAATTTTCATAAAACAATTTCAAGAAATAATACAAGGATTTGCACAAAAAATACATTAAAAGATGATATTTTAGATCCCAAATCACACCAATATCATATAAAAAAAATTCAGCCTGAGCATTATTTAATAAAACAATTTTGAGAATTAGGAAATTACCCCACATGGTGCCACATGGAACACACATGAAAACACTTTTCTTAAGAAAAATGCCCAACATGCTTTTAAGAATTTTACACAACCTACTTGTTATAATGATACACATTTAACCTTTCATAAGAATTTTTACACACACCATTATAATCAGAAAAACATTTACACAAACCCTTTAAAAAATTAAGTTACACATTAAAATATCAACCATTTTCATAAAAATGTCCAACAGGACACATATCGAAAACACATGAAAAAACATTTCAAAAAATAAAACCCATATCATTATAAAACCAAAACCACTTTTTATAGACATAAAATGAAACAAAAATATCACTTTTAATGCTTCCCATACTTTAATATATTAAAATAATTCATTTATTATCACATTTATCACACAAAGTCCAACCTAACACTTTTCTGAATACTTGGGATGAATCATTTAGAAAAAAAATTCAATTTAAAAACCAATGGGGTAAAACCCCAAATATTCATGAATTTGTTTTATTGAAATTGATAAAACATGTCATAAAAATAAAAATACATATTTGAAAACCATTGAATCATTTATTTGAATAAATGGTGTGGGCTTTTATAAGGCAATGAATCCATTTTACAAAAAACAAGTCATAAATAACCATTTTGAACACCAAATAAATCATTCAATGGTTGCACATAAATACAGAAAATTTATATAATGTGATAAAAGAAAGAAAAATATGAAAATTAAATAATTAAGGAAGGTTCTTGGGAGAACCTACCTCCAAACCAAGGTGGAATGGAAACACACACCCAAAAACACCCGCAGTGTGTTGTAAAACACTAAATCAATGAAGTCAGGACTTAAAATAATAAAACCCCTATAAAAACCTTGGGATAAAATAACCTTAGGTTAATCATAAAAAGGGGATAAGATAAAACTATGAAAAATTTGTAGGATATGGAAGAGTTAGAAGAGAGGAGAAGGAAACTCACCTTGATAACTAGTGAACTCTTCATCATACCATATATCAGCACCCATAAAAGAGTGGGAATGGATTGGAACTCAATATAGTTTGTAATTAGGTCTAGAGGAACTAGGTAAATAATATTTGGGGTGGGGTGAGTAATAAATTAATTATTTTTGAAAGAAACAAATTCTCTAACCAAATTTTGAAGATTTAAGAATCCTAGAGATATTGTTCCATAATCCACAACTAAGATGAGGTCCAATGAGGTAAAATTGAACATGGGGGGAGCGCCTAGGGGTTTTGGGCTCAATTGGGAGGTGTAATCATCAAAAAAATATTAATAAATAATTAATACATAAAATAAATAGATTATTTTAAAAAAAAAGAAATGGGCTCAGAGGCTGGCCCAATACCTGAATAAAGAACCCAAATCCACCATGATTTAGAATTACTATGGGGTATAAAGAGATATGTTGGTTTCAATAGGTCATGGGAGGATAATTAGACAGTGGAATGAGTGAAAATTGTTGAAAAACTAAGATGTTATAAAATAATAAAATTTTCTTTTTAAATTTGGATATGTTCTCACAGTTGGCCCAAATCATGAAGTAACCACACTTTTATCCAAAAAATAAAAAATAATCTATGGGGAACAAATGGTAGGAGTATTATACATATATTATAGTTATAAAATATAAATTAATATCACTCGAAACCCAATAAAAAACTGGATTTCCAACTCAATGGATCAAACTAAAGACATGAAAAACTAGGTGTGACTATTCTCCCCACCATTAAAGTGTTCTTCCCCCAGGAAGCCAAAAAAATTTACATATAAAAGACCAAAACCTAAGGATTACTTTTCAACATGGTACAAACATTCAATCAAAAGAAATATCATCCACCATCAATAGAACAGAAGCCTATTTATAAAACAAAAAACCTAATCATAACCACTTATTGAGAATTAATGGAAAGATCAAGCCCCCACCTCCACAACCAATCCATGAACCAGATTGTTGGGAATGAAGCCAATGAACCCATAAATCACCCAAACCAAATTGCACTCAAGAATTACAATGAATGGGGGGGAGAATGGTCTCCCCACCATCAAATCACAACTACCATCTGAAAAATCCATAATTCAATGATCTTAAAGACCAGAAGTGGGTCTCCATACTAGTAGAGACCAACTACAAATGAGAAAAAAATCAACAAGAACTATTATTGGTACTCACCCAAACTGTACCACCAAAACACTCCAAAAAAACATAAAAAACACAAGTTAATAGGGTTACAACATGTATATTTAAACCACCCACTCTCGAATCAAGGGGAAAATAAATGGGCAGTCACTTTCTACATAGTTCAAAACCCCAACCACTCGGGGTGGGGAGGGAAGGAGACACAATCGTTGGGCCAATAAAATGACAAAATAAATATAGAAACCACCCGACACTCTCCACATATGAACTGGTAAAACCAATATTGCACCTGATTCACATTTGAGGTCCACATGAAGACATTGATAGGAAATCCACATCCTAGAAGACATAACCCTCAACACTACGTGTGGGGTAAGTCCACCAAACACTTTGAGAAAATAAATGAATAAAAATAACTATGATAAGAAACCCTAAAAAAATATTTGAAAAATCATTACTACAATGGTGAAGGAAGGTTGTTTTTAAATAACACCCACCGCTGATGATTTCTTGACTGTGTGAAATGGTTCATTCTGAGGACTGTGGCTGGAGACCTGATGTTTAAAGCATCTGCTACACCATAGATAGGAGCTAGGAATCAAAACAACCCCATGAAACTCACATTCTCAACAACACACCATCATCAAAATTGGAAGTCAATGGTACATAGGACCACACTATCTCACTCTGATCACGAAGAAAAATGGACGAGATATATGACAAAACACATCAATATCACCAAACACAACTATTATATCCAAAAGAACTATCACAATAGGAAACCTCTTTAAATCAAGCCCAGACAACTCTATATTACATGAAATGAGTTGATACATCATCCGAAAAGGTTGATTTAATATTTGAAATGATTTGTTAGGCTGATAGACTGGATGTATTTCCAATGGGGAACCATCCATGGCCACATCACAACATCAAACATATACCTAGAAATCCACTGAACATTGGTCCAAAACTAAGCCACCAATAAGATTTCCACTCTAGACACACTGAGAGTTCACTTCTAGGTCATGAGGAAGAATTACAAACAAACCAGAAATCTAAAACATTAAATAGTTCCCCACATAATCACTAGTTTACAAAAACAAAACAAATTTTCTACTTCAAACACTTCTAAAAAACAAATTAATATGGTGGATTTTCATCTCCATTATTGGTGTCTCATCAAGTCTAACTCATATGAATATTGTATTTCTACCTGGGGAACCCATCCAATATTCCATACTATGCATCCATCAACATATATATACAAAACCATGCATGTGAGATACCATTAAAACACCAAATTCTAAAACAAACATCCAAATTTTACAAGACAAAAAATTCAACCCATTTCAAAAAAAAAATCATCTAGCTCCCATCGGCACACTAACCACCATGTCAAAAACCATTTTCATATTTCCACACAAAAAAACCTTTTTACCAACCCTTAAAAAGGAACCCCATAGCTCTCTTTCAAAATCCTCTCCCATTATTCAAAACATTTTCATCATCTCAATAAACCATACATTTTCACGAACCATTTGATTTAGAACCCATTTCATTTATTTAAAAACAACTACCAAAACAAGAATTCCACTCAATCAACCCTTTCCCAATTTCCAAAATTCAGCAAGGTCTCTTCTATTAATCTGATGTCCACAAAGACCAAAACTTTTATATGAAAATACCAACTGATCAAAACCAATTTGCAAAACCAATTTGCAAAACCAATTCATCAAATTCTAAAATTATTTAACCTCCCAAAACATCCTATATAAAAAAATTCAGAATCATCATAATATAATTCATGACATCCAACCATTTTATTTCAATTAACACTGCTATATAGTATGTCTTTACCCCCGTATCTATACCCACGATTTAAAAAAACATTGGTATAATTGATATATTATAACCCATTCCCATGGTTTTATTAAAGACATGGAAATGCATTCCTCTAATCCCACAATTTTATCGGGCTTCCCTGCATCATTTCTCATTTCCATCTGGTGCCTCCTACATGAAACCTCCCCTCCCCTCCCCAACATCGAGCTCTCAGGGACGTCCACCCGCCCCTCTTGACTCCCTCTCCTCTGATGATGTCCCATTGTCCCTCTTGTCTCCCTCTCATATGATGACATCCCCGACCCCCTAATCCTTTCTAGTCGTGCATGACACCCCCACAACCGAAAACCCCACGTGTCATACCCTTTACTCATCTCCCTCTCCTTCAACAATATCTCCCTAATTTCTCATGGGTTATTAGTTGGTACATTGAGGTATGCATTCATATTATTTAATTATTTAATTTCTTAGAGTTCTCCTCTCTCCTATTTCACAGTTTCATTTGGCCGAACCCTAGGGTTTTTGAGGTTCTGAGATTTTAAATTTGATCCTTGTTTCTTGGGTGTATCATCGTTCTCTTGGGTCCATTGCGTGTTTTGGAAATCAAAAAAGAGGTTGGGTGCATCTTTGTTCATTTTTCGCCATTTGTGGTTGGTTTATTATTCTCTATTTATTTGACACAATTTAATATGGGGATTTTGGTGATTTATGTGCCAATAATTATGAATAGAGAACTCATGTTTTTATGAGTCTTTTTCATTGGGGAAGGTCTCAATCAATTCAATAGAATCGAAAAATCTTCAATTTGAAGCCTCATTATATAATGTTCTATTTGGTGTGGTAGTGCATATTCCTCAAGAGATTGAGGTAATAATTCCAAGATAGATTATATTGTCTTGAGTTCCCACATATTATCTTCTTTATATTCCTTATTTTACTGATTTCAGTTGCATAGAATATTATAAGATTGAGATGATGATGTTTTCTCTGTTGACTTCAATGAGGGAATTGGGGTCACAACTGTATAATTTAGTTGTTCCAATTGTAAATCATGAATTTGAATGGAATATTTTATAGTAATATATTAATTAAATTTACAAGGGTATCTTTTGAGAATCTCTTTCCACTAAACATCATCCTCTGATGGAATAGTAGTGACAAAACTCACCAATTTTGGGGGTTTACCCAAATTCACATTCCCATAATCAATCATCAACAAGTGTATATCCTTAAAGATGAAGTAGTCATATATGTTATTACCTATAATTGTGAACAAAATGGGTTGTATGAATGGATGTGAGTCTAGTCTAGGAGGTACCTATGGTAGAAAAAGATACAATAGATAATATAGTGGCTATAGATTTATAGGCTCAAAAACATGATCACATAACATATAGTCATCAAATCACATATCATGCCTCATAATAGTCAGTGACTTGGGTTTGATGGTAGATATAAATACCACATAGTGCACATCAATTATCAATAAACCATTTATATTGAGATATAAAATCCGGTTTTTAAATATAGGTCATAAGAGAGTACATGCCCAGATATCCACATAGTTTTAAATTTTGTGACTATTAGAGAGGAAGCCTTGTCTAATTGACCTTTTACACTGATTTTTTATAAGGAGTATAGATTTTAATATCACTTAATTTCTATTACGTGATTTTTTTGGAAAAAAGTATACATTTGGATAACCATATTGTTTCCCATTCAATGTCAATTAGTGGAACATTCTATATAGGTTATAAAAATAGAATCAGTCTATAGCCTTATAGACATAGTATTTCTATTAGGATAAATATGATATTTAGAGATTTTATAGGGTTATATCCTAGTGGTAGAAGAAACGATGTAGACCTACACCCATAAGACCATGTTTGAGTCCAGGTAACCACATATTTTAGGGGGGATTCTTGATGCCTAGAATGGACATAGTACCTATAGACATGGAATTGTCCATTGGTGGAAGAGGAGGGTTCTACCATGGTTAGTGTGTTTTAGCAGTAGGATAATGGTTCTTGAGGTTATGTCAGTGTGGGTGTGGTGGAATTCTCACAACATCAGTGATGGTGAAGTTCTATTGTGTAATGAGGGTTAAGGTAGTTGATAGGTTGTGACAACATTGGTAGAAGTGGAGGGTGAACCTTAGATGTGGGATTGCAGGTCATGGGGGTGAAGATAGTAGAGACCTTATCATATAAATATAGTGGTAAAGGGCCTCAACATAGTGTTGAATATGAGAAAGTGAAATATGGTGTGATAACATGGAAACTATGTAATGTATTGAAGAAAAAGGGAGGGTTAGATAATCAGTTGTAGATCCCTAAAGAGGTACATAGTAGGAAGAATCACTTGTAAATCTAATAAGATTGGTAGGGGGAGAGGGTATGGCTTTGGACATTGGTAACATGATCTATGAAGTTCTATATGGGGTGCTTCATTCTAATTAGCCTTGAAAGTTTGGTGTTTTGGAGCATCATGAAGAATAACAAGGTTGGGGGATTCTCTTTTATACTATTATTTAAACCTTCTAATCATGTATTAGGTACTTGTGCGTTTAGGAATATGGGCCATGTAATGTTACCTTCAAGCTAGTTTAAAATGGAATTACCTATAAAATAATAAAAAAATTAAGGATCTCGGGCCTCAGATCCATGAAAATTAGAGAAAATTACATGTAATGTATTTTCCTTTATATAGTGCCTCTCACATATTATCACCTAGGTGTTAAAATCAGTCAAATAAATAGTTTATTTAGAGAACTTTTTCACATAAAATTCAATGGAATGATCCTATTTGTAATTCAAGATCATTTTTGAGGTGTTTAATGTGGCATGTGTATCATAGATTCATTAATATGATACTATGTATTTTGAGTGAATGTAGGATTTGGTACTCCATTAGTGGAATAAATATGCCAAGGAATGATCCCCCACATGATTGAGAGTGTTATGTATTCCATTATTTATCTGGGTACAATCCTCCATCCATAGATTCTGTACTCCCTACTCTTTCAGTGCGTAGTCTTATACAATTAAAATTGGGTAAAATGTTACCCTAGAGACATACTCAAGAATTTTTATGGTCCTTTATATGATACATAGATTTCATATATTCCATCCAGTTTTGGGGTTCCCTCCTCCATCCGTTGAGGTTTAACATGTCAATCAATTCACCATTCCATTAATTCGGTTTATGTCCCCAGTTATATTTTTCATAGGTAGAGTGAAACTAAGGGGTTCTAGGAAGTTCTGGTATTTTGGTTCTCATTAATGATTTGCATATTTTGTTTCTTTGAGGAATTACTTATAGTTGTTCTGTGCAATAATACTTTTTGATGGAATTTTATATCTAATTATTTATGCATATATCAATTCCTAGGATTCATTTTTCCCCATATATCTTGGGTATTGAGATGACATGTTGTTCCATACTATCTTTGTGTTTTTGGGGAATAAAAATAGATATTTTTTATACTATACCTGAAAGGAATTAATTTGAAATAGATGGCATGTCTATGCCTATGATATATGGTTTGGGGTGACTTTAGTTGACATAGAGCTGCTTCATAGTATTTCGTAGCGATTAAAAATATATTTGGTTCTCATTTTAGGAGATTGTGTTATGAGAATGTTGGGATTGTGATGTTTTCATTACTCCATTAGGAGATCACTCAACATATGTTATATGTCTTGTAGTTCACTTTGGTGTTATTTGAATAGAATCATGAGTAACCCTCAACGTATGACTCTGACCAAAATAAGTCTTCATAGTTTTTATGGATTTTATAAATACCTGTATTTCGATAGCTTGAAATGTGTACAAGCTTGGATAGTTGAGTGAGTGTAATACTCAGTTGATTAGAGAATTCAACTGATGAATGATTGAAAATTTCAATTTTGGTGTAACCAATTTGATTAGAAATAAACCTCTATAAAAGTTGGTGGGATTAACTACCCCCACCACCATGAAATGCCTACCCCCTGCCTGCCTGCAGCCCCCCCCCCCCTAGCCACGAACCCTGCGTGTAGCTACCCCCCACCTAGAGCTCCCCCTTCCCCAGCCCCTGCCTACAGTAGCCCCCAACCCCTGGCCTGAAACAGCCCCCACCCCTCCCCTCCCTTCCCCCCATACCCATGAAAATCCTGTAGCTACCTTCCCCCTCGCCCTGCCTGCCCCTAGCCCCCTACCTGCTTGTATCCCCCCACCCTACATGTAGCTTCCCCCCACTCACCTACCTTCAGCTGCCCCCCTCCCTCAACCAATCCCCCTGCCTTCAATGAAACACCACCTCACACCCAGTCCCATGCCTTAAAAGTATCTTGATCTATTGTACATACATGAGGATGTATATATACCACTTCATTTTATATGAATTCATTTTGTTACTTGGATATAATCGAAAACACTACTAATTTAGGATCATGTTGTCGAGGTCCTTTATAATATGACCTTCCCACATAAACATTCCAAGAAGTCTACCATATGTTTCTCCCTATTTTATGATTCAAAAGTTATTTCATTACAACTGATTATTCGGAATGTAAATGGGATCTAAACCAATCGGTCTATAACCACGGTTTCTCTAAACCATGCGTATAGAGTATCTCATCTGACCTATACCCAAAGTTATTTAAAAAACCGTGGGTATATTACCTTACACATCGAACATCACCTGGGATCCTTCTACCCCTCCCACTTCAATGAGCCATCATCCCCTCCTACGTGTTTTGGCCTCCCCGCCCATCCCCACCTCTACCTCGACCACCCCGCCTCCACCTCAACCTCCCCACCTCTGCCTCGACCTCGACCTCCCGACCTCTGACTAGACCTCCTAGCCTCCACCTTCACATCAACCTCCTGGTCGCCACCTCCATCTCAACATCCCAGCCTCTGCGTTCGCCTCGACCTCCCGGTGTCTGCCTCCACCTCCGTCTCGACCTCCCGGACTCTGCCTCTGGCTCGACCTCCCGGCTTCCGACTCTTAACCTCTGCCTCCATCTCAACCTTCATGGTCTGTGTGGTTTTTTGGTTATTTTTTTCTAAAATTTCTAGATTTACCTACAACCACTATCTTCTTAATGTCTCAGAAACTTATATAGGGTATAATAAGATGATCTATTGTTTATATGGACAATTTTTTGTGCTTCCCTGGGATAAATGTTTGCGAGGACCATATCTCTTCACTTCAAATATATATTTTTGTAGGTGGCTAGATTTCCTCCATTATAGTGGTATTCATACCTATAAAAACACCTTTGTGTAATGTGTATGTAGTGGCTATACCAGGTGTTGCTGGATTCCCTACTGAAATTTCTGATAAAATATTATATCTTGATGTATGTTAGTGATAAAGACAATAAATAAACAGTTTCTTAAACCTTTTTATATTTGATTCTGATCTATTTTTGCATACGGTCTTATTGTGTTGAACCTCTTTTATTGAATGTACAACATAGTGAAATGTAACATTATACGCTGGCTTATTATTCTTAATCTATTCCTTTTTTCTTGGTAGGAATTTTATATAATCCTTTTCAACATGACCAGTTACCTTTCAACTCCCGCCTCCGCCTATGCCTCGTTAGTGATTGATATTCATTTATAGTGACTAATAATATATTAGATGTTATCTAAAATAGATTATTGTGTGTGACATAATTAACATGAAAAACCCAAACCAAACGAAAACAAACTAGTACCTCTCCAAACATAACTGACATGCATAAACCCATGTTAACCCGACATGAACCAAGTAAAACCAAATTGTATTAAATTGAATAAAAATTGTATCAACATAACTTGATCAATAATGGATAGAATAAAACCAAATAAAAACTAGAATGAACCATTTTTAGAAAAACATTAATAAACTAACAAAACCTTACTGGAATAAATGTAAATTAGAATAACCAAAATAGATCTGAATAATCAAAATCAGGAAAATAGAATTCAAACAGAAAAAACTGAATGAAAATAAATTGGAAAAATTCAAACTTATCTAACTTTAACTAATATTATATTACAAATGATGAATCAAATTGGGCCAAATATAATGAATTCAAACCAATATGACTGCAACTGACATGAATTAAACCAAACTATACCAAAAAGATATGAACCAAATGTAATCAAATTGGTTTGATTAGAACCCAAATGAATGAAATTGGCCAAGTTAATATAAATAAAAACAAGATAAAATAAATCTAATGAAAATTTCCCAAACAAAGTTGTATCGAATAAATCCGAACTAAGTTGCAACTTGATCCAAACTGATTATATACTATTAATAGGAAGAGTGGTTCTTAATTAATAGGAAAATACTATTTTACAATTTCATTTTGAAACTTGGATCTATTTCCCCCTTTATTATAGGAACATGATTGGACCCATGAGGTGTTCTGGTTCTTATATTTTGGGCAGCGACTTGTTTAATCATAGGATACAAGTATTTTGTAGTTGAGTTTTTATTTTATTTTCTTTATCGAATCAGCTATATAGGAATTTTACCACTTTCTATAGATGGAGGGTACTTATATTCTGTGAAGGGGTCCAGAAAGTCATTGGAGGTGGATACACGGGTTTCTTTGCAGGGGAGGGAGATCAGGGTAGTTGAGGGATTAATAGTGTGTTTCATTTTTGTCTGCTTTTACTATGTTTCTTTAGTTTATTTTCATTTCCTTCGGCATGGATGTCCAACATACAGATGGGTCATACCGAAATTTAATTTATTTTCTGTTGTTGTTTTAATTAATTTTTTGTGGGGGAAATCGTTCCTGAGTGGTGATTCCTTGATGCGCGGACACTTGTTTTTACACGTGGGCGTAGCCCATCCACCTTAGCTAATCCTAGTATTCCAATATTAGAGTCTATGTCTGAACCATGGTAAGGCCTAGTAAACAAGGATAATTAGGTAGGGATTGATAATGTCTAGGAAGGAATTTTGAAATACCTTAAATAAGTATCGAGGACATTGGAATTTATAATGAGAGGATATGAGAGACTATGAAATATATATTGATTCTAAAAATTATATGTGAATAAAAAGTGGTGAAATGATAATATGTTGGGACTAATAAATAGAAATTCACATTCCTAACCAATTTGATAATGTAATATCAGATCATGAGATACTGTACATTATTGGAGTTGATGATTAGACACTATCCCAATGCAACTATAGAAATATCTTAGTGCCAAAAATACTATATCATTCACTAGATATTTTTTATTTAAATTCTTAGTAAAACCTTCATTGTCCTTATGGTAGATCCCAGGAATTGTTAGCAGATCACAACCGGGGAAAGAATGTTATTACATTATCACATAACCTTAATGGAGTGCCACACAAACCAAAATACAATAATATCCCCAAAAGAAATACCTGAGGTTATTTAAAGCTACCTTCATTCTCTGATACAATTTTAGGAACAAGGTGAATCTTCCAACCAGTTATTCAATGAATATTTTGTTAATTATTAGAGCCACACCACACAGTTTTTTTTTGGGAATTTCACTCATCTAAAAAAGGACCGGTAAATGCCTCATGATAATTGGGTTCTCTGGATTGACTTGTCAATCTCTACAGGGAAAAAATACATGCCCCTTGTAAGACTTTAAACTTTCAAACATATCACGCCCAGAAGTATGGTGAATAATCCCTTGTCTAAGACACCAATGGGAGTTCCATATAAAACACATAAAAATACAGTTTCCTATTTTTCTTCTTCATCCTCCAGTTTTACTGGCGTGAAAACCTTCATCATGGTCAAATATGCAATCTACTAAAATATGTGAATATCCACATTCAAACTCTACATTAAAACTCCTTGAGAATCTTGACATTTGAATCTTTATTTACAAATATTCATTTAAGAACCCCATCTATTGAGTCTTCATTAAAAACATTCCATAAAATAAAATCTTGAATATCGAAACACTGTATTATTCATTTAAAATTCTGAATACTATGGAATCTATATTACCAAAATTCTTCATTCAAAACATCACTAGCATGAGACCTGAAAACTGGATTCATGCAACCATATGAACCATGCAAGAGTTACATTCACATGCTGCATGTTTTTCCTCATGAACACTGTCTGTTAGCCTGCTTGTCCACACATACGGTCGTAGTTCCCATTCCATAAAATCTTCCTGGAAGCTTCTGACTCCCAGTTCAATAATATTTATACTGTCCATTGAAAAGTTTTGTAACCTCAGCCTATTAAAAATTGCTCCATCATTCATGTATTTTAAATCAGTTCCATATTTGAGATATGAAGATCAATTCCATCTTTAATATATCATCCACCTATTTAATTAAACTAGTGAACATGATCCACATCCAATTTGCAACCTATATCAACTTTCATCCATGCTCCAAACACTTATCAATATATCTAAATCATGAATGTCATTTCATTATGAAATTCTTCCATGCATGCCTTCTCCCGTGGTCCTCTTCCAAGACTTATTCTTTATATTAACACATATAATGCACTCTTCACACATATATTTTAAACACATCTTCAACACATATTCAACACATATTCAACACATATTCAACACATCTTTAAAACATCTTAATCACATCTTCAATACATCTTCAATACATCTTCAACACATCTTCATGCAATAGATCTTCATGTCATTATTCTTGATATAGCCCATGCCTATTTAATCAAACATACCTCATTCATAACTCATATATTTCAACAAATCCAACCAATCAAGCCCTACTTGCAGCAATTCCCCCCTTTGGATGGTCTTGTTCTTGAATTACTTTCTTATGGTAGAGAGGTTAGTTGCACTATTCCTCCTATTCAAGAGAAAGTGAAAAATTCTATCTTATGGGATGATATAGTAGAGGAGTCCCATCCAGACTATGAGGTAATTTTTTTAAAGATTCTCTATCAAGGGTCATCTCTGATGAATAGATTGTAGAAGCATCTAAGCATAGTAAAGATAAAATGGAATATGATGTGCAGGCTGAGGTGGATTCCAATTACTGGAAAGAGCAATGAATGATTTATTCAAAAAACCAGAATGGTACGTCAAAGATAGTGGAAAAAACTTGAGTGAAATCCAAGAGAAAACCTTGAAACTTGGTTTCTCACTCCTCTTCCCCTAATTTGGGGAAATCAATTTCTAGTATTGCATTGACTGCTAAGGATTCCAATAAGATATTGGGTGAATCTCATCCTCCAGTAGCTATTGTTTGTAGTGTGAAATTAGTACCTATTATGGAAAGTTGTTCTGAATAGAGATGTAATTATAATCTGGACTCGGTTCACTCTTTATCAAACACTCCTTTAAGTACCTCTCATATGGACAGTGTGTGTCCAACTAGAAAAACAGTGGGTTGTAACTTATTAAATGCTCATATTTTGGATGCTATGATTTCTTTTACCTTGAAGAGCTCTAACAAACTTGGAGGATCCAATCCACCACTAACTAGTACCACTGCTAGCCTGGTTGCTTGATCACTTGCTTTGTAGACTCAAACCTCTAAACTTGTTAAGGGTGGACACAACAATGATTCCATTTCCTTAACCCCTTCTCTTAATGTAGAATGGGTCGGGAATGGTACAAACAAGTCTTACAAGCAATCTACTAGTGACAATACTTATTCCATGGATAGTCAAGGGGTTTTATCTTTTGATAATCCCATTATATAGAATGTAGATAGCACACTGGGTATAGACCTGGGTCATTGTGTTAAGGGAACTCAAAAATTAAATGTGAGTATTCACAATTCCTTTAAATTTCTTTAATTAGGAAGTAGTGAAGAGGATAGTAAAGCAAACAACTGAGTTTAATAATTCATCTAGTTGTTTTGGCAATTCTAGATGATGGAGATGGGCCTTCGATAGTGGCTTCCACTTTAATAAATAAATTTTTCTTATTACAAGTTTAAAAATTATGTCATAGTATACTCGACATCATCTTTTGTACTATGCACCAAGATGAAACTTTCTGTTAACTGTAGAAATCCAGTGCAGTAAGGCTGTACTTTTTTCATCCTCTATCAGACATTATTTGTCTTTTATAAGAGATAAATGATTGTGATTCCTCATTAATAAGAATTTATTTACCAATTTTCTGATAATAACTTTTTCCTTCTTTGAACACTTTGTCTAGCTCTGCTTATGTTTTAACAGGTGAAAAAAATGCATTTTGGTTCCATTTTTTTCATTATGATTTTCACTGGTTCACAGGGGGTGGGGGATGGTTACAGGGTGGGCGGGCTGGGTGCAGGAGGGTGGGGGCTGGGTGTAGGAGGTTCAGGGGAGGGGGGTCTGGGTGCAAGGGATTGGGGGGTGGGGGTATTGGGAGTGAAGGTTGGGGCAATTGGGGTGAAGGGGGCAGGGGGTAGTGGGGGTGAAGGGGGTATGGGGTTATAGGGGAGGAGTGTTTATGGGGGGAGGGGGTGTCCAGGGGGTGTCTATGGGGGGGTGTCCAGGGGTGTCTTGGGGGTGTCAGGGGGGGCCAGCAAGGGGTGTCCAGTTTGGGGGGGGTTGTCAAGGGGTGGGAGTCTAGTGGGGGGGTGTCCAGGGGTGGTGTCCAGGGGGTGTCCAGTGGGGGGGTGTCTAAGGTGGGTAGCTGCTGTTTCTGGTGGGTGTGCAAGGGGGTTCTGTCCAGGGGGAGAGTGGAGGGTGTGCAAGGGGGGATGGGGTGTTCTTGGGGGGGGGGGTCTGTCAAGGGGGGAAGAGAGGGTCCACAGTGGGAGTGGGGGGGTGTCTAGGTGGTGTCTAGGGGGAGTCCAGGTGGTGTCCATGGGGTGTCCAAGGTGGGTGTCTAGGGTGTGTCCAAGGTCGGCAGCTGCTATTTGGGGGGGGGGGGTTCAAGGGGGTTCTGTCTCGGGGGAGAGTGGGGGTGTGCAAGGGGGAGGGGGTGTGCTGGGGGGTCTGTCCAGGGGGGAAGGGAGGGGCTTCAGGGGGCGTGGGGGTGTCCAAGGGGGAAACATCTATTTCTGGGGGGGGGGGGGTTCAAGGGGGTTCTGTCCTGGTGGAGAGTGGGAGTGTGCAAGGGGGGATGGGGGTTGGTCTAGGGCGTAAGGGAGGGGCTGCAAGTGGAGTAGGGAAGGGTGTCTAGGGGATGTCCAAGGTGGTGTCCGAGGTAGAAAACTGCTATTTCTGGGAAAACCCTTTATACCCACGATTTAAAGAACCGTTGGTATATATGCTACTGTGAATTTATCTATACCTATGATTCTTTGAACCGTTGGTATGTGTGTTTGACAAAAACTATCTATACCCACAGTTTTCTTAACTGTGGGTATAGAATTTATGCTGTAAAAATGTACTCCATTGGTTCTGTAAACTGTGGGTATAGACATATACCTACGGTTTAGCAGAACCGTGGGTAATATGAAATTTTAGTGGGCTATACCCACGGGTTCTACAAAACCATGTGTATAGAGAAATCCTGGTTTCTCATGAGCCCATGTTTCATAAAACTATGGGTATATCCTATACCCACAGTTTCATGGAATATACCCATGGTTTGAAACTGTGGGTATAGGGAAATTTTCTAGTACTATAACCATATGTTTAGAATATGAAAATTTGATCCATTTAAATCATTCCACTTTCCCCACAAATATTTGTTTCAAAAAAACACAACATGCTAAAAAATAATTCTTATATTAGTCATTGAAATCCTACATCCACGATTATCACACAACCATATAGAAAATAAAATTCAGAATCCAAAAATGGTCTAAGATACCCACAAATGGGAAATATTTTTAGTGGGTGACTTGGCCATATGGTTGGTGGCCATATGTCAAAAAAACCTCAAACATGGAGATCCTTATTAGGACTATGCCCCGGGTCCACATGGCTTGCTAGGCCTTGTGAGATCATGGAAGAAATTAGTCTAACTCCCCATGTGGCATCACAGTCACCAAAATATCTTTTAGTACCCAAGAAACTAATAAAACCAGACTTCCCATGGACACCCAAGGATAAGAATAAGAAAGAGTTCGTGATGCTCTTCCTGAACCTACATATCATGTCTAGACAATCCTACGACATCTACCATGTCATCCCCCAAATAATAAAAATTCTTTAAAAAGAAAGGTACGCTATGAGTCGATCCCCTCTGATACCATTTTGTCACGAACCAGTGCTATTTGACCCTGAACCAGTCACCCAGACCACTCCACAACAAGTCTCGATAGGCTTTACAAATCCACCTGGGATAGAGCCATGTACCATGGGAATCAGTAGAGTGAAAAGGGAATGATTTCACACAAAAATAAACAATTTAATAAAAAACAAATAAATATAGATAGCCCAATACATATTTATATAAATTTTGATCTGAACATTATTAGAACATAAAGGTGAAAGTACAACTTAACCAGAAAACTCAACTGACCGAACCTAACCACAAAGTAACTCTATGTGAGCCCTATTTTCAGTCTCCAACACATCAATCACATGTTTCCCAAGGTGATTGAACTCAAGTTTAAACCTGTACAAGGGCTAAAAACAGAATAAGTTTATAAGCATGACTATTAAAACTCAGTACGCTAGCCCAATATTCAATTCCCATTGCACTTGATTTAAAAGAAAAGAAACGTCAATATCAATTTTGAAATATAATATATAATGTATGTTTTCATAAAAAAGGTCATGTTCTACAAACATCACAAAATAAAATGCTTCTATGTTTTCATAATAAGAAATTCTAGTAAAAAATATTTAGAGAGGTGAAAATTAAAAAAGAAAATAGTTTTCAAGAGGGATTCTCTATAGAACGTACACATATTAATATAACACAAACACTACTGAGTTTACAAACCAGACACACTATATGATGATGGTGAGTAAAAAATATACAGTGAGTAGAGGTCAAAGGTACACCCCTAGACACTAGATATATGTGTGCCCTAGTACCTCATATCATGGTGAATTGTAACGATAACTAATATTTGTTCACATGCATGAGACACTAGTAGGGAAAAATATATATATACTTGTGGTACCCAACATTATCATCATAGTTTAGATACTTTTTTCATCCTCAAATATGCTTCATAAAATAGGGATAAAACCACTCTGGGTCATTAGCATACTAGTACACGTCCACCAACCCAGATATTCAGGTTTTCCTTTCTGTTCCCAGTCAAGTTCCACAAGTTAAAAAAACACTTTTCACATGAAAATGTTATTTCTAAACCATACACACATAAAATATCCCCCAAACATGTTCCACAACTCTTCAAAAAATCAATAAACCACATAAAACATTCATCAAAAAATTTCTAGAAGTATAACAGGTATATTCACATAAAATCCATTCAAAGATGCTCTTTTAATGCCCAATTCCCACCAATACCATATCAATAAATATTTTGAAGCACCAAAACTATTTAATAAAACAATTTTATTATTCAGATAATGAAACCACATGGTGCCACATGGAACACACATGATAACCCTTTTCTTAAGAAAAATTCCAAACATGCCTTTAAGAATTTTACAAAACCATCTTATAACAAAGATACCCATTTAAACATTCATAATATGGTGTACAAACTCCATTAGGAGTAAGGAAACATGTCAGAACCTATCCCCCAGGGACTATGTGGTGACTACCTCAATACCACCTCCTATATGCTATGGGATGACGACTAGAACCAAAGACATTATCCCGTGACTGATGGGAATTTCAAAATTATATGTAAACACACAGACATACACAATCAAGTTACAAAATAACTAGAAAGGAAAACATGCATGACACTAAACAACCATTGAGTAAAGGTATAAGTTGTATGTAAAATGGGCCAGAATACAAACCCAACAAAATAAAAATAAAAAATAGGGAAGTACAAAAGATCTCTGTAATACGTCCGCCGAAGAACAGCAAATGTAGGGTAGGAAAGGTGTGGCTACCTGAAGTTTTATAATTACACCTCTCCCATCCCATCTTATTAGGAACCACCTAGTCCCAGACCACCAAGTTATCCATCGATGTGTCGATCGCCTGTATGGGACACGACATGTGTGGGTGAATCCCATGCAGGGGTGAGTAACACGATACTCAGTAAGGATCCCAAACCACAAAGGAAAGACCACAATGAAAGACCACACAACAACATCAAATGGAGAAATCACCCAACCAAGACATCCTACACCAGGTATAATTCAAAATATAGAAATAATGATTTTTCAGTTGTAGAGCTTAATCATTTTGTAATGTTGAGAGATTTATCCTTGATAAGTGACTGAGTTCTTCTCGTCTTCTAGAACACTGAGGTTGGGTTGTTTGTTGAACCACTAAGGTACACTTGTATAAAAAACCAAAAAGAAGGTATGCACATAGTACTATCAGCTCACATAGGTATAAAAAAATTATGGAAATGAGGATCATCGGTCGTATCACGGAACACAATGGGCTGTTGGTGTACTCCTCGATGATTAGTACTGTGGGTATGTTGGGTCACACAAAGCCAATCCTCATCGAGGGCCTTCCGGGTCACACAGAGCTTTTTCCCATGATCCTTGTACTATTTTGTTACTCATTACTAATGAGTACCATGGGTATGATGGGTCACACAGATTTGATCCCCACAGTGGGCCTGCTGGGTCACACAGAGCTGCTTCTCACTTTGGCCATTGTACTGAGGTGCGACTTCTCGATGAGTAACATGGGTTTCCCAGGTTACAAAGATCCACTCCCCACAGTGGGAATATAGGTTCCCACATAGTCTCTTACCACTTCCCATTGTAGCTGATCCACATAGGTTAGCTGGTCAGCAGTCTTCAGGTATCTGTCATTCATTTGATCTCTAAACATAGTGCGCTAGATTCCATGATAAACCATCAAAAAATCCATTAATCATATTTAAACATCCATGAAATAATCCTAAATTTATTCATAAAGATATTCCTTACTGCGAGGGTTAAAATAACACAAACTTCTTGTCAATATGATGCCCATTTTGGGAGATATTGGTGTTTTAGTAACCACGGGTTGGTAGCGAATGGGTCTGATCCGAATTAGTTGGACAGACCCATCCATCCCAGCTCATGGGCCCCGCATAACCCGACACTATTCAACTATCCTGAGCCGACCCTATTGGGTTCTCAGCCGACACAGTCTGACATTTCTATTGGTCTATGCCCATTGGGCATTGCTCGACTCGTCCTAGTTCGGCTCGACGTCTAGCATGCTGGGTCACCCAAACTACAACAGTTGTGCTAGTTCGTTCCCAGCCTGGGCCGCTCAGTGGCCCAATGTTAATATGACGTTCTGCCTGAAGAATCAGACTGGCTTCATTTCTAGCCCAGTCTCATAGTGGATCAGTTAGCGCTCTCCGGTCTGGCCCACCCGAGAGGCTAGTCCCCTCCATCTCAGACACCATCTGGCATCCAGTTCTTGCACACCATTACCGTCTATGTCGGTCGTACTTGTGGACCCTGACATGGTCACTGGAGCATTTGTTGGTGGGTTTCTGCATCAGGTGCGGTGTGGTTCACTGTGGCACATGCAAAGCAGATCATTGGGGCACGTGCAGCACGGGTTGTGTCCCTGTCCTCTAGCTATTGGCACACTGTCAGTGGCTCCTAGCACAATGTTGCGGCCAGATCTAGACACAATACCTCCATTTTTTCCGTCATGACTGACCACCACCCACCCACATCCTCCACCGTGTGCCACTGCCACCACCTTCTGTGGACCACCGGGTCCTCTCTGGTGGTCCGTTCTTCAATTCGTTTGTGCCAATGGCCTCTATATGGTTCCATCTTTCCTCCTATAGCCTCAAAAACTCATTTTCGTCAACTCAGAGGTTCATCCACGAATAACACAAAAAAATGAACAAAGGAGGAGGGTCTAAGACCTTGTTTTTTTTCAGATTACACCCTCTATGTTAGAGTTTAAAACTAGGAGGTGGTTCAAGAATACAAAAACAAGGTAACCCTGATGAAATTTCAAGTATACACACCCTCTGGCAAGAACAAGTGATCCCCATATCAACATGTTTATGAATTGGTCCATATCCATTGTTTTATAATGAATATTTTGGAAACTCAAAACAAAAATAATCCCTATCTAGGATAGACGTTTATCAGGGAGTAGATGAGTCGCGCATCATTGTTCTTCATTCATGATATGCTTCCCACATTGCTAGAGATCCTTTGAAGTATGGAAGGATACAATTTTCCTTGTTCGCCAATCCCATTCATTGAACCATGGTGTTGTCACTAGCGAATCACTGACATTTCTCATTGGGAAGAATTTCTTCATCGTCCATTAGAGAAATTCCATCTCTGATTCCCAAATCTTTTATCTCATTAAAAGAGAAAAGTGTGACATCATTTCTATTAAACTATGACATCGCTTCATTACGCTCTTTCATTAATGAAACATCCTATCTATTATGCTTCAATTAATGAGTCGTTACACCACACATTTAAGTTAATCATTAATGGGCTTCATTTAATGTGAATCTTTATATCTTCATCGCTGCCATAGTTTTGACATTCAACTGCAAAATTTTGGAGAGAAACAAATAAAATAACTTATAATTAATTTTATTTTTCCTCTGAGAATTCCAAAAATTATCATTTACATTGACCCATGTTGGTGGAGGTTATTTCCATTAATAGGCAATGTTTCCATTCCAGACACAACGGTGACATCCTATTTTAAATCTGGGCACCCGTTTTAAAGTTTCCAAACCACGCACATGTGCAATTTTAATTCCCTTAAGAACGTTCCAAAAACTATCTTTCACCCTCGACCTGTTCCAGTAATGGTTAAGCTCCAGTTAATAGAAACACACCCTCATGAGATCAATGATAGTATCATATTTCCAATCCACTTTACCATTTAAGAGTTATAAGGATTTTACAATAAAATAATTTTTACATAATTATTTTATTTATGGGTAAAATCTAACATCCAATGTTGTCCCACACTAGCCAACATTAGGATTTTCCTGAGGAAATAATATCCTAACAAGCTCAACATTTGTCTCATATTTTCCATTAGAGTCACTATTTGCGAGGCATAAGCATATGAAAAATAAAATAATTTTATTTAATTATTTTATATATGGTTATTCCATTTTTGGATTTTCTCACTGGTGGCCCACACCGACTTAACTTAAGTCACGCCTAAGTTAAACCCTCCATCTTGAACACAAAGATGGACTCATATTTCTCATCTAGGAAACCATTTTAAGTGTTATTCCACCTTTTCACAAAAATCCTTCAGGCATTCTATTTGAATATTAAGGTTTTTTTATGGATCATTCCTGGAAATTTAGGCATTAGAATCGAACTCCGTCTCAGTGCCTGGTCCTAATATGATCACATATAATTAAAAAAATTACATTTATTTTCCGGGACATTACATTACCACCACCATTAAGGCTTTACATCCCCATAAGCAAAAACATTTCAAAATAATCAAATAAGGGTACTAAGAATGAATCTGAGCCTCCCGCTCTAATGTGATCTTCTGGAGATTCATGTGGTTCCATCGAACGTGCACTAGAGGACTCGATTATCCACAAAATACCAACTCATGTCTATCCTATATCTCTATTTGGAACTCCTAAAACGTTTCCATATCATCAATGTCCAGCTTTTCCCAATTTATGATGTGAAATTGATCATGCACGTACATCCTCTACTACGACACATGGAAAACATCATGAACCTGGTTCCTATATGGGGAGATAGCTATGTGGTACGTCACCTATCCAAATTAGCTTATAATCTAGAATGGTTTGATGATCTTCAGAGATAACTTACCACACCGACCAAATATCAGCAATCCCCATCAGGGTGAGACCCGAAGTATCACATGTTATCCTTCCTTAAACTCCAATGGACTATTTATCCTATCAATATAAGATTTATTCCTACTCTGTGGAGTCCTCATCTGCTAATGGATGGTCGTCACCTTCTAAGTGGTAGCTTGTACCAACTCTGGACCCATGACTGCTAACTCCCCTAGGTCTATCTAGTATAACAATGACCTACATGGTCTTCTATATAGTGCCACGAATAGTTCCATTCCAAGGGTGGAGTGATAGAATTTGTAGTATGAAAACTCAACCACTTGCAGTTAGTCCTCCAAACTATGACAAAAATTAAGGACACAATCACGAAGCATGTCTTCCAAGTTCTGTATGGTCTGCTCTGTCTGACCATTCGTCTGTAAGTAAAAGGTTGCGGTCAAGCGCATCTGGGTCCTAGATTACTCTTGTAATCCATTCTACAGTGGGGATGTAAAGCATGAATCACGATATGAGACTACCGTAGATGGTACTCCATGGTTTCGAACTATCTTCTTCACGTTGAGCGGTGTCAATCTATCTTCTGAACCCTACTCTCGAATGGGTAGAAAGTGGGATGACTTTTTGAGAAGGTCTATGGTCACCAAAATGGTATCGTAACACCTAGACGTATGTTGTATGCCCATCATGAAGTCCATCGATATTCAATCCCACTTCCTTGATGACACCTCGAGGGGTTGTGTCAATCCTATTGGAACCTTCTGCTAAGCCTTCACATGCAGACATGTGAGGCATCCCGAGACAACATATGCCAATTACTTCTTCATCACTGGCCACCAGTACTAATGTTAGATTACCGAATACATCTTCTATATGCCTGGATGTACCTCCAAAGTGGATGTATGGAACCCCCTCAACACCTATTCCCACAACACCACTAGTAAAATGGTGCATCTAATTAAAAGGATAATGTGCTCCCTACCATTAAAATATGTTTCAGAGTCATGCCTGATGGACATCTGGGAATGTGTAGCCTCACATCTAGCATCTTTTAGTGGGGCCTCACTAAATTTTTGTAAGATTAGGGGAGGGTAAACTACCACCGACTGAAAAAAAATGCCTCATATTTTTCCATAAAAGATATATTAAGACAGGACAACTTATCTGATTCCTCATTCAATAATTGTGAACTCTATCTCTTGTAGAGATGATATGACACCAAATTCCCCTTTCCAGGAGTATAGACTATCTTGAAGAGATAGTTCTGGAGGAACTTTTTCCAATGTCGCTATCTCATATTTATAACCTTTTGATAAAATATATACTTGAGAATCTTGTGGTCAGAGTTGACAACGAATCCTACACCCATAAGGTAGTGTCACCATACCTCTAGTTTGAAGTCTACAGCTACTAACGCAAGATCACAGTTCTCATCGAACTCTGCCTTAGCTACTGAAAATCCAAAGGCCACCCTTCCATCGACATCAAATATAGTTCCTTTCAACTGATCAATTTTGTTCATCTTCCCTTCGGTAGTGGGTGCTCATTCTAATTCCATTTGGTTAAATGGTCTAGTAATCCACACCTAACCTTTAACACTGGGTCTTACTAAGCCCTTTCTCTCTAAGTCTCCCACATATACACTCATCTCATGAAGCTCTGTGAAAGCCATCTGATATATTTATGTTGATATTATTTCCATCTTGGGGTGCTGAATGACGAAGAATTCAATCTACATGTAGGGAGTTAATCTAAGAAACATCTTATGGAATGATGTACACATATTATTCCACTATTGATGGGACTGAAATCTCAAAACATCCAATGCCACATGGGTAAGGATGGAACCATGTAGCTACCTATTTCTATTGTCCTCTAGCTCCCAAAGCTTCGTGTGGACCACATTGGGGTGGTGTTTGTAACATATCAAAATTTATACCACCTTCTAATATTCTCCCAGCTCCTCTACCATTACATCCACCATGTAGATCAATATGTTTATGTAACAGTCTCTACTCCGGTGGCCCATCCACCATTTTGTTGTCAACAAAATAGGGTAGAAAATCTCTAGAGAGATATTCCCTATCATCTCTTGAAATTCATCACCTCTTTCTAGGTTTAATAGACTCTCCCTATGATCTTAGAGATGTATATCCCCTATCATGGGACCTCTCCTCTAACCGAATCACTTGTCCATGTCTCTGAAACTGAATTTGGCTTCCTTCTTTCCCACTGCGGACATTCACTTGTTCTATCTGCTCAGACAAAGGACATTAAACCATAATGGTTCTTTATATGAACCAAGCATAATTAGAAATTCACATAAAAATAGTGTTGCCTCTGATGTTCCTAAACACATCTGACTCATAGGTCTGATCCCTGAAGCACTAGTTGTGTCATATTTATTGAGTACCTAGAATGGTTGGTATCAATGAATGAATACTAGACTACCGACATATTTTCCAATTGAAGCTGTAGAAGCTCTTGGTCATGAAATGAACTTATAATTTTTAGAAATAGCGCCTTATCATAGAATGGTTCTCTAGACCTTCCCACGAAAAGCTCATCTCTTCGTAATATTGAGTAATCTAAAACCCATAATCACCCTACATATCCATATAGGAGGCCCACTACTAGGACTACCATCTAATATAATGGTTCCCTGAATAGATGGAAATTTTTTTCACCCCCTCTAGCCATTCCTTATTGGCCTGTGACTTGGGATGACCTGAGGGGTCTCTATCATTGAAACTCATGTAAGGCACTAAGACTACATGCATCTTCTACTGATAGCATCGATAGTAACTATTGACCAACCGATGGTGGTAATGATGGGGCACTCCCTGAAGGTTCCATCTCGGGCAACGATATATATATCACATCCTCATCACTCGATGGAAAATCCTTGTGGTCACACATAGGAATCCTGGCTGGTTTTTTGTGTGGAGGCATCATGAAATATAATCAATATGAACCACAATTAATGTATTATACCTGGTGAACTTAATCTGACACAAACCGATCATGGTATGACACTAAAAGACACATGAAACAATTTTTTTTCATTTCCCATGTCAAAAAAAGAATTCAGGGTCCTGGTGTATGGATACATCGCTTGTGGCCCCATCACTGGACACCCTGGCCGGAAAGACAAACTCAAAACACTTAATATTGTTACCCCATCAAAATTTATAGACTATTAGATCTTCTAGAAGAACCTATATCATCTAATACCACTTTGTGAGGACTCATACCCTAGGGACCATTCCATGACAACCCCAAGCCCATCTTCCAAAGGGTAGTGACTGGAGACTAGAACCGAAGGAATTATCCCACAAATGGAAGGCATTTCACTGATTACCTATACGCACACACACATACACAAACACATACCGAAATAAATGGAATGGAAAAAATGAAATCCACTAAACAGCCACTGAGTAAAAGTAAAATTTGTATGTCAAATAGGCCAGATTACACACCCAACAAAAGAAAAACTGAAGTCAAGAATGTAAAAAAGATCTGTGTAAGACGTCCATAGAAGAACCACACCTGTAGGGTATGAAAGGAATGACAACCAAAATCTATAAAAGTACATCCCAACTATCCAATACCTTTTGGAACCACCTGGTCCTAGACCACCAAGGCCTCTAACAAAGCATTGATCACCTACAAGGGAAAAGCCATGTGTGGGCGAAGCTGATGCAGGGTTGAGTAAAACAACACCAAGTATGGACCGAATATCACTATGGAGAGACCTCAAATCAAGACCACACATCATGATCAAATGAAAAATCACACAACATGACAGCTCAAATTAGGTATAACTAAAAATATAGAAAGAAAGATTTATCAGTCATAGTGTTGAATCATCTTGTACTGCTAAGGGTCTCATCCCTAATGAGCCACTTATCTCTTCTCATTTGCTGGACCACTGAGGTCCACTTGATTTTCGATCCACTAAGGTACCCTTATATGAAGAACAACAAAAGAAGGTATGAACATGGTATTTTCAGCTCATTTAGGTGTAATCTAATACATGAAAAGTAAGACCATTAGTCGTATCACTGAACACCTTGGGCTTATGGGGTACTCCTCCCTAAAGAGTATCGTGGGTATGCTGGGTCACACAAAGCCTCTCCCCACCATGGGCTTGCTGAGTAACATAGATCCACTTACTACATTCCATGGAATGATGTGGTACACAACCCTAATGAGTACCATGGGTATGCTAGGTTATGCAGAGCTTCTCCCTATAGTGGGTTTGGCGGGTCACACCTAGCCACATCCCACATTGGCCATTATACTGAAGAACGCCTTCCCGATGAGTATCAGGGGTCTACTAGAACACATAGAGCCACTCCCCACCATGGGCCTACTAGGTAACACAGGGATTCTGCCGACTGGGCCATCATAGCTGATCCACACAGAGTCACTTATTAGTAGTTTTTGAGTCTTAGTTACACATAGGATTTCTACATGTAGTATGATTTATTCAACTTGAAATCGCTCCTCAATACATAATTCACAATCCAAATATAATGTGCCGATGAGCCTTTACCCTAGTGGTACAAGCTCCTGATTAGCATCCAAAAGACCCTAGATTAAATCCCGGAAGGGAATAATTTCTGTGTACTGTAGTAGCAGCAGAACTGTTGCGGCAGCGGTACTATAGAAGGAATTGTAACAGCCCAGGTACTATAGAAGTACTATTCCCTGAGGGGCCCTTTGGGCCAAAAAAGGGCTTTCAATCCTTGTATTTAGGCAACATGGCCTTGGGGCTTCGGGATATGTAATGGGTCTCCCTCTACCCATTCTAAAGTGGTCTTTAATTTAAATAATAAAATGAGGCATCGACCCCAATCTTTAAAAAAAACAATCCAAATATAATGAAATCCTTTTTAGAGTATGAAAAAAGATCTGCCTCACCATAAGGGTTCCAACACCACAAATGGGTCATCAATCAGATGTCTAGTTTCAGAGATATTCCTGTTTTAGTAAACATAGGCCGGTTTCATCCAGGCCAGGTCCGAGCCGATCGGACTGACCCAAACCTACCCGGTTCTAGTCCTGGCTAGCCTGGCCAGCGGTCCATGACCATTGGGCCTTTCTTAACCCGGACCAGTTTGGATGGGTGTCCAGCCCGCCGGGTCACCTAGCGAACCTGTCCCATATGGCACGGCCCACAACCAGCGGGCCAGATTGTTCCCATCTTAGGCTACTAGGCGTCATGGTGTTAATTTTCTGTCTCAGCTTGTAGTAGCAGGCCGACACCAATTTTAACTTGGGATGTATAACAGCCATTTTTTGTATTCCCTAGTATGGAATGCTCATCGATCTGGTCCCCTCCATCCTTGATGAAATTTGCCATCTGGTTCTTTCACGCTACGGTTGGATGATCCGACAACACTTGTGGACCCACACATGGTCACCAGAACGCGTTCTATTTTAACAGGACACCACCACTGATTTGGTCAGGTGGCTGCATCCCTATCCTCCGACAACCATCCCTCTTCTGGTTGCTCCCACTGCAACGCCACGAGGGGACCAAAACACCTCCCTCAGTGCCCCATCGTGGTGCGCCTCCACCCACCCACCAATGTCACCATGTTCCACCAAGTCCACTCTGGTGGCCCATTTTTGATCTGTTTATTCCTTCATCCTCCATGGGGTTCAAACATTCCTGCTATGTCCTCAAAAACTCATTTCCTTCAAATTGGAGGTTCGACCCCGAATAATGCACAAGAATGCACAAAGGTAGAATGGCTCGGGCCTTGTTCGTGTCAACCCAAAACCTTTATGATAGATTTTAAGACAAGGGTGTGGTTATACAACACCAAAAAAGGTAACACTGCTGCAACCCACGAGTATAATCACCCTCCCATAGGATCAAGTGATCCGCGGATCAACCTGTTCATGGGTTGATCTGCATTCATTATTTTAGAATGAAGAATAGGTAAATTCAAGAAAAATTAAACCCTAACTTGGATAGTCATTGGTTAGGGAAGAGCTACATCACACACCTTCATTACCCATTCTTGATATGTTTTCCACATTACTAACGATCCTTCAATGGGTGGGATGAGAATGCATTCATTGTTCATTGGTCCCATTATTCGAGTTGTTTCATTGTCATTAGCAAAATTCTGATGTTCTTCATTGGGGGGAATTTTTTCTCCTTCCATTAGATAAATTCCAGTTCTTATTCTATATTCTGTTATCGTGTTAAAAGAGATACATGTTGCACCTTTCTATTATTCTACATCGTTTCATCATTATGTTGTTTCACTAATGAAACAACATGTCTATTAAGCTTTGATATATGCCTCTGCTCTCTCCCATTCTGGTCTCTCCTGATAGCTTCTCCTCCAATGGTGTCTTCTTCTTGTCATCGGAGCCTCAACCTTCGAGGTATAATTCTCTCTTCTCTTATATTAGTTGTTTCATGCTTCTGCTCATTCTTCTTTTCTCCGGTCTTGATGTTGCGGGTTTTCTTCCTCTGCACTTTTGGTCATCTCCATCATACTTGACACTATCTTGGTAGGGATCAATGGTAGGTAAGACCGCTTGGGAGGTGTTGGTGGATTCTCCTAGTGGCATACCTTCAATCTCTATGGATCCATCTTCTTTAGTTCATTCTGCTAGGGGTTCAACCCCAATTTTCCATTTCTCGTTACTTGGTGGTTCTTTCAACGGATCTTCTTCAACACCTTTGATTTGGTTTCCCTTTGGTTTTCAACCCAGTTATCCTCTTTCGCGTTTCATTGTGGTCTTTTTTCTCCCTTTCCTCTTCTCTATCGCTCCTCCCTACTCTGGCTTCCACATCCTTTTCTCCCTTCCATGTGAGTCTAGTGTGACGGATTCCAACGAGGCTTTGGGATGTGTTCGGGGAGCCGTAAGAGTTTCTGGGCAGCGCGACCTATGGTGGATTTCTCTAGTTTCAATGTTCATTCGGATTTCTCATGTGAAGACATCTCCAATTTTGTTCATTTTTTCTTCTTAAATGTTATTAGTGAACCTGTTTGCTTCTCTGGTTGTTTGTTTTATTCTATTTTGAGTATAATGGCTATTGACTGTGTTTTTCATGATGGTGTAATGACTACCTGATAGTTGGTGATGGAGATGATGTTGGAGTTCAGTGTTTTTCTAGTTGTGGTGGTTGACATTGATAAAGAGGATGTCTGTGCGGATAACCCAATGGTGAGAACGTCGACGATGAGAATGAAGATGGGAGAAGTTAGTGAATTTTACCACCAGATGATTTTGAGTCCAATGCATTTTGGATGATTGATGTGTATGGTGGTGGGTATGTTACTCGAGGTCCGTGACTCAAGGATGATGATGGCGGTTGATTTGAATTCTGAAAATTGAATTATGAATTTTTAATGTCATGTTACGCTTCGATTAATGATTTTTTATTCCACACATTTAAGATCCTAATTAATGGGTTTCATTTAATGTGACTCTTCTTCACCTCATCACCATCATAGTGCTGTTGTTCCACCTCTAAACAGTGGTGATAAACAAATAATATATCATTTATGTTATTTTATTATTCATTTTAAAAGTCCAAAAATTAACTTTGTTCCTTGACCCATGCTAGCCATGGTTTGTTCCATTCATAAGAAATGTAATTAATCTAGATGCAATGGTTCCCTCATATTTCCAATCAAGAAAACTATTTATATGTTTCCAAAAAACCACACATGCTCCATTTTAATTCTCTTAAATAAACGATCAAAAAACAAGCTTTCACCTTTGACTTGCACTAGTCAAGGTTAAGCTTCACCCAAGGGAAACACGCCCTCAAAAGCTCAATGGAACTCTCATATTTCCAATCTGAGTTACTGTTTAAGAGTTACAACAATTTGACAATAAAATAATTGTTACATAATTTTTTTATTTATTTACAAAAACTAACTTCTACTATTGGCATGTTCCAGGAAACTTTAGACTCTACCTTAGGAAATAATACCATCAATGTTCAAGGTTGGTATCAGATTATCAATCTGAGACACTATTCATGAGTCATAAGCATTTAAAAAATAATATAATTTTATATAATTATTTTATTTATGGTTATTCCATTTTTAGGTTTTCTCACTAGAGGCACGCGTTGACTAAACTTAAGCCATGCCTAGGGTAAACCCTCCATATGGAAAGAAACAGTGCCATAATATTTCTAATAAAATCCTTATTTTTATGATTTTTTCCTCCTTTACAAGAAAAATAGCGCACACGTGCTATTTAAAGATTATCATTTTTTGACGGATAATTCTGGGCACTCTCGGCCTCAAAATAGCATGCTTTTTCAATGCCTGGTCTCAAACTGAACCCATATAAATAAAAAAAATTAAAAGGATTTTTTAAAACATTAAAATAAATTTTCCTAAACCTTTTAAACCATTTAGGATACACATTCAATGCTCAATCATTTTCATAAAAATGCTGAACGGGCCACTTATCGGAAAATTGTGTCAAAACATTTCAAAAACCAAAACAAATCTCTTTATAAAACCAAAACCACTTTTTACATCACTAAAAGGACCCTAAAATATTACTTTACATTCTTACCACAATATAATAGATTCAAAAAATTCATTTCTAATCATATTTCTCACATAAATCCCAACAAGGAAGTTTTCTAAAAACTAGGCATGAAACATTTAGAAAAACAATTTACATTTAACAACCAAAGGGGTGAAAACTATAATTTTAATGCCAATAATTTAATAAAGTAGTTAAACCAGGTCATAAACGTCACAATCCATATGCAAAAACCAGCAAAACATTTTTTTGGACAATAGGTGTCCACTTTTAAAATGAAAAGTCTCCATTTTACACAAAATAAGGCATAAATAACCATTTTTCACACCAAATAAATCATTAAAAGGCTGAAAATAAATAGTATATATATATATATATATGGTGATACCATCAATATATAGATGAAAATTAAATAATAAAATAATGTTCTTGTGAGAGCCTACCTCAAAACCATGTCAGAATGGAAACGCACACCTGAAAACACCCGCCATGTGTTCCAAAACCCTATATCAATGAATACCTTACCTAAAAAAACAAAACCCTCAAAACATTATGGGATAACATAAAACTAGGTTGATCATGACTAGGGGAGAAGAAACCCCAAAAAAAATTGAAGAAGATAGAAGAGGGAGAAGAGAGGAGAAGGAAACTCAACTTGATAACTAGAGAACTCTTCATCTTCTCTTAGCTTCACACCCATAAAGGATAGGTAATAAAATATAACTCAATGTTTTGTCTCTTTAGGTCTATAAAAACTAGTTAAATAATATTTTGGGGTAATATATTATGAACTGAGTTATTTATTAAAGAAAAATACTTCCTTACCAAATCCTGATGATTTGAGAAACCATGATATATTTCACCCTAATCTGTGACTAATATGAGCACCAAAGAGAAAAAATGAAACATGGTTATTGCCTAAGGTTTTTGATCTAGATCGAGAGGTGGAATCAAAAAAACATATTAATAAATAAATATGATATAAAAGAAAAAAATTATTTTTTGAAAAACATGAAATGGTATCACATGTTGTCCTAATACCTGAATAAATAACTCCAATCCACCATGATTATGAATTACTGAGAGGACCAATGGATATTTTAATTTTAATAAGACTAGTTAGTCCATGTATGAAGGGTAATTAGTAATAAATGTTTAAAAACAAAGGATTTATTATAGAATAAAATTTTGTTTTTAAATATGGAAATGTGTGAACGATTGGCCCAAATATTCAAGTAACCACACTTTTATCCCAAAACACCCAAAAACTATAAGGGAACCCCATGTTAGGATGATTAAAAATAGATTATAGTTAAAAACTAAACATTAATATAACAAATAATATCATGAAAATTATCAGTATTTAAAAGGCACCGGAACAAAACTATGATATAAAAATGCAGGTGAAAAAATTTTATTCCTCAATAAAACTCTAACAATTTTTCAAAGTTGTTTACATAACTTTTTTTTAATTTTTCAATATTCATTTCATTATTTTTTAATATTTTATTTTACCTTTAAATTAACTTTTAAATAATGTAACATCTAAATAATTATAGTTAGTTTTATTAATCGTATCTCCCTTAGGGTTTTATTTTTGATTGCTCCTTAAAATTCATTACATGAATCCTAAAATTATCATTATTTGGTAGAATCTATTAACAATATATTCCATATCCTCTTTTCAACATTCATAAATGACAAAATCAGAAGACTAAATTAAAAAAACATTTAAATATTTTAAAGAAATCCTTTGTCTTTTTTGAATTCATATATTAATTGACATTTCTTAATTACAGTCCATACAAAAAAAGTGATTCAATAAATTCATCTAGATAGTAATATTTCATGTTCATTGATTCCCCAATTGTTGATATATTTGAATTTCATTTTAGTGGTTATAAAATTAAGACATTTTTACCCTGTAATAAGTTATCTTAAATTGAATGTGTTTAATTCATTCCATTGATAATGATTTTTAATGAGTAAAAAATCAATATCACTATTTTTCATATATCCATTATCATTTCATGGTACGTAGCATGAAGTGGACAAATTTTTGATAGAATAATTTTTTATGAGAAATAGTGAGTAAATTATAGAATCATAACAAATAATTATTTGTAGTATTTGTAGTCTTATTACAAAACAAACATCCATTAAAAAATTAATATAAATTATTAACCACATTGATATTTAAAACATATATATAATCAATGTTTCCCATATAATTATATAGGACTACTTCTGTTAGTTATTGTGGTTTTACTTTTATAATCTAGTGTTTAATACTTAATTTCATGGAATAGTCTTCATTCTAAATTTCTAATAATAATAATAATTTTCGTCAAATGTGAGGTGGATTTTAAGGAATCCATGAAATGTTTATCTTCATTATTATTATCATACAATGATTGTTTCATTAGACTATATGGTCTAGGATAAAGGGAATCCCAATAAAATATAATTTCTGACTCTATAACCAAGGGAAATAGGTTCCTGATAAAACATGGTATATATTATAAAAGTAAAATTTTGAGTTAATATCTCTATAACATGTTGAATAATTCATACCAATTTTTAGGGTGAAAAGGGTGATTGAAGATGAACTATAAAGGTTGTGGGTGAATATAAAAGATTTAAATTTTTACAAGATAAAATTATTTTTAAAATTAATTAATATAATCAATAATAATATAGAATAAATAAAATAACACATAGAATATTTATAGTGGTTTTGTCCAACGTAGACCATTTATAATCTTATAAATCTCTCTAATAAGAGAGATATTTTGTGTAGTATACTGATTTTAGAAGGGAAATAATAACATGATAACAACATACTTTTTCAATTTTATATTTAAAAAAGACACCTAGAGTTATAATGGTGAGTCATAATCTAGGTAAAATACAAACTCTGGACTATAATAGTCAAAACTCTGACAATATATAATATATATTATAATAGTAACAACATGAATAATGTATGTATGAATAATTTTGATTGAAAAAAAGAATATATATAATGTCATAAACATTGTGAGATGTGAGATGTGGTTATATAAAAAGAGGTATAATCGAAGAAATATAAGGGAAAATAAATAATAACATGTATTGGTTCGGGAGTAATTTATCTGGATTCCTTATTAAAGTATTTTAATAAGTCAAAGTAGTTTCATTCATTTCATGAAATACTAAACAGAATATTAAAACTTGTTCATAAGAGGCTCAGATTGTATATCATGTTAAAAAATTATAGAAAGGAACTTTTTCTTCTTAATAGTTTTTGTTTTTGTAACTAGTATCCTTTCAATGTGTCATGATGCATTCAAATATAATATGTAGATATTGCAAATAAATCCTCACTAGGGTAATGTATTGAAAATTCAAACTTTAAAAATAATTTGAATAAAAAAACAAATATAATTATTCAATTTATTTTCAATAACTCAGTAAATAATTCAATATATATTTATAGTTATAGGTTATATAAATACTATAAATAAAATAATACAAATTTACTATTAAAATTATATTTTATAATACTATATAATTTAATGAATCATGAAATTGTTAAAAAATAAATTTTAGTTAAATAATAAAACCTATAAATTATTAATATTGACATCATTAAATATTATATTTGAAATGAATAAGATATAATATTATATATTGAATATAAAAATATAAATATTTAAAATAAATTAGTTATTTATTTTCATGAATAAATAATAAATTAACAACAAATTAAATATATTTAAAATGAAAATTTAATATTTTTTCATGGATTCTATGAAATATATATATATATATATATATATATAATATAAATAAATGAATTCATTAAAATAAATAATATAGGAATTCATAAATTCATATCATTAATAAATTACTTGAAACCTTAAAATTTATAGATTTTTTAAAAATAAATAATCCGTCAAACTAAGACTACGAACAAATAGACCATTAGGTATATACATTGTTCTTAGTTGAAATATTGTTCCAAAAATGTGTGCAACTGATAATAGCAGAATTTTATGAAATTAATTTAACATTTTATAGGTATATTTACCTTAGAAATAAAATATAGCATGTGGTCTATCTACTAACAATGTGATCAAACATAAGATGTATTTACTAGAGTCTCATTATGTAGCATAGTTAGTTGAAATTTCAACACAAGGTATGATAACATGAGAAAGGTGGATTCACAATTGAAAAGAGCCTGAGTTCAGATATCCAAAATATGAATTTCAATCATCATGTAGTAATATTTGTATAAATCTGAAATGTTAGTTCCCATTTAAATATACAGTCTTCTAATTTAGTACATAATCAATCATCGAACAAGTAAAATTTAGCTTACATCTATATGTTGAATGATAAAGACCTCACACTTAATATATATGTTAGTACTCTTATGATAGAATTATCTCATATTTTATTGTATGGTTTGGTCATGTATTCATTTGAGGAACACAAGTAGTCACTTTGAGCAATACAAATCTATTCACATTGAAAAACATTTGTTTCCACTTTGAAAAATAAAAATTTGGTCACCTTCAAAAAGACTAAATGCAATCACATTCAATACTACACATTTCTTCAACCTAAGAAATACAGTTGTGGTCACATTAAAAAATACACATGAAATCACTTGTCATCATAATATCTTGTGTCTATTTACTTCCATCTAATCATTAGATTCACATTTTGGTTTTATTTAATTAAAATTATCTAAATCAATGATCATTCATATAGATCAAATATCACCTAATTTAGACACCTATAAAATAAGATATCATTGATTATTTTTTTAAAAAAAATTATTAACATGTATAAAATACAATATTGTGAGTAATTAGAATATTGAAATAATAAGATATAGAAAATGTACAAAAACTAAAAAGAATATTAAAAATACTATTGAAAGAACCCAAAAATATAATTTCCCCTTACATGGATATTCAATTTTGGGCCTCTCTTAAACCAATAATTGATTTGTATTTTAGATAGACCTGAATCTCCATGAAATGTGAGAGGGAAAAGTGAGATATTAAGGATGAGTATGGTTGTTCTTAAAAGGTTTATGTGGTAGGAGATCTGGGGTATTGATGGGGTCCTTTAATAAATGATAGGAGTGGGAATTATGGAAATACACATTTATTAAAATAAATTAATGGTCACACTCAAGCCACATAGAACTAAATTAGACACATTTCAAAAAAAAATTGATAAGGGTTCTTAAAGAATATACTCTTCTAATAATAAAAATTGATATTTGTGGCATTATATATTAATTTAATCCTTGGTAACCAAAAAAACATCACTAATGTGAAATAATTATACTATAGTAGTCAAATTTTTATTGATAAAAATAATATTAAATGAATTATCTAATTTTATCATATTGGATATAATTTTATTTATTTTTACATGATTTAGTTTTTGAAGGTTTTAATAATATTTTTTTAAAAAAATTATTCTAAATTCACAAAAAAAAATTTATTGAAATGTTATAATTTAAATTATAAAATAATTATTTGTACAAAATTGTTTATAGTATTTCATCCCATTATATTTTTTAATTTATAATTTAAAAATTATGATATTATGTACTTTAAAATCTGTCTACAATCCAATTTACCATTGCCAATACTTAATAAATTGAAACTAATAAAATAGTTTTTTGTTAAAAAAATATAAATTAAATCAAAAGATTTCATTAATATATATATAAATCCAATATATTAATTAAAAATAAATTATTATACTCACTGGATGTTTTTTTAGATGATCAAAATGATTCAATTATTTTGTAATGAATCTCTCTCAATGATGTTATGGAAGATAAAATATTAAAAAATATATATGTATTCAATTCTCACTTAAATATAAACTACAATTGAAATATAACCAGACTTTACCTAAAGTAAATTCTAAAATACGTAATCCAATAATTAAATTAATTAGTTAAATTTTTATTTATAGTTATGGTGAAATTGTTTTTTATATTATGAACTCATAATTTATAAAAATATTATTTTATAGAAATATTTTTATCAAAAAATTATTTTTATTAGTACATTTTTATCAAAAAACAATATTAAATTAAGAATTAAATTTTTATATTATACTAAATTATTCATAAAAACACATCATAAACATCAAATATGATCAAATTGTATTCCATGAATTAGTAGAAGACTTCTATAGTTTTTCAATTAAATGGATCTCATAGTGATTTCTATGATCATGAACTTCTCCTGAAAGAGAATTTTATAAATCCATATGTGATGATGATCAGAATAGATATTTTCTTAGAATACACTAACAAAACATCCGAATTTTAAATCATTTTCAATTCATCTTCTTATAGAAGAGTCGTATTTCTTGATGAAATAAGAAGGGATTTCTTATTTTGGTCAATTCTATTTATATCATTTATTTTAATAGATGTATCAAAACAATCATAATAAATACATATAAAGTGCATCTTATTATTTTTTGGATAAGTATGGAATGTGTAATAAGATATTAGAGAAACATAATTTTGGGGAAATATGTACTAAAATAAAGGGTTGTTAAGTTCCCCTACCCTTAAAATGAATTTTCCATAATAAATTAATTACGTAACGGAAAACATGTTATGGAAATATTTTATCATTTCATAAATTCTCATGTTACACTCTTATATATGTTATTTCACTCCATACCATTGATTATATTGTCGGATATCTACTTATTATTCCTCCAAATATTGATCAGATTCTAATTTAAACAAATTAATTTTATTACCAATGATGTATATGGTAGAAATGTCCACAAAATAGAAACATGAAACACATAATATAATTATTAAATAAAAGGACATATTAATAAGAGTTAACCTACCCAAATGTCATACCCTTCATCCAAGGAGATATTTTAAAAATTACTTCCTCACTTTTTGTTTATAATTATAAATAATTTAAATTATTATTAGTATATATATTCTATATAAATTTTGATGTTTTTATTTTTTACAGAATAGTTTTACCACAATTTTTCATTTCATGTAAATTTTCAGGTTTTAAAAATTTATGTTTCATGATATCCTTGCAAAATCTCAGAATTATATATCTATTCAAATTTAAATCCCCATAGGTTTCATTAGGCTATTGTGTGGATCGTATAAATATTTAAATATAAAAAAGGAAAACTACGATTATCTTGAAAACTATTGTTATCCAATTAGAAAGATAGTAGCATTGCATCTACTTTTTGAATCGTAATTCTTGATTGACAATAATTTTTAGGGTGAATGATCATTCTAAATATTAAAACTATATAAATTAGTTGTTCTAGACTAATCATACATTTTTTCAAGAATGATATATTCAATGAAAATAAAATTTAATATTGTACTCCATGTTGACATTCTAATTAAATTATATATAACATGGATAATCTTTCAAGGGATAAATTAATGAGATATAAATGAGGTGTTCCACTATTATGAGGTGATCCCTGAGTAGAAATACATATATTCTCTATATAGGACTCTTAAGGGGGAAGATGAATATTTTAATTATTATTTTATTCCATCATCCATTATAGTATTATAAATTGTTACATTATCACCTTTGATTTTTGATTTTTATCATTAAAATGTAGATATAGAATAATTTATGACACAAAATATGAAATATTTCCCTTTATTTTATCCCCATATAATAATTATACATTACTAAAATAAAAAAATAATATACACTTATTTTTAGTGAATACCATAATAACAATATTTTTTAAGTTCAATTTTTATTAGACTCATATCTACATCACAAACCATATATTTCTATTTTGATGATAGTTAAACTTCAAAATATTTTAATCTTGACATGATGCTCAATATCAATAATTTGTTCTTATTTAATAACTAAATAATTGGATAGTCGCTAAATAATTTCGTAGATGACATATTTTATCCCATCATTTATTATATATACATAAATCCTTTGAATATTTTCAAATATTGAGTTACTATTAAAAATCATAATGAATTGAGTAGCATTATCCTTTATGTATAGAGAATCAACCACCTAGAGTTCCTTCCATGAAGGCTAATATAATTTGAAACCATAATTTCTTGTCCAATTCCAACCATATCATTTAGAATATATTCTAGTACATAATATTCAATATGTACATTAGGTTCATGGGTTCTTTATATATATATCACACATCTCTCTATAGATATAATGATGTAAAATTATTCATTTATAGGAAAAATATTACCACTCCAGATCATGAGTCATATCATATTTCTCTTCGTAATTTTATTTAACAGAGGTATAAATTTTTAAATTATAAATTTTCATCAGGATGAAACCCAATACATTCTATAAACACTCACTATAAGTTATATGACCTTACCTAATGTAGGGTAATTTTTATATAGGTGTGGTGATCAAAATCTTGATAAAATCTTTAAAATATTCGTCATAATAATTTATCTATAGTAAGTTTTATACCCTCATCATTTATTTATACTGCGGATATGATAATAGTGATAAATATATCAAGATTATTCAATTGTATCCTACCAACCAATGATAACTATGGATATTGGTTACTATGTATAGTATAATATATTTTCATAATTAAAACAATAATTTAAGGATTTAAAGGTTTTACCTAACATGATATTACATTAAAAAATAATTATATTTTCTACAACCATATTTTTAAATAGATGAATATTGAATATAGATTATCCTTTCTCTGGTTTTTAAATACAATTCGAAAATGATATCCATAAACACACTTTTTCATAGAGTATATGAGAATATCATCTATAAAGACTATCATTAATTAATGATTTTTTTTATAAATAATATATTCTTTAGATATTTGAATTTTTAGTGGATTAGTTTAGTATAATAGAAATCAGTATGCATTTATAGTGTGTATACATTATACAGAATTGTGTTTTTGATATATTCTCTGATTGGACCATTAATTTATGAAATATAAATCAATGTACAATCTCATAGAATTATAGAGACCATATTAATTCATGTAACATGTCATAAATAATGTGTAGGGTATAGTTCTTATTTATAATTATTTTTTTATGTTTATGATAATCAATAAAAATATGAATTGATGCATCCTTTTTCATGAAATGATTATTAGTTCACCCCAATATGAATCACAATATTATACAAATATCTTATAAATATTCCTTTGATTTTTTCTTCAATTCATCAAAATCCATGTGAAGTACTAAATATCGACAATTCAATATTTTTAATGAGCCTTGTATGAGATCAATTGAAAATCAAACCTCATGTTGCTGGGAAATTTTATGTTGTTCTTCATGGGAATACATCCACATTATCCTGTATAATAAGCATTTTCAAACATATATTTTTTTACAAAAATATGATCAAATTAATATCCTATTTCATTTATCATGGAAAATAATATATACTTTACTATAAATGGATTTTTCTATTCATTATTTAGACAATATATAATAGTGGTATGACTCATATAATATCTTGGGTCTATCTTATCATGATAATTATTATGATCTCAATATAGGTAGAGACAATATAGGCCTAAAATCACATAAAAATACAATAAAGGAAGATTAATTACCTCTACACATAGTACCTTACCACATTCCTCAATTGGAGAAAATTTGTACACTATGGATGCAATCATTAAACCACCTACACTTTTCAATGATATTAAATATCCAATGTTTGTTGTGGTGAATAAATAATTTTATAACTATATCATGATATGAATGTATTAATTTAATTTGAAAAAAATAAAACATTCTTAGGTGTGGAGTGGGGATTAATTTTATCTTTTAACACTAAAATTTCACATTCCTATTAAATAGTATTGATTTAATATAGGCTTCAATTTCTATTTATTTTAGACCCTCTTGATTTTAATCATCACCCATATCAAATTTATTGTTTTTTTTATTTTCATAATACCCAAAATAATTTTATTTTTTGATTTGGAGAGTGTGTAGTGAATTAGTTTAGGTATTTTACATCAGGATTGTATTAAATATCTTTTTTCAATACTTCAGTAGGTTTTTGATTGATTCACTGACCAAATAATTGAAAAATCTTCTAGGTTCTTCCTCACATGTTTTTTTACATTTTTGTTGTTGAAATTTCTCCCCTCTATATATTTTTTCATTAATGACCCCTTGAAACTCCATTTAACTTCAATTTTCACTGAATCCATTATAATGTCCACATTATCCAACTTCCAATTCTATCATAAGATGTAAAAATATATTTATAATAATTTATTTTTTAAAAACCCCATTAGAGAAAAGGGGTTATTCAACTAAAGAAAACATTGATCATTCTTTTATTTTTGATAATAAAACTGGATGCATAATTTTTTTTCTAGTGAAGTTATCCTCATATGTACCAAATGAGACATCCAATTTTTTTTTCTTTTATAGTAATTATCATTAAATATTCATGTGGAGAGTTATTGAAATTTTTTATGAATACTAATTTTATGGAATCCACCTTTTCTGTTAGGTATAATTTTATTTTCTCTTCATGTTATTGACTAGGGACCATCATCAAAAAAAATTCCAAACTAATGATATATGAATGAAAAAAAAATTAATTACTAAATTATTAATGAATAAGAAATATAATTTTTTATAATAATTTATTACATGATTATTATTTTGTTTGAGGACCCACTAACTAAATATTTATATTAAATTATGAAATAATCATTTGAAAGTATCTATTTTATTTGTGCATTTAAAAGATCTATATAATTAAAATAAATATTTATTACCTGATATAGTTTAGTTAGAATTTAGAAAAACTATTATACATTATCTTATAAACCATTTGGTATCTCTATGGGAATGTTATTGAATTTTCTTACACGACCATTGTAAATTTTATTTCTAGTGGTTTTGAAGAAATAATTAAACAAAAAATTTATAATGGGACTAATGAAAAATATTATTTTATGATATTGAATGTAAAAAAATATACACATTTTAATATTCTATTTTCTGAGTGTGATACTCTAAGACACATTACCTTTTTACTTGGAAACCTTCAATTATTGTTTACTTCCACCTATATATCATTTCCTTAAAACTAGGTTATTTTATGTTGGATTACCTTATACATGATAAACAAGTTCCTATTAATAACTACACCCTCCCATAATAGATAATGCAATATCACACGAAAAAAATGAATATATATCACATCCATTTCATAATTTAAACAGTAAATCACAAAAATAATTTTAGAAAAGTAAAATTAAAAATGATTATTTTGTATATATTATTAACATAAAAAATTTATTAAATATTATTTATTCAATGTATCTAATAACATATTCAGTAAAAAAATATTCTTGATCTAGTATTTCATATCATTTGATAAGGAATTGCATATCAAAACTATGAGTGAGAAAAATGATAATTAAGGGAAAACATATCATAGAGTTATAAAGAGCCAAATTATATGAATGTTATAGAATATTTATCATGGAAGAATTGTCATATATAAGGATCATAGAATCATAATCAGTAAGAAATTTTAATGATAAAACATCATAAAAAAGGATTGATATCCTTGTATCATTGAAAGAGAATTATGGATTCATAAATTATATTTTCATTGTAATGATTCATAGTATGTATAATACTATTTTTCGAGCTAAGATCTGAGAAATAATGATATTATGACTCCCAAAAAATATCACTATTGATATTATTTTATTATTAAATAATATAATAGGTGGAACACACATTTGTTTGTTAAATAATCGAACAATTAATGAACGGATTCTCAGATCATAACTCTAAGGAAACCAGTGAATAATCAATGTGTGATTTACCCTAGTTGCAACGTTATCTATCATTATTATAGGTGATGGGATTTAGTTATATCATAGATGAAATAATTAAAAAATATCAATATATATTTAACTGTTTTATTATAAAGACTAATATAAATTATCCTCTATTTGAAAATGAATATATCCAAATAAAAGGTTTTGTCTCATAATAGTGATATTTGAGAGGAGATCATGGAGAATCATTAGGGGAAATATAAATCATGGATCAATCAAAGGATACTAATGATCTCTAACAACCATAGTTTTTTTGGATATCACTATTGTTAATGGAACATACCTTTTCTCTTCCAACCATTTATCCAAAATCTATGTATGGAATTTATTTTTATTGATTGTTTTATATATTTGATTATCCCATGAAGAATGTGAATATACTCAATTAACAGATTGATTCACAACATGATCATGCTCTGGGATATGGTTTAATTTATGGGGATTTAGGTAAAATATATTTTTCTATTTTTTGTTCTTTATTTTTCCATATAATGGAAATGAATCAAGGAAAAATTGAATAATGGATGATGATTTCACATAATGTTCATTTTCCCTAACATCCATTCCTCATTCTAAAAGTGTTTATCATCATTATTTTGTAGTGCAAGAAAGTTGATAGATACTCAGTGGATGATTATCTCCCAATCGATCATTTGTGATATTATTCTTTATAAAAAATTCATTTTATTGATATAAGTTATGGTTTCAGTACATGATGATCTTGGATCTATTGGGTTTGGGTCATATGTTCCCCATTGTATAGAATTCGGAAATCGGATGTTCCAGTGCGATGAATGTGATTACTGATCAAGTAACACAAGAATGGATATAGAAAAGAATACGATCACGAACATTGTACATAGGCATAACCAAGTACTCTGGAATGAAAAGGTACTCAAACAAAACCTGATACATGTTCTCTAGAAATGTGCATGGGACCGGGTTAAGGACCACAAGGACATAGATGGGTAGGTCAGGGATTAGAGGTATACATTTTGTACCCTATTTATACGCTATTTACATACTCTAAAGTTATTTGGATAACTTCGTTTCCTCAATATAGACACAGTTCAGTTTAGTGTGATTACTTGGAACATCCCAACAAAGGTATAGTGTGGCATTATATCCTGAGCATTAGATTGTAAAAAACACTATATTATTTTCAAATATAGTGTTTATAGTATCCCTTTGTGATGACTGGGGTGGTCTCAATTATCGTATGTTCTTATGTGTGTAGGGTTTTTTGTATCAGCGTGACCACCCTGCTTCGAGTTTATCCCCTATATAACATGTTGATCTAGTAGGGTTTGCAGTGTGCCCCAGTAGTATTGTGTCTGAACCCTTACCAAAATAATGAGATCATAAGTGTTCCAGTTATTACTTATTTGGAGAACCAGAACTACAACAACCTCTTCTATGAGACCCATCTGTGATAGCAAGGACAATGGTGAGAGTACTCATAGACAAGAATTACCTTAAAATATTAAGAAGAATCATTTGGAAGGAAATATGGATAATAAATATCTGAGATGTTGAGTCTTTCATGAGTATATCTGGGTTTCGATTATCGTTATGTTTCATATGTTGATTAAAATATCTGAATATTGAATAGATTACTACTTTTTATTCCTTATGTTTATTGATTTCATGTTTCTCCACTAGGTATTATTATACATACCCTTGAATGATATTTTTGAACATATGTCATGTCTAATATAGAAAACGAATATTTGGAGGGATTCTTAAATCGAACATGAGTAGGAAGAGAATAGTTTTTGGATACTCACATTTTGGTCCATACCAGTATTTCATTTGACATATTTTTCATCCTATGTATAGTGTAAATTTTTTATATTTTGAGGGGTGGGAGGTAATTTGGAATGTAAAATTTTAGTACTTTTTAATACTGTAATTTGGGATATAAATTTATGAATACATTTAGTATTATTTTTTATATTAATGTTAACATTTCATGGGCTTATAGAAGTTTCTATGTGTATATTTACATTAGGTTAATTCATACCATGTGTGTGGTAATACTTCATAATTTTGGTCACCAATCTTGGTCAATTGGGAGAGGTTGTGGGGTTTTTACACTCATCCTTCTACTAGTCATGTGGTCCCTGATGGTTTAGGTCATTAATGAGTTGAATCAGAGTAGGTGGTTTTACATTTAAAAAATTATTTATTTTTATTCATATTTATGGGATTTTGATAGGTATTTTTATAATTAATATTAACGTCTATCAAGTTTTGATATTTGGATAGAAAATATGATGTTGATATGGTGGATGATGAATACATTCATGAGGACTCTGATGATCATTTTGATGAATAGTTTTATTTTGGAACTTGTAGAACGGAATTTTTATTACACACATCAAATAGGGAAAATGTTTTGTTTCTAAGCCCTTCTCGATTCATATACCCGAATATACTCATCGAATATATTGCGTCATAAGTTTTTTCATGATAGACTTGTGAAGACTTATAACAAAGATTTCAATATGAGATCAAAATTATGATCTGAAATGCGGGGAGGATTCTATATAGGGTATGGTACAGGATGTGGTTACTCTATGTTGTTTTTTAGTTTCTCCAACACCTTTTAAGTATCAGGTCGCATCAGCAATATAGGATGGTGATGTGTATAGGTTGTGTGAACTCCCTTTGTTTTAGAGGTAGTAACCTCCCAATGATTATTGCAAGCCAACTCCTAAGGATATAAAAGAATAGATACATCCAATAACCCCCTTATGGGGACCCATATATATACAATTTTGTCCCTAGTTATGAAACTTCATATTTTTATTACCGATCGACTGTAGAGACTAGTGACTCATAAAAATGGTGAGACTAAAATATCTTGTTAAAACATTGAGAATATCTTTGGTGATGTGTTTTATCCATCCATGTTTGGTTCAATAAATATCTGGGATCTCTTACTATTGTAGCAGGGAATTTTAAACATGGTATGGTATTCCACAGATTTGACTAAACTCAAGGGATACTCTACGGATATGATTTCAAACATATTTTTCTCAGAAATAATATATGAGCAGGTGATATGATGAGATATTAGGTATTCGATAATATCACCTTTTATTCCAACTTAATATATAGTTTTTGATCAAGCCATACTGTTGTAGATATTCTTGTAGAGAAGATTCTGATAGTGGGTGCTTGTAGTTGGTCCACATGAGATGAAACATTAGAAGTGGGTAGCTGATGAAAATAACTGGGATCTGAGTGTTTGAAATTATTCAAGTAGATATCAGATGAAATATAATCTATATTAAGGTCTATATTGATACTTATACACCACATAAATATATGAAAAGTTCCACATTATATGGCTACAAACATTTCTATTAGGAATTGTTGACACACCTCACAACTAATAAAGAGGTTCTTGAGGAACTTCCCATTAAGAGTGTGAAAGATGTGTAACAATATCTACATGGGAAAGATGTGGGTGAGGGGTAGGTATAGGATAAGAATTTGGATAGTGGTTTTACTTATTTCTAATACCACCCCCACATAGTTTGATTTAGGTTTAGGTTTTTGATGGGAATAAACTAGGAAAAATATATTAAATATAGGCTTATGACCTAAAGAATATCATGAAAATTGGTGGAATGAAATCGTTCTTCACACCCTTTTTAGTACTAGTAATATACATGGGTGTGAAAAACACTTTTCTTTACACTTATATACGAAAATTCATTGAGATTATTGCTAGTCCCTTGGCTCTTACATTTCAATTGTAGACTCCGATGAGATGTGATTCAGTGGTTAAAAAGATATATTGAAAGAGTGTTATGACTCTCATGGGAGAGATATTACGATAATATATAATTTTTTTAGTTATAAATTCTTACAAAATCATCTTATGAATATACTTGTTATCCATATTTCATGCCCATTTCAACTACTTTTAGCATGGATGTAGTGTATCTATATTGAAATATTTTGGTTTTCCATTTTTGGTGAGAAAAAAACCAACGATGATTTTGATGAGCACAAATACAAGAGGATATATAATATTAAACATCACAAGGACATTATCACCCTTGGAACAATAGATGTTATGGATTTTCATCTTCCTACAGTGGTGGATGATTGTGATTTATTTCTTAAGGATTGGATTGGATTAACTCATGGATGAGTGAACAACATCTATATTGAATTTATTATAGAATATATGTTAGTGTTATCATCATCATATTAGATAACCGTTGTAAGGCGTCATGTGATGAATGTGTAGTTGGTTCAATTACAATTTAAGGTAATTATTAAAATCTGTGTATCACCATATATATCCCTAGTGTGATTCTCCAAGTTTTTAAAAATATCATTAGGTTGTGTTTGGATTATCAACAACTAAACAATGTGACCATTGAAATTATGTATCCCATATGAAGGATCAATAACCTCTTCGACCAACTGAGATTTGTGAAAAGGTTCTCTATGATCAGCATTAGATTATGACATCACCGGTTTTGGGTATGGGATAAGGATATAATGAAGATAAAATCCTGATGTCTCTATGGTCATTTTTAGTAAATGTGAATTCATTTCAATGTAATAAATTGAAAATAATTGTACCATAATGGGTACATCATCATGTTCATGATGTATATTATGATGGCTTGGAGCATGTTATCCTTTATAAAGGATGAATTATGGTGATAGTAACGTTTCTTGTGGATGTTATGAGTGAGTTTCATACATCAATCTTAGAGGTACATCCAGGACTGGTGAAGATGTACTTGGACCTTTAGAGTAACTTCTGGTGGCTTGGGATGAGGATGTGTGTAGCATATTTTGAACCTTGACTCATCAGTTGTCTATAAGTGAAGGGTTAGAACTTGGTTCTAACAGGTTTAGCTCAACCACTTCATGTTATAGAGTTAATATGGGATGAAATATATATAGAAATCATGGAATGGATTCCATGATTGTCTTGATGAAACTATGAAAAATATGTGATCATAGAAAACCCACAATTTCAACATACTTTACTTTTATATGAGATTATTCATTAGTTCAGATAATGGGAATCATTTATGTGAAGGATATAGTTTGAAGTCAATGATTTACCTCAGTGATCAATACATATAATTATTATCACTTTAGGTTACGATTATGGGGTGATTGTATGAGGGAGTTGAGACAAAGTTTTTTCAAGAACGATGTTTCACCCCTAGACATATGGCCATATTGAGTAATCCATTCATGTTTAAGATGAAATTTTATTATCTTGAAAGTTGTACATGGTCTATAGTTGAGAGTATCACTAACCCCTAGTAGATTTTATGTTAAACATTAACTACCACTCCAAAATTATTAAGGAACCATTTGAGTGCTTGTATAAGATACCATAATGATCCCCAATATGTTGGACTCCTCTATGTAAGTCAATACTAATAGACACATTTTTGGGGAAAGCTATGATATAGAAGGTATAGTTCATATTGGAGTAGCTAAAGACCATACCAGGCTATTATATTTATAATAAAAATGATGATAAAGGCCATTGGATTTCGGGGTTAGAAACATTGTGTTCTTGAAGGTCAAACATCAATGTATATTATGTATATTTGGACATTGTGTTAAGTTATCTCCATGTTTCATCATATATTTTAATATACTATGTTGGGCCTGCAAGGGGGAGTACCATATTCCCTACGACTAGTATTAAACTAGGTACACAATATATTCTATATACCATAGATGATGAAGTATGTTTAAGACATATCACATGATATCAAGAAGGGAGAGTAGGACATTAATTTAGAAGATAATATTCAGAATACATATTGTAGATCAAGGATTGGAAGGATAATTTCATTTATCGAGGAATAGTCTCTAGGTGTGTTTCTGGTGTCTTTAGTTGAATCTTCATGAGAGAAATTATGAATAGTAGAACAATATTGAATCATAGTACCCAAAACATTTTGAGTAGGACTCATTATTGTTTCGTTTGAAAATAAATAAAGGGTAGATAATTTATTATCTAAATTTTCTCAATTTAAATCATATGAATGTATCTATTAATATTTTTGGAGTCATGAGATGAGATGGTGTGAAATTTCAAGGACAATTGAGGCTCAGTATTGATATATTATAAAAACTAAATATATCAATATACCATATATTTATTATTGTAAAATAATGTAATAAATCAAAAATTAATTCTTATATCATAAATTTGATACCAAATTCATATCTAGAATATGATTTTTATCATAGGATTAGAATAATCAATAATGTTTTTTCGGTGATGATATTGAGCTCCATAATGGGAGAAATAATTAAATAAAATAAAATAATTAGTTGAATATTTAATTTAAAATACTAACCCAATTTTACCACTATTTAAAGACCCATATATCCAAATCAAAGGGTTATCCACATATACCATAGATATCACAAGAGATAGTGTAAGACCATCGATGGAAATTAGTATTGTGGATCGATTGGAGTATCACAAGGATCACCAACTGTAATACAGTTTGTGGTTCTCCCTAATGATTATGACATCATACATCTATTCACTAATGATTGATCCAAAATGAAGGCATAACATTTTATTCTTGTGGTTATTTTTCCAATATAATTATCTCATGAAGAAAATTAATCAAATCAATTATCATATTGAGTTGTGTTTGGAAGTTAATTAACCATATATTTGTGGAATTTATTATTGGTGTATATTTTTTGTTCGTATTTTTTCATTCTTATAGAAATTAATCGAGGAAAACCCAATAAATGGATGTGGTTTTATTCTCATGTTTATTATTTTATAATTTCTCACAATGTTCATGCTGTGATTGTTGTTTTTATTTTGTTTAACCAAGAATATGTTAGATACCAAATTTGATATCATTAAGTAATCAATATTTAGAGAAATGAATCATTATTTTAGTTCTAGTATAGAGATCTACCACATGGTTGTTGTGTGTGATGAAGGATGATCTATTGACTTTTCATAATAGGTTCCATGGTTCACATATTCTAATATTCATATAAAGTTATTTGATAGAGGTCATTCCAAATAGGATTTGATGGCTAGATTCAATTCAATGGAGATTCAAAGGAACAATCAGACTAAGTTTGGTTGATTATAGTGTAGTTCATAATGGTTTTGGTTGTGAAAGTAGTGTGATAGAAAGTTTATACATGTGTTTTTAATTTCTAATAATTTTTTTAAATCCCAACGTTTACTCTTGAAGAACACACCTAGTGTATTCCTCATTTTACAATGTCATATTTTACAACAATGCAAAAACAATTCATTTGATTTGGCCCCAACCACATGTAGTGTAACCATGTTCATATAAATTATCATGTATCCATTAGGGTACTTGGAAAAAAAAGACCATGAAAACAAGCGTAACCTGAGTACACGAGCATGGAAAGGATCTCTATCATGTCTAACTATATATAATTGTCCTAGTTCACATGCACAAATAGTGTACCTCGGCATGGGATATAAAAATATTCACAGACATGGGATGTTTTAGGATTAGAGGTACAAGTTGTGTACAGTATATAAATTCCATGTACTTACTCTACGACTGTTTGGATCCCTTGATATACTCAGAATAGACAATAACCTATTGATTAATATTCCTTATTCCATCCCTCTGAGGATAAATATGAAATTACTATAAGAACTACAATCATTAAAATATCAAATTGTTCAATAACATATATAATATGAAACACCGATCCAAATGATCCATGAAATATTTTTATTTAAACATGAACATCATAACATTTATTTTAATTTGGTTTTTAGTAATATGATAATCATCTTTAAGAAATACATTAAAATATTATACTCAATATAATTATATTTATTAGTTATTATTAAATAAGAATTTATTCAATACAAATGGTATATTACAATTATAAAATAGATTTATGTTTGTCAAAATCATTATTATGTTTATATGTGTGAATGTTTTATAGTTAATTTTTCACACATTAAAAAATTGGGTTACACAAAATTAACTTAATATATGAAACCACTATATTAATATTATCTTAGGGTTAATTTTATAAATTTTTCTTAAAAGATTTATTTTCTAGTAAAAAGTTTTAAATACTCATTTTTATGGAAATTTGAATTTGAAAAAAACACATAAAATGATAAATATTATTATAAACGGATTAAATATTAAATTAATAATGATATATTTTAGAATATCCATTTATGTTCATTGATATCATATTTAGATTTTAATTTGCCATAAAAACATTTGTATTTTAAAAAAATACATTTTTCTAACCAATGGTTTTTATGAATGTAGTGTATTTTTATTATGATTAATTAATTATGATTAATATTATTGAATGAATTTATTAATATGTAATTATTATATATTTAATAATCCTTTTTTATGTTCATCTTCTATTTTTAGGTGCATGTGATTAGAATAAATTTATTTTTATAGTTCAATCAATATTTGTATAAAAAAGATGTTTTCCTTACAATTATATAACCAATTATAATATTAATATATAACACTTATAGTTATTGATTTAGAAAAAAATTAATTAAATAATTTGAATCATTAAATTAAAATTATATAAATATCCCCATTTATTTTTTGTGAATTTGAAAAGTAATTGTGGTAAAATTTATCATCTCCAAAAAGGTTAATCCAAAAAATCTTGGTTAAAACTAAGTGATAAGACAATGAATATTCATATTAATTATTATTTTATTAATTTAAATTATCTCTTACAAACTTATAATCGAAATTTATTTTATATGGGACACTTTCCCATGAAAATGACCTATATAATATTTCATGGAATGAATGTTAAAATATCTCAAAATATTGCTTCTGAATATCTATTATCTTTATACCAAGCTACATAAAAAATTTATGAGCAATTAAATCTAACACCCAAAGATATTAGAATATTTTTCCTTTCAAAATTAATATTGTTTTGTCCTGATTCTTATATGCAATTCAAATATAAGTTTACTCTACTGAGAACGCTATGTTAGTTGTGCTTCATAAAAAACTGAGTTTTACTAATTTTTAAAGGTATACTTATTTTAAAGCTAAATTATTTCATTTTTATAAATTTTAATTTTCAAAATAATGATCAATTAGGGATTTATAATTTCAAAAATAACATAGGTTGAATTTTTTTTATTTTTCCCAAATGTTTTACTTATGGATAAATAGTTGTTTAAATAAATAATACTATTAAATTATATTTTAATTTGGTTTATAAAGTACAAATAGATTAATTATACATAATTTATTCCAATTTAGTTCATGGTAATATTATTTATATTGAAATTAGATATAAACACAACTTGAAACTTTAAATGTTTTACTTTAAAAACCTGTTTTCTCACTATGTTGGCGGAATTTTAGTTAATATTAATTTCCCCCTTATGTTATTTGAATTCTGAAAATAGATCATACACTTTTATAGCTAGAATAATATTTTTTTGGATAAGATAATTTTATTTTTTGACTAAATATATTAGTGAAAATGATTAAAATTAATTATAGTGATTAAGGTAAGATTGAGATTATTTGGGACCTAAACCACAATCATAAGGATTAAAATGACCTTTAAACTTGTCCAAAAACAATTATAATCTAGAATATTGACCGCATCCCCTCTTGGTAAGAATTTTATGGTCTATTGGGATACTATTGAATGGAAGATCTCTATATAAATGGTTAGGTATGTAAAAAGAAAAAACAGAACATTCCTTACCTTCAACAATTATAATACATAAATATATGTATAAAAAATCTTATTTTTAGTGATATATTTCATTTAGAATGATAAATTGTTTAATTTTATCATCTTAATTTATCAATAATTTTTTGACATGGTTTCACTACATAAAATGCTTAAGAAACTCCATATAGGTGATTAATAAATTAAAAATTAACTAAAATAAATTATACTATAAATAAAAAATGTAATGTGAATTGATTGAATTAATGTATTTAGTTTTTTATAAGAATATATCATATTACACTTCTCTAAACATAATATATTTTAATCCCATTTTTTATGTTTTAAATTTAAAATTAATGAAATAATGTCAAAATTGACATTATTATTATTTTACTAAAAATTATATTTTATTAAATTAATTGAAGATAATAAGAATTTAACATAAACTTTCATGTAGAATATAGGTTGTAATAAATATGAAATATGGTATTTTAAGAGAGCAATTTAAATTTTATAAATAACATATTGACCCATATATTGTAAAAACATTGTAGACATGGTTGGAGTTTAAGGAGTGTTTAGCGTATAACATGCTCCTGTTTTAAAATTAGTCTCCAAAAAAATAAGTTTTTTATTTTATAAAATATATATAAAATTACTAATTCATTGTATATATATTATGATAAATCTCACTCAATTTTGTTATTAATTTTTAAATTATAGAATATGGAAAACATGATTCTTTAATAAACACCAAAACGATAAAAACGGGAATCATAGACGTTAAAGAACCAAATTATTAAAATGAACATATATTTTCGGTGGAAGAGGATTTATTAAACCATGAATACCATTTAGATCATTATTTTTTCCAATTTTTATGATATATAGGTAAGTTATACCACCCATTAATGAATACCTTTTCCTATTTACAAGAGTGCCACTCCCCAACCAATAATAATGAAAAGAACTCTACCCCTCACTCACACCTCTCAATCCACTCTAGATCAACCAATATATTACAAAATAGATGTTCAAAAATATATAACTTCATCAAATATGACTTACCTTTGGCATAAATATATCAAATGATGCATTTTCGCACAAACCAAATGCAGTTACCCGATTAGGAGGTAAAATATTTCCATAATCTCTTTAGTTTTATATTCGTGTTCAATCACCAAAATATTATTTTTCCATTATTTTATAAAACATGTATCCTAAATTTACTATGATGTTATCATTCTATGATTTTAACATAATATGACATAAAAATCCATCTAATTGTTAACAAACATACTATTTTTGTGATCGGTGAACTAGTACCTCATGAAACGATGATCGTTCATTTTTTTCGTTACCACCAATCATGGTGTAAATTATGATAGAAACGATGTTTATATATGATATTTATAATTAATTAATACTTTTTTTCAAACATACCTTCATGCTTTCAAGCTTCTGTATATATTATAATTTCATGTGAGGATGTATGGACTATCGACCCCTCAAAGAGATATGATTCGTTCATGCCATAAATGGAATTTATAATGGATGATTTTAATAATCCTATGTATAATATATGATATATAAATAAAATTTTAATTATAATATAAATATTCATCTATTAATTTTCATTATTTTAATATGAAATATAAATGGAGGTATCGTTCAACGGTAAATAGGACCTTCCATCTCCATGGACGGTGCACTTCATTTATTATCTCAAAATAATATAGATTATTATAAAAACATATGTAATAAATATATATTATAATTACTTCATGGGTTAAATTATTTATATAATTAAATCTTGATATATGTAATAGGATAAACTACTAAAAACTCAAAACATTCTTGAGAATACTTGGAAATTAACACCCGAAATAGTAAAAATAATGATAGAGTGTTAAGAAACAAGAAATACAATATTATAAGAATATATTATATAAGATTATAAAGATTTTTATGGTTATGGTATATGTTAGTAACATATTTTAATCTACTATACATTAGGATAAAGACCACATAAAAAAAGAAAGGTTAAGGTAAGAAATTTCATCTCAACTTACATTTCATTGAGACTTATTTTCGTTAGGTTCCAATTCAGTATTATATGCCATATGTACTATACATTGACATTTATATAATAAATCACTGGATTATCAGTATAATATATGTTTCACTTAATTTATGGGGAATTATTATTTAATTTTTTCCATGTGGCATGGGACACTTTGTACATTTTAATGATTATATTTCCTCCAGACTTTTTATGGTCAACAACCCTTATTGTAAGTTAGACTAATCTGATGTGTTATTTTTAAAGAAATATTTGTTATTAATTATCAATATATGATAAAAAATTATTAATTTTATCTTTTTTAGGAAATTTTTTCATAGTTAATATATGTTCTGTTGATTGTTTAAGGAAAGACATATGAGTTGTTGGCCGCATAATTAATGCCCCTCGATGCATGATTAGAAACATACGATGAAATTATATTAGAAAACCCATTCGTGTTTATAACCATTATTATATAATATATCTTTCTAATGGTTTTTCCTGTATAATTAAGGTTTGAAAACCCAAATTGCATTGTAAACATTGGGTTTTAAACCATCTTGTTAGAGGGATTGATGGTAATGGTTCCATGTATTGATGAAATAAGGAATCCAACAAATAAGAATTTCTATTAATGAGAATTCAGATAATATTGTTATATATCCATGATACATTTCATATTCATATCAATAGATTCACTTCTTTCTCGGTTTATTGATTAATTTCATGTGTTTCGGTTTCTTACCTTTCCATCTTGATATTGCTTTATATTGTTAATTTAATGGAATGTGTTATTTTTTATTTACCATTAACTGATACTTTATTCCTATTTATTAATTATTATTATTATCCACTTTACAAACCCTTATTGACCCTTTAAAACCACCCTTATTATGTTTTCTTTCAATGAGTTAATAAGAATAACAATTTGAATGAGCATTCGTATATGCAATTTATTTCATTTTATTATGTATCATGTTTTATTTTGTCGTTTCCAATGTGTTGGAGACATCATATATGTAATCTATATTTAAAATAATCCTTAACTAAAATATTCCTTTTGTATTTTTAGTCCTTGTAATCCTGATAAAAAAAATTAAGAAAATACAATAACTCCGGGTGTTTGGGGTCGGGGCCACACAATTTGTATCATAAGAAATATTAAAAAAACCATGGAAACTAGATTAAAAAACAAATATTAGTAAACATAACCCTAAAAAAGATATTGGATATAATTTTATAATAACATCCTGTAATTGTTTTATGGTAGATATTATGTCGTTATTCCTAGAAATACATCCCTCTTCAGATACTACAGGTGGGAGTCGTTCTAGAACTGATGAACTTAAGAGTTATAAATCTAACAAAGAGTTTCAAGACTAACTATAGGTAACTAGGTACATGTAAAAAAGCCTTATTCTACACCTGGTTAAACACTATCGAGGTATATGCCTTGTATTTTTCACAATTTCGTTTCATACCATTTTGAAATCATTAAATTTAATGTTTTTCCTTAATGAATGTAAGGTTTATGATTCTAGGATTTACAATGCATAAATTTATGTTATGTGATATACAATATTTAGAGTTATTAATAGTTCATAATTGTAGGAGATAATAAAATATTTTTAATTTTTAATAAATGTAACAAAGAAGGAAAAATAGTTGAAATACACATAGAAACCGTAGTGATTCCTCGGTTGAGGAAACCAATACAATTAGTATTGGATTAGATAAAATCATAGAAATATTATTCCAACATAATCAAGTTATCACATATAACCTTTCCTAAATGTAAAAAAAATATTCCACAATGAGAATATCATATGCTTTATTTATTTATGTGATATAAACCCCCATAGTTGAGTGAGACTAATAATTTATATATAGATGATAAATGGATTAAGTCTCTGGAAAAGATATTTATGTCATTGGGCTATAGTCAAAAGGAAAAGGTTACACATTCATTGTATTTTCCAAAAGTGGTTTCCAATAAATTTTGTCCATTAATCTAGAATATTATGGATGGAGAATATAGTGAAATCATAGATAGGAGGAATTTTAAAGAGACAATCATTGATAAATACTTCCCCTATTATCAAAGAACCGATATGTGGAGTATGTTCCATATATTAAAAAGAGATAGAATAATGTGTTTAAAATTATGAATCTCCATTTATATGTTTAGCTAGGTATGATATAGATTATATATTCAACATAAAGTGCAAGAGTTATCACTTCTTGGATGGACTTAATCCAGATATCTTAAGAGAACTGGTTTCTAAAAATAATTTATCATACGATGAAATAGTTTTATATTCTATCAAGATAGATAAATAATTCTCTAAGAAAAATGGCTTTGATGGGAATCCAGAGAAGAATAGGACAGTGGATTAAAAAATGGATAAGGTAAAGGATATAATAATGAATTTTACTTCATTTTTCAATTGTGGAATGAATCACCCCAATAAATAATTGAAGGGAATTTGAGTTTCTTATATGTGTGTAGAAAAAAAGACATAATGTTCATGATTTAAAGGGAAAAAATAAAAAACTAACATCCAATGCTTGCACTATAAAGAGATTGGTCACTATGTAATTGAATTCCCTAAACATCATGGAAAAATACCTCAAAAAATACTAAGGGGTTATGGTCATTCTTATGTTATTGATAAAACTAAAACGAAATAATTATTATGACTATGTATTTGGATATTTTATTAAATTTTAAAAATTATTTTACCAAGGGTGTACAAGTTATAGGAATAATAAAAAATGTATGGATTGTGTTGCAGTACTTTTCCCATAATTATTTGAGAATCATATGATGAGTGGTACTAAGAAAAGTAATTCAATAGAAAGATTAACATTTGGTGAAAAATATGGTTGATGGAAAGAACCCCTTAATATATTCCTGATGTTGAGATAATGATTAATTAATGATTTATTTGGAATGGCGATAACTATATTGGAACGAATGAATGAATTCCATACAAGTAGTCAATACAACAGATTTGGATTTATGGAATATATCCAATAAGACCTGACTTTAATAAGGAATAAAGAAGAATTCATGTTTCCAATAAGGTTTTATGGTGATTCTAGATATTACTATATTTTTTTAGTTTACATGATAAAGTTATTCTCATGTTTGGAATGTGGAAATTTTGAACTACTTTAAATTTATTAATGGTTAATGATATGATCATTTTGGAAATTCAGTTACTATTATTCTATAGTGACGGATCATAATATTTTATAAAGGTTAACTAATTATTAAATTTTTTATGTTTAAAATTCGATGTGGTTTTAGAAACTCTTATATTATATCATTATACGATGAATCTAGTTCTATGAGAATAAGTAGATGTAGTTCAAGGCAAGGCCCATGAATAAGATTCGGGTTGTAGAAGTATACCAAGTATGTATTTTTTCATAATTTCTTATAGAGTGAAATAATATGTTGACTATATTAAGAAATATTTTTCAGAAAAATGTTTTCCTAGAACCCTCATTTCTAATGAATTAAATGTCCCCTAAGATCATATTGTATTTATGGATTTGGGATTGTTAACATTGTCATAACCATGTTCTTTAAAACCCAACATCATAACATGATTGATATATTTTTTTCTAATATCCATGAATTAATTTTCATCCTCTGAATTTTAATAGGGAACTTATTTATGTAACCATTTTACATTCATTTATATCATATTAAGAAGATTTTTTATAAAAATTATTCACAATGTGGGTTTTTCAAAAATATAATATTCAAATATCAATCCCATGATTTTTGATATCATGTTTAAGTTGTGAGGATGGAATTTAATTAAGGTGGGGAGAATTTAACACCCCAATATACTAAAATATATTTCCATTGAAAAAAACAATAAATTTTTTCAAACATTCTTATATATAACTCCAGGATATGATTTTTATACCTAAAATATAATATTAGTTGTGATTCACAAAAAACTGAGTTTACTGCCTTTTAATGGTTTATCTATTTTAATAGAAAATATGGAAAACTTAATAGATTTTCTGTGTCAAATTAGACATCATTTTTGGTATAAGTCCCCAGCCTTAAACCTTAAATAATCTTGAGTTAATACAAGATTAAAAATTGAGGACCTTTTCAGGTTTAGAGTTTTAGAGAATTAGATCATAAAACTTGCATTACATTCCACATTTAATCAAAGTGGTTACATAAAGATAGTATTCATTTTTTTCCCATCAACGGAAACATATTTAAAATAAAACATGGATTCTTTCTTGACACTTCCTTGACACTATCATCATATCATGTACCTTTACCTTGACCTGTGAAAAAAATTTCAAAAAAACTTGGGATGAGCATAAAAAGCCCAGTAAGGGATATAAAAATTTGGAAAGGAAACATGAGTTCATATATACATAATAATTAAATCATACTTTACTTATAAAAAATAGGACCTTTATCATACATCATCAAATCATGAATAAATAATAGAATTCATAAGACATAAAGGTAACTTGATGCATTTATAACATTCTTACGTAGGGAGTAACCCTCTGGGTTACGTTTGGAATACCCATCATAGTATATTCCCTAAATCTCTTCAGAGAAACCTTAACATTTCACTCCTTCATGTTACCCAATGCATTGGAGAGCTATATATGGCTCACTCACCCTTAGTTTATCACTGAACCACCCGTCTTCATAATAATGCCCAAGAACCACAACATAATCGTATCACATAAAACATGCATAAAGGAAACGTAACATTTTCACCTTTAAATCACAAGATATCAATACAACACATTGATATAAAAACATTTTGAAAACCATTTTCAATACCAAAATAAAATAAAATTAAAACATGGTATTTATTTTTCTTTTAAAAAAAGATATGGCTTGTAGAGGAAGCCGAAACTCAAATAATGGTCACGGCGGCGGAGAAGTCGTTGTCACCACATACGTACGACAAAAACATTCCCTTTTGTCATTTAGTAAATGCTTCGTATAAAAAAGATTCCTTTTGAATAAACGTAAAAATAAAATGGGTTTATACACAGTATAAAAGAAGGTTGTGTATAAAACAAAATATGCCCCAATGAATGGAGATTGAGACGAAGTCCCTTACAAAGACGGTATCCTTGGTTTAAGGATAAATCAATTACATAATTATGTGTGACAAAAAAATACACAAAATATAAGTGGATATTAAGTGTAAAACAATCATAGTTTATTCACACATATTCATATAATGACATATTCAAGGAGTACAAGTTTATCCCAAAGAATCAAATTTGGGTTAAGAAGTTCCCTTGCAAAGATTTGACAGCCTAACGGCGTCACTACAAAATTCATAAAATGCGTTGATGAGAGATAAAAAGGGTATCTCATCACATGGACATAAAATTTAAATCACTAAGGATATAGAAGAACTTATCCCACCATAATGTTATGTGAATTAAAAGACATAACAAAAGAAGTCTTTTAAAAAGAGGAGGGTGAAAGGTTCCCTTACCGACATGGGTATCTTTCAAAACATACACCCCGTGAAAGAAGGACAATACAAAATTGATGTAAGTACTCATAAATGAAATTATATTAAATAATGAGTAAAATAATGGTCAGTACATACACCACTCAATGGAAGTTGTGGCAAATGTAGCAAAAATCTCACGGGAATAAAATTGAGATGAAAAATCCCTTACGAAAACTCGACAGCCTAACGGCGCCACTTAAAACATCCAAAAATGGATTGATGAGATAAAATAGGGTCTCTCATCATATTACAATAAAATTTAAAGCAAGAGGAATATAAAATAGCATCCCCCATCATAACAATTAGGAGCTTAAAATAAGTGACATAAAGGAGAGTACTCAAAAAGAAAGAGAGAGGTTAGATCTCTTACGAAAATTCGGCAGCCTAACGGCGCCACTCAAAACATCAAAAATGGATTGATGAGATAAAATAGGGTCTCTCATCATATGAACATAAGAATTACAGTAGGATTAATATAAAATAACATAACAATCATAAGAAAAATGAGCTTAAAAGGAATGACATAAAAGAGTGTACTTAAAAAGAAAGAGAGGAGTAGGATCCCTTACCTCGGTTCCGACTTGACTCGATCGTTATTTAATCTCCTCAATAATAAATATGAGTCAATTTATACTTCCTTAAGAACCTTTTTCAAGTTCATTATTCCTTTTATATCACTTATTACCATTTCATGAACACTATGTAATTATTTTAGTTAATAACGGTCGTTTAAACGATCATTGGTACTTGAGTCAAAATATGTTCTTTATAATTACAAGTTGTTCATGTATCCATTATATCCAGAGTTATAATCATGATGTATATATCATATATATCATATATATCTAGTATATACATGCATTTATAATATTACATAATCATTTAGAGGTAAGAAATGAAATGCATCGTTCATGGAGACGGTAAGCCGTACGTACGCATGAACGCTACTTACATTTATATTTCATATTTTATAGAATGAAATCATAATGATATAAAGGTATATTATAATTCCAGTATAATATCATATAGAATACCATTAATTACATCCTTTATATGTCCCACATATGGAATTAACGAATCAAATGACTTTGAAGGGGCGGTAGTCCGCACTTCCTAAAATGAAGATATCGCAATTACTCATAATGGTAACCATAAAGGATATACCCTAAATGAAAAATACAGAAGCTTAAGTAAAAAAATAAACACATTATATATAATATATAAATATAGTGACATCTTAATGGCCACCTTTAAATGTGGTAAATGAATATTGAATAATCATCGTTTCGTGAGGCAGAAAATCGCCAACCACGGAAAGAGTATGTTATTTAACCATTAGACGAAGGTTTTTGTAAGTGTAGCTCGAATACTTCTTATAAAAACATCCTAGTATATTGAATATACTGGTGTTTTTACAAAATAAATGAATAAAAAGAGATTAGGTGGTTGGAGAATCCAAATAAAACAAAAGGACTCAAGTGAAGACATTACCTTAAAATCGGGTAACTCTCTTTGGTTTGAGCTCAAAGGATTCCTTGGGAAGACTTCTGACAAAAGTGAGGCTTCAAGGAGTTATATATGGATGTGGAGAGACAAAATTTGGAGTGTTTGGCCGAGCCAAAGGCTTTGTAAGTGTGGGTAAGGAGGTAGAGGTGGGGGCCTTTTATAAGAGGAGAGGAGGGGCACTCTTGGAAAGTAAAGAAATGTTCCTTTATTTTAAAATGATTTTCGGATTTAAAAGGTCCCATATTGTTACAATTATAGGATAAGGTGATAAGGGTTCGACATCCACCCATCCAATAGGTTTTGGACATGTGTAGGTCTTATAGTTTACATTGTCTTTCCATTTTATTTAAATCGTTAAATAATGAGGTCATCGCTGCATCATCATGATGTCATAAATAATATAATTTATTTAATGTCTAAAAATTATAATAAAAATACTATGATATAGGAAATAATTTTATATTTCTAATGAATATTTATAGTGAAAAATATGGCTGGTATAACCCCATGTAAAAATTGTTTTATTAAAACATCTCTTGTTTGTGTCATTTTTAAATTAACATTAAATAAAAAGTTATTTATGTCATTTCCCAACCAAAGTGGATCAATGGGGTCCCCAAGTTGACCCATGGATTTTATTTGTCGGCCATGACACATCCAATGAGGGTAGGACGTGTGTTATTCTCATCTCATATTATTAAAACATTATTTTTACCTTAAACTACTCTAATTACCTCTAATCGCGATTCAAAACTTAATAAGTTACTATTCACCAAAAAATTATTTTAATCTCATTGAACCACATTTTACTTCTTAATGACAACCATATATGTCAGATTTTTGAAATTAAAAACACAAAGATGGAAAAATTTCATTTAAACGGGAAATCAGTTTTTATAAGTACCACTTAGTGGTTTCACTATTCATCAAAAATTGAAGTTTTTCAGAAAATTACCAAAAATTCACCCTAAGATATATTTGATATTTAGAATTCAAAAATGATGTCTATTTTAAAAAATTCAAAACATATTAGTTTCATTAATTAATTTAATAATTAATTCCCGCTGTCAGAGGAAATAGCGTATTTTTATGAAACAAAAAGTATCAAAAGATTGACACTAGTTTAAGTCCGATTTCAAAGTGAAATTAATTCCAATGACCACTATTGGATTAAATGGTAAAAATATATTCTAATTTCACTTTAAAACCAATTCAAAAGATAATCTTATCATATAAATAAATTATATTAATAAGAGGTTTTGAATTAAAATACAACATTTTTCACTATTCATTAAAAATTGAACTTTTTCGGAAAAATACCAAAAATGTACACAAAGTAAATTTTGATGTCCCAATTCTAAAGAAGAATTTTATTTTGTCAAATATAACACATAAAATTGTCAAACAGTGGATTTAAAAGAGGTTCTCCATCAAAAGGCGGTTAATCGACCTTTTAAAGAATATTAGAATGTCTACGCTTAAAATTGGATTCATTCACATTTTTAATCCTCTAACATTTATTGTAAAGAGTAAAAATATTTGACAAACATATATAATCATTTTTTTGTTAGTTCTGTTCATTCCCGCCATTAAAACATCTAGGCATTAACTACCATTTAAAATAATATTATTTTATTATTAGAGTGCAACGTAAGATTCCCAAGAAACTCATTGTCGCGTATTGGGTACGTCATCGAGCATAGCATCCCCTTTAAAGTAATATTAATATTTTATTCACAAATATGGATAAATATAAATATGTCATATTCTTTATTTACCTAGGGTGTTACATCCTTCCCCCTTTTGGGAATTGCATCCTCGCAATTTTAAAATTGGGCTTGGAAACATCCTTGAAAGTCTCACATCAAAACAAGAGTCGGTGAAACAATCACTTTAAAATAAAGAAAGATAATTACAGAGGTCACCCGAGTTAACCCATACTAGGATTCCATGTAGTAAAACATGGACATGGAGGAGAAAACATAGGGTCATGTTCTAATGGAGAGTGATAGAAAACATGTTTAGGAGAAATTTAACCACAAGAAAATCACAAACTTGTGATGGGTTAAACGGTATTTGATTCCCAGTAGGAAAAGTTAATAGACAAAATTTTTGTTTTAAGTTACTTTTTATTGAGGAATTTATTCATAAGGAAACATAATCACTTATCATGTTGACTTTCAACTTTTTTTAGATTCCTTACACAAACTCATATTTTCTCCAAAAGACGAGTATTTAGGAAGACTTGTTCACATTAAGATTACTATAATAAACTTCTAGAGAATCACCTAATCCACAAAAGAGAACTATATACTTCCCATGTATTTAGACTTTACCTAAAAACAAAACCAAAAAGGTTAGTACAAGATCAGATAATCCAGAAAAGGATAACCCTTTATAAAAAGAAAATCTACTCTTAATCTCCAAAATTTGTCCAACAAAACCCAAAGTTCAACGAGGACCATTCGATAAACAATTTTTCCATAAAATTATTCAAAGAAAACCAAACTAAGATTGAAACCCAAATACTTGGAGGATTTAGTCACATATTCTTCCAAGTTAAATCGTAACATTTATCTCCAAACAGCATCAGTTGCTCTTAATGTCTCGTATTGAAAAGTAATTAACCTAACCACATATCCTCCAGGATAAGTTAATAAATTTCTATAGATAACCCAAAATCAACTTACTCTTAATTCATAAAATCATCTAACTAAAAAGAATCATCCAAACTAACCAGGGACTTCACGTAGTCCAGTGGTAGATGATAAATACCAGTTGCACTTTGGTTGTGGGTTCGATTCCCACAGCTTTGTCCGACGCGACGGGTTGTCACACAGTCTGCGTGTTGTCCTTTTTTACAAAACTATATAATTCTCAAATCATTCCCAAAAAGAGATAAAATCATCAAAAATAACCATAAAATAATTTAACCTCAATTTAATCTCATGCCTTTCACTTCCATCATAACATATAGTAACCCATAATTACCTCAGAAGTAAGGATCATATAAACCCAAATGGTTCTTTATAACTATGTCCACAAAAGAACAGATAACTACTCCTTGAATAAAATTGTTATATATTAAACATCAGGGTTACACATACTATAAAAAGTCTTCTAATGTAACCCCATCATCAAAAGAGACTTAATACTCTTAAGAATTTCACCATAACTCTTGAAGCCCTTATATGTTGACTTCTTACTCATTAAACATTCTTCATGATCCATTAACCATTTCTTTCCAACTTATTTTGAAATAATTTATTCCTATTAACAAAATCATGAATCATATCCTAAGATTCCAAAATAGGAAAACAAAAGTTATGAAATAATACATACCTTTGATTGGTCATTGTCACTTTCTTCATCCTCAATCGGAATGGCATTAGGTATTGGTAAATGAATATTTGTATGATCTTGGTGATCTCATTCACGAAACTTCTTCATAGGACATGTGTTTGCATAATGACCATGCACACCACATTTAAAACATTCAATTGATCCCTTAGAAAGAACTTCTTTCTCTTTCCTCGAGTCAACTGGATTCTTCCTTTTTCCATGGCAGGTTCTTGCTTTATAACCTTCATTTCCACATCTATAGCATATTTATGTCCCTTTGAAACATTTTCCTATGTGTTTCTTTCCGCATCTTTGACACATAGGTTTTTGAACATACTTACCTTTATGATTATTACCCATAGTTCTGTAGGGATTTGTTTCTCGCATATATGATTACTTATAGAAATCACAAGGTTTAGGTGGTCAATCATGACTCCAAATAGTTGGTTGAGGATAAGCACAAGAGTTCTCATTGTAGCTCCCATATCATTCAGTTGCTTTCTCAAAAAACTGTCACATTTTCCTTCACATACACTATTACTTTGGTGCCTGCTAGATCCAGCCATTTACTAAAACCAAAAAGGTCAATGTGAGTATATCAACAAAACCATCATGTAATAATGAGGAAGATAAACACTAAGATATACTTACTCATTCACTTTATCTAAAACTAGAACTCTTTCTGAATTCCAAACCATTATGGTAATGTCACTTATGCTTAAATAATACCCTATCCTCTTAAGTTATCTAAACCAACCTTTGATACCAACTATAAGGCCCCAACCTTAAACCTTACTTAATCTTGAGTTAATACAAGATTAAACATTGACGATCTTTTCAAGTTTAGAGTTTTAGAGAATTAGATCATAAAACTTGCATTATATTCCACATTTAATCAAAGTGGTTACACAAAGATAGTATTCATTTTTTCCCATCAACGGAAACATATTTAAAATAAAACATGGATTCTTTCTTGACACTTCCTTGACACTATCATCATATCATGTACCTTTCCCTTGACCTGTGAAAAACATTTCAAAAAAACTTGGGATGAGCATAAAAAGCTCAGTAAGGGATATAAAAATATGGAAAGGAAACATGAGTTCATATATACATAAGAATGAAATCATACTTTACCCATAAAACATAGGCACTTTAACATACCTCATCAAATCATGAATAAATCATAGAATTCATAAGACATAAAGGTAACTTGATGCAATCATAACATTCTTACATAGGGAGTAACCCTCTTGGTTATGTTTGGAATACCCATCACAGTATATTCCCTAAATCTCTTTGGAGAAACCTTAATGTTTCACTCCTTCACGTTACCCAATGCATTGGAGAGCTATATCGGGCTCACCCGCCCTTAGTTTATCACGGAACCACCCGTCTTCATAATAATGCCCAAGAACCACAACATAATCGTATCACATAAAACATGCATAAAGGAAACGTAACATTTCTACCTTTCTGTCACAAGATATCAATACAACACATTGATATAAAAACATTATGAAAACTATTTTCAATACCAAAATAGAATAAAAGTAAAACATGGTATTTATTTTTCTTTTAAAAAAATGGTATGGCTTGTAGAGGAATCCAAAACTCAAATAATGGTCACGGCGGTGGAGAATTCATTGTTGTCGCATACGTACGACAAAAATATTCCCTTTTGTCATTTAGTAAACGCTTCGTATAAAAAAGATTCATTTTGAATAAACGTAAAAGTCAAATGGGTTTATACACCATATAAAATAAGGTTTTGTATAAAACAAAATATGCCTCAATGAATGGAGATTGAGACGAAGTCCCTTACAAAGACGGTATCCTTGGTTTAAGGATAAATCAATTACATAATTATGTGTGATAAACTAATGCACAAAATATAAGTGGATATTAAGTGTAAAACAATCAAAGGTTATTCACACATATTCATAGAATGACATATTCAAGGAGTACAAGTTTATCCCAAAGAATCAAATTTGGGTTAAGAAGTTCCCTTGCAAAAATTTGACAGCCTAACGGCGTCACTAAAAAATTCAGAAAATGAGTTGATGAGAAATAAAAAGGGTATATCATCACATGTACATAAAATTTTAATCACTAAGGATATAGAAGAACATATCCCAACATAATGTTATGTGAATTAAATGACATAACAAAAGAAGTCTTTTAAAAAGAGGAGGGTGAAAGGTTCCCTTAACAACATGGGTATCTTTCGAAACATACACCCCGTGAAAGAAGGACAATACAAAATTGATGTAAATACTCATAAATTAAAGTATATTACACAATTAGTAAAATAATTTTCAGTACATACACCACTCAAAGGAAATTTTGGCAAATGTAGCATAAATCTCACGGGAATAAAAGTGAGATGAAAAATCCCTTACGAAAACTCGGCAGCCTAACGGCGCCACTTAAAACTTCCAAAAATGGATTGATGACATCAAATATGGTCTATAATCATATTAAAATAAAATTTACAGAAATAGTAATATAAAATAACATCCCCCATCATAACAATGATGAGCTTAAAATAAGTGACATAAAGGAGAGTACTTAAAAAGAAAGAGAGAGGTTGGATCTCTTATGAAAATTCGGCAGCCTAACAGTGCCACTCAAAACTTCCAAAATGGATTGAGGAGAGAAAATAGGGTCTCTCGTCATATGAACATAAGTATTAAAGTAGGATTAATATAAAATAACATCCCAATCATAAGAATGATGATCTTAAAAGGAATGACATAAAAGAGTGTACTTAAAAAGAAAGAGAGGAGTAGGATCCCTTACCTCGGGTCCGACTTGACTCGATCGTTCTTTAATCTCCTGAATAATAAACTTGAGTTAATTTATACTTCCTTAAGAACATTTTTCAAGTTCATTATTCATTTTATATCACTTATTACCATGTCTTTAACACTATGTAATTATTTTAGTTAATAACGGTCGTTTAAACGATCATTGATACTTGAGTCAAAATATGCTTTTTATAACTACAAGTTGTTCATGTTTCCATTATATCCAGAGTTATAATCATGATGTATATATCATATATATCATATATATCCAGTATATACATCCATTTAGTATATTACATAATCATTTAGAGGTAATAAATGAAATGCACCATTCATGGACACGGTAAGACGTACGTACGCATGAACGCTACTTTAATTTCTATTTCGTATTTTATAGAATTGAATCATAATGATATAAAGGTATATTATAATTCCATATATTATCATATAGAATACCATTAATTACATCCTTTATACGTCCCACATATGGCATCAACGAATCAAATCACTTTGAGGGGGCGGTAGTCCGCACTTCCTAAAATGAAGATATCGTGTTTACTCATAATGGTAGCCATAAAGAATATGCCATAAATGAAAAATACAGAAGCTTAAGTAAAACATAAACATATTATATATAATATATAAATATAGTGACATCTTAATGGACACCTTTAATGGTGTTAAAAGAATATTGAACAATCATCATTTTGTGTGGCAGAAAATCGCCAACCACAGAAACATTATGTTATTTAACCATTAGACGAAGGTTTTTGTAAGTTTAGCTCTAATAATTATTATAAAAACATCCTAGTATATTTAATATACTGTATTTATTACAAAATAAGTGAATAAAAAGAGTTTAGGGGGTTGGAGAAGCAAAATAAAACAAAAGGACTCAAGTGAAGACATTACCTTAAAATCGGGTAACTCCCTTTGGTTTGAGCTCAAAGGCTTCCTTGGGAAGTCTTATGCCCAAAGTGAGGCTTCAAGGAGTTATATAGGGATGTGTAGAGACCAAATTGGCAGGGGTTTTTCGAACCAAAGGCTTTGGAAGTGTGGTTAAGGAGGTAGAGGTGGGGGCCTTTTATAAGAGGAGAGGATGGGAACTCTTGGAAAGTAAAGATATGTTCCTTTATTTTAAAATTATTTTCAGATTTAAAAGGTCCCAAATTAATAAAACTCTAGTATAAGGTGATAAGGTTTCGAAATACACCCATCCAATAGGTTTTGGACATGTTTCGGTCTTAGATTTTACATTTTCTTTCCATTTTATTTAAATCGTTAAATAATGAGGTTATCGCTGCATCATCATGATGTCATAAATAATATAATTTATTTAATGTCTAAAAATTATGATAAAAATACTATGATTTAGGAAATCATTTTATATTTCCAATTAATATTTACAGTAAAAAATATGACTTGAATAACCCCATGTAAAAAAAAGTTTAGTAAAACATCTCATGTTTGCGTCATTTTTACTTTAACATTAAATAAAAAGTTATTTATGTCATTTCCCAACCCAATTGGCTTCATGGGGTCCCCAAGTTGACCCATGGATTGTCTTTGTCGGCCATGACACATACAATGAGGGTAGTACATGTGTCATGCTCATCTCATATTATTAAAACATTATTTTTTCCATAAACTACTCTAATTACCTCTAATCGCGATTAAAAACTTAATAAGTTACTATTCACCAAAATATTATTTTAATCCCATTGAACCACATTTTACTTCCTAATGAGAACCATGTATGTCGGATTTTTGAAATTCAAAACACAAAGATGGAAAAATTTTATTTAAACGGAAAATCAGTTTTTATAATTACCACTTAGTGGTTTCACTATTCATCAAAAATTGATGTTTTTCAGAAAATTACAAACAATTCACCCTAAGCTATATTTGATATTTCAAATTCAAAAATGATTTATATTTTCATAAATTCAAAACATATTATTTTCATTAATTAATTTAATAATTAAATCCCGCTGTCAGAGCAAATAGTGTGTTTTTATGAAACAAAAAGTATCAAAAGATTGACACTAGTTTAAGTTTGATTTCAAAGTGAAATTAATTCCAATGAACCCTATTGGATTAAATGGTAAAAATATATTCTAATTTCACTTTAAAACCAATTCAAAAGATAATCTAATCATATAAATAAATTATATTAAAAAAAGGTTTTGAATTAAAATACAACATTTTTCACTATTCATTAAAAATTGAACTTTTTTGGAAAAATACCAAAAATTTACACAAAGTAAATTTTGATGTCCTGATTCTAAAGAAGAATTTTATTTTGTAAAATATAAAACATAAAATTTTCAAAAAGTGGATTCAAAGGAGGTTCACCATCAAAAGGCAGTTAATCGACCTTTTAAAGAATATTAGAATGTCTACGCTTAAAATTGGATTCATTCACATTTTTAATCATCTAACATTTATTGTAAATAGTTAAAATATTTGACAAACATATATGGTCATTTTGTAGTTATTTATGTTCATTCCTACTATTACAACAGCTAGGCGTTAACTACCATTTAAAATAATATTATTTTATTATTAGAGTGCAACGTAAGATTCCCAAGAAACTCGTTGTTGCATATTGGGTACGCCATCGAGCATAACATCCCCTTTAAAGTAATATTAATATTTTATTCACAAATATGGATAAATATAAAGATGTCATATTCTTTATTTACCTGGGTTTTTACATTTGGATTGGTGTTGTTTAAATTTTTTCAGGTTTAATTAATGGTATTTTTATGAGAAGATTCCTTTTTGATGAATTGTGAAAATATTTCATTTTAAATAAAAACATGCTTTTAATTTAAATAATAATGATTGAAAAATTATATTTTAAATTGAATATTTTATTGAAAATAGATAATTTAAAAATATATTAATCCAATTTTGGTCATTGGAATCATTTTTTATTTAAATTAGATATAATCACATATTGAACTTTTGAACATTTTTATTTGAAACACCTTTTTTCTCACCACATCTGTATGATAAGTGTTAATCATAATTTCCCAACATTTATGTTTTTAATTTTCAAAGATAATGATACAAAATTTTATTTAGTGTAATATTTTTAATTTTTTAATATCAAATTAATTTTTTACAAAAATTATTATTAAAAGTGAATAAATTAGTTATTGTGATTAATGTAACATTAAGCATAATAAGTGAGTAAAACATAATCATAAAGACCAAAATATCTTGGAAGATAGTATAAAACCCATTTTTTCCAATAGTTCTTCCAAATCGCCCTTTTTTTAAATTTTATGGGTCATTGGGATATTAATAAATGGAATTTCTCTTTATAAAAGGTTGTGTAAGGAAAAAGACAAAAAGGGAACATTCCTTACCTATAACATTATATAGAGAATTAAAATATGTATAAAACATCATATTTATGGTTATACATATCATTTTGAAATATAAATTTTTTTTATCAAAAAATTTTATCAAGAAATTTTATATATGTTTTAGTTACTTAAAATTCTTTAACAAATACCAACATAGTGATTATTTAGTTAATAATTAACCAAGATAAATGATACTATAAATGTTAAAAGTGAAGTTAATTAATTGAATTACAAGAATTACTTATTTTTATATGAATATATAATTTTAAACATATTTAATCTTAAAATTTTATAATTCCAATATATTCTATTATATTTTAAATATAAAATTTCATAAAAATGTCAAAATTTACATTATTGTTATTTTACATTAAATTATATTTAATTAAATGATTTAAAATTAATAAAAATCCTATATTCTGAAAAGTTATTTAAAAGTGCCAATAATTATTAAATATGGTCTATTAGTGGACTGATTGATATTTTATAATTATCAAATCGACCAATATATTGTAAAACATTTTATACACGGTCCGTGTTTAAGTAGTGTTCTAGGCATCAAATGCACTTGTTTTTTAATTAAATTCCAAAAAGCATGGGATTTATATTTTATAAATTATATATTATATTAAAAATTATGTGTCCCATTATTTTATAATAAATATCTCTTTATTTTAGTTTTAAAAATTAATTTACTTTTTTGAGAAATCTAGATTCTTTAACCAAAAACAAAAATTATAAAATAGGGGAATCTTAGAAGTTCAGGAACCAACTTATTAAAACGAACATATTTTTTTGTGGTTGAGGTTTTCATCGATGATGATTACCCATTTATCCATTATTTTTAATTTTTTGGTGGCCCTTTAGGTAAAGCAGGCCTCTTATTAATGAATACATTTTTATATTTACAAGAGTTCCACACCCCCTCTACAACAAAAAAGAAGGAACTCTACCCCTTATTCAAACCTCTCAAGAAACCATGGATCAAAAAAGAAATATCCAAATAGCTTCTCAACATACCATTCCTTATCCAAGAGTCCTACCATTGGTAAGAATACAATCCATAGAATTACTTTCGTATAACCCAAATGGAGTTACCCGATTAAGAGGTAACATCGTTTTTTAAGCTCTTTAGTTTTATTTCCATTGTCCACCTCCTAATATCTTATTATTAAATGATTTTATAAAAAAAGTATCCAAAATATATTTTTCATGTTTTAACACTAATGTTTAAACCTGAACATACAAGAAATTCTATCTAATGAGAAACAAACATAATATTTTTGTATAAGATGAACCATTTCCTCATGAAACGATGATTGTTAGTTTCTACTTTACCTCCTATCATGGTGGAAATCATGATAGAAACTCCAATTATATATGATATATATGATATTTATTATGTTTTTATGTTTATTTAATTCTTATTTAGAACATACCTTTATTCCTTCAATCTTTTGTAAACATGATAGTTTCTTTTGGTGAAGTGAGGACTACTTCACCCTCAATGTGACCTGACTCATTAGTGCTATAAAATGAAAGTTTAAACGATTGTTTTGATTAACCTTTGAAAAAAATATTACATAGATATTATACTGTAATTATAATAAAATCTGTATCTATTACATTTAATTTTTTTAATATGGAAATGAAATGGAAGTAACATTAATGCGTACATAGGACCTACCGTGCCTATGAACATTGCACTACATTTCTTATCTCTAAATATTATGGATAATTATAGAAACTTTTATAATAAATATAATTTATAATTAAGTCATTTTTAAAATTATGGATATAATGAAATCATGATATAATTAATTATAACTCCAAGAAACTAGTCAAACCATTCTTGAGAAAACAATGCAATTATCACCTGAAATAGCTAAAATAATTAAAGTGTGTTAACAAATGGGTAATAAAATATTTTAGTAAGTTAATATATGATAGTATAAACATGATTATTGTTTTTATTAATAGTAGTAACATTTTTCAAACCACTCTAATGGAGTAAAAGGACCCCCCCCCCCCCAAAAAAAATAAGTTTAAAGTAAGGGTTTCACCTCAATTTACATTCCATTAAGACTTATTTTTTTATCCACCAATTAACTTTTATATGTAGTATGTAGTGACAATTGACATTTTATATTATTAATATACAAATTTTTATGATATTACCTAATTTATTTAGCTAATTTGGAATTATTACTGAAATATTTGAAAGTGGTATGGGACAATTTGGAATGTTTAATGATTATTTTTCCTCAAAACTATTTTATTATAAATAACCCTTCTTGTTAAATATCCACCCATGAGGTACTACATACAAATCCATATTTATTATTAAATATAGATATATTATAAGGAACATTTTTATTATTTAAATTAATTATTCATTTCAAGGAATGCTTTTGATAGGTAAGAAACAGGTTGGGGACCATTTATGGTAAGCCCTGTGTGTTGGCAGTTTTTTAATAAAATACCCTCAAAGCATCGGTAGTCTCATGGGATAAATTTAGTTTGTAAAACCCCATTTTTTTGTAACCATTATAATATAAACGATCCTATGAATGGTTTTGAGTGTAGGGATATGGTTGGAGAAACCCAATTGGTTTGTAAACAATATTTTTCAACCATATTTTTAAAGGTCTTGATGTAAGTGGTTCCACGTAAATTGGAAACATGTATTCCAACAATTAAGAATATCCATTATTGAGATTTTTTTATTATCACTATTCATAAATTATATTTTTCATTGATATATATATATGAATTCACTTCTTTCTTATTTAATTTCTTAATGTAATGTGTTTTAATTTATGACCTTGGTATATTGATATTCCGTTATATAGTTATTTGAATAGAATGTATTATGAGTTATTTACCTTTCCATTTAAATCTATTCCCATTGATTCATTATTTAATCCAATTTACTTACATTTACTGATAATTTTATCTCACCCAAATTATGTTTATTTTCACTAGGTTTATAAGAATAAAAGTTTGAATAAGTATTCATAGACATGGTTTATTTCATTTCATTATGTGTCATGTTTTATTTTATAATTCCCAACATAATATTGGAATCATTTATATAATCTATATTTTCAAGAATGCTAAAGTGATCCGTCCTTGATGTTTTGATTCATTGTAATAATGAAAATGTAATAAAATAAAGCACCAACTCCGGGATTCTGTGATCAGGGTGATATATTCTAAATGAAAATTTTGAAATTGATGAAATTATTTAAATGATTAAAATTTATTTCAAATTTTTTGTTTCTATATAATTATTGTAAATACTATGGAAATACTGAAGGAATATTTTTAAAATCAATAAAAACAATATGAAATTGAATTTCAAAATATTATTTAGAATATGATTTTATTGAGTTAATATGTTCGATGAATGCTATGGTTTTATATAAAAGATAAATGATATTTTAATTTTTTATTCTTATTTTCCATTTATATATATATATTTAAATTCAAATTAAATGAATAGTGTAAAAATGAAATGAATTGTGTTTTATAAAAATTAATATTTTTAATGATATAAAATTAATAAATAGAATATTTATAGCCCTTGTAAGTGTATATGGTTTTAAACATCAACCATGGACCAATTATGATTCCTTTGACATTTTATAGTTATATTATTAATATTTAAAGTGTATAAAACATTAATATTACCGTAATTGTCAACATGGTTAATAAAGGGTGAAAACTGAATGATAATATTAAATATTTGAACCAATGTTATTGAATATATTTTTATTAGTGGGATAACACTAATACTCATATTAGATTAAAATAATATAAATTTCATTTCATTTTTAAATGTTGATTAACTTATATTAATATAATATTTAATGAAATTCAAAGGGTTCTCAACCCCTTAATTATAAAGGGGAACCACTCATTTATCTTTTCACACCACCTTTAGCCTTTTTTCTTGATAAAACACTACATATTAAAATTTTAAACTCCCAATTCACATTATATGGTTATCGTATGCCCGAAATTCAAACCATGGAGACCGTTATAGGTGATCAAAATGAGTTATTTCAACGAAGAGGTAATCACCTTAACTGATCACATCATTTTTAATTTTTATTTTACCTCAACTAGTTATGTTTTATTCTTAGTTAAATAAAAAAATATATAACCTAAATGTACTAAAGTCCAATAATTATTATTAAACCACCATTATTTACTATATTTCTATCAAAATTTATGATAACGTATTGCCTATGCATATGTACGACATACTATATTCACATAAAGATAAATTTAATTTCTCATATCCATCAAATTTATATGGGTATTATAATGAGTTTAATTATTATATATCATACTTGTGAAATAATTATAAATCAATAATTATAATATCATATAATGTTTTTTTCCTTGGAAACTATTGGAAAATGATAACGTCTAATGTGTGTTCGCATGAACCAACACCACCAAAAAGAGATATGATTCATTTTTCATTTCTATTTTACATGGATGGTAGTAAGGGTGGAATTAATAAATATATATGATATATATTATATAAAAATTAATATATATTTTTTAGTTATTATATAAGATTTTATCATTCCATTCTTTGATAAAATGGAAAAACATTCATGTATACGGATATCGTACGATCTACAAGAATTGTGTAGTGCATTTGTATATCTATATCATTTTCGAATGACTCAAAAAATGAATATACTTAAGATAAGTGATACTTATATCCTTATAAACAGTATATACGCGATTTATCTTTTATCGAAATAAATAGTCCCAATGTCCCAAAACTAAATATTCATTAATATTAAAATAGATATCACCCTGAATAGAGATTTTAGTAAAATTGTGTTAACAAATGGATGATTAACGATTATTTTTAAATAATAAATTTTAGGATTTATATTAATATTTTATTTAATTGGTTTATAATAAATATATATCTATTATTGAAGATATTCAAACACATAAAAAGGAAGTCTGGTCTATGGTAATAATTATTATTCTCACTTTTATTTTCGTGGAAAACATGCCATATTAACCACATGTTAATTTTTTGTAGTGTATATGATATGCATGGATGGAATTTACAAATTATATAATTAATTAAATATTAATTTAAATACAATTATATGGTTATTTATTTTAGGGTTAATACAAATAAAATTTTACCAATGTTGTAAAGTTTTTTAGGTTGCAATCTCTTTATTTATCAGAACTATTTATGATATTGTTTAAAATTATGAATTGATATAAACTACGACACCTGAGTCCCATGAAAATTTTTCCTTAATAGTTATTTCTTTTAAATAAATGTTTTCATTTCATTTTCATCAACTTATGTACTAATGATACAAAAATCCTTATTTAATCGAAATAACATTATTTCGTTCTTCAATTTAAATTATATTTATTTTCATACCCATGATTCCTAAAAATGATTTAAATAATTTTTTTAATATTATAATATTATTTTTAATGTAATTTTATCCCATTTTAATATTTCTAAAAAGTATATTCTAATCATTTTCTAAATGAGTTAAATTTTTATTTTTTTTACATAAGTGTGACAGTAAGGATTTATTTAGATGTATACATCATGGGTATAATTTACAAACACCATGAATGATCCTTTATTTTAATATTAAATTATATATTTCAATGTTATTTCAATGAAAATCATTTCAATAATAATTTGGAAATGTCTATGTTTTAAAATAAAATTTTTAAAAGTGAAAATAATGTTTTCTCTCAAGAAATTTCATTATGATTTTAAAAATAATATTCATTTGTTGAAGAAATAATTGATGTTAATTACAAATTAATAGTGATATGATCCATTTATACCATTATTATTATTTATCTTGATGGATCATTCTTATTTTTATGATATGTTAATGGGATTGTTTTTATTCCAATAATTATACATCCATTAATAAAATGTGTTTCACAATTATGTGGATTCCCAGTATTATTATTTTTTGTCACACTATGCTTGTTTGATTTAATCTAGGGTTAGAACCAAAAGGTGTTATGGTAATGGTAAAAGTGATGGTCAATGTAATAATTTTACTAATCAGAATATAATAGACCTAATATTTTTAATGATCAACCTTGTGATTATTCTAAATCATTTATCTTCTTATATAATTAAAAATATCTACATATAAGATTTTCTTACCACAATTAATATGAGAAAGATCGATTTTCTTAAATATCGTGGAGGAAAAAAGTTTTTTCTGCCAACATATCTGGTGTTACGACCTAATCTTGGTAATCAATCCATATGATTCCTAAGTCGGACCGCTAAATATGCTAGGAGGATCTCAAATCCCCTAGGGATGACGAATATCATCAAGTGGATCATCCATAACATTTGGGGATTGTTGCACACTCATGAAACCAAATTCAAAAATCCAAACAATACATAATATAAAAACAACAAGATAAAAAACAATAGATATCTCATATAAAGAAAAAACCAATCAGAGTTACAAAACTACAGTAAAAAATAAAATAAAATAATGAAAAAATATTCTAATTAAATGAACGAGACAACCTGTCCCATGAAATCGAGGGTCTAATCAATAATTCTCTATAAATCTCTGGTCACCACAATCACCCGAACAACAACCAATCCCCCTTGAAGATGGAACTAGATCTACTATGAAATCGAAAACCTAGAGGAACCTTCACAAGAAATAAAGACTAAATACCCACTAATTTAAGAATATTGTGTCAGATCCAAATCTAATAGGATATATCCATGTATATAATTCATTAATTTTAATAAATAAACCATATTATATATTTTTTAAATAATATAAAAAATAGGTTTTAATCTCTTTTACATCAAATAAGAAAACAAAATTTGGATGAAACATTTCTCTAAAAAAAATCTTTAAGAAATTCCATTATAGTGGTTTTAAAAGATTCATTACCTAAACATTGTTCTTTTATAAACCATTTCACAAAATTGGTGTTATTAAAAAACATATCTAATTTAATGGAAACCAAACATTTTACTTTATATATGACAAGTTAAAAATTAATCCCACAATAAGTTTAAAACATTTATAAATCATGTTAACAATGAATTTGAACATGAGAACAAAATCTCTCATTTTCCTTCAAAAAATGAACACATGTGTTATAAAAAAATCTACAAGCCTAATATTTAATAAAAACCAAATGCAACATTATCATTTCTAAAAAAATAGACCAACTTTTTTATAACTATAAGAAATATACTATTTAAAATAAATTTATGACATGGATAAATTAAATACAAAATGAAAATTAGGCACAATATCCTCAATTATCCCAACAATATATATCAATAGACTGAATAAACATCCTTATATAATCAATGAAGAAAAATGTCATAAAATACATCAATTCCTTATTTGAAACGTGGTGAAAAGAAAATATGATAGGAAATCTAACAAGACTATCCAAGAATAACACATATCAAAGGCATTAAATTATCCATTACATTAACCCATTGTACGACAGATCATTAATATGTATTCACATACAATATATTGAATATCACCAGTTAGCAATCACTGAGCCTCAATTCATGAATCAAATCAGGACTCAGAACTCTGTATTTGACCATCCAAAACACGATATAGAATTCTATTTCCATACCCCTTAGAATAAAGATTGTTATTCGTTTACCTGAATAACTAATGTTCATAGGGGTTCCCAAGAATCCTTCTAGACCACCCATCAGAGTGGAGTGACAGTCCAACATCCCAAAAAACAATCCAGAAGTCACATTTAAAAAACTTTAACATTACCATATCCAAAATAAATTAAACATAGTAATACCATTTTTAAAATCATTTTTGAAACCCATTTTAAACCATTCATCCTATTTGGATAATTTCATCATGTACATGCAGTGCAAGAATACAACTTTGTTTTTAGAAAAATACATTTAGAATGATAAATTTCTAAATTTGACTTTAATACCCAAAAAATATTTGGATTCCATATCAACACTCCACACATCATGAGGAACATTTATTACATTTCTACTAAATGATGGAAATCACCTACGAAATAAAAAGTCAAAACACCACCCTGCACACATGGGTTTTACTCTTGAAAACCCAATTAAAGTCACATAACAATTAATTTCCATCAAATTAATTTTAAAAAGGATAATAGGGATTTTAATTTGAAATGAATTCATTTGGACATTACTTTTTTTAAAACAATTGGTTATTATAATACAATTCCAACAAAAATCATTATTTCCAAAAAAACACAACAAAAAATGCAAGGGAAACTTCATTTTCCAATATAAAAAAACAACCACATTAAAAACAAGGAAATCCTTTAAACGGAATGGGGAGGAAACATTTAAACCATATTTAACATAAATATTAAGGAATAAATTCTTATCACAATGAAACCCATAATTCATAATTTATCATACTCATAAAATTTAGGTGATATAATTTTTAAATCATGTTCTAGTTTACCAAGAAATGCACCCACTTTTTGAAAAGGAAAAACTCATTAATGCCCATAAAAATTTATTGATTCCAAAATATGCATCATATAAATATATAAATTAAATAAAACCCACTTAAAGTATCAAGAAATAAAGTATATCTTTAAAAAAGGAAATGAATTGGAAAGACCCACCTCTAGTGGTTGAATCTTATATCATTTGACATACTCTACCATAAGGACACTCGTACCATGACTCACAACCCTACAAAAGAGAAACAAAATTACACACAACCATAGATATGTAAATCATATCCATAGGTCCATTAGGGTTAAATGAGGAGATAAAATGGAATAAAACCAAATGGGAAAGAGATGGAAGAACTAACCTCCAAGACATGGTGATGAAACACAACAAAATCACATAAAAATCAACATGGATAAGCAATGGGGAAGGAAACCCCTTTTAATAAGGTATCAAAGTTGGAGAAATAGAGTATGGTATCCACATGTATAAATCCTCTATGAAAAGATAGAAATGAGACTACAATTAGCCATGTTAGGTGGGTTTCATGGTTAGCTCGAACAGTTAAACTACTCTTACAGAAAACATTCAATTCTTTGATATAAATTATTTCAAAGGGTACACACTTATGATTTAAACATTATTTAACTATTATATATTAGTAATCAACCTTATTTTAATGTTTCATACTTTTCCTAACAACCACCAAGCTGTGATCAAACCATAACCAGATCCCGTAACTATTAATTATTTTTTAAAAAACTTCATAAATAACACAAGGATAGTTCCGATCAGATGATATTAAAATCAATGATTCAAAAATATTTAAAATAAGTAAAAATACTTGAAAACCTCCAAACCATTCCCATTTTTGTCCTTATAAAGTCAAGTTTGATGATGGAAGTGTAAAACATGCCACAACCCACTTTCTACAAAGTTATGTGAGTTAGATGATGAACTAATAGAGAGGTACCAATGATGAAAAATCCAAACAAAAAAAATTCATTAATACTTTACCACCAAATCCACTAGTCTACCAAAATTTTTCCAAAAATACACAAAAACATGTCCTCGAATTATATACATAAGGAAAAAGATACTAATCGTGGGTCTCACCACAATTTAGAATTTTCCTAAATGGTGTAATGAAAGAAAAAATATTAAATATAATCCTCCAAAATTGGAAAAACATCAAAAATTCTACAAAGTGAACCTTCAAACAATATCTCACTTCTTTAATTAATGACCATTCTAACTAACTCAACATCCACATAGTCAATCCAAAAACCAACATATCCCACATCTCCATATGAGATAACCTTATGGAATGCATCATCAATAGATGACATGGTCCCTTGATCTAGGTCATAGTACTCATGGAGTCATATTAAAATTTAAAACATAACACCACCCCATGGTGAATATAAGTCCCCAGCCTTAAACCTTACTTAATCTTAAGTTATTATAAGATTACACATTGAGGATCTTTTTAGGTTTAGAGTTTTATAGAATTAGATCATAAAACTTGCATTACAATCCACATTTAAACAAAGCGGTTACATAAAAGATAGTATTCATATTTCCCATCAACGGAAACATATTTAAAATAAAACATGGATTCTTTCTTGAAAATTCCATGACACTATCATCATATCATGTACCCTTCCCTTGACCTGTGAAAAACTTTTCAAAAACTTGGGATGAGCATAAAAATCTCTATAAGGGATATAAAAATATGGAAAGGAAATATGAGTACATGTATACACAAGAATCAATGAAATCATAATCTACTCATAAAACATAATCACTTTAACATACCTCATCAAATCATGAATAAATAATAGAAATAATAAGACAAAAAGGTAACTTGAGGCATTCATAACATTCTTACGTAGGGAGTAACCCTGTTGGTTACGTTTGGAATACCCATCACAGTATATTCCCTAAATCTCTTCGTAGAAACCTTAACGTTTAACTCCGTTGCGTTACCCAATGCATTGGAGAGCTATATTGGGATCACCCACCGTTAGTTTATCACGGAACAACTCGTCTTCATAAACAATGCCCAAGAACCACAACATAATCGTATCACATAAAACATGCATAAATGAAACATAAAATTTCCACTTTTCAATCACAAGATATCAATACAACGCATTGATATAAAAACATTATAAAAACCATTTTAAATTCCAAAATAAAAGAAAAGTAAAACATGGTATTTATTTTTCTTTTAAAAAAGGTATGGCTTGTAGAGGAAGCCGAAACTCAAATAATGGTCACGGCGGCAGAGAAGTCTTTGTCGCCGCATACGTACGACAAAAACATTCCCTTTTGTCGTTTAGTAAAACGCTTCATATAAAAAAGATTCCTTTTTTATAAACATAAATTTAAATGAGGTTTATACACCGTATAAAAAAAGGTTGTGTATAAAACAAAATATGCCTTAATGAAAGGAGATTGAGACAAAGTCCCATACCTTGGGAATGACTTGACTCGGTCATTCATTAACATCCTGAATAATAAACTTGATTTAATTTATATTTTCTTAAGAACCTTTTTCATGTTAATTATTCCTTTTATATCACTTATTACTATGTTATGAACACTATGTAATTATTTATGTTAATAATGGTCATTTTGTTGATCATTGGTACTTGAGTCAAAAATAAACTCTTTATAATTACAAGTTGTTCATGTGTCCATTATATCCAGAGTTATAATCATGATATATATATCATATATATCATATATATCTTGTATATACATGCATTTATAATATTACATAAAATTTAGAGGTAAGAAAAGAAATGCACCGTTCATGGAGATGTTAATCCGTACGTACGCATGAACGCTACTTTCATTTCTATTACATATTTAATGGAATTAAAACATAATGATACGTAATAGTATTATAATTCCAGTATTTTATCATATATAATATCATTCAATCTATTATTTATACGTACCACATATGGTATTAACGAATCAAATCACTTTGAGGGGGCGGTAGTCCGCACTTCCTAAAATGAAGATATCGCGTTTACCCATAATGGAAACCATAAAGGTATGTCATAAATGAAAAATACAAAAGCTTAGGTAAAACATAAACATATTATATATCATATATAAATTTAGTTACATCTTAATGTCCACCTTTGAAGGTGTTATATGAGTGTTGAACAATCATCGTTTTGTGAGGCAGAAATTCGCCGTCCACAGAAACAGTATGTTCTTTAACCATTAGATGTAGGTGTGTGTAAGTGTAGCTCGAATTATTCTTATAAAAACATCCTAGTATATTGAAGATACTTTAGTTGTTACAAAATAAATTAATAAAAAGAGTTTAGAGGGTTGGAGAAGCAAAATAAAACATAAGAACACAAGAGAAAACACTACCTTTAAAACGGGTAACTCTTTTTGATTTGAGCTCAATGGCTTCCTTGGGAAGAATTATGCCCAAAGTGAGGCTTCTAAGAGTTAGAGAGGGATGTGTAGAGACAAAATGGGTAGGTTTTGGCTGATTCAAAGGCTTTGGAAGTGTGGGTAAGGTGGTAGAGGTGGGGGCCTTTTATAAGAGGAGAGGAGGGGCACTCCTGGAAAGTTATGAAAAGATACTTTGTTATAAAATGATTTTCAGATAACAATGGACCCAAAATTATAAATTTTGAGGATAAGGTGATAAGGGTTATAAATAAACCCATCCAATAGGTTTTTGACAATTTTAGGTCTTAGATTTTACATTATATTTTCATTTTATTTAAATCGTTAAATAATGAGGTAATCGCTGTATCATCATGGTGTCATAAATAATTTAATTTATTTAATATCTAAAAATTATAACAAAAAATACAATGATGTATTAAATATTTTTATCTTTCTAATGAATATTTATAGTATAAAATATTACTTATATAACCCCATTTAAAAATTGTTTTATTAAAACAAATCATGTTTGTGTCATTTTTACTATTACTTTAAATAAAAGGCATTAATGACTTTAGTTTACCCAAGTGACTCCATGGGGTCCCAAAAATCGACCCATGGGTTTTCTTGGTCGGCAATCACACATCCAATAAGGGTAGGACATGTGTATATATCATTTCATATTATTAAAATATTATTTTTACCTTTAATTACACTAATTACCTCTTATCGTGATTAAAATTTAAAAGTTACTATTCACCAAAAAAAATATTTTAATCCCATTGAACCAAATTTTACTTCTTAATTACAACCATGTATGTTGGATTTTTTAAATTCAAAACACAGAGGTGGTAAAATTTCATTCAAACGAAAAATCAGTTTTTTTAAGTACCACTTAGGGGTTTAACTATTCATCAAAAATTGAAGTTTTTCAGAAAAATACCAAAACTTCACCCTAAGATATATTTGATATTCCGAATTCAAAAATGATTTCTATTTTACAAAATTCAAAACATATAAGTTACATTAATTAATTTAATAATTAATTCCCACTGTCAGAGCAAATAGCATGTTTTTATGAAACAATAAGTATCAAAAGATTGATAGTAGTTTAAGTCCAATTTCAAAGTGAAATTAATTACAATGACCACCATTGGATTAAATGGTAAAAATATATTCTAATTTCACTTTAAAACCAATTAGAAAGATAATATAATTATATAATCAAATTAGATTAAAAAGAGGTTATGAATTAAAATACAACATTTTTCACTATTCATTAAAAAAAGAACATTATCAGAAAAATACCAGAAATTTATCCAAAGTAAATGTCAATGTCCCAATCATAAATAATAAGTTTATTTTGAAAAATATAGCTTATAAAATTGTCAAAATGTTTATTTAAAAAAGGTTTTCCATCAAAAGGCAGTAAACCAATCTTTTAGAAATATTAGTGTATTCCATGCTTAAGATTTGATTTATTCTCATTTTAAGCCTCTAAAACACTATCTAATTACTAAATAGACATAGATAAGAATATCTATTATTCATTAATTACTTGTGATGTTACATCCTTCCCCCCTTTTGAAAAATGCGTCCCTGCAATTTATTTACTTATCGAATAATTGGGGGTATTTAGCCCTCATTGCATTTTCAGATTCCCATGTTGCCTCTTCAATCATGTGGTTTTTCCATAAAACCTTTACCTGATGAATCACCTTATTCCATAACACTTGCTTCCTGTGGTCAAGAATCTGGACCGATTGTTCCTCATAAGATAGATTCTCTTCTAACTGAACTACCTCTGTACTCAAAACATGATATGGATCTGGCATATACTTTCACAACATCAAAAAATGAAAAACCTTGTGTACCTGAGATAAACTTGGAGGTAAAGACACTCGGTATGAAACTAATCCAAATCTCTCCAGAATTTCATATGGTCCAATGAACCTTGGACTCAGATTTCCTTTCTTACCAAATCACATCACACTTTTCCATGGTGATACTTTTGAAAAAAACAGGATCACCTACCTCAAAAGAGAGATCCTTCCTCCTATTGTCTGCATAACTCTTCTGCCTACTTTGAGCTGTTCTCATGTGTTCTTGTATCAGCTGAACTTTTTCTTCCAACTCTTCTGCCACTTCTGGTCCCATCAACTTCCTTTCACCCACTTCATCCCAGAAAGTTGGAGTTCGACACCGCTTCCCATAAAACGCCTCAAATGGTGCCATCTGTATACTGGAATAAAAACTGTTATTATATGAAAACTCAACCAAAGAAATATGTTGGTCCCAACTTCCCTGATAATCCATCAAACAAGCACGTATCATATCTTCCAAAGTTTGAATTGTTCGTTCTGATTTCCCATTTGATTGAGGATGAAAAGTTGTACTAAAATTTAATTCAGTACCCAACGACTTCTGAAGGACTTTCCAAAAGTTAGAAGTGAACCTAGGATCACTATCAGATACAATGGAGATAGGAAATCTATGTAAACTGACTATCTCTTTAAGATACAAATGGTAAAGTTGATCTAGGTAAAAAGTATCTCGTATAGCAAGGAAATGAGCAGATTTAGTCAAGCGATCAACAATAACCCAGATTGAATTATTACCTCGAGGTGTCTTCGGCAATCCCACAACGAAGTCCATGGATATATTCTCCCATTTCCACTTTGGCACTGGTAAAGGATGAAGCTTCCCTTTCGGTAACTGCCTCTCTGATTTAACATGTTGAAAAGTCAAACACTTCATAGTAGAATCAGCAATATCCCTTTTCATTTCTTCCCACCAGTAATACTCCCGAAGATCTCTATACATCTTAGTACTGCCAGGATAGACTGAAAACAGAGAACTATGAGCTTCACATAACAAATCTCTCTGTAACTACGAATCACACGGCACACACAATCTCTTCCCAAATCTAAAAACAAAATCATTATCAATATTGAATTCAGGCAACTTACCCTTCTGAACCAGCTCTACCTTTTTCTAAAACTCACTGTCTTGCTTCTGTACTTGCTTGATTCTGTCTGATAGAGAAGATTTCACTGATACGTGAAACAAAGCAGAAGAACATCTTGCACCAACAACTTCTATGCAAAATTTCATCAAATCCTTAACAAAAGGATCACGTTCCAAATGCAACATAGTTAATGAAGCATTACTTTTTTGACTCAAAGCATCATCCACTTTATCTACTTTCCTCGGATGGTAATGAATTGTACGATCATAATCCTTGATTAATTATAGTCATCTCCTCTATCTCATGTCCAATTCATTCTGAGTGAATATATACTTTAAACTTTTTTGATCAGTATATATTTCACACTTTACTCCATACAAATGATGCCTCCAAATTTTCAAAGCGAAAGCAACAGCAGCTAATTCCAAATCATGTGTAAGGTAATTTACCTCATGAGTTTTCAACTGTCGTGAAGCATAAGCAATTACCTGATCATTCTGAATTAGGATGTAACCAAGTCCTTTCAATGAAGAATCACTTTAGATAACAAACTCCCCCTTTATGGAAGGCAGTTCCAAAACTGGAGCATTCACCAATCTTCTTTTCTATTCCTGAAAACAATCACATTCTTTTGTCCAGATAAACTTAATACCCTTATGAGTTAGCTTAGTCATTGGACTAGATAACCGTGAAAAATTTCTAACAGACCATCTTGGCCATTCTTCAACAACCTTTGTTTTTGAAGGATCAACGGTTATCACATCTTTAGAAACAATGTGACCAAGGAAATAAATTTGTTGCAACCAAAACTCACACTTGCTGAATTTCCCATAAAATTTCATTTCTATTAAGGTTTACAAAATAACCCTTAAATTTCATTCATGCTCCTCTTTACTTATAGAAAACACCAAAATATCATCAATGAAAACCACCACAAACTTATCAAAGAACTCATCGAAAATTATATTCATTAAGTCCATGAATACAGCAGGTGCATTGGTTAGCCCAAAAGGCATTACTAAAAATTCATAATGGCTATATCTCGTGCGAAACACAGTCTTCGGAACATCTGCTTCTTTTACCTTCAGCTGATGGTACCCCGATCTCAGGTCAATCTTCGAAAAATACTGAGCTCCCTAGAGCTGATCAAACAAATCATCGATATGAGGAAATGTATATTTGTTCTTAACAGTGATGTTATTCAAGGCTCTATAATCAATGAAAAGTCTCATTTAACCATCTTTATTTTTAAAAAATAAAACAATAGCACCCCATAGTGATGTGCTAGGTCGAATGAAACCTTTCTCTAATAAATCTTACAATTGCTCCTTCAACTCTAAAAGTTCAATTTGATCCATTCGATAAGGGGGTTTTGAAATTGGCTTAGCATCAGGAACTAAGTCAACAGTAAACTCAACTTCTCGATCTGGTATTATTCCAAGAAACTCATCAGGATACTCATTTACCACTAGCACATCATTAATCTGAACAGCTCCCTTGTTTTCAACAATGTGTGCAAGGTAACATTCATTTCCATCTTTTACAAGTTTCTCGGTCTCTTGATAAGTTATCAAAAGTAAGGGTTCATTCTTGTACACAAACTTAAAGTCTTTCTGAAAAGACACTTCTTTAGCTCTATAGTCAATCTTATCATGGTAAATAGAGAGCCAATCCATACCAAGGATAATATCAAACTCTACTAGAGGTAAAACAATAAGGTTCGCAAGTAGGTTCTTTCCATGGATAAGGATAGGAATATTTTTATAAATTATTTTTGCCTCAATATTTCCCCAGGTGTTTTTACCACAAGTTTCGGAGTCATTTCTTGAGATGGTATTCCCATTTTACTAGAAAATGTTTCAGAGACGAAAAAATGTGTAGACCCTGAATCAAACAACACACTGGCATTATCTGAAAAAACAAACAAAGTACCTGATACAACTTCATTTGATGGCCCGACATCTGCTGAAGTAGTTGCAAAGGATTTCACCACCCCTTTCTTCTTGTAGTCTAATTGCTTCCCATCACTCAAGGTCTTTGTCGGAAACTCGTTTTCATAGTGACGCATCTCATTGCACTTAAAACATTTCAATAACTGTAAATCAAATTTGTACTTACCATCAGCTTGAACTTTTTCAGTGCAATCACGAGCCTTATGTCCAATCTTACCACATCGGTAGCATTTTCCAGAATTCAAAAGACATTCCCCAGCATGCCTTTTACCACATTTATCACAAACTGGAAACTTAGTTTTCTTACCGTCAGACCTTTTTGAAGAATTCTTTCCTTTCTCCTGACACCTCGGTCTCTTCTTCTGCTGGTTTTTATAGAACACTTGATCATCGGAAAACTCCATTTACACCTTCTCAGCACATCGAACAAGCTTTTCATAACTTTTAAACTCACGAGAAGTCTATGCCCTTTGACATTTTGTCTTTAATCCTGAGTAAAAACGATTGATTTTACTATCAAGGTCTCGAATAAAATTTGGATCATACCTTGCCAATTGAGTGAACCTTTCTTCATAGCCATCCACTGAGTCTTCGTCTTGCCTCAATTCCAATAATTGTTTTTCTATCCTAAGTCGAATAGCCTTAGGAAAATACTTCTCAAGAAACAGACCATTGAATTCATCCCAGTCGAGAGCATCAATCTCATCAGCGTCCCTGATATTTTTAATCATCGACCACCACTGATCTGCCTCACCCTCCAAATGGTAAAAAGAAAGACTAACCTTTTGATTGTCTGAACAACCCATGACATCGAAAATCTTCTCCAGTGCTTTAATCCACCCTTCAGCTAGCATATGGTCAGATGATCCTCTGAATGATGGGGGATTTTGCCTCATGAAATGTTCCACCACTGACATGTTCCTCTGTGGTTGATCTGGATGATCTCGTGCATGGATACTACCACCATTTATCGCTTGAGTCAACTGCGCCATTACTGCAACAAACTATTCAGTTCCAATTCTGACCATCTCAGGATGCTGATTCAGAAGGTTATTTCCTTCTGTATGCCTTCCTGGCACTGCTTCCCTATTTCCTCTGTGGAAAACCATTCTGAACAGACATGTATTAGATTAAGAAACATGGTAATCTTCAAATACTATATCATTTCAATTTGACCATAAAAAATATTTTCGAATAATCATTTAATAGAATTCTAACTCCTAAATTTATCTAAACTGAACTTTGATACCAACTAAAAGGCCCCAGCCTTAAACCTTACTTAATCTTGAGTCATTACAAGATTACACATTGAGGATATTTTCAAGTTTAGAGTTTTAGAAAATTAGATCATAAAACTTGCATTACATTCCACATTTAAACAAAGTTGTTACATAAAAGATAGTATTAATTTTTCCGGTCAATGGAAACATATTTAAAATAAAAAATGGATTCTATCTTGACACTTCCTTAACACTATCATCATATCATGTTCCCTTCCATTGACCTATGAAAAAAATTTCAAATACATGGGATGAGCATAAAAAGCTCAGTAATGGATATAAAAATATGGAAAGGAAACATGAGTACATGTATACACAAGAATCAATGAAATCATACTCTACTCATAAAACATAAGCACTTTAACATACCTCATCAAATCAAGAATAAATCATATAAATCAGAAGTCAAAAAGGTAACTTGAGGCATTCATAACATTCTTACGTAGGGAGTAACCCTCTTGGTTAAGTTTGGAATACCCCTCATAGTATATTCCCTAAATCTCTTCGGAGAAACCTTAACGTTTAACTCCTTCGCGTTACCCAATGCATTGGAGAGCTATATCGGGCTCACCCTCCCTTAGTTTATCACAGAACCACCCATCTTCATAAACAATGCCCAAGAACCATAACATAATCGTATCACATAAAACATGCATAAAGGAAACATAACATTTCCACTTTTCAATCACAAGATATCAATACAATTCATTGATATAAAAACATTATGAAAACAATTTTCAATACCAAAATAAAAGAAAATTAAAACATGGTATTTATTTTTCTTTTAAAAAAGGTATGACTTGTAAAGGAAGCCGAAACTCAAATAATGGTCACGGCAGTGGAGAAGTCGTTGTCGCCGCATACGTACGACAAAAACATTCCCTTTTGTCATTTAGTAAAATGCTTCATATAAAAAATATTCCTTTTGGATAAACTTAAAAGTCAAAGGGGTTTATACACCGTATAAAATAAGGTTGTGTATAAAACAAAATATGTCTCAATGAAAGGAGATTGAGACGAAGTCCCATTCCTCGGGTCCGACTTGACTCGATCGTTCTTTAACATCCTGAATAATAAACATGAGCTAATTTATACTTTCTTAAGAACATTTTTCAAGTTCATTATTCCTTTTATATCACTTATTACCATGTCATTAACACTATGTAATTATTTAAGTTAATAATGGTCGTTTTGTCGATCATTGGTACTTGAGTCAAAAATAAACTCTTTATAATTACAAGTTGTTCATGTATCCATTATATCCAGAGTTATACTCATGATGTAGATATCATATATATCATATATATTCAGTATATACATGCATTTACAATATTAAATAACATTTAGAGGAAAGAAATGAAATGCACCGTTCATGGAGAAGGTAAGTCGTACGTACGCATGAACGCTACTTTCATTTATATTACATATTTAATGGAATTAAAACATAATGATACATAATAGTATTATAATTCCAGTATTGTATCATATATAATATCATTCAATATATCCTTTATATGTACCACATGTGGTATTAACGAATCAAATCACTTTGAGGGGGCGGTAGTCCGCACTTCCTAAAATGAAGATATCACGTTTACCCATAATGGAAACCATAAAGGTATGTCATAAATGAAAAATACAGAAGCTTAAGTAAAACATAAACATATTATATATCATATATAAATGTAATTACATCTTAATTTCCACCTTTTAAGGTGTTATATGAGTGTTGAACAATCATCATTTCGTGAGGCAGAAATTCTCCATCCACAGAAACAGTATGTTCTTTAACCATTAGATGTAGGTGTGTGTAAGTGTAGCTCGAATAATTATTATAAAAACATCTTATTATATTTAATATACTGGTTTTGTTACAAAATAAATGAATAAAAAGTGTTTAGAGGGTTGGAGAAGCAAGATAACACATAAGAACACAAGAGAAAACACTACCTTTAAAACGGGTAACTCTTTTTGATTTGAGCTCAAAGGAATCCTTGGGAAGACTTCTGCTCAATGTGAGGCTTCTAAGAGTTAGAGAGAGATGTGTAGAGACAAAATGGGTAGGTTTTGGCCGAGCCAAAGGCATTGGAAGTGTGGGTAAGGTGGTAGAGGTAGGGGCCTTTTATAAGATGAGAGGAGGGGCACTCTTGGAAAGTTAAGAAAATATACTTTGTTATAAAATGGTTTTCAGATAAAAAAGGTCTCAAAATTATAAATTTAGAGGCTAAGGTGATAAGGGTTCTAAATCCACCCATCCAATAGGTTTTTGACAATTTTAGGTCTTATATTTTACATTTTATTTTCATTTTATTTAAATCGTTAAATAATGAGGTAATCGTTGCATCATCATGGTGTCATAAATAATATAATTTATTTAATATCTAAAAATTATAAAAAAACTACTATGATGTAGGAAATCGTTTTATCATTCTAATGAATATTTATAGTCAAAAATATGACTTGTATAACCCCATTTAAAAATTGTTTTATTAAAATAACTCATGTTTGTGTCATTTTTACTTTTACATTAAATAAAAGGCATTAATGTCTTTATCTTACCCAAGTGGCTCCATGGGGTCCCACAAATCTACCCATGGGTTGTCTTGGTCGTCCATGACACATCCAATAAGGGTAGGACATGTGTCTAGGTCATTTCATATTATTAAAACATTATTTTTACCTTTAATTACATTAATTATCTTTAATCGCGATTAAAACTTAAAAGTTACTATTCACCAAAAAAATTATTTTAATCCCATTGAACCACATTTTACTTATTAATGACAATCATGTATGTCGGATTTTTGAAATTCAAAACACAGAGGTGGTAAATTTTCATTTATACGAAAAATTAGTTTTTAAGTACCACTTAGTGGTTTCACTATTCATCAAAAATTGAAGTTTTTCAGAAAAATACCAAAACTTCACCCTAAGATATATTAGATATTCTGAATTCAAAAATTATTTCTATTTTACAAAATTCAAAACATATAAGTTACATTAATTAATTTAATAATTAATTCCCGTTGTCAGAGAAAATAGCGTGTTTTTATGAAACAATAAGTATCAAAAGATTGACACTAGTTTAAGTCCAATTTCAAAGTGAAATTAATTTCAATGACCACCATTGGATTAAATGGTAAAAATATATTCTAATTTCACTTTATAACCAATTAAAAATATAATATAATCATATAATCAAATTATATTAAAAAGGTTTTTTGAATTAAAATACAACATTTTTCACTATTCATTAAAAAAAGAACATTATCAGAAAAATACCAGAAATTTATCCAACGTAAATTTCAATGTCCCAATCATAAATAATAAGTTTACTTTGACAAATAGAGATTATAAAATTTTCAAAAGTTTGATTTTAAAATGGTTTTCCATCAAAAGGCAATAAAACAATCTTTTAAAAATATTAGTGTATTTCATGCTTAAGATTGGATTTATTCTCATTTTAAGCCTCTAAAACACTATTTAATTCCTAAATAGACATAGATAATAATATCTATTATTCATTATTTACTAGGATGTTACAGTGAACCCCATAAAATCATAACTATCAAATGATCACATTCCCAGATACAAAATGTGTTCAAATTACCCATGAATCGAACCAATTGTCCCTTATTCTAACATTACCATGATAATGACTCTAAAAAAGGATAGTATATAAGGAAACATGAGACAATTGAAAAAGGATTCATCAAGAAAAAATGAATTCACATAAGCTCAATACCAAGGCATTATTGAAGAAGTATAATAATCACACAATGACAATAATTTAAAATACAAAACACACTAAATATTTTCACAAAATTCTCTAAAATAGTTTATATTAACCAACACATGATAATCACTTTACCATGACTGAACCCATTTTTGAAAGAAAAGTAACACCAAATATAACTATTTCATAGAAAAAAAGAACCCTAAACATCAGTATCATCCACATTCAAAGGTTAACTAATGAAAATGTCCAATTACAACAACATTATTGTCCAAAAAAACTTATCAACTAATTAAATCAATTAAATTTGAATGTGAATTTCAAAAAAAGATCACGAAATTCATATATAAAATCACTAATGTTTCTATTTTTTTAATTTTTGATTCCCACTTTCAATCTATATTTTCAAAACCATGCTCAAAATCCTATTTTGGAAAACAACATCCAATCGGTCTTTTCATAACGTATAGAGGAATAATTATAGAAACCAAACAATTTTCTATTCAAAACACACAATGGGTTTTAAAAAACCCTTTAATATTTCACAATATTACAAAATTAGGGTTTAGTAATTTTATAGAATCATACTCCTTTTAAAATAATCATTAAAAATTTTCAAAAGTGATAAATACTTTTGATCACCACTTGGATTACCCAATAAAATAACTTCAGATGTAGAAAACTGAAATTTAAATTTCAGGTAACAACTAAAATGATTTCGAAACAATTTAAAATTACATTTAAAATTGTAATACAATCATTAATATTTAATGATACTCATATTTTCAAGTATCACTATAAATTCCATGTGAAAATTATTTTTGAAGAAATAAAAAACTTACATTGAATTAATTTTATAAAAACCAAAAAATCAAAATCATAAAGGTTAAATATTATGACATGGGTATTTTAATACAATCAATCAGAAAATGACTAAAATACAAAATGGTGGAGTTAAAACCCCATGTATTAAAACATAATAATAGAACCTCTAGGAACAACATTCTCTCTTATATCAATACATTTCTCAGAAGCACTTAAAATATAACATATGAAATGAGTGAAAACTATCTTTCTACTTAATAAATAAAAACAATTACATAACTAACTGAACTAGGAAAAACACTATTTCAATATATAATTTCAGAATAAATTTCAAACCACCTTGAAAAAATCGTTTGAAAGAAAAATAATTCTGAAAATATTTTCTCAAAACCTAAACACATTACCAATACCAAATGGTGTAAAAATTAATTTAAATAAAGGGTCAGCACCATTATTTCCAAAATCATCTCATCACATTTACAAATGATGAAATCTCACACTCTTACAAAAAAAATATCAAAACACCTTTTCGATATAATCTATATCAAGGAAAACCCTTTCATTTCCCAATTCTCAAAACATTAACTATAAGAGATAAAAAAATTCAAAATTCCACATTTGTGAAATAATATTCTTTTCAAATTCAAAGCATTTTTCCTTGGATGAGTTTCAAAATAAACACACATGGTTTTAAAAATACCACATGAGTATTTTTTATAAAATGAATAAAATATTCCCTTTGGAAACCCAATTTCTCAATTTTCAAAATAGATTACCCTCAATGTAAAAAATCAATTACACAATCACTCATAAAAAAAATACACATTAAGGAAACAAAATCCATAAAATCCTTAATAAAACATTTAAATTGGATATTACAGCAACGAAATACAATATTTGAGTTAATCTGTAATAAAATGGAGGTAAAAAACATTTACATAGGGGAAACAACTTAATTCATGATTTGGCCACATGGGCTAGTATACCATGCATCAGACTCTATAATGGTATAGAGAAACATGTCTCATAGAAACCACATGGTATACCAAACCATTTTTGATAACTGTAAAACCCTAGAACATTCACCATTTAGACCGCTAAATCTTAAAAGGACCACTAAATCATGTGTACTCTCAGCGGGGATAAATTAATTATCAAAACATATCAATAATTTAATATATCATCTAAATACGAACTCAAGATCAAGTCTTAATCTCGATATTCCAATTAAAACTAAAGGTTTAGTTCCATGAAGAGCTATCCAAGACCCATATCACACACTACACCTAATCCTAGATATAAATACTAGTCTTGGGAAAACCAAGACACACCCCAAATATTAAATAGTTTTCTCAAGAACCTAGGATCCCTATCGAGAATCCAATAGATCCAGTACCACTTTATAATAACCCAATCTAAAACATCAATCAATCAGATTCCTAATCCATCCCTATATATACCCAAGGATCTTCTCTGATAACCCTGGTGTGATGAATAGTGTCAACTGTATCATACATAACCATTTCGAATGGCTTCACCCTCAAGAAACAATATGAATACATCTAATCAAGTTATAAAAGTAAAATTTAATGATAGAACTTATGAGATTAGTCATATAAATAAACAAAATGAAAAAGTTACCAAAATACAATGTAAGTTAAAACAAAATAATATTTGAAGATACTGATAAAAATCATGATCCAAAAGGTTCCCTAAAATTGATGGTTTGATCACAAACTCCTATATAACTCTAAGGTTACTGAAATCTCCCAAACAAAACTAGATTCTTAAGGAATATTTACTGAGAAGAAAAGTGAAATAAAATACTTGGAGTAACCTCTACAAGACATTGAGAATATATTCCCACCTATTTGATTATAGAGGGTGTGACACAAAGATAATAGGACTTTGAATTCATATATAATTCATACCATTTTAACAAAGAAACAATGTTTTATGTGAAGGGAATAATAGGAAAAATATATTCTCATTCTTCTTTACATAATATAAAAAATCACAAGTTAAATATACCTTTATCCCAATCACAAAATGATCAAGTTGGTCCATCATAAGTTTTTTAAAATATTCACTACCTAATAGATATACTTATGTAAAACATTTCATAAGATTTTTTATTTTCAAAAAAAATCCACATCCACGAAAATCAAATCATTTTCTTTTAAACATAACACCTTAGGAATGAAACCCACACCTTGTTTGAAAAATTTGAGAAGTATGTAACAAATCCACCCTGAAAACCATATATTTTGTTTTCCTTACAGAACAAAACACATAAATATTGAAAGAAAATTCAATGGCATAGGACATTCAAAAAACCATGTACACTATAATAATTTCATGAAAACTACCCAATTTTTTATATAAATTACACAAATAGCTTTTATAAAAAATTTGAACATGAATTAATTAAAATCTAAATGAAACTTAGGAACAACATTCTCAAATATTTAAACTAATTATATAAATGGATTGAATAAACACCAGAATATACTCAATTAATATTAAAAGGGTATAACACATGCCAATATATCATATCAAATGCTCCACTAATAAAATATGTCATGAAATCAAACAACCATGCCCATGATGTAAACATCTCAAGGACATCAATTTATCCAGTTAATTAACCCATTGTAGAACATAAAATTATTTTTCTTACCCAAAAAATATATCAAAGTTCACATGTATTCAAACATATATCATCATATATGATTCCAAACAGGACTCGAAAATCCATTTTGAACTATCCCAACCCAGATATAGAAAAATAATTTCGGAACCACTCTAGTTCACGAGCACCAGTCTATTCCCTAAATAATTATTTTTTAAGGGGATCCTGAGTATTAGAAGAACCATCCACTGGAGTGGGGAATATTTCCAACAACCCAAAAGATTCAATTAATAATTTTACAATCCATTTTCACAATAACATACCCATTTCCAAATAACATTCAATAACGAAAAAAAATTGACATCATTTTACAGATGTATTTGAACCATTAAACCTCATTGATCAATTTCATGATTCAAATGGAAGAAGTGACTCCCAAAAATAAAACCCTCATTTTCATTTTATCAAACATAATGAATGCATGAGATAAAATTTCCAAACCATGTTCAAAATTACCAATCGATTCAGTCAAATTTTACAAAGAAAAACCAAATAAAGAATGGAAACCAATTAATGAGTCAAAAAAGGTATCATATATATCAGTACAATAAATGGAAACACACATATATCATTAAAAAATTATGAATCTCTGAGAAAAAGAAAATGAAATGGACCCAACTACATCAAGTGAACAAATCATGTCACCTTTAATGAGAATATACCAGAATGACAATCCTTCACGGATCACATCATTAGAATTAAAAACCATAATTATAAACCATACTTGGTATCAAAAGTTTCCAAATAGGTCATCTATTATAATATACAGAGTGTAAAATTGATGAAAAAATGAATGAGTAAGGACAAGAAGCCATATCCCCATGAACTGGGTGATAAATCACCAAGAAATCACCTTAAAAGCGACATCAAGTATCTTTCGATAGGTAAAAGCTTCCATAGAAGTAATAAAAGTGGTTTTGAATCATGTTTAATTTATATGGGATGAAATACCACTAAAAATTAATGAAATGAAACAAAAATACCTCAATTTGGTTGGGTTTCATGATTATCACGTACAGTTAAAAACTATGCACAAACCATGAAATTACCCACTGTCATGATATTTAATGGATGCATACATAGGTTCCACACATATTTTTACTATTATTAAACCATGTGATCCCTTTATTTCAATGTTTCACACATTTTCTAACTATTATCAAGCTTCTCTCAAACCATGCATAGGCCCAGAAACTGTCAAAAACCCTTGATAAACTCTAGAAACTACCTTAGAGGAGGTCTAATAAAAGGATTATCAATTAAATGGATGAAAACACTATAAAAAGGTAATTAAATATTAAATCCAATACATTATAAGTATAAATGAATTGAATTTCCTATATTAATAGGAAGATTATTTGAGTGTAGAGATGAATGGAACAACGTAATGTAATTTATGAAAAAAAATGAAGCAATCAGTTATATAAATGGGTAATAAAAGTGGTCCCCAAGGGAATTGTTAATTTTTGAGTGATTTAAATGTGAAATATATTGGAATTATGAAAATTTATGTCTTCTGTGGAATGATGTATAAGGTAACCATAACAGCTATACAAGTAATGGGTTTTCCAATGATCAGGAATAGACTATGAATATCCTATGAAAGGTATGGGTTTTTTAACAAAGTTATATATTTTAGAATTATGAAGTATTATTAAATTGAGTATGTAGAATATTAATAAATTATACACATTTAATATTTTATGGAAGATATATTAGGGAATAATATGAGCATTCATATGGAATGGTTTGATAAATAACTGGGATGGATGATGTGTTTATGTAGTCTAATTCAATAATTATGTTGATTAGTGTTATGAAAATGATATAATGGAAATAAAAATCATGAAACATCCAATTATTCTTACACATTAATTTTTCTTTAATCACTTGAAATCATATTATTAATGGTTCTATTAAATATCAAATGTGATTAATTAGTATTGTGATATTTTTGGATAACACATAATTAAGGTAAATGATAAATCAAAATATTTTTATTATGTTGAGTTACTAATTATTTTTTGTATAAATAGATTAATGACATTGATAGTCATGGAATACTTGGTGTTGGATTTTTATTTGATTAAAAGTGTCTAGGTAGTAAATGATGATGTATTATTCATTTTTAGATATATAGAAAATAATCAATTGATTTGAACTTATATAATGAAGAAGAATTGTGATAATTATGAGAGTATATTTATTTTAATGTGAGGATAACATATTTTTTATGGATACCATCATGGTATAAATATTAAAGGTTGATCATAAGATCAATGGATTAAAAAACCCTTTAAGTGTTTTATGATATTGGATTTGGATACTGTATTGGGATCTAAATACCATTTGGTTATGATATATGATTTTATGATAATTAAATTATGTACAATTATATTGTGGGATACAAATAATATTGATGGTTGAAAAGTGATTCATTGAAAAATTTATATTTTCATAGATTTTATGGTGACAATATGAATTGTGTATATAGTTAGTATCTAAATTGTATTCATGATATTGTGGGGGTATTCAATATGTTACAAGATTATATAGTAAATTATTGTGGTAATTAATAATATGTTGGATATGTTTAATTATATTGAGCTATATTTGAAAATAAGGTTTATCATCTAATTAATCATCAATAGATATTTTTGAAGAATCCAATTAACTGTTTTCCAAAAATATAAGTTGAAGGATTTAATATTCCAATTGAGATTAAAAAATTAATTAATTATGATGTTACTTGATTAATTAATTATTTATTGGTTATTGTTTTTTTCACCCCTGTGGGATTATTAGTTTTGAGAAATATCACACACTTCCTTTTTTTGGTTAATTATGAAACATAGAAATAATTTATTGATTTAATTTTTTATCCATTAGATGATTATATAATTTCATTAGAGATGAATAATTTTCTTGGATACTAATAATTTGGAGAAACATTTTATATTTTTTGTTAATTAATTAAATAACAAAATTATACTTGTCATGAAAGTATATTTTTATAAGTTCTTAGTTTAATAGAAAATGGAATGACACAACTCTAAGAAAATTATATTAAGAAAAACAAAATCATATAACCTTTAATTATGATTAATTTATGTTATATTGGCCTCTTATTTATTCATGGTTTTGTGGTTTTTTGTATTCTACTACATATGTTCTCTTTAAATATATTTTATACCACTTGTGTTTTTCTCTTTTATTTACATATCATCAATTCTCATTGATTTTTACATAATTAGAAACCTAGTTTTGTGAAGGCCTTCATTGTTTTGTTTCCATATCTTAAGAAGAGTATTAATGAACCCTTTTATGATGTGAGGTTTCAATAAAGGAATTTTTAAATATCAAATCCTTGATTAAAAAAACAAGATATTTTTTTTGGATTCAATTTATTTAATGATGGGAGAGAAATTTAACAACCAATGGTTATAAAAGAACACTATGTTTAATTTAGTAGAATATATGAAACACCAATCAAAAAAATAGGAAATACAAATGTTTAAATATAATTATTATAAAATATATATTTTATTTTCATGTATGAATAATATGGAAAGTTTTAATATATATATATATATATTCTACTAAATATATATTTATTGAGTAATTCTTATGTAATTACCAATAAATTGTTTCTAATGTTATATTATACAAAAAATATATATTTCCTTCAAGATATTATTTTTTAATGTTTTTATTTGAGAAAAATATTAAATTTAAATTTTTAAATTTTTAAAAATTATATTACATAATAGTTAAATCATTTTAGAAAGCAGTATATCCAAATTAGATTAGGTTGATTATTTAAGATTTCCTAGAAACGATTTATTTTCTAGTGGATAATATAAAAAATTTCTTTTTAAGGAAAACTATATTATGTTTAAAGAATGTAGAAAGATAATTTTTTTGAACATTAATTAAATGTAAAATTATTTATCATATATTTAAAATAAAAAAAATTAGTTCGTTGGAATCAAATTTTTTTGAACATGGTATGAAAACGTTTTTAATATATTAAAATGAATTTTAAAAAAAATGGTTTGCATGTGGTGATTGTGTTTAGATCTTAATAAAAAAATATTATAAGTATTAGTGAATTAATTTAGTAAAATTTATATATTATATATTCTAACAAATAATTTTACATTCATTAATTTTTTTCTTGTGATACAAATAAATTAATTTTTACACATAAAAAAGTGTTTTTCTAAAAAAAAGGTTTTATTAATTTTACCAACCTATATTAAAATTAATCTCTAACTCATATATATATATATATATAATTTTATAAAATTTATTCCATTCTCCAAATCTGGGTGTTCAAATTTTGTAAATAGAACATTTTTTTTATGAAAAGTAATAGTAAATGTAGTGAAATTTATCACCTTGGTAATGGGAAAATCTGGTTACTCAGGGATATAAATAACTAATAATGCCATAATTGTATATCCAAATTATTATTAGATAATTTAAATTTGACCCATATCCCCATTAGAATAAAAAAAAATTAAAGGGAATCTTTTTCATATAAATTACATTTATAATATACAATGCTACAAATGATACAAATTGTCTCCCTCTTAGTTGTATATATCTGTAATGATTAATGGTAGGGAAAAAATAATGTTTCCAATGAAAATAATTGTCTATGATAAATTAATGATATTATATTTATTATACATCTATACATATAATTGTTGGTAATTATATAATGGCATTAAATATTTTTTCAACAATGATCCATAATTTATTAAATTATTGAAGAAATATTTAAAATGATTTAAAAGTTGTAAATACTATATAATATTGGTGGTTTAATGTGTTCTAGTATTTTTGTATCTAAGTTTGACTCAATAGTGTTATGATAAAGAATAATATTTGAATTCCCATTTTTCATGATATATATAAAGTCAATAAATGTGAATAGTGTTTCAAATGACTATAATGACATTTTCTAATACATAATAATTTATTATATGATGTAAAAATAAAAAAAAACATAGATTTATAGGATTCAAAGGGATATGGTTTTAATAATTAACCATGTTATATTTGTGTTTTGTATTACATTTCTCAATAAAATTATTTACTTGTATATGGTAGAAAACTATATTATTATGATAATTGTCATAAAAATTATTGAAGGATAAAAAAATTAATAATGGGTAAATTTTTATCTAAACAAGTAGAAATTTTATTTTTGGAGGGTATTTCAATCTATACTCATTGTATATAATAATATTATCAATTTATATACATTTTAAGAGAACAAATAATTTAATTTAATTTAACATTTTAATAAATTTCTAGGGTGCCCCTCCCATCAATAAAAAATGGCCCCATTGTTTATCTTAAATAAAGACATAGAAAATTATATCTTGGAAAATTATGTGAATTTATCTTATTGATTACCCTAGTATAATCATAGAGGATTTTTTATCTCAAATGTCCAACCTTAAATCCCTTCTTAGGATATCTAATGCAGCTATTTCAATGAAGGTGTATTAAACTTAATCAAACACTTTGTTTTTATTTATTATTTGAAAAACTATAACTATATTGTATTAAAAAAATTTAATAACATTTATATCCTAAATATAAAAAAAAGTTATTTACATTTTTTTTATTTCTGTATTCACCATATTCTCATTAAATGTGGACTGAATGTTTCTCTTGTGCATACATACGACTTTCCAGCTCAATGTATAGATAAAATTAATTTCTCAAATCCATTATTAATAGATTAATATTTTGATGGTTTTAATAATTATAGATTATAATAATTACATATTTAAACTTTTGTAATTATAATATCATATCTACATTCTTACCTTTAATCCATTGGAAATCTATAATGTAGATCATATGCATTGTGGACTACCACCTCCACTTGGAGGTTTGATTAGTTTTTAATTTTTGGATTACATTGGATGTAATAGTGATAGATTTAATGAAATATATATATATATATATATGTTTGTGTGTGTGTGTGTGTTATAATTATTCAATAGTATTTTTTCTTATCTAACTTTTCTTCATTTAATCAATTAAAAAAATGAAAAAAATGTTCATTCCCATATATAACCTACCGTCTACATGAATGGTGTTGTTTATATATATATATATATATATATATATATATATAATTATATATGAATATAAATATGTTTATAATTAATAGATATGATATTTATATAATTATTAACTTTCTAAATATAAATTATTAATGATCAACTTACAAGGGCTATAACTACCAATATAGAAAATACATGAAAATGATACAGATATCACCCATAACATTTGTTTTAATAAAAAATGTTTTAACAAATGTATAATAAATTTTAATGGTAGATCATATAGGGTATTATATATATGAGTATTGATATTTTAAGTTTTCATAAAAAATATCTATTTATTATTCATGTTATTCCAATGTGTAAGAATGAATTCACAGATATGGTAATAGATTTTAATCGCACTTTGCCTTCCATGAGACACATGCATATTAATTTTTTTTCATTTTTATGGAGTATATAATGAACATGAATTTAATTTCTGAAACATTTTCTATACGATACATTGGTTTCCATATCCCTAAATTTTAATTTATTTAATGGGTTTTATTATTCCAATGTTACCAAAATGGTAATGTGTTTCCTGTTATAATTTTATTATTTTCCAAAACTGATTTTGATTATGTTTCCAAGGATGAATTATTATTATATATCTCCCAAAAAACTAATTTATTTTATTTTATCAGGTTATTTACTTATAATAAATTTTTTATTTTAATTTCACTCTTCTTATGTGCTCGTGATATTGAAAATGTGTTTTTAATGAAAATCGACATTATTTTTCCATGTTGTGGAAAACCCTTTTTTCATAGTCAATGTATTCTAATGATTTTTTTAATAAGTATTATTAAATTATATTATGATAGTTTAACATTAATTTTACCACTATTTTAATATTTAGAAAAATATCAAATTTAATCTTCTTATCATTTTCAAAATGTGGTATTTTTTGACCTTTTTTTTCAAGTGTGTGAAAGTAATTTTTTTATTTCCACCTATAAAATATAAACATAATTCCCCACCATCATGACATATCAATATATTAATATTTACATTATATATTTTCAATGTTATTTGAAAATAATGTGTTTTCCATTGGAATTGGGAAATTTTTATGTCTACATATGGTAATTTCAATGTGAATAGAAAATTCTTCTCAAGAAATGTTCTAATTTATGTTTCGAAACAATTTTCCATCTAAGGTGAAATATTTAATTTTAAGGAAGAATTACAAGAGATATGACTCATTGATACTTTTATTTCTCATTATCTATTTGGTTAATGTATGTTTTGATGGTATTTATTTGACGCCAATTTAAATACTATGGTTTATGCATTAGTGAATTGATGATATGTTTATGAAACTTGTTTTCTTTAAAAATGTTATAATTTGAAGATATGATGATAGTTTTATGATTAAATGGATCACATATGTATGGTATACTTTATGTGGGTTGAGTCAATAAGGTTTCTTTATGACATTTTCATTCCTTTAAGTGTTGAAAATCACAAACACCCTATATTAAGGAAAATTTTCTTTTCCTTAATAAGGAATATTTTTCTTCTCCATGGAAAATTTATCTTTATCTTATTTTCATTTTTGATATTTTAGTTACTCTAAATCTAACTTTTTAATCCTAAGGGTAAAATTTGGTTTCAAATCTAAAACCTCGAAATTCTATAAATACTTAGATATAGAATATTATGTTTTTAGGATCTGAATTCAAGTTTTGAATTCTGTGAAATTCATAATCCAAATTCTCTGAAATTTAGACTCTGAATTCTTTGAAATTAAGACTTCATATTCTCTGAAATTCAAATTCTGAATTCTCTGAAATCCAGACTCCGAAATCTCTGAAATTCATATTCCAATTTCTCTGAAATTCATATTATGAATTCCTTAGAATCCAGACTCCAAATTACTTAGAATTCGGGTTCTGAATTCCTTATAATTCAGGTTCTGGGTTCCTTAGAATTTATAGTCCAAGTTTCTTAGAATTTAGACTCCTAATTTCTACAGGTTCCAAATTCCATAGATTTCTGGTTCCAAATTTCAGAGAATTAAGGTTCTGAATTCATAATAATTCAGACTCCAAATTCCTCAGAATTAAGGTTCTGAATTCCTTATAATTCAGACACAGAATTCTTCAGAATTCAAATTCCAAATTTCATAGAATTTGGGTTCTAAATTCCATATAATTTAGACTCTGAAATATATAGAATTCTGATTCTGAATTATATGAAAAACAAAATCCGAATATTCATGTCATATAGAATCCAAATGTTCCTAGATTACAAACTTTAGACTCCGGAAAATTAGATTTGGTTTAGAAACCTTACATTACTTACTCATGTTGTAGTTATGATACAATGTCTTGTATTCTTTTTCTTACTTATTGTTGTTTGAGTAACACATATATTGGTCCCTATAATATTAAAGGAAACATATGATAATTAGAGGAGGAAGTCGACCATTGGAGAGGTACCTATAAATAATATCTCATTTGAACGAGCTTATAACATTTAGCTTTAACAACTGACTGTTATATGACTATACAGATTACATGTTATTGAAGTGATTTCAAGAGAGAGATACTCTCATGCCTTGTTCATACTGAAAATCTTGTTCATATTTCTTCATGGAACTCCAAATTTTGCTGAGTACATTCGAGGGCTTCCGAGGATAGAAAGACAGAGGTGCTGACTACCTTAATGTTCTAGGACTTCCATGGATATGAGGACAGAGGTTTCGGCTTCCTTGAAGATTGAGGGTTGCGGGTATAGCAAGACGGACTTCGATACTCTTATCGAGGTCTTACCCTGGTGTGGGTAAGATAAAATATCTTGAAAGTATAAATCAAGGGAACATTATCCAATGTTTTTGGATACACTACTGTTTGGGTTAAAAGATTTCATACATATTACTTGTGTTATTTCAAGTTTGTTTTCTGCTTCATTTTTTATTGTCAGTGAAAGTATCACTATCTTATACTTTCTTTTACACGTACTCTGGTTAGCAAGATTTTATATGCTTTAAGGTAGAATCTTTTTCCATGTAAACTATTCTTGAGTTTTTTTTCCAGAACCATATTTCTGGAATCTAGAATATTTGGAGAACTAGTTTCATTTTCAGAATCATACTTCTGGAATCTATCAAGTTTGTAGAACCAAGAGGTTTTGTGAATTTACCTGGTTTAACTTTGTTCAACAAAAAAAAGTTTTTTATCAACTTTAAAAGTTCTAAATGAATTTTTAAAATAAAAAATTCACCACCTTCTTGTATATTGATCATATACATCATTATTTTGATACTACAATCAGTATTTTTGATCCCACAATTGGTATCATAGGAGGTCTCTGAAATACTTATATTCATATATATGTTTTCTAGCTCATGTTTTTATTGTTATATATTTTCCTTTATTATTATTTTTATCCTTGTTTACAAACATTAATTATTAACAAGTTTGTGTGGAATGAAATTTTCTTCTAGATGGAAGGAATGAATTTCAGTTAAATTGAAAATATTAATCTTACTAGACCACCAATCTTTTATGGGAATAATTATGAATATTGGAGAGATCATATGAAGACCTTTGTGATAAACATAGGTGTTGACAACTATATAATGTTAACTGGAGATTATAAGATTCCTATTAAGGAACTTAGAATCTTTACTAATACATAAATGGTGTAATTCCAGCTGAACATTAAGGTGCGAAATACATTTCTTTGTTATATGACTAGAAATATATATATGTAAATTTCATCTTGTAAAGTATCAAACAGTATTTGGAAGAATCTTGAAGTTACTCACTTTGGAACTTCCAAAGTCATTGAAACAAGAAGAGCTATGATCAGAGATGAATATCATGGTTTTTTCTTTCCTTATGGAGAACCCATATGAAAGGTACCCCAAATATTCATGACCATTGTCAATAGTTTAAAATATTTGGGTGAGAATGTTTCAGATGATGAGGCACTTGTGGACAAGATTATAGATATCATGCCTAATGAGTGGGGATCTAAGAGGACATCTATAAATGAAAATTGAAAAGTTACTTAGAATTCTCTTGATGATATTTTTGGAACTCTTCTTCAACATGAGACTACAATGAAGAGAGATGATAACAATATTAAGAAGAAGAATGGAAATGGCAGTGTTTCTTTTACAATAACTTCAAATCATATGAAATCCAAGACTTCTGAGAGATTTACAAGATCCAAATATATGGAGGTTGTTATCCAATTTGAATGTAGTGGAAGTGAATCTTCAAAAAACGAGTTATCCAATCATTCTCGAAGGATGAACATGATTTTTGGACAGTAGAACATTCAATCTATATAAAAGAAGAAATAATTAAATGGTAAGAACAAATCTGAAGTCACTTGCTATGAATGCAAATGATCAGGGCATATAAGGAATGTTTTTCCTACGCTTAAGAGAAAAGAAAGAAAGGAAAATCATTCTGAGAGGAATAAAAATAAATATTACAAGGATAAGGATAAGAAAGTTTTTAAATCGAATGACACATGGAGTGCTAGTGGTGGTGACTCTTCTAATAAATCCTCAGAGTACAAATCTTCTGATCAGAAGAACCATGGTTTACCTTCAAAGATGCCTTTTTAAAACCATTGTTTAATGGCCAAGGTAAAGAATGCTGAATCTATAACTAATTTATACTTGATTTTAAATTATATTGATAGTAAATACTATGAATATTCATATAGGAAATATTCTTCTTGTGAAGATAATAATTTTTCTACATATGAATAATTTTCTATGTTTGATAATATCTTTGAGAATAAATATTCTAAAGTCACGAAAAAAAATTATATGTAAAATTATAGAATTACTATTCTTATTAAAGAAATATCAGATCTTTCTAAAGATATTGATAAGAAAATTTATGATTTTAAAAAAATTTCAAAAACCCTTGAGGATGTTAATTCTGAGAAGGATAAACTTTATAAGGATCTTGAAAATGTAATTTCTAAGAAAAATGTTTTAGAGCCTAACTCTAGTGCTAAAACTAATGTTTTTTAGGATAAGAACTATGTTATTAGACTGAAGTTAGAAATATTTTCCTTGAGTAAGTTTTTGTCAAATTTTACCCTGGGAAAGGAAAATGTTGATAAGATGTATTCCCAAATTTGACCTCTAAGGAACAATTCTGTATTTGGTTATACTAGTTCAAAACCAGTTTTTAATAATAATTATTTCGTTCCTCAAAATGATCCATTATACAATAAGTGTCAGTGTGGTGGGAATTGGTCAAAAAATTGTTCCCTAAACAAAACTTAGTAATTAGGTTTTCATAAAGATTATTTTTCTATGAAAATGTTTATTATTATGATTTTTCTTTCTGATGTTTCCGAATCTAGGAAATTTTGGGTTCCAGAAGTCTAACATTCTTATTTTCATGAAAGTAAAGATACTACCAACAAGAATACATGGTACATCGATAATGAATGTTCTCGGAATATGACTGGTAATATAAACTTCTTTAAAAATATTATCAAGATGAAGGGAGGAAAATTATCTTTTGGAGATAATGATAAAGGATATATCATTCTTCAATTTATTGGAATGCAAGATCAACTTGATGATATTTTCACAAAGTCCTTACCATCCGATATATTTGAATACATAAATTAGAAGTTAGGAATGATTACTATAAGGTAATATTCCCTATTAACATCTTGTTGAAACCTATCTCCTTATATTAATAAACTATTTTTCATTGGGGGAGTATATTTTCATGTTAGACAAAATTTTCTTAGTCAAAATTTTCGTAGCCAAAATTTTTATAGTATAAATTTTTGTTGCCCAAACGTTTTTCCTAATACAAAATTTGGAATCTAAAGTTATTCAAGAAATATTTTCCCCATTACGAATAATCTTCCTAGAAATTAGAAAAGTATGTTTCCCTTCCAAAGTCTTATTAATAATTTTTCCTTGTTGGTATTTACATTTGTTTTTAAAATCTTCATATTCACTTTTTATTAAAGCCAAATGTTTTTATTAAAAACCTCAAAAGATCGAATTCTATCAAAATTCCTCCCCAGATATCATATGAACTGTTAGATCTTCTCAAAAAAAGAGTTCAACCGTTGGATCAATCTGGGTAGTTGAACTGTAACTTAGATTGCCTATATAAAGGACACCCAATGCTTGTCCCACATCGATCTCCAAGCTTTCGGGTGCAGAATAACTTCCCTTACAAGATAAGCCCATTCCATATCATTAAGGTTTCATTACTTCCAAATGTCTACTGAATCTTCTTCTCAAAAAGATATGTCAAGTGTTAATAAAATCTTAGAGTGGATGATCTACCATTAAATGTTAGTTGATCTGATGTTCTATTCCATATATGACTCTATTGTGTCTAATAATATCAATCTTAATAGTTTGGAGAGTGATTTCATATCCAAACCAAGAGCATGAGATCCGGTATATCTGGAATTTCTGGTTGAATACTATGAGATAGTCTATTTTTTCTATAAAGGATGAAGAGATAAATTTTAATTCAAGAGCTATGGAAAGATGTATTCTCTTTCTTATAACATGGCAGCAAATCTGATAGTAATTCTTTATGAGGGAGAAGAAGAGTTTTTCTCTCACAAGCTTCCGGATGTAATAGGATCTTTTGACAATGAAAATGGTATAAAATATCTTTGCCTGAAAGAAGTGAAGAATCTAAAAATTATTCATCTGTATACAAATCTTGGGATTCTTCAGCTATGGGTTCTAGGTTTTCTCATTCTCAGAAAAAGGGACAAGGATACCCTGATAAAATGTGATATTTACATTCTGGATTTCTTGGTGAACCTATGAAAGATAAACCTGGTTAAGCATATCCTGGTTACAATTGAGAATTTAAATAATGGAAATCTGTAGTTTCAGATTATTATGTATTTGAACATTACTCCAAAAATCATTTTCCTTTGTCTTCAGTATTTCAAGATTCCTTGTTGTTTTATGCCGAAGAATTGTATGGGGATGATTTTGAGCGATGATACTATGAGGAGGATGAAGACTAGCTTTAATAGTAAATCCATAGAATTTCATGATTTGTTGAAAGAAGAAGTTGAATCTGTTTCAAAGAATCCAGAAGTGGATGACACCTTTAAAAAGGGTGGAAGGAAGAGGAAGATGAAGGAACTGAAAGAGAAAGGAAAACCCCCAGTGGATGAGGAAACTCAATCCACACCTCTAAAGCCAAAGAAGCAAAGAAATCATATCTAGATAAAGTAGTGGCTATGTGGAGAGATGATAAGAAGAATAGACAGGAAGGAGAACCTATGATTAGCATGTACCCTGCTAAGGTAAAAGCATTGAAGGAAAAGACTACTGAAAATCGTGAAAAGGAAGAAAAAGAAAAGAAGAAAAAGAAGAAAAAGTATGAAGCTGAAGTAGTTCAATCCCTTCTGAAGGCTGCTGAGAAATCCTTTGAAAATATTCTGGTACTAGTATCGTTTTTTATAGAATCTTTACTAGATACTTTGAGATATAAGTTAGTGATTCTGGAAAAAAGATCAAGAAGAAGAAATAGTATAAGAAGAAGTAGTAGAAGAAGAATAGGAATAAAGGATTGGTGATACTGAAGATATCATAAAGCATGTATAAGATTATCATGACAAGGAGAGTACCTCTGAGAAATTATCTATCTGAAATTCTGAAGCTGAGTCTTGAAAACTTGCTACCCCTAAAAAAGAGGAGAAGGGTGAGGAAGAAGTGAATAAGTTATTGGAAAATTATAGTAGAAATCATGATTTCATTCACGTAGAGGATGCTGAGGCAGGATCCAAAAAGGAAGAAGGTGATGAAGACAAAATTGTTCAGCTATCAGATAGTGAACATGAATCACTCAATAAGTAATTCTGATGAATTATAAGGGAAAACTGGTGGTTTTTTATGCACCTATCAAAGTTATGGTAATAAAAAAATAATTTGGTGGTTCATCGAAGAGGAAGGCCGTTGAATTAGAAAAGGAATCCTCAACAACCAAAGTCTTGGATTCATAATCGTCCTCTCTAGGACATGACTTTGTAGTTCAATCTTTGAAAAAGCTTGTTGGGACTATTACAATATTTCCTAGTATAGACTCAAGATGTTAGATGCTTCAACATTCATTAAACCAAAAAGCAGATTTAGAATCCATGGTGATGGATATATGTGTCAAACATGAGGCAGACTTCAAGTATTTTCCCATTAGCTATGAGGCTCATAAAATATCTTGTAAGAAGATGACATGTAGGTCAAGAAAAATAACACAAGAGATGAGGATCTTTGATGAATTTCAAGAGTGTCAAGGATGACTTTGACACCAAAGATGTGAAGATCAAGGATCTCACTAATAGTTTTGATGAAAATTTGACTCTTGAACAGACTTCTCAGAAGCATGAATCTAAGGAACTGAATGGGAAACTAAATTTAGTTTCTTATAGTTGGAATAGGGAAAGGGATCTTAGAATGGATATTGAAGAAAATCTTGTAAAGAAAGAAGAAGTTCTGAAGGCTTAGGCAGAATCTCTTAAGGCCCAGGAAGAGAAAATTAAAGCCTTAGAGAAGAAAATAAAAAATCAGGATCAGTGGCTCAAGTATGAAGAAGAGGATCACAAAAAGCTTAGGAAGTTGAAAACCATAGTGACGAAGATGATGCCGAAGAAGAAGGAAAAATAATCTTTTTCAAATCTGATTTTTTGTTGTATTTTTTTGTTGTATGAATTCTTCCAATCTTAATGAAACTCTTGCTGCACATCATATTTCATGGCTGTTTAGTACTAATCTTTCATGTACCAAATTTCTTTTCCATTTCCTTTATTCTTTTTTGAAAATCACAAAGGTGGAGAATGAAATGTCAAAAAGAATACTAAGTAAAGAAGAAATTTCCCTAAGTAAGGGGGAGTTCCTCTAATGGAAAGTTTTCCTCATGAAGATTTTTGAAAGAAAGAAAATGAAAAATCTCATTCTAGAAACTCATAATACGATCCTTAGATATTTTAAAGCATAAGGGGGAGTTAGTCATATTCATTTTGATCCTTAAGTAAAAAGAGATTTGTTTTTTTACAAGCTAATAAAAATTCTATGTCCTTATATTCTTTTTCATAAGGATGCTTATGCTTTCCAAAAAGGGGGATATTGTTGAGTTAATAAGGTTTCCTTATGACTTTTCCATTCCTTCATGTTTTTAAAATCACAAACACCCTATATTAAGGAAAAATTTATATTCCTTAATAAGGAAAATTTTTCTTCCCAAAGGAAAATTTATCTTTATCTTATTTTCATTGTTCATATTTTAGTTTCTCTAAATCTATCTATTTAATCCTAAGTGTAAATTTTGGTTTCACATCTAAAAACTCAGAATTCTATAAATAATTTGATATTAAGTATTCTTTTTTCAGGATCCGAATTCAGGTTCCGAATACCATAAAATTCAGAATCCAAATTCACTCAAATTCAGAATCTAAATTCTATGAAATTCAGACTTCAAATTTTCGGAAATTCAGATTCTGAATTCTCTAAAATTCAAATTCTGAATTCTCTGAAATTCAGACACCAAATTCTTAGAAATTCATATTCTAAATTCCATAGAATTCAATCTTTTAATTCCATATATTTTAGACTCTAAATACCTAAGAATTAAAGTTTCGAATTCTTGAGAATTCTGGTTCCAAATTCCTTATAATTTAGACTCTGAATTCCTCAGAATCAAGGTTCATAATTCCTTATAATTCAGACACCGAATTCCTTAGATTCCAGGTTCCAAATTTCTTAGAATTCAGGTTCTGAATTCCTTAAAATTCATATTCTGAAATCTGTAGAATTATGATATCGAATTCCTTGAAAATAGAATCTTAATATTCATACAATATAGAATCCGAATTTCCTTATTCTCCGATATTTAGACTCTAGAAAATTAGATTTGGTTTAGAAACCTTACTTTACTTACTCATGTTATAGTTATAAAACAATGTCGTGTTTTCTGTTTCTGACTAATAGTTGAGTGACACGTTTACAGGTCCCTCTGAGATTCAAGAAAAAATATGACCTTCAGAAGAGGGAGTCGACCATTGGAAAAGTACCAATAAATATGATTTCATTTGAATTATCTCAGGACTTTTAACTTTGACAACTAACTGTTCTATGACTCGAGAGATTACATGCTGTTGAAGTGATTTCTAGAGAGAGATACTCTCATGCATTGTGAATACTAAAAATCTTGTTCAGATTTCATCATGCGACTCCGAAGGTTAGTCAGTACATTTGAGGGATTTCGATTATAGGGAGACAGAGGTGCCAAATTCCTTAATGTTCGAGGGATTCTGGGGATAAGAATACATAGGTGTTGACTACCTTGATGTTCGAGGGCTTGCGGGGATAACAAGACAGACTCTGATACTCTCATCAAGGGCTTACCATAGTGTGGTTAAGACATAATTTCTTGAAATTATATATCAAGGGACCTTTATCCAAGGTTGTTTGATACCCCATTATTTGGGTTAAAAGATTTCATACTTGTTACTTGTGTTGTTTCAAGTTTGTTTTCCACTACATTTTTTATTATTAAGGAAAGTATAAATATCTTATAATTTCTTTTACTTGTACTCTGATTAACAAGATTCTATATTATTTAAGGTATAATATTAGTCCTTGTAAACCATTCTTATGTTTCATTTCTGGAACCATATTTCCAGAATCTAGAAAGTTTGTAGAACTAGTTTCATTACCGGAACTATACTTCCAGAATCTAGAAAGTTTGTAGAACCAAGAGGTTTTTTGAATTTACCCTATTTAACATTGTTAAACAATATAAAGGTTTTTATCAACTTTAAAAGTTCCAAAGTAATTTTTAAATGATACAATTCACCCTATCTTGTATATTGAGCATATACATCATTATTCCGATACTACAATCGTCATTTCTGATCCCACTATTTTAAAGTGGTGTTTTTATAATAAATAATGGAGGTTACATTATAAACAATGAATATGGTTACATTATAACAAAAGATTGTGGTTACGATGTAATCATGGATGGGTGGAACCTATATCTCCATCTGATGCATTGGGTAAAGATTTATATCTCATGACATAAACCAGATTGGAATCAGAATTGACCCAATCATATCATGAAATTTTTTCCTATATGAAAATGTTTGTATTGATTCGTGAATACTGTGATGGTTTGGGGATTGAACGCATTAAACTATGATATACTTTTTTGTACTCTTTGACATATTAATGAATGAATGTCTATGATTACATGTATGCCTCAAAAATTTGAATTATTATAATTTTATTGTATATTGGATCATGGTATTTTATACCATTATGATTTATTTCTTATTAGCTACCATGATTTATTCCATGAATCAATACTATGAAAAATGAAATTTAATGGAATAATTTTCAAATGTTATGAAACATTTCTTATAACATCTGTTTATGTTATTCTCAAGTTATCCTAGATATATCTTTATTTTACCATTATTAATAATATTATATTAGACATTCTTATGTTTCCTTTACCCATTTTATGATAAATTTTAATATAAATAATATATATAAGAATGGATCTCATTATGAATAACATAGTGAAAGATGTTTTATAACTTTTATGAATAGGTTTGTTAATTGTCCATGTTTCCGAATACAATTGTAATATGTTATTCTTGTACGAATAATTTTTTTAGGTATTTTTTATTCACATGATAATATAATGTATATATATTTTAAAATTATGGGATGTTATAATTATGTTGGATACTAATTATTTTCCCCACTATAGATTTTCCTCAGATAGAGTTTTTTTTGTATCACATGATGAGGTCTGGTGTGGGATCCTCTATTGTATCTTCTTCATTATCCAGGTTTCATGGTATCGAAATCATGACCATGAATAGGGAATCAATACCCTATATATCAAGTTGATTTTGTATTGTTTTTAATGTTTCTAATGGTCCTCAGTGAGCTCCACTACATGATAGATAAGAACATTAGAGTTCTAGTGAGTATATATTCGGAGACTTCCAATCAAAATTACCTGTTAGACGAGTTCCATTAGTTACATCATGGATCATGGACCGGGTCCTTCTAAATGAGTTGAACCATTAATCCTCATGATGAATCATGTCTCTAGAAGTTTGGTTGAGACTACATTATGAATTTGAGTATATTACGACTTTATATGGGTTTTTTTATCGTTTTTGTATCTTGACTGATAAACCAATACATTTATTTGATGGCTAATCTCGATGCCTTAGGTTTAGTGACATATAGGTGACCTACTAGTTATTTTTATACACACCCCTCCATGGTATCGACACTCACATGTGATGTATTATGCTATTGATATTCCTTTTGAAGTAGTTTTGGGATGATCTAAAGTATAAGGTGGAATGTTTTTTGTTACACAAATCTAGGTTCATACTAGTATTTCATTTTATACTAATCCCCACCTTCTATATCGCATCTAATTTTATTCAGTTCTGATGGTCTTGTATTTTTTTCGTATCTTTTCTATTGATTTTTCTTTATCTAAATATGGGAAATAGATTTTTTCATTCTATTGGTATGAATTTACATTACATTTCCTGTTGTTTGGGATCAGTGAGATGTATATCTACTAAGGTAAATTAGGATAATTTATCCCATGTGTATGGTATGACAACCTAGAATATGATTCCAGCCCCTAACCATTTAGATATATGATTGGGGTTTCCATGCTATGCTTACTATTGGCCAGGCGACCCTCGGTGGGTCAGGTGGTGATAATAAAACATATACTATGTCATAGATACATGTGAATATAATCATAAATCATTGAAGAACATACTTTTAATATATAATTAAATGAAAATGATTCAAAATATTTCATATGGAAATAAGGATTGTATGACATAACATCATGTGGTTGGTCTCATTATCTATTTTCCACAACATAGTGGAGATGACATCACAACCTTATTCCCATAGTGGGAAGATAATAAAAACCATTTCCAGTATTTATATCAAGATAAATAGAATCATAAACAATGAAATTATTAGTGATAAAGGTCCCAACCCATCAATAATTATCTATATGTGATCCATAAGAACATAAAATCAATTATATATTCATCAAACATTAGTTAACCATAGAAATAAATGGGTTTCATGAAATCATTCAAAAAAAACTTCAAAATATATCTTTATAAAGATGGTGGAGAATCTAATATCCCCATTAATTCCTAATATTCATTAAAGGATGTTGAAATTTATAAAAAAAACTATTATATAATAATTAAAAATATTCCTTAATAAACCATGAATCTATATATAATTATTTTGCAAACATTTTAGTAGAAAAAAAATCATTGAATAATGCGTATTTTATTTTTATTGAATGAAACTAGAATCATATAAATGATTTTTAATGAAAAAATAACATTTATAATAATATTAAAATATGATCAAATTAAAATAATTATTAAAATAGACCATTCACACCATGTTAATTAATTTTAAATTTTACTCATATAGATAATGTAAAAATTATATCCATTCATTGAACCCTTATAAAATAAGATAATGATAGTTTAAAATGACCATAGAATATAATTTAATTTTATAGAATTACATTAATGGAACAATATATTTATAATAGATTTTTAGTGATAATATTTGGAAAAAATACATCAAATCATTCAACCCAGTGGTATTGTATTTATCGAATAACTGGTTTTAAAATCACAAACCCGCATAAAATAATGTATATGATATGAAAAATAAATTACAAGGATTATAAATATATTTATGATATAATATTTCAAATTTTAAGTATAGACAAGAAAAGGATTATTGGTTCATAACCTGAAACATGTCTTAGAGAAGTGGATTTGAGATGAAAATTTCATACCCCAAGTTCTAACATTCATTGTTCATGTGTCCAAAACCCAAAATAACAAAATAATGTTTATTAAAAAAATTATTTTAAAAAAATACATGAATATTTTATTTTTATGTTCTATTTAGTATCATATTTCATTCATTTATGGTATAGTCTTTTCTCTCATTAATTGTATGTTGTTATTCAGTCAATTCCATCAAACACTATATTCATAAGATCATTATAGTTATATGTGTTATATATTAGATTAATAATCTATACAATATATAGTATCATATCCATTATAAATAAATAATAATAAAAATTATATATCGAATTAAATTTAAAAAAAATCAAATTAAAAAAATTATCTATGTATACTTGTTTTTGACGAGAAAATATAAATTGACCATTTATTTATTATTATTAATATAATAGAAATAAAACCATCAAAAAATAATAATAAATAAAATATAAAAAATTTTATTTATAAAAATCAATTTCAAGACAATGTATTTGAGGAAGTGATGAAAACTGAAATATGATTTTTAATAGAGGAAGTAATATGCATAAAACTGGATAAATTTTTTATATTTATATAGAATTATATGAAGGAAGATAATGTATTTTTATAAATATAAATACAAAAAAGCATTCTAATTATTCTTATTTCATTATATTTTTCTATTTATAGAATTTTTTTGAGGTACACAATGAATGAAACATTAATGAACATTGTAAAGAAAATTTACTCTTCACTGTATGTACTCTCTTATGCCTCTCCTTTGTCAGTCATAATTATGTATTTTCATAAGATAAAAACATATAGAAAATTGGTGAGAGGGTTGGGTTGAATTTTTTATCTATTTTGTTAGAGATAGGAAGGATTAGGTTTGAGGATAATTAGGGCGGTAAGGGGGTATTTTTTGATTATAAGAGTGACACTTTTTTTAAATATATTTTTTAAAATAAACAAAATGTCACACTGAATACATGCTTCTAAAAAATAGATACACTGTAATGATAGGATATAAGAGGTCGAGAAAGCACTCATACACTAATTTTATATTTATTTTTAGTCATTATATCAAAATCAAACCCATTATTAACCATTATAACCATTAAAAAAGTTATTAAATTTTACTATCCTTAATATTTATTGATGAATAAAAATAAAATGGATATTTTTAATAATGTTTCCCATATAATTAAAAAATTTATATCCATTACATGATTAATTTTTTAAGGAATTATGTTGGATATTATAATAATTTATTTCATTACATTGAAAATAACATAATTTTTAAAAAATAATAATTTAATAATAAGAATGTATATATTGAAAAAAAAAATTATTGGTTTCAATGATATTTATTTTTGATAATAAAAAAATAAGCTAATTATTTAAATAGAATAAATCTGAATCTGAATGTATCCTTTGTAATACATAAATAATGTAAAAGAACTAAAATTGTTTTTTATTATAATAAATCACTAAAAATGAAGTAAGATTCAACCATTGTTTTATAAATCCCACATATATATTTAAATGAAATCACTTTTTTCCTAAAAATAATTTTAAATCCTAAAAAATAATTCATATATATTTTTAATGCATATATCATAGTGATTCCATAAATTTGATGACAATTGTATAAAATTTATTTTCAGTATTTAGTTAAAAAATTATTTTTATAAAAAAATATACCAAAGTTAATCCTTACGTAATTTTTATACACACAATTAGAAAAATTAAACACAAATAATAAATCAAAATTATATAACTAAGGAAGATAAATACTAAATTAAAAAAAAATTCTAAAAAATAGTTTATTTTTTAATCAAATTTAACAGAACATTTGTTTTAAAAAGATTAATTACATTAATAATTTCATTCATATATTAACATAACATATAATTGAAAACCCCTAATTCAATATTCATATGATCTATGAGTATGAAATTCACTGGTGGTTGTCTCGGGTTGTGGTTCATCTTTAATTAATCCCATAGTGATTCTAATTATCTTAAATTTCCCCAATAGGTGATATCATGTAAGAAGTAATTGATGATGATTGGGTTAGGATTCTTCAAGGTAATACCCTAGTGACACCACCCCAATTCCATGATCTAAAAATTCATCCTCAGATATATGAATTTGACTTTCCATCTTCATTAGTATAGGTATCAAAATTATTTTAATTCTATTTTTACCCACAAATTAAATATCCATATAAAAATAGAAATATTTGAAACATATAAAATGTATCATGATATTGAATATAAAATAATAAATTTAAGTTTTCTTGATAATGAAAAATATATACTTTAGTAATTTTTATTTAAATATATGTTGAAATATTTATTTTAGAAGTTTATTTTTCTAATATGATGAATAATACATTGACATACTATACTCCAATTTCATCCATCATTCCATCAAAATTGGAAAAATAGTTTGGGAAATCATAAAACCACATCATAACTGGATGATAATTAACATACTTATCTATCCAAAATTCTCTAACATAAAAACTATGATTACATATTTAAAAATAGTATCCCAAACTTTTAAAGAAATGATTAACAATTAAAATCAAATTCAAATCATTCCCCATAAAAAAAGAGAGTTATATAATTTCCAAAACATTAGGTATAAATATATCATTAACTATAATTTCTCACATTTTAATGGTCTTAGTTAGTCTAATTTATCTACTTATTATGATATATTTAGATATATGTCAATGATATCTTATTTTGATTGGACTAAAAACATTTCTGAAATCGGTTTAACTCAAAATCAATAGTTCTATGATAGTTACTTTTAACTCAAAAAATAATTTTACTCTACATTTTTCAAATAGTTCAATTAGGGATTCAATATCCAAACAATGAAATTTCATCATAATGGAAATTTTTGTATGTCAATTTCAATAATTCAAAAACAATTCATGGTATTAAATATTTACATTTTTTGAATCATGTCAGATGTTTCAATGATATGGTTTTCAACTATATAGAAAAAAATTCAATACTCTTAATCTGAAATCCATCTATTTATGTACTACTAGTAGAAATTGATAATATTTCACTATGTTAGAAACCATCAAACGCTATGTTTTATTAGTCCACCAATAATTCAAAACGGAAATAATTATCTATTTATTTAAAATCATCAACCATTCTATAACAAAATTCTTGTAATTTTATCTCTACATAAAATCTCTATCACATAATTTTAGGAAAAATACAATAATTAATTGTTTATTTATTTATTTTTATATAAATAATGTCTATAAATTTATTGTTAATTCATGCATCAGGTGATATTAGTCTTTATCAAAAATCCTAAAAACTTAATGATATTTTAGATATGAAACAATATATTGGATGTACTAAATAACTTTTTAAAAATATTATTCAATAATTTGAACAAACCATATAGTAAATTTATAAAATGTGAGTTTCATAAAATTATGTTTTCATATATTCATTTTAGAAATATGAGAAAAGAAATTCACCTTTAACAAATGTTTGGCACTATCAATGTAACCTATAATTCTCTAAAGATCAAAATGATCATCTTTGACCATGAACACATGAATTATTAAACTATTTCATAGTAAAATTATTTATTTGAAATATATTTTTAAATACTATCAGAATCATCATAAAAATATCACTTATAAAAAGTTTTATTGTTTTGAGTCATTCCTTCATGAAAATATAGGAATCATCTTGTGATTAAAGTAATAAAATATATCAAAAACATTATTTTTTCATATTCCATGAAGTATCTTTGATTCCATTGTATATAATTATCATATAGCCACACAAACATGGGTCTTTTGTTATACTTATTAGAATCCCCTTCATCAAAATGTGGTGGTTCATTGATTATGATAGACCTGATCATCCTAGATTTATAAAATTCCTTTATTGATTTTACACAATGTGATAACACATTAGAAGAAACCATTATAAATTATATATATAATAATTATAAGAATGATATTGATTGAAAATGAATTGAATCATACCAAATATTTCGCAACAGAAAACCTTATTTTTTATAGTATAACATTCGTTTCTATCATGGGCCAATAACTCTATGATATATGTAAATACCTAAAAGTCCCTTATAAATACTGAACAATTTACCATAATTTGTTTTTTGACATCGAAAACAAATTTTTATGAATAATTTTCTCAATATGACATATCACATGGTTCAATGATCTTCCAGATAGAGGTCAAATTCATCATTCTCTATATCTATAATTTAACAAAAAAAATATTAATGCTCAAGAATATAAATTATATTTCTTATATAATTTACCTATAATGTAACTATTTCATGACTAGACCCCTCTATAACCCTTAAAAATCATCAACAATGTTGGGAACACCACTCTAGGTCTTCCACTATTAGGATAGTGTCTGAAAACTTACACCAAGAACAAATTAATATATAATGAAACAAATTCTACCATGAAACCCAAAACAAAAAATATCTAATACAACATTAAAATAATTTTCTATATGGCCAATGTTTGATATGTATATTTATATATTCAAAAAAATATGATTCCACAATAATCTGGTTTTCAATAATTAATATATCCAATACAATGAAAATGATTAATCAAATGGGATAAGTTAAACAAAAAATAAAAAAATTTGAATATTAAAATAAAACAAAGACTGCATAATCAATATATTTCAAAATATCTGGAATTTATATATTTTAAACAATAATAGACATCCAATACTGATTGGGTATCATGACTCATCCCCCAGGGCTTGTGTTGTGACTACCCCAAGCCCACCTTCTATAGGCCAGGGGCTGGCAACAAGCACTGAAAGGTGTATTCCTTAAAATGGGAAGGCATTGCCTTTATAAACTGTAAACTAACACAAAACAAGAACACAACCAAATACAAGTGCAAAGTAAAATATAAAGTAAACAGGGTCTATACAGAAAGTAAAGGTGCTAGAATACAAGCCTAACTGGAAAGTACAAGAAAAACTAGGAAACACAAGTAAAACTGAGTAAAACTCTTATGAACACCAGCCAAAGATCCTAACTGAAGGGTATGTACATCTCTTGAATGATTGTCTTAGCGGATTACCTCATCAAAGGTACACCTCTAAGCAGTATCCAGTCTAGGTACCCTCGTCCTCATTCAACACTGTTCGTCGTCTGCACCATACACAACAAGCTGCGGGCGTATCCCGTGCAGGGGTGAGTATTACAATACTCAGTAGGGACCTCAAGACCCCAGTAAGTCACTCAAATCCACAAAGGTTAAACCAAAAAAACATAGAAACAAAAGTCAAGCCTACTTAGGTATATTCTAATACATTTACATAAGTTATCAGAATATACCCACCTCACATGGGAGGGAATAATACCACATAGGTAATACAACGAAGGTAAGAGTACCACGCAGGTAAAACCCCGAAGATAAAAGAATCAACTAAAACCAGGTATACAAATCTGAGAAATAAGGTTATGATGCTGACCCCTATATGATCTCAATGAAAGCTGATAGCCAGCCCCAAGATTCTCTAGGGATAATAACAAATAACATCCCTAGTCACCAAATCGAACACATAGGCTGCTGGAGAACTCCACTTCAGTGGAGTAAAGTAAGCCTACCGTATCACATAGAGGTACTTACCACAAAACATTGACTACTGAGGCACTCCTCCTGTTGATTACTATGGGTCTACCATGTCACATAGAGGCGTTCCCCACCATGGGTCTGCCGCGTCACACAGAGGTGCTCCCCTCTCTGGGTCTGCTGTGTCACAGAGAGGTGCTCCCCCTCGTGGCCTGTTGAGGTACTCCTCCTGTTGATTACAATGGGTCTGCCTCATCACACAAAGGTGCTACCCATCGTGGGTCTACCACATCACACAGAGGTGCTACTCATTGGGCATGTCGAGTCACTCCGAGTCGAAATAGTCACTAGTCGTGAAGTCTCATCTAGTCACAGGGTTTCGTGCATAGCATGCTTGGGATAACCACTCTATATTCCATTGGTCATACCTCAACCACCCTGAAGACCCACTAAGAATTACCATAAAGTTCTGTCACATCATAATGGACCCAATGCAACAGACGACACGTGAGTCAGACAGCTGACCTGTATGTTATTAGTGTTTCTACTCTGAGGGCCCGGTTGGATTCAGGGTTCAATCCAACCCGGACATACCCCAACATTATCCAAAACTCAAATGGAGTTTACCAATAGGACCATCTTGATCCAAGGATTTCTCTTCCATAGTCGGTTCGTCAAACGGACGCTCAGTTCTCATGATATGGCCCCAAAGGCATAATTGGGTACAAATGGGCCCGGGTCTGGTCCGACCTTTTCGGACCGTCCCACCCCAATTCGGGTCTGACCTAGTTGGCCTGGTGGGGGCTTGTCATGCAAAGGGGGAAGAATGGCCCAGCCTGCTGGGCTTGGCTCAGCTGGCTGGCACGACCCGCTGGCACGGCCTTATAGCGTGGCCTGGTGGCACAGACCGGTGGCGTGGTCCTCCCGAGATGGCGCTGAAGGAGCATCCCCCTTTCATTCCGAATGGAATCGGGCAATGCCTTTAGGCACTTCCAACTCACTAAGAGACCTGAGTGGGTCCCGCAAAACCGCAATGGCCATCCAGTCCTCCTTCCAGTGGCATGGTCGTGCGTTGTTACTCCACCGCAGCGGGCATGACCGGCCACTCTTCAGCATCCTCAGCAGCCCAGTGGTCGTGGCCTCTTGCTCATCTAGGGGCACAGACACATGTTGCTGCTCCACCACATGGATGGCCAGATGCCGCTCACCCCCTGCCCCATCGCGGCCGATGGGTCGTGGCTTCCTCATCATCCGGCGATGCGGACACGCGCCACCCTTCCTTCCTCATGGGCGGTCGGGTGTCGGCCACCACTTTATTTCTCTTGCCATTACGGCTTCGTTCCAAGCCCAAAAAATAAAATGATCATATATTTGCGATTCTTGGGTCGAGGGCTCCGCATCCATATGTCGCACTCAACAAAATATTGTGTTTACATCATCATTAAATATTTGGAGTTGAAGAATACACGAAGAACGCATAGAGAATTAGAAGATAAGAGGGGAGGGATATGCGCGTGACGATGGCCATGTTAGTTTGGCCATCGTCATTGTGAAACCATAATACGAATAATTGATAAATAAATTCTATCATGTTAAAAACAAACCCCTACCACAATTTTCAGTAGGAGGTGGTGTGAGGAAGAAGAAAATGTTGTTGAAGATTGACGCCGGGGTTCGTCACTCCTGCAAGATGCTCCAAGGTCGGTTCCTCGTTCTTTGATTCTAGAATTAATTCTTTATTGTAGGATCTAATTTGTTGGAAAAAGATCTTTCCAACTCTCCAAATCTCTCCCCACCTTTTACAATGCTCTTTCCCCATGAAAGATTAGGCTCCAAGTTAATAAGAAATGTTAATTAAACAAATTAATGTTAGAACTTTAATTATGATAAGGTTGAAAAATAAGTTCGGAGGATTTAAATGGTTAACACACATTAAAGTTAGAGTTTAAGGGTCGGGTGGTCCCCACAACTAAATTCAAAATGTGAGGTTTCAATTCCAAATATATAATAAATAATGTTTATTTTATTTTCTCTCACGAAACGTCCGAAAACTAATATTCACCCTCGACCTACTACAGTCTAGGTGAAGGTATATTTAAGTGAAAATCGGTGATATGAGTTCAATTGTGTCCTAGGATTTCAATTCCAAGCATCGGTTCAAATGTTAGAAAATCCCGCTCGTATGTTTACAGAACTTAGACGAAAAAAAAGTTCAGAAAATTATTAACAGTCACCCTCCACCCATGCTGGTTGAGGTTAGGATCTTCCTAAGTGAAACATGTCACAACAAACCCAATTGTACTCTCACATTTCCAATCCATGTTAACCTTTAAAAGTTATATATTTCACAATAAAATAATTGTAACTTAATTATTCTATTTATGTCCAAAAACTAACTTTCCCTAGTGGCCCGAACCGGACAATGTTAGTATCATCCTAAAGAGAGCATACCCTCATGAGTTTAGCGGTGGTATCAGATTTTTAATCTGAGTTACCATTTGTGAGTTATAAGAATTTGAAAAATAAAATAATTTTATTTAAATATTTTACTTAGGTTATGGAATTTTTGGGTTTTCTCACAGGAGGCTCGCACTGACTAAACATAAGTCGCGCCTAAGTTGAACCCGCCATCCTGAGCTCAATGGTGCCTTCTGATTTCTGTCTAAGTAAACGTTAAAGAGTTATTCCACTTTTTTTTCAAAAAACATTCTACACGCGCTAATTAATGCTTAAAAGTACTTTGATAGATCATTCCAGGAACTCCAAGCCTCATAATTCTGCACTGCCAGATTTCACAGCCTTGAAATAATTCTATATAATTATAAAAAATATACGAAATTTACAAGACATTAAATTCTCCCCACCTTAGGGAATTACGTCCCTGAAATCCACAATATAGACTATGGAATTTAATGGGGGTACTAAGCACAGATCTGAGCCTCCGGCTCCCATGTTCTCTCATGGAGGATCCTATGCTTCTAGTGAATGTGCACCAGAGGTAACGTCCACCCACAAAGGAACCTCTCCTATTGATCCTCAATCTCTACTAGAACTTCTATAAATGTCACCCCATTGCCTATGTCCATCTTGTCATGTTTGATGAATTGAGAAGGTCATGCACGTATCTCCTCAGTTGGGATATGCGGAATATGTCGTGCACCCACTCCAAATATGGTTGTAGCGCCAAGCGGTATGTTACCTCTCCAATCCTCTGAAGTATCAGGAATGGTCTGATAATCCTTTTTGATAACTCACCTCCTCAGCCCAAACACCATAGTCCCCTTCGAGGGGAGACTTGCAAGAAAATGTGGTCCCCCTTATGGAACTCCAAAGGTCTCTGTTTCTTGTCGGCATAAGACTTCTTCCAGCCATGTCTGGTCTTCCCTTTCAGACAAGCAGGACATCGTGATACAACCCTGCCACTTCTTTCTTCATCCTTGGCCACCAGTGCTGACACTGATGGCCCTGGTACATATTCACCAATCCTGGATGTACAATAAGAGAGGAGATATATAACTCCATCAACACATCCTCCCATACTTCCACTGGTACCATAATACATCCACTAAAAAGTATGAAATGTTCCCCACCTTCAAAAAATCCATCAGGTTTCTGTCTTGCAGATATCTGAGTACGTTGAGCCTCGTAGTCAGTGTCCCAAGCTGCGCCTCCCTAACTAGATGAAGGAGTGGGGGTGTGACTAATAAATACATGAGGTATGCTACTCCATCTCTATCATTGTAGGATATCTACAATGTGGCTAGATGCTTTGTTACCTCACTCAGCAACTTCAGACCAGATGTCCTGCCGAGTGCATCTGCTACCACATTCTTCTTCTTAGGAGTACAGAATATCTCCAAGTCGTAGTCATAGAAGAACTCTAGCCATCATCATTGTCTCAGGTCTAGGTCCATATGAAAAAAGTTGTACCTGATAATATTGTGATCATAGTAGACTATAAAACATTCTCCCAACAAGTAGTGCAGACACTTCTTTATTGCAAAGACTACTGCTGCTAACTTAAGGTCATGGGTAGCATAGTTCAACTATTCAGTATCTGCTTCAGCTCTTGAAAGCTCTGTTGTCACTTATCCATTCATAGGAAAGTCTCCCCCTTTTTCATCAAATCTGACAAGGGTGATACTACCCTGGGGAAGTCTGGTCCAGAACTCTGGTAATACCCAGCCAAAGTGGAAGTCCCTCCCCCTTTAGAGAGGTAAACCTGGAAAAATCATTTGAAAGAATGTCCCCTAAACATTACCACTTCAGTTGGGAACTAAAAACTCTAAACTCCCACTAACATGAGGGTAGGGATGGAAGATTCATGAATAATTGGCTACACCCTCCTTTTCATGAGTTTGTCATGTGCTTCTTGTGTTTCCTTTTTCTCTAACCAAGGAAAAATCCCATTCCAATTTTGTAGGCAAACTAAATCCTTTTTTCCTAATACAGTCAATCTGAGGATGAACTGTAGATTTCCATTCCACACCCAAACTAATGTCTTAAGGACTCGACACTACCACCAAAAGGTTTCCACCAAAACTCTCAATTGAATGGTTAGATCACACCATCGGCGTAAGTGTGATCATTGAGTCTCCTCTCAAAGGTATCATTAGACATGAGATTCAAGTCAACGTCTTAACCAGAAACTCTAGGCCTTGGAAAAGATTCATTGAAGGAAGAAATGATTGGTACCTATGTCTATTATTACGACAACTAGTAGTAGACATATATCATTCATCGAATCATTCCTAGAGCCCTTGGGCCACACTCCTTGACCATATGCAGTTGCTCCCTTCCCTTGTCCTCAAGATCCCTGAGCCTGCTGGGGAATACAAAGGGGGTTTGTAACATGTTGAAATGTACACCACCTCGTGCTACTCTCCTAGTTCTGCTTCCATGTCTTCCTCCTTATAGATTCATTAATCCTTAACACTTCTTCTTACCGAAACATTTTTACACTCCCATGTCTCTTAGACTGGCACTTGTTTCCTATTTATACACCACTAACATTCACTGGCTGTATCTGCTCAGCCAAAGAACATTCAACCACAATGGTTCTATCTAGAATCCAAACATAAGTAGGAATGAATATAAGAATAGTTCTAGCTTGGATGTCTCTAAACACACCTCGCTCGGAGTTCAGAGCCCTGAAGCACTGATCGTATTGTATTCATCGAGTACCTGGGAAAGTCAGTATGCCTCGATGAATACTCAGCTACCAACATGTTGTCTTACTGAAGCTATAGAAGCTCTAGGGAACACTCATCCCTTATCTATTTATGGAAAGATATCCCCTTTTCTGAGGAAGGTTTTGACGCATGACCACCGAAAAAAGACACCTTTTCGCAAGAACAAGGTAACATAAACCCTGTCATTGTCTTATTGAGCCACATAAAAGGCTCTCTACCAGGACCACCATCTGATCGAATGGTGCCGTGGTTAGATGGAAACTCGACCACCTCTATAAGAAAGTCCTTAGAAGCCTATGAGTCAGGCTCGCCATAGAACCTGAGGGGTCTCTGATGCTGAAACACATGTAAGGAACTAAGCCTATACGTGTCCTCTATCGATACTACCAGTTGTAACTACTGACCAATGGGCAATGATATAACCGGCACACTACCCGAATGTACCATCTTAGGAAAAGGTCCACGTACCGAAGCCTCATCACTATGAATACCATCCTCATTTACACTCACTAAAAAGAATAGTAGGTAAGATCACCATATGCTCTACTGGTGCCTCAAGTTGGTGGAAAACTCTAGCCAAACCCTCTAGCCAGTCCCAACTTCTTGGGAGTATATCTCACCTCGAAACCTCAGAGGCCTCTGCCACTGGAACTTGTGTAATGCGCTCGGTCAGTGTGCACCATCTGCTAGTATGGATGGTGGTGAATTCTTCCCAATAGGTAGTGGTGGTATTGGTTACCCACTCAAAGGTTCCAATACAGTAAGAGGGCATTACACCAGATCCTCATCGCTCGGTGGGCCGAAATCGTGTACTCTCTCAAGAATCCTAACTGGTAGTCATCGTGGTAGAATCCTGATAAGGAACACGTGTGTCATGGTCATTAATTTATACCTAGTGATCTGACTCCAAAGAAATTAAAAAAAAGACTTTTAAAAAACACACGCAATCAGTGTTTTCATGCGCTGAGTTGGAAATTTTAATTCAGGGTCCTGGTGTATAGATAAGTCGACCGCCGCACCAACACTGAACTCCCTCAACTGAAAACCACACTCATAATACTTAACACTATTGCTTCATATAAAATACTAGAGTCCAAGTTCTTTAGTAGAACTGAATGCCTCTGATACCACTTTGTCACGAACTGTCCCCCAGGGCCCATGCTGTGACTACCCCAACACACCTTCCATAGGCCAGGGGCTCGTTACAAGCACTGAAAGGAATATTCTATAAAATAGGAAGGCATTTCCTTTATAAACATTAAACTCACAAAAACCGAGAACACAGCTAGATACATGCACAAAGAAAACTATATAGTAAACAGGGTGTGTACAAAAAGTAAAGGGGCCAGAATACAATCTGAACTAGAAAGTACAAGAAAAATCCGAATGTACAAGTAAAACTGAGTAAAGATCCTATGAACACCCGCCAAGGATCCAACCTGAAGGGTAGGTATATCTCTTGAACAATCGTCTTAGTGGATCACCTAGTAAAATTTCCACCTCTGAGTAGTCTCCACTCTAGGTACCCTCATCCTCAGTCAGCGTTGTCTGTTGTCTGCACCAGACACAACACGGTGCGGGTATAGCCCATGCAGGGGTGAGTATAACAATACTCAGTAGGGACCAGATCCCCCTGAAGGTCTCTCAAATACACAAAGGATAAACCACAAAACATAGAAACAATAGTCAACCCTACTTAGGTATGAACCCATACATATTCATAAGTTAAAAAAATATACCCACCTCACACAGGATGGATGAATACCATAAAGGTAATACCACGAAGGTAGAAGTACCACATAGGTATCACCACGAAGATATAAGACTCGGATAAAAAATGGTATACAACTATGAGAAATATTATTATGATGCTAACCCACACAAGATAGCTATGAAAGCTGATAGAAAGCCACATGATTCTCTAGTGATAATAACAAGTAACATCCCTAGTCACCACGTTGAACACCTCAGATATTGGAGAAATCCTACTATATGGAGTACAGTGGGACTTCTGCATCACAGAGGGACACTTCCCACTAACCATGGACTACTAAGGTACTCCTCCTTTCGAGTATCATGGGTCTACCACATCACACAGAAGCGCTTCCCACCGTGGGTCTTCCGCGTCACATAGAGGTGCTCCCCCTCATGGCATGCAGAGGTACTCCTCCTATCAAGTACCATGGGTCTGGCACATCTAATAGAGGCTTTATCTACTATGGGTCTGTCGCGTCACTTAGAGGCACTCCCAACTGGGCCTATTGAGTCACTCCGAGTCAAAACGGTCTGTAGTGGTCAAGTCTCAGCCAGTCATAGGGTTCCTTACATAGCGCGCTTGGGAGAACCACTCTCTAAGCCATCATTTAAAGCTCATAATCCCAAAGTTTATATAAAAAATATCCCAAATTTCCTTCACTTCATATGAAACCCAACGCAAAAGACAACACATCAATCGGACGCCCAGTCTGTAAGTTATTAGCGTTTCCACTCCGAGGGCCCGGTTCGATTTGGTGGTCGATCTAACGCGGTCGTACCCAAAATTATCAAAAACTCAAGTGGAGTATATCAATAAGACTATCTAGATACAATGATTCTAGTTCCATAGACAGTTCATCAAACGAACGCTCAATTCTCATGATATGGCCACAAAGGCGTAATTGGGTCCGGATGGGCCCGGGTCTGTTTCGACCCGGTCGGACCGTCCTGTCCCGACCCGACCCGATTCAGGTCCGACCTAGTTTTCCAGGGATACGGCTATTCCAGACCACTGGGCCATGGTCCTGCCCGGCCCGGCCCGCGTGGCCTGTCCCACGCTGGGCGAGGCCCTACCCACGCTGGGTGAGGCCCGGCCCATGCTGGGCGAGTCCCCCTCGCGTGGCCAGGTGGTGCGGCCCGGCGGCGCTGCCCACTGGCGCGGATTGGTGGCGTAGTTTGCCCGAGGTGGCACCAAAGCGGGAGCATGCCCCTTATGTTCTAAATGGAAACAAGAGTTCCTTTAGGCGCTACAATGCCACAGCGGGACCTGAGCGAGTCCCACGAAACTGCAATGGCCGACCGGTGTTCTAGCCGGCCCTCCGCCTTGTGGCACGGTTGCGCGTCGCTGCTCCCCCACGGCCTGCACGACCGACCAATCTTCATCCTCCACTACAGCCAAGTGGCACGGATGCACGTCATCGATCTACCACACAGACGCGTGTCTCTATTCCGCCAGGCGGCCGACTAGAAGTCAACTGCCCCCTGCCTTTCCGCGGCTGATGGGCCACGACTTCCTCATCATCTGGAGGTGCAGATGCATGCCACCCTTCCTTCCTCGTGGAAATTCGGGTGCCGGCCGCCGCTTTTTTCCATGAGCCATTTTGGCTTCATTGCAACCCCGAAAAATAAAACGATCACATATTCCCGATGCTTTGGTCAAGGGATCCACTTCTATATGTCACCCTAGACAAAATATTGTGTTTCTAGCATCATTAAATATTTGGTGTTGAAAAATGCATGAAGAACTCATGGAGAATAAGAAGAAAAGAGGTATGTCATATGCACGGGATGATGGCCATGTTTGTTTTCCAATCATCATTGTGAAACTAGAATATGAAGAATCGATAAATAATTTCAATCATATTAAAAACAAACCCCTTCCTTGATTTTCTATTGGAGATGGCGCGAGGAAGAAGATGAAGTTGTTGAAGATTGACGTCGACATTTGTCACTCCTGCAAGACGCTCCAAGATCAGTTCCTCGTTCCTTGATTCCGGAATTTGTTCTTCATTGGAGGATCTCCTTTGATGGAGAAAGATCTTTCAAACTCTCCAAATCTCTCCTCTCCTTCGCCAATTCTCTTTCCCCCTGAGAGGTGAGGTTCCAAATTAATATGTAAAGTTAACTAAACCAATTAATGTTGGAACATTAATTATTCTAAGGTTGGAAGATTATTTTGGGAGTATTTTAAAGTTAAAATCACATTAATATTTTTTTTCAAGGGTCGAGTGGTCCCCACCACTAAATTCAAAATGGGACGTTTCAATTCCAAAAATAAAATAAATAATGTTAATTTTATTTTCTCCCACTCAAAGTACAAAAAATAATTTTCACCCTCATCCTACTAAGAATGAGGTGAAGGTCTCTTTATGTGAATATTGGTGCTACAAGTTCAACTGTCTCCTCGGATTTCATTTCTAAGCACTGGTTCAATAGTTACAAAACACTGCTCGCGTGTTTAGTGAAAGTACCTGAAACAAAAGTTCGGAAAATTATTAACAGTCACCCTTGACCCACTCTGGTCATGGTTAGGCACTACCTAGGTGAAGAATGACCCAACGAACCCAACAATAATCTTATATTTCCAATCCAACTTATGATTTAAAATTTATGGATTTTAGAATGAAATAATTGTCACTTAATTATTTTTTTCCAGCCAAAAACTAACTTTTACTAGTGGCTCTTGCTAACCAATGTTACTATCTTCCTAAAGAGAGAATACCCTCACAAGTTCAGTGGTGGTCTAATATATTTAATCTGAGTTACCATTCGTGAATTATAAGCATTTGAAAATAAAACAATTTTATTTAATTACATTATTTATGGTTATGCCATTTTCTGGTTTTCTCACAGGAGGCCCGCGTTGACTAAACATAAGTCGCTCCTATGGTAAACCTACCATCCTAAGAACAAAGGTTCCCTCAGATTTCTGATCAGAGTAGACATTTAAGTGTTATTCCACGTTTTTAGGAAAACTGCTTAAGTGCGGTAATTAAAGCATAACAATACTTCGATGGATCATTCCGGACACTCCGGACCTCAGAATCGTGCACCTTCCGATTTCGTAGTCTTAAAATAATTTCATATAATTAAATAAAATTATATTGAATTTCCAATACATTACATTGGGATCAAATACACCATGATCACTTTGAGCTAAAGATAAATTAAAACATTTAAATTTCAGTGAATATGTCACCAAAAATTTTCTTATAGAACTATGATTATATCAAATTAGGTAGAAATAAAAAATTATAAGTTCCAATAAAATATCATTTATGTAAAATTGAAATTTATTATTATTTATATATATAACACATCACAGTTCAATACCATATGGATGTAGTCTTTATTATTAATCTATTAAGAGACTTCCAACTCCTATGATATTTAAAATTAATCATGTATGAATAAATTTAAATTCCATACTATATTCAAAATATCACAAAAGATTTTCCATCTAGATAAAAAACCTAATATAATGAACCCACACAAAAAGTCAACAACTAAAAAAACCCTTAGCCATTGATGACTGAATCTATTCAATAGGGTCATCTATCAATGTTAATCATTTTAAAAGACAATTAAATATTGAACCGATTTTATTAATGATTATATAATATATATAATCATAACATTAATAATGGATTCATAAATTTATATAATATGGTAACAACAAAGACCAAAAAACTAGACGTAGTAATTATATTATGTTATTGGTGAAGATTACATGTTTTAATAGAGAGTAAAAAAATAGTCATGGTCATTAAAGACAATATACAAACATACATTAAAATTAAAAATATAATGAACAAATTATGATATCATAATTATAAATTAAATTATTTCATTGAATGGCACACATATTTCTCCTCAATGATTCATAACGAGTTAAAATTAAGGGTTACCACAGATTCTATATATAAATTATCATAATGGTAGTTCTACCATAACATATACATAAAATATGTGATTTGAATGGAATAAATAATCAAAATTAATACATAATCACTTGAAAATAAGGGCATGGTATATCCCTAAATAAAAGTAATATAGTGATAACAATAATAACCGAGATAATACTAATAGAATGTATAATGTATGACATAAAAAATATTTTCAAGACCTTTTTCCAAGTCACTATAATGACATGAGGATAAGTATGCCTAAAACTCTAATATTATTTGTATCAATAAAACATTTGATGGATCGAGGTGATATATAATTTTGAGCATAACCCATCAGTATATTATGTACAAAATATTCCTTTTAAGAGTCAACATGACAATTTACAACATTCCATAAGGAACTTATCAAAGAATAAAAAAATGATCTCTATTAGATAAGAAATGTGTATGTTAAATGGATCCCATACCATAGAATAATTTCAATTTCAAAGACACCATCTCTTAAAAATATAGATGTTGTGAAGAATTGTCAATGAACCATAAAGTAACCATATTAGAGAAACATTGCGGGGAGGGTAATTTTGATATAGTGGTTTACTCAAGGGTGAATGTACCTAAATTAAATAGTTTGAATTTTTATATTACCATGTCAATTCTAATAAAAATACTTCATTATGTTTTATAAATATCATGGGAAAATTCAAATGAATATCACCCAGGTGTTTATATCCCATTTTTTGTATTAGGTCCTCTCATTGTTCATTAGGGTGATGACTAATTCTATGCTACTCATTCCCTTAATTGTGAGATGATCCTTTGGTTCATCTATTCAAAGGTAGAATCCACTTTCAGGAATGAAAAATTGAATTTATTTTATAGTAAACTACCCACACTTGAAAATTACTAAATCATTGGATTATTTCCCCCCATTAAAAAAATTATGTTTTAATATTGTTTTGGTAATCTTGAATAATATGAATATCGGTAAAGGAAAACTATATTGACATGTATATTCCTTTAATTTTGTGATTCATATGGTAAATATCTACCATGAAGATTTATTTATCACATAAAAGTAAATATATGTTGATAATAATGCGACTCCCAAATAATAATAATTGAGGTGGAAAAACCAACATGTCACATGGGTAGAAATTCAATCAATATATATTGAAGATATTTAATAAATATAATATTCATATGTCATGATTAATGGAATTAATTTATATTCCATAAAAATAGTCATTTTATGTACAATATGTTGGATGTAGATTCATAATAAAAAACATGTCTCAATGTGAATAATTTCAGATAGAATACCATTTAATATTATCTTGACATCCACAAATTTATATAAACCACTTGTAAAAAAACATAATTATATTAATCCCATAATGTGGAAACATAATCATTTATATTTCTAATTTAATATATTTATAAACACTCATTCTATACGTTAATTTTTATATTCTCAATATCTTATTTTTTTATGTTTATTATATTTTTTTACTGGTTTTATAATCAAGTTTCTATTACTCATTATTATTCTGAATTTAATCATTAATTTCCAGCTGAATTATTGTTTGTTGGATTTTTATAATTAGTTATTATGTTTAATATTTATTCAATTTTTTCTATAACATTGATGAGAATTGATGACAAAAAGGATTTGATGATTATTGTAGATGAAAGGGTGTTTAATAATTTTCAAATTAAATTTTATTTTATCATATATAAAATAAGAAATAATTACTATTTAAAGATTTTAATACTTGTAATTATGTTTTAATATTCATTCATGATAAAAACTACTAGTATTGTTCAGTTAGGTGGTATGAATAACCAAAATATGAACATACCTTTAATTAATGAATGATTATTAGGTGGTTTCATTTTGAAATGATTATAACAATAGCATAGGGATATTATTAATTTCTCAATAGTGTAATAAATCATAATTAAAAATTATATTGATGAATATTTAATTGATGTGTAAACATTCATAATTTGAATAGAAGACTTCGGCCTTAACGAACTTGTTTTATAAAGGTTTATAAATAGTGATCATTTATTAATCATATAATTAATTGGTTATATAATTATTCAAACCAAAAATATAATAATATTATAAAAGTATTATTTCCAAATTAAAAATGACTGTGAAATTTTAATGATAGTGGTTATGAGAAATAAATTTTATTACTCATAGTGAAGGGAGTAATCATGTATAGATGAAAACCTACTTTAGATTTCATAATAGGTGAAATATAGGAATAGAAAATGATTATAACCATAATATAGTAAAAATAATTAATATTATTGATAATAATACAATTATATGATTATTTATAGAAATTTTTTGAATGATGATAAATATGAATAAAATTTATTAGAAGACAATACACAAATTAGAAACAAGAATTTTCTTTAGAATTATACTTAGAAATGAAGTAATTATAAAAAACATGGCGAAAATTGATTTTAAACATGATACATGTTTCAACGAGGATTAATTTATGATAGATTAATGAATACATTTGAAGGATATGGGATTTGTTATTGTACGAATGTTTTAACCTTTTACAAGTGATGGGAAGGGTAGTGCAGTGAGGGCCCCTTAAATTTACAATAATGTAATGATCCTAATAATGGTAAAATGAGAAATAAATTGGAAAATAGGAGTGTAAGGTGATTATGGGAAGATACTCACCCCATACACTTCATTTGGAGATAACATTGAGTGATTCTAGTATTTTATAATTAATATGATAAATTTTACCATAATTTTCTTTTACAATGGTATCTTATTTTTATCTTGAGTACATAATTTTATGGTAAAGAATAATTAATCACTTATTTTATTAACTTTATAATTTCAATATAATATTTTTAAATCATGTAATCAAAAAACTATAATGTGATAAATGATAATTTTAAAATAAATTCACTTAATCTCATAACAACGGTTTTTATAGAAAATAATATTTATGATTTATATTTATATATAAGAAAAACATATCATTGAACTTATTTTAAAAGAAATAAATTGAATTATTATAAAACAAATTAAATGTTTATGTCCTTTATGGATATCCAAAATAGAATCTCACTATTAAAATAAATGATTATAAAAAAAATTCTAAAATATTTTTTATTAATTTTTCATTTTAATTATATCAAACAAATGCTAGATATAATATTTATTTGATCAAATAATATCATAAAATGAACAAATATATTACTTAAAAGAATATTTTATGACCTAAAATATTTTTAGAGTGTCTTATATTATGATTTTGGTTACATTATATCATAAGATTTATTGTTTTAACAAAAAATTATATTTTAAATATTCTCCTATAAAATAAATTTTGTTCGAAAACCAACCCAAAATTTAATTTATGGGGAATTCATTATTCTGAATTAATAAATGCATTTTATCTATTAAAAATTAAATCCAAAAAATGGGAAAATAAAATAATAAATACACTCATTAATAAATGATATTTTGTGTCTACGTGTTTTGATAGTTTAGGATATATTGTTTACATAATGACATATTATTTTTTATGTTTCTATAATCCCCATAAATAATTCCATCCCTAAAATTTGGGTATATATCATCAATTATATTATTTAATATTTCTTCCCCAATGGGTTTTTAGGCATCTAGTTTTCCTAATAAAATTTGATATTTCCCCAAATGAAAATCACAGATTTAATTTAACGATACCAAAATAATTGATATGTTTCTTTGAAAAATTAGAAATAAATAAATCAAATTTATGGTGAAAGATATATTTATTTAAATGAGATAAATATAATAAATAAATTATAAATAATAATACGAGCAATATTAACTACATTTAAAATATTTTTTATATTTATATATATAAATAAATCATATTTATGTTGAAAGATGTGATATTTGGTAAAGTCCTTTTAGGGTTTAAAATAATGTTTTTCATTTGAGGTGATTTTAATAATAAAATTAATTTTGGAAAATTTTATAAATTTAATTTGATAAAATAAATATCATATTTGTATTCAGAATGTCGAAATTATCCTAGGGTAAAATTTCTGAATTTTTGTAACAAATTTCATTTTTTGATGAATATTGAAGAATATTAGCTTTTTGATTAATTAATTATTATTGTAGATGATATTATAAATTTATTTTATGGTCATATTATATATATATTACATATATAAATATAATTTAATTCATTATAATCCATTACAATTTCAAATTTAATTTCAAATTTTAACAAAATGATGAACATTTCTTTACTTCAAAAACTCATTATTTCATCCCATATGAAGGATTGACATTAATCATAACTTTTACGATTTTCTAATCTAAATTAAAAAATAACTAACACACACCATTGTATTTAATATTTTATTTAGAGTATAATGAGGCCATGTTAATTTTTGACCATAAATGATTAGTAAAAGAGAATAAAATTAATCGCAACGATTAAGGCCAAATTAAGATTAATTTTGAACTAAAACATAATATTAAGGGCCCAAATGAACTATAAACATTTAAAAACCCCATTTTATATCCATTCATTTGAAATAAAAATTCCATTATTAATTTTTTTTATATAACTTTTTAAAGGTAAGAACATGTGAAAACATAATTTGTTTCAAAAAATTACAAGTGAGACTTTTTCCTTCTCTATAAAAAGACACCAACTCTCCCACATCCTCCCACCTCTTCAAACTCAAAAGTGTGGCCATGACCTAACCAATCCACTTTCCATCATCCTTTTGTTAGTCCTAGAAGCTTTACCTTGGGTGTAAGTCAATCCAAGGACTCCTATTTGCATAAAACCAAATAGAGTTTCCCGATCAAGAGGTAACACCATCTCTCAAGTCCATTTATTTATTTTCTTTCCCCATTCCCTCCACTTTCATTTTTCAATTAATGTATTAAAAAAATAGAAGCCTCAAATATACTAGGATATTCTTATTATATGTATTCAACCGACACTTACACACACATCCATCTAATGGATAAAAAATATAGTATTTATGTGTACAATGAACTACCACCTCACTAAATGATGATTATTAATTTTTCAATACTTACTCTCATGGTGTCTACTATTATGGAAAACATGTTTATATATGATATATATTATATTTATAAATTCATTAACCATTAGAAATTATTATTTAGAATATAAATTTATGTTTACAAAATTTTGTAAATATTATAATTTCATTTGAGAAAGTGTGGGCTACCGCCCCTTCAATGCGACATGATTCATTCATACATTACATTGATTGTATTAAGGATGGTTTTTGAGAATATATTTGATATCATAATGATAATTTAATAATGATATATATATATATGTGTGTGTGTGTATTTTACTTTCTAACTATCAACATGTTAATTAAATGGAAATAACATTCATGCCCACATACAACCTACCATATTCATGAACAACATTTTCTGTTTCATAGTAATATATTATATATGTTATTATAATATAAATATTCTATATATACATGATATTTATATCATTTATACATTATCGAATCATGATATATGTATAAGTACCAATGACATAACAAATTAATACAAATGTGAAGAATAAAGAGAATATTTGATGAAGTCAATACTTAACCTATGATCGTTAACATGAGGGTAATATAAGGTCATAATCAAAACATATAAATTCTTAGATATAATGATATATTTATTTGAAAAATTATAAATAAATTTATATTTATTATATAGTTTTTTTCAATGAGTTTGTTGAGTATCAAAACACAATGTAAGGAGATTTCAACTCAATTTTTTCCGATGGGAAACATTCTATGTTCATCACTCATTGATTTTGTGTCTTTTGGTACACTTAATTCTGAAAAACATATTAGTACCATGAAAAATATATTCTATAATATTCAGTTTTCAGATTGTGAGAAAGTGAATCAATCTTTTTATCAGTTATGGACCTCAATTATTCTTAATGTTGATTTTGTGAGGTCGTAAACTCTATCAAACTGCGTACTCAACCCAATGTCTTGGGGGAATTGAGGTCCCAAATTATAAGTAGATTCTTAACAATGTCGCTACATTTGTATAGTATATATTCATTTAATGATCTTTATTGATTGTTGGTTCCCATTCATCTCAATGTTTCATTATTTTGATAGGTGTTAGATCACATTAAAGGTGAAATATAAATATGATCATTTATTGTCTTCAACATATCTATTTAATTTTATTAATTTATGTAACTGTGCATTATTTTTTTTTATAATTATGTTTATTTTATTGAGAACAATTAAAGAGTTTTTAAAGAACATGTTAATACAAGTCAAGGTGATTTTCTCACTACAAAAACTAATGGAAAGAAATGATGTTGAATGTAGACCGGCTTCCTACTTAAATAATTTCTTATATTGATGCACATGTTGGTATTAAATGGTTTTAATGGGGTATATGATATCACAATACTATCATAATAATGGGTGATTAAATACACAATAGGTTCTTCCACATAGTCAAGAGGGTAATTAATATATTCTATAGTACAATGAAAATATATATCTATTTGTATATTTTTTAGAATATATAATTTGATTGAATGATTCATTTTACATTTTAAAAACCCATCAAACTAATTATTTATAATGACCATCATACCATGAGGATATTTTTAGAGTGATAAAGAGCATTATTTGGTTGAAAATTATATTAGGTTTTAGGACAAGATGGACCCTTTAAATCTATAGATAAATCCTTGAATCACTTTTTATTTTCTTTCTTATATAACAAAATTTTTCAATTTTTTCATCTTCTTCTATCAAAATAATTACATATACTGAAATGAGTAATGTGAATTCAATTTAAATACATTATTATAATCAATATTTAATATTTATTTTCATCACATTTTAATAATTATGTCTTCAGGGCTATATATATATATAAATTAATTTATAAATTTTCCTGATGTTTTGGTAAATGTAAATAATTATATAATTTTTTTGAATCACTTGTCAACAGAATATTATTACATGGTGAGAAAATGATATTTAATGAATAAATTCATGAGAGAATGGTTGTTTGTTTGATAATGGACCTTTAAATAATTTTATTTCTCACTACTATCTGAAATCAATATCTTGGAAGAGTTCATTTTTAAATTAGTAGCTACATAAACTCTTATTAGAGAATATAAAAATATTTAGTTTTTATGATTTATATTAATATTGATTTGTTTTACCATAGCATCACATTTTATGATAATATATTCTAATTAGTCCCCCATTGATATTATTTTAGGGTTTTAGAGTTCATTAAGATAAATTAATTATGTCTTTGTTAATTTTTAATGATTATTTAAAATATAATTTTTCACAAAAACAATTTTGAATTTACATATTAATTATATTTTAGTAGTTTAGGTTATACTATATCCATAAAAAACTCTGCCTAAATAAATTAGGATTCATGATAATTTCCATAGTTATTGTGTTAGTAGGTGAATAAAATGTTTATTTTGAAAACTAAAAATCAAGTATAATATTTTCCTAATCTCTTCAAGGGATTATAATGAATTTATATGTAATGAAAAAATGATATAAAATAACAATGAAGTATGATATTATAATGATCCATAATAGATATTTGGATCTCATAAAATATATATTCATTTTTATCGTTTAGCAAACCCTTGTTAATAATGTATGAAATATTTTTGAAATTTCACTACATCTTCCACACATGAATAATATTATATACTTGGCATATCAATGGAAGGAATTATATGTGATGAGATTCCTTTCTTGCACATCTTGGAATCTGGAATATACTAGTCGAATATTGGGATATCTTGTTACCAATACCTAACCTCCAAATGAATAGCCATAAAAAGTCCTTGAGGAATTCCTTTTCTCCGTCTATGAACAAAAAATAATATATTTTTTTCAATGTAAGTGTTTTGAAGGAACCATGTTACTTATTATGCTCCTTTACCAAATAAATATTCTCTTTTATCAACCATTCCTTCTCAATCCCATAAATGATGACTCAAAAATATCCATCCAGTTATAGAGTGATCGGTAATTGGTCTCGTATAATGATTCCAATGGATCCTATCCAATTTTAGAGTACTAGAAGCTATGATACACAAATTTTATTAATGATTGGTATTGAGTCCTACTCCTAAAATGATTCAAAACATAATTCCATGACATATCTTTTGGAATATAAAATATTTTTTTGTTCTATCCTATATTGAGGGGTAGAATTTTTTATAAAAATATAAGTTGATTCAAAATGCCTCATGCCTACTCCTCCAAAATTAGAATTTAAATCATGAATTATGGATAGATACAATCATTATGGCTACCCAATGGAACCAAAAAATCTCATCTATGTTCATATTTCACAATGTAATCAATGAAATCTCTAATAAAATACAAAGCATAAATTTTGACTTGGTCAACCTACCATGATCGCCATGATAGTGCAATAATCCTTCAAAAAAATGGATGTAATGTTAAGAAATATATATGTATATTATCCCACTTATATTATGGAAAATGAAGTGGTTATAAGAAACTGACGAGAATCTACTTCTTAGCCTTCACCAACTGATATGCAAGGAATTTTGAAATAAATATAGAAAAACATAACCTCATGAATGAAAAAAATAATCTTATGATCCAGGTAGACATTTGGTACAAAAAAATGTTTCATTAATCATATGGTATGAAAATTACTCAATACCTCCTAATCCATTATATAATTGACCACGATCAATCCCAAAATGTTGTTGAAATTATCTACACTATTTTAAAAACCCTTAGGTTCATGTCTAGGTAGAATTTATGTCACAGAATTTTATTATAAATATGGAAAAGAGGGGAACTGCCATCATGTATAGAGTTTTATATGGGACATAATTGACTATAGGTAGAATATTCTATGATTATCCATAAAATGAAACATTAAAGAAATATACTTCTTGGAAACCTCCTCCAATAGTTGGTAATGTTATTTCCATATATATGTGGTAATCATTCAAAATATTTATCTATTTAATGTATATATTATTTGTAATACCAAGTCCAAAAGGAACTAATGTTGTCACCTATTCATTAAAATTGTATTATATGAGAAGAATATATGTTCAGGGTCCATTGATAAAAAAAATATAGAAAATAATTCTCTAATTACAATATTTCTCTTCAAGTTTGTAAAAAATAGTAAAATTCTAGGTCTATATAACTAGTTTTGAACATCTACTTTCATGGTATCATATTCATGGATGAACATGAAGTCATTGAATTAACTCTACAATATCATGATGTAAAAAATAGAAAAATATTTAATATAGTAAAGTTAATTTACACATCAATATTAAGAATAGGTAAAACATAAGAAATTTTCACCTACTAATTTTTCTCATGAAATAATATTTTTTATTTCTTTTTGAAGTGATGGGATCTCAATTTTGGGTAACCGTAACCATTAGAGAAAATGAGTCATAAATATAATAAACCAAATCTAGTAATTTACCTAATAAAATTCATTCAAATTCACCTAAAACCCCATCTTGTGTCGCAATAAAGCCACCACATTCTCAATTATTAATGGATCAACATCTACTATAAAATATAAATTAAAATTTACTGTAAATTAGACTTCATTAATTAAAAAAATAAACATAAATAACCTTCCATATTATTAGTGGTCATGAAGTAGACCAATAATAATCATCCAAATCACAATGGTCTTCGCTTTGGTAGGAGAATAACTTAAGATTAAAATGGTTAAAAACTATAAACAGTTCCAAATAAGTTAGAATGATTACACTAATTATCTAAATGAACAAGAAATGGGTTCTCATTATGAAGAAGTATCTCCCTAAATAAATTTACTGAACATAAAATAAAATTAAATTAAATATTGGTATCATTCACCACATGAAAATGATGATGCTTATAAAAAACATGTGATCAATCACTAAATAAATTTCACTCTTTTTAGCTAGTAGAATATAACATCAATACTAAAAAGTGTTTGTTTTAAATTGATTATCACCTCATTCATGCCTAAATAGATAATACAAGTCAAAAATATTCTATAATTTTCTATGACGAGAATAAGAGGTAAATAAGGTGACATAGAGGTGATTATAAAAACATTTTCCAAAAGCTCCTCATACTACACCTTCATCTCTATGAGTTCATTTGGAGATGTTGTTATGTTATTGAAGATATATGTATGATAATAAAGATTAAAAAAGATTCATTATACACTCATTTAAAATTGTGAAACCATGTATCTTTATTATGGAAAACTCAATATATTCCTCCACCACTACAAAAAAACATCTCTACAGTTACATGTTTAGAACATAGTTCCATGATTTCTAACTTGTAGGTAATTAGAAATAATACCCTTAGAGTTAGTCTAACTAATCCAATATGGGTTTCTAATCAAAAATAATGTTTATCATTGATATTTCAACCAAATAACAAATAATTATAACTTAATTGTAATATACCATTGATTATAAAACTAATAACCAATAATTTTTAGGCATAACATTATAAGATACCATATCCACCACGATGAGTTCCCATGAAAATGACACCCTTTAAAAGTAATTCTCATTATAATATAGGATATTTTAGAGGATATGATCTCATAATGTTGGAATATTTATTTAATGATGTCGTTATATGTGGAAAGAAGCATCTTTAACTATAAGGACCCAACCTTAAACATTATATAATCTGGATTTATTCAAGAATTCAGATTCTTTTATAGTGAACATATCTTCATGTTTAGTGTTTTATAGAATTAGGCTACAACTTTTACATAACATATTAAATATTAAAAATTAGTCAAGTATACACACTATTAATTTTTTAATAATCTAAAATATATTAAAATAAAACATGAATTCTTTTTCCTAGTAAAATTATTCATAAAATTTATCTTGTCTTATTCTATTATTTTAACCATAATAATACAATCTGGAAAACATTTTAAAAACATGAGATGAGCACAGGAAGCTTAGTAAGGGATATAAGAAATGAAACAATTAGTTCATGAATATTTTAAACTCATGATAACATTTTCACAAAATCATACTTTTCACCAATAAGACACAAGTTATTTAACACACCTCATGAAATCATAATATTTTAGAAAAAAATATTATAAATAATAAATCATAAAGGTAACTAGTGGAATACATAGTATACTTACCTTAAAGTTTTTATAGGTATATATGTATTAAAATTCATGGTTATGTTTGGAATACCCATCACATTATATTCCATAAATATCTTAGGATAAACCTAATAGTTTAACTCCATAGCAATACCCAATTCATTGGATAACTATCATGGACTCACCCAACCTCATTTTAAAATGGAACTACAAGTATACATAAAAAATTCACATGAACATTAAAAGAATCATAAAAAATAAAAAATTAATATTTGAAAAATAACATTTCTACATTTCAATCACATGATATCGTATCAAGATATTGATATTATCAAACAATTCTATTCTAAAAATAATGAAAAATTAAAATGAAATAAATTATTATTTTAAAAAAAATTATTCATTATATAGTTATCCAAATTCAAAATAATGTTCATGACGTTGGAAAACCTGTTGTTTTCATATAAGTGAAAAAATCCTTTTTCTTTTAGTAAAACACTTCTAATAAAAATATTACATTTGAAAATTTTTAATGAAATTAAAAGTAAAAGGGATTGATTATAAACCCTATAAATAAATTGGTGTATAACATCATAAAATTAATCATTTAATGGAGATTGAGATAAAGTATCTTACCAGGATTTTGACTCTTCACATACAATCATTATATTCCCCTACTTTAAATGATAACCTTTCTTAACACCTTAACACCTCTAAGAAGGTTGTTCTACCTAAAATAAGTCAGAAATAATGTGGGTAGGTATTTTAGTATTGGTTCTGGGAAGATCAAGGATGATACAGATGGTTTTGAAGTGTGATTAATATAAGGGAATGAGTTTCTTTTTATAAGAGAGTAGAGCGTCCCACTTTGAATTATTAAAAGCATTAAATTATTATAAATTAAATTTTAATTCCATATGGTTATAAGTTAATTTTTTTTGAATATATTATGTGTATAGGTATAAATATAATCATCCAATGAGAATTTGAAATGTTGTTAGTATTTTTAATCATTATATTTTTTGACCTTTTTTATCTCTTACCATTTTATCAAGTAATTTACATTTTTAGAGTTATAATAATTACCAACTCATTCCAAACAACCAATGAATGAGTCATTAATTAAATTTTGGAGATATATAAAAAATTTTGTTGAATTATGAATTTTTTTTAAAATTTAAATAATTTAATTAGATATTTTATAATTTAAGTTATTAATTATGAAAATTTTGACACTACCCATGACAAGACATTTTTTAAAATAATAAAAACTTCATTACTTAATAAACATTATTTACACAATTCAAAAAAATTATAGTAATCCAAAAAAATCTTATATAGTATCAGATATTTAAAATTATATTTATTTTAATACTATTTATATAATTATATGATTGTTTCATTAATAAATAAATTACTGAATCATCATTAGGTCACTATGTCATTTTAATATTAATTTACTAATAATTATAAGTAAATTTACATGATGTATGTAATAATTTTATATTTAAAAATAATATTCACAGTCCAATATATCCATTATAAAAACCCATATTAATTTTTTTTGTAAGGAGAGACATATTTACGACATATTTTCCATTTATTTAAATTAAATGTTATAAATGTCTTAATCACAACCATGTGGCTTAAAAAGGACAAAATTTCGGCCAAATATGGTCATGGTCGATAAAAAATCATCCAATATGATTAGATAAATTTTTAGGGATTTTTTTTAATATTATAATATTTATTTTACCTTTAATAACCATATTTCACTATAATAATGGTAACTAAATACTAAATTTACTATTCAAAAAAATTATTCTGATCATATTAGACAAACCTTTTAAATAAAATACAATGACATGTTCCCATTTTTAAAAATTCAATTCAAAGATGTGGTTAAATTAGATTTTTCACTAATCCCTTGGATAGATCGATAAAACATGTTTTTTAAGTAAATATTTCAAAATTTAACATAGTTTTTCTATTTAATTTTAATTTAAAAATACATCCAATGAACTAAATTAGATTAACTGTTAAAAATTAACATATTTAAACATTAAAATAATGTAAAAAGGATAATCTATGTATATAAATAAATTATATGAAAAGGATGTTTTGAATTAAAATGCAGTATTTTTCACTTTTCATTAAAATATGAATTTTATCCAAAAAATGACAAAAAAATTAACCAAAGTAAATTTTAATGTCAGTATTCCAAAAAATCATTTTATTTGGTCAAATATAACTTTTAAAATTTGCAGAATAATAGATTTAATAAATATTATGCATTAAAAGTTGGTAAAAATTCCTTTTTAAAATATTAGGGAATTTTATGCTTATAAATTAATTTATTCTCATTTTTATCCTCTAAAATTTATTTGAATATTGAAAAAGCATATAATAAACATGTTTAAATATAACATAGATAGTTATGTTCTTTAACATTAATTAAATGGGTTGGAAATAACTACCATTTAAAATAATATTATTAATAATATATTATTTTTTGGTATAACTCAGTCTTGTGTGCAACATAAGATGTTAGAGAATACCATTGATACATTTTGGTTAATATATCATACATAGCATCCCATTTAATGTAAATTTAATATCTAAATCATAAATATTAATAAATATAAAATAGTATTATTCTATAATTACCTGGAATGTTACATCCTCCCCCTACTGGAAAGTTTGTCCAAACAATTTTATTTTATTATAAAAAATATGGGCATTATTTCTCCTTTAGAACATTTTCATATTCACATGTTGTCTCTTTAACCATATGTTATTTCAACAAATCCATAACCTGATTAATTGTTTTATTTTGCAACACTTTCTCTCTGTGGTAAAAAAATTTGGGCTAGTTATTCCACATAAAGAATATTCTCTTCCAACTGAACTACTTCTTAACTCAAAACATGAGATGGATCCAACATATCCTTTCATAATATTAAAACATGAAAAACTAGAATTCACACCTTCCTTTCTCAAGTATTTTTTTCTCACTGATACTTTAGAATATTCTTATTTTCATTACATAAATTAATTCTATTTACATTTCATTTGATTTATCTATAATCTCTAACATCGTACACATGATAACTCCTACATTACAATATAAAATTTACTAAAATACATGTTGGTTTTCAAAAATATATCTTCTTCACATTCTGTTTACAACATTTGAAAAAATATTCCAACATTCATGGAACATTTATGTGTTTTCTAGAAACCATAAAATTTTGTAATGTATTCATTACATCATGAAAGTTTAATTTATTTACAATATTTATACTTATAGGGAAATAACTTGGATTTACAAAATCATGTCTATTTTCTATGTATATTTTTTTGTTTCATTATGTATGAAATAGTTTCACACAACTATTACTCCATTCGAAGCAGTGATATTCTCTAAGGATTAAGCTACTCAAATTATGGAGAATCGTCCAATTTATATATCCGGTTGAACCTTCATTAAACTACCATGAATTCCATCAACTGTGTATAAAAAATTATTTATTCACATAATTTGATTGTTTTAGAAACACATTTAGAGGGAAACTCACAACCTTTTAGAATCTAAAACTCTCATTTTTAGTCCCGCACAATATTCCTTGTGTCTCGAAACTCTAACCTTATAATGTTTCAGGACATGAAAGAAATAATGTTTTCTTCCATATTTTGATGTGATGAACATAAATCTTTACATGACTAAAACATTGAAAAAGACCCTCACCCTTTAAAAAATTATAATATTTACTTAGAAATCATTCCTTTGATAAAAAGAAAAATTTCCCTCCATCCAAATTATTGAATTAATATTTTTTGAAACCCTAATAATGATTCCACCTAGTACATGAATTATTTTTTACCACTCCTTGTGCTTTCATATCAATGTTTTTATGCATTTTCAATATACATATTAAATAATCATTTCATATATATTAAACTATCCTTTTCAACCTTATTTATAATGAACATCAATTAACCAAAAAACACTTGAAATATTCCTTTAATGATTTTTTCTAACATATTATATAACAATGGTAATTATTTATATATTAATAAATCATATATATTAAAAAATCATGAAAACGTATTAAATTTCCTTATAAGATAACATATAATAAAATCTAATAAATAATTAATGTTAAAATATCAACACATCGTAAAAAATTCCAATAATTAAGAACATGAATAAGAGAACACCATATAATTAAACAAATATCCTGAAAAATAAAAAATTAACACTACTAAAATCCTATATGAACTATCCCAACCATCTCTAATGGCACAAAGAGAACATAAAAAATATGTATTGCTACATAAAAAACATGCGTTGGATTAAGTATCAAGTAGGGTAGGGTATATTTATACCAAGTGGGATTACCTAATAACTGAATAGGAATAAAATATTGAATGTTAGGTAGAAATAATAAGACTATATTTTAATTATGTTTATATGTTACCAATGTTATATAAAAAAATAAACATCACATATTAGTATTTTTAATTAAATAAAATAAGATCATTGATACACATAGAGAAAAATATATTACAAAAAAGTGAAAACATCCCATGTATAATACATCCAATTTATCCTTCATAAGCAAAAAATAGAGGACCAACATATCATTAAAGAGAGTTTTTTAGTAGGAGGGGTTTCAAACCCTTATAAGGAAACAACAGATCATAATGTTTAATGTATATCATCAAAGAGGGATATTGACACCATTAGAAGAGGTCTAATTCCACTACATAATAAGAGTGATAGTCAACTACTTACACAATGTACTCAAACAGTCAAAATAGTATACATTATGTCTGGTTACTGAACCCATGGATATTATAATCATATACAAACCCTTTTCATAATCTCTATAATGTAAAAGATTTTAAAACATCTAATAAACCTTACAAATAATCACGAGATATTAATTATTTTGACACTATGAAATTTTATATGGAATATCACTAAAATTATTCATCTCATTTGTCCATAACTATCACCTGAAAAGAAAATATATATAATATATGAATATCTATAGTAAATATTATATACCTGAAAGTTAAATGACATATAAGACACATATCTTAGACTAATGGGATTCCCTGTCATATATTATTTCAAAAAACATGAATTTATAGAATACAATTTATATAATCACATGGGTTCATCAGACTGTACTTGAGAAAAATTCCATGATTTTCTCCACTAATAAATGATATCTATATGTATTTCTTTCTGTGTGGTTTGATATGTTTTTTCTTCAATATCATATACAAATAGGGTGAGTATTAAATAAATATATATTTTATTGGTATGTGTTCATATTGTTTGGGTTTATATAGTACAACAAGAATGTATATGGTCATACAGACCATCATGAAATACACAACATCTGGCTTAGATGCAAATGATGTGTGTGTTAATAATTCCCCATTAACCCTATATTATTATTATATATACTTCAATGTGTGTAAACTATATAATTAAATAACATATATTCATGATTTATAAATTTTATATTTTATCATCATCACTTGCAATGTCATTGCCTCTTTCATAGGCTATACAAATGATGACTCCCTAAACCAATGCCTCATTCCACACCATAAAATCATACAAGAGATATTTTTATCTATTAATCATTTCCCCTAAGTATCTATTCCACTCCCCAAAATTTAATCAATATTGAAGCCATGTTGGGATATCCATATCGTGTATATATGTATTATTTTCGGTAACCACTAGACATAATCATTAGTATTTTCATTTATGTATTCCACTTCTAAACCATATGATGGTCTATTTTCATTATAGGGATTCAAGGGGTGGTTTAGGTAGATTATTTATATTTGTTAACTTTTTGAGACCAAATAAAATGATGTCATAATCATTATTTTTTAAAATAGTAAAAATAACATATTAGAGAAAAAATATAAATATAATTTAATACATTATAATTAGTTTTTGAAGAAGCTGGCCAACTGATTATTGAAAATTATTTTGATCATAGAAAAATAACATATTTCTATCATCGGCTATAATAATAAATACTTTTTCCAAAAAAAAACTATTTATGATTTAAGTTAGAATCAGAATGGAGGTAGTATACCAATGTTTGACTCATGTAACAAGTGAAATATGATAAATAAAACATAAAAGAATAAATATATATAAATATTAATTATTTAATTATTTATTATTAAAAATTAAATTTCTTATTAATTAATTTTATAATATTTAATAAAATATTAAATACTTTTTCTATCAATTTTGAACAACTCTAATTATGTTCCATCATTAAATAAAATTAATTTATGAGAAGAATAATAATAATGAAATTCAATTTAAAAATAATAAAAATCATACCTCATTGATGAATATTAATCACTTCAATAATGATACATCAAAACATGTTCTTCATTTGATGCCACCATGAAGTGAAATTTATCCAATGAATGAAGAACCGAGAATTAAAATGAATCTATTTTATGTTTTCTAATCATAATGACATAAATATACCCTAAAAATTATTAATTAATATTTATATATAATTAGAATTTTAAAAGGTCTAACAAATGGAATTTTATTCAAAAAACTAAAAAAATATTATTTCCAATAACGAATGACCAAATTTTAAGACTATAAATTTCATTGTAATAATCCTTCTTCCCAACCAAAATTAATATATTGGAAGTATACTTTGAATATTTTTTATAATATAATATTTATTACAACAAACACTTCAAAACATAATATATAATATTTATTATATATTTTTTTGGAAATTCATGTAAAAAATATAAAATTCAGCTACCTAACCACATTACAAAAAATAATTTAAACTATTAAAAAAATTATTAAAAAATAATCTATATACATATGGTTCGTGGGATGTTATTTATAAGGAATATGTCTACCTCCTAGTTTCACTGGAGTAAGAGGTTTGATGGTTTTGGGTTTCTTTTGTCATATATAATATTTTTATTTAAATTTTCTGAACATACTCCCCATATAATCATTTAGATATTTATATCCAATATATATGTTGTGAATTTAATTTTATTTTTCCTTATGTCAAATCATGTGATATCCTATTCATGGGTGCTAATTAATTGGTGCCCCGACCCAAGTGGGCCACATAAATCAAGTGTATCTCTCTAAATGTCAGAGCCTACAGACTAGTAGCGAGGGTCAAGGATGTGTTTGTGGGGATACTATACCCCCATTACCAAAGTATAGCATAGTGGGTGACTGTAATAATATGTATATAGTGGATGAAATATATGTAAATTGAAGGAACATCATAAAAATAGAGACAACATTAGAAACAAGTAAAATAACTTGAATAACATCCAATCACAAAACAACTGATGATGATATGTCATGTCACTTGAAGAACGAAAAACATGGATACAAGTAAGCATTAATAACATGTTCTAAATAAGTATACATGAAATATATTACTATCCCTAGCATCTCGAGATTTGACTCGATCATCTTCTATCAAGCTCCACACAAAATAGAAGGTAATCAAGTGTTTAAATCCATATTCTTCCTTATGTCAATACCTAGAACCATGAAACCTACTCTAGGAACCAAACTGTACCTAGAGAGGGTGTGAGATAAATCTCAATTTCCCACCACCAATGGTGTTTATTACATATGTCCCATGAAATGGAAAATGTTAAAGTATTCATGCATGAATATATAAAGTAAATTAGTACAATGAAACTAAAAACCCATGTACCTTATTCATCCCTTAGATTCCATCTGAACAAGTAAAATATTCTTTTTTTATTGAAACAAACTTATAATTATGTCACTTTTTAGAAATTCCAAAGGATCTAATTTATAACAAGGAAACATGTAATGATATTTTATAGTGAAAACCCAAGGTACTAACCAATGCAATGTAAACCTCAAGGGTCACTAACATAGTAATAATTGTAGCCTGGCATGGGGTAAACGTGTAATCCAAGGTGCATATTCCAAGGAATTCCACAATAATGTGCCTACCAAATCCAAGGGTATCATTTAAGGTAAAATGGGGCAATGTAGAGATAGGGCCCTTTGGGCTATAACCGTGGAACCTACATGTCCATTATAGAACCAAAGAGTGTATCCAAGGCATATTGTAGTGATATATAAGGTATCCTACAATATCATGCAGGGCATCTGATGAATATACAAGGATCCAGATCTTGGTGGGTATTGACCTATACAAGAAATATCCTTGAATCAAAATGGGGATCTCGATTGATCATGGAATTCTACGATCAGAATACAATGTAGGCATGAGTTATGAAATCCCAATTTAAGTATGATTTCATGTAATATTTCATTCGGTTCAAGCCTTTCCTTTCATTACTGTGATAAGCCCATGAAGAATGAAACCATTTAATCAAGTCATTTGTTTCATGTCTTCCCTTTCATTTGTGAGATAAGGCCATGCATGTTGTTGCAAAAAATTCAGGACAAAGAAGAGGCCCCAAGGAAGTCCCCATTGACTGCCTCGGGAAGCCACCTCGCGGAGATCCTCAACATCGCGGCCGCTGCAAAGTAAGGAGGTGGGATGCTCCACGACCCCATTTGATGTTCCCAATCCCACCACAAAGCAAGGAGGCAGGATGCTTTGTGACCCCATTTGACATTCGCAAGCCCGTCGCGACGCAAGGAGGCGGGATACTCCGTGACCCCATTTGACGTTCCTGAGCCCGCCGCGAAGCAACTGAGTTCCCCTTCATGCCGCGTCAGCTTGGATCTATGATTCCCATTGCCTATAAATACTTGGTTCCCCCTGAGCCCAAATGATGAACAATCCAACCTATCGGCTTCCCAACTCCCGAATCGCGAAGCATTCTTCTGCTTGATATTCCATGAGTTGTGTGAGGTACTTCCCCTTCGCAAAGTGCCTCCCCATGTTCTTGTTTCGATCCCTGCCTTCGAGAGGGATTCCTTTCACAAAGCCTAAGGTCTTTCGTGAAGGAAGGGGTCCCCAAGGGGGCCCAGGCTATCATATAGTGCTTATGCTTCGTGAAACACCCTTCATGTACACAAGATCCACATGTTAAGGTTGGGTCATTGTACTTCGCGAAGCACATTGCTTCACGACACCCTTCTTCATGAGGCACCTTTTCTCCATGAGGTTGTGCTCTACGAATGCCTCTCCACTTCAGAAAGCACCCCCCATATGCACCTTTGCCCCATGCTTAGGCTAAGGCACCCCACTTCGTGAAGCACATCCCTTCGCAAGTTCCCCCCGCTATGCGGAGAAACAGAGATTCACAAAGCCCTTGCCTATGGACCCCTCTTCTTGGAAATTTATTTTCCCGTGTGACCCTCCAGGTTAGCACGATGTGACATCAAAGTCCCATGGACGACACCACCCATTGAGTTTATTTGCCTAATGCTCCTTCACATAGGCACACTAATGGCTTTTTCTTATTATCGTAGTCATGCTAACGTGGACCCCTCAATGGTTCGCACTGCGATACCCCTCCATCACGGCCTTGCCAATGCCTTCCCTTCCACAAGGAGTGAAGGGTAACTGTTATGTAAGTCCTAGGGGTGTGGAGTAAACCCACCTTGTCCAAGCTACAGGATGTTAAATAGCCAAGTACCTTCATCCTCATCAAATGACAATAAACTGTGTTCTCGCCCCATGCCTTGCAAGGCACCCCCGCCTTGGACATCCTCTACGCCAACTCGTCTCTATAGGGATGGGATCAACCCTCATAGGTTATTATATCCTTCTTATTGGAGTGGTGTTTTTCCATAAGGACAAGGTAGCCAACATGGTATAAGCCCTAGCTTTGAGGCAGCACCTCTGCTCCTCATCTCTTCCTGGGTGCCATGTCCCTCTCCCTCGGTGCTTTTTCTCCCTTGGGCATCCATCAAGGATTAAGTCTCGGCTTCCAGGTCCACCTCAGCATGTAAGCCCCTCTTCACTTCCCACTGATTCACCTTTCACGACATGTTCTTCAGGCCTTTACTACCTCTTTTTTCTCACATCGAGCATGACTCGGGTGGGCTTAGAGTAAGCATCAACCATGACAACCCCCCATCCTGCATGACGTTAAACTACGTTCCAAACCTTTTCTTCACGAACTACGAGGAATTTGATCCATGTCAAGGCGTGGTACGTAGGAAGCCTCCATGAGGTTAAAGCCCCTCCACCTTGGGCCGTCTCAGAGTGTAAGCCCCAAAAACCATGTCCTACATGACATTAAAATTTATGTCATCCCGCATGATGTTTAATTGTATGTCATCCCGCATGACATTAAATTGTATGTCATCCCACATGACGGTAAATTGTATTCCCAAGCTACGGGGACTTTGATACATGATAAGGCATGGTACGTAGGAATCCTCCATGTGGTTCAAGCCCACCTGGACCCTTGGTCCCTTCACGTGAGTTTACCAACCCGTAACCTTGGGCCGCCTCTGAGCGTAAGCCCCATCCATCTCGAACTACGGGGACTTTGATCCGTGCTAAGGAATGGTACTTAGGAAGCCTCCACGAGGTTCAAGCCCACCACCTGATCATTTCGACCCCATTCACGTCGGTTCACCACCAGCATGGGCTGCCTCAGAGTGTAAGCCCTATGCCCATCCCACATGACGTTAAACTGTATCTGCCACCTGAACTACGTGGTCTTTGATTCCCCACCACGAGGATACATAGGAATCCTCAATGAGGTTCAATCCCATCCCTCATGTCTCATCTTGACCTTTCCCTCAAGCCTATGTGTCTCTAGAATCTCATGCCCTAACCCGAAGGTTCAACTTCTTCCTGGTCCCATCCATGCGCCCTTTCTCATGGAATTCCACCTTAGGTGTCCCACCATCTCATCGAACTATGCACAATTTCATTCCCATCCATAGGGATACATAGGAAGTCTCTTCGAGGCTCAATCCCAAAACCATCACCCATACTGATTCATACCTGAGCCGCCACATCCTGCAGGGATCATGCCACTTCATCCCCCATTCCCCTCAAAAGTATCCAGGAAGTCGCCCACATGCTGGCCCCAATATCGGCATTCCCTCAAATGGGGGTTCCTCTACCTAATCCACTCTAGCCAGTGTTTTGATTAGCCCAATCTGTCTTCGCAGGATGTTAAACTTGCGGCATACCCTGTGTTAAGTATAGGAAGCTGGGGAAAACATTAGATAATGCCCATGGAATTTGATTCCCCGCATTTGTTGTGGGATTCATCGGGCTCCCGTGCCCTTGAGAAGCCCTATAGAAAGGGACATATGACAGGCACACCAATCCCCTAGTGTCCAGACACGCCAGTGATGCCCCAGCATAACTACTCCCTGAAACGAAGGTTGTTTCCCTGACCAGACCCCTTGAAATGTCCTGACAGAAACAGCATAATTAACTGGTATCCATGAAGATATGGTTCATGGAATAGTTTCACGAACAATGTATTAAATCTATAAGGGAGACCTGAACTAGGTGACGAGTTCCGAGGAGGAATCCATGGATGGAAGAACCGACATCCCATCATCCCATTTCGATCAAGGAGTAGCCGTCCCTGAATAAAGAATGGATGCCACCCACCTTTGGAAAGTAGGAATGCAGGGTAACAAAAAGTCGCATCCTTCGTCCTCCACAGATGGATGCTCGCGGCCCAGCGAAAGCATCAGAAATAGAAATGGTGAACCCGACATTTAGAAAGTATTTTACTCAATATGGAGATTAGTAGCACTCAGGGTATCCATAGATTGACGGTTCACCGGATCCAGCCATCCGATGTCGGGCCCCGCCAAGAAAATAGTGGTCCTAGCATGAAACTCACCCGAAGATGGGGCAGTAGGAAGTTGGACATCCCGTTCTGCGATGTTGTCAGTATGGATCCCTCTTATCATCCATGGAAGACGGAAAAACGATGGGGAACTGGTTGTCGATTTCTTTTCCTAGCAGTGTTAACGAGTTTATCTCCCTACTTTCATGAACCAAGTGGTTGCATCCAGAGCCCAATCACCTGCCCACCAACAAAGGGGCAGGGGAAATATCGACGCGACTACCCTGCACGGTTCTACCCCTTCCATGAAGGCCTCGACCGCGACGACCACTGGGCACCCAACCCCCTCTCCCCATCATAAATTATCCAGCGAAGGGTAATTAATGACCATGTACGCAGGTATGAGGAGAAGGGGGTCATCCCCACCAGGGATATGGCCCACCTAGATCTCGAGATAGCAGCGCCTCACCGTCCACACCGCCCCTAAGGGGCATGCAGGGAGCCCCTACTCCCCAACCTAAAATTCAATCATTTCAGGAGCCTGTCCCTGGAACGCCTTGACGACTCCCTACCTTACGCTGATGAGGTGGGCGATGTCAGGCCCAGCCTTATCAGAGTCCTGATCCAGGGGATCCCAGAAGTGGCTCCCACCCAGTCGCATCGACACCGCTGTTCGATCTTTCCAGAGGAGCAGGTAAGCTATGCAACTGCGGCGCCAGCTCCAGCTCATCCGATCCAACAATAGTTTCGAGCATGGGCTGAGGAGGATGCCCGCCAAGGGGCGTCAACTTCAATGACTAATGTTTCCCGATCCACCTCCAACGTGTACCATTATGTCCTTGTATACAACGAGCAGGGGCTCTTATATGTCCAACTGGGATCGAGGCCCCAACCACCCTATGCACAGACTGGGTCGACTTTCTTGGTCGCATTCATGAGCAGTGGTTGTCGTGAACCAACCTGTGGTGATGTCACCCCATATGGAGGTCCTCCTCGTATCACTACCATCATGTGTGTGGGCCTTCCCCACTCTGGGGATCAGTATGGAGGTCCGCCCTATGCCACCCCCAATCCACAGAAAGGTTCTCCCCATGGAAGTGATGTTTTGTACGGAAGCCTCTCTTGTTCCCATCACACTGGGTATGCAGTCCTTCCTCTGACCCCCGACTGTCGATGTGGAGACATTGCCCATCTGGTCCCCCATTAATGTGGGGATCCTCCCTACGTCCTCTCCACAGCTGGAGAAGGTCCTCCTCGCACCAAACACCAAAGGGGTGAGGGCCTGCCTCGCTCCACCCTCACCAAGCATGGAGGTCCTCCCCATGCTCCCGTTGGTTCCACCGGAGGTCTTACCCACTCTAATGTTGTTCATGGAGGTCCTCCCCATGTCCCCTTTTAAATATTTCCTAGTGCTCCTCACACATCGGCTTTCTTAGGTGGAAACCATCTCCACCCCAACACCAGTGCGGCCAGAGGACCCCATTTTGGAAATTAGCCCTGTCCCAAGGAGCCACCCAAGGGTAAGAAGCCGGGATGTCGCCACCAAAAAAAAGAATACTGGGAAGGCATGGACAGAGATAAAACTGGTACGCTTCTCAGACTCTGAATCATAATGTGACACAACTCTGGAAGCCTCCCCCCACTCATCTAAGTCAAGGAATGGGGCAGGGACAAGGCGCATTAGCCTGGTGATCCTTAAAGGCGAAGTCTGCAGGATTCCCTCTTCTGTCCGCAGGTTTATCTAGGAGGATGAAAACCTTGCGACCCCGCAGGTTATGGTCGTGCAGTCACCACCATTGTCGCCAGAAGCGCTTTCTACCTCCACAAGAGATCACAGAGAGCTATTCTGGGGACCAATGGTGGGAGAGCATCATCGTGACCTGTCACCAGTAGCCCTCTCCCCTGAGCTCGAAATGACGGCCGTCAGCCTCTTCTATCGCGACGTAGCGGCCAGGTCGCTCCACTCTTTGGAGGAGATCCTGAGAATCGATGGCCAATCCGCCCGTTCGACGTATTCTCCATCAGCCAACCTTCAGTCCCAGTAGTCTGCCTTGGTGCCACTGCTAGTTCCTCAACCACCCCAGTCGGAAAGTGGGGAAATCAAGGGCCAGACCCTGAGTATGAGTGGATGAGCTTCTGGAGAATTCTTGTGGTGGACCACTTCCCTGAGATGTTCTGGCCCATGGTAGCATAAGATTTCTGTATACCTGAGTCTCTCACCCCAGAGGAAGTTGAGTGCCTCTGCTACACCCTCTGGGAGACACATTTCAGTCTCCGTCATCAGCATGTGGTTAATCCCAGGATCCAAGCGCATTTTTAAGACATTATTGAGGAGTGTCATCTTGTCGATCTGGCTGCACTCCCTGTACACCAGCACACCGAGTTTCCAGGTCACCGTGAGGCTCTCCAACAGTAATGCATTCTGATTATTAAGGTACTCCGTAGAAGTATCAGGGAGGCCACCCCCCACATGAAAATCCATGGATGGGGGCAGTATGATTCCCTCCTCTTCAGCCCTATCTGGCGGTAGCCTAACTCACTATGCGGAATTTAGGATATGCCCCCAAGAAGGGTCACGGTCCACATGGCTGACATAGTGGAAAAGGAGGATGAGATGGAGTTTCTCGATAAGGACTTACCCCCTGAGGGTGTACCGCCACTGTTGGACCCATCGAGTAGTTTTACCCATCAGCAGAGGAACCTCCTAGGTCTCCATGCGCCCACCGGTTCATTGGTACTCATTCGGAATGCCGACAAGGGCAAGGAGCACACTAGAGCTGTCAAGCTGTCCGACCTGTCCACCTCGGTGCACAAGAAGGAGGAGGACCACGAGAAGGCCATGTTGCCCTAGCATCTTGCTGAGCAGAAAAGGTTGGACAAAGAACTCCTGGCTGAACGCATGGCAGAGCAGTGGCCCGACTACGGTGATCTTAAGTCGGGGCACTAGGGGTAGGAATAGTTTCCCCTTAACGAGCAGCCCCCAGGTCACCCTGATTAGGCCTCTCCTGTGGACAGGGCTGATGGAGAAACTCACGGCAAGAGGGTGTGATATATCTCACCAAACCCTCCTGAACAGCGCGACAATCCAAGGAATCCTACCCGGGTTCCCCCATCTGCCCTCCAGGTCACTCCACCAACCATTCCATGAGCGGTTGAGCCTGTCTACTATTTTCAAGAACCTGGAAATGCAATTGTGGTTAGGGATCCCCATCAAGAAAAGGAACCCCCACCTGGACGATCCTATGGCGGAACTCATAGACCATCTTGAGGCATTGGAGACATGGTAGGTGGAAATCCCACCAGATGGCAAGCCACACCTGGCATGGGTGGATGACATGCTGGAACCTCTGGGATTCGTTAATCCTACCTTCTACCACATTAATAGGATGGGGGACCCGCCACAGCATCTATCCCACTTCAACTCAAGGTGCAGCCCTATGTTGTGGACTCCAGCTAAGTAGGAGGCTGCCAAGCTCCGCTATTTTGTTCAGAAACTGGAGGGGCTGACATTTTTCTTGTACATCCAGCTCCCCGTTAAATCTGTGACAATCTGGGAGGACCTTCACCGGTAGTTCCTCTACCAGTTCAGCTCTACCACATAGAAGACCAGTATCACAGACCTCTTCATGTGTAATAAAAGGCCGGATGAGCGAGTTGTGGACTTCATCACCCGGTGGAAGTGGCTCACATACTCTCTTGACATGACACTAACACATAAGAAATTATTGACGATGTGAATGGGGAATGTCAAGATGGAATTGGTTCCCTACCTGATCACTCAGAATAATCTCGGAGGATTTCGAGACATCTCTGACAAGGCCCATCACCTTGAGGATACCCTGAAACAGGCCAGCATGGCATGACCATTACCTCCTATAATCCCAGCGAGGGGGGATGCTAGAGCCGAGCCCACCGTAGTAGCTCAAATAGAGGCCCCCATGCAACTGGAGTTGCTACAGGTAGTACTGTCCCCATAGCCTTGCAAAGGCTCTCCACCTCAGGCACAAATTCCAGCCCATCAAAGTCCCCAGAATCGGCAGGTGCCCCGTGTAACGCGCCGCCACCACCTAGGCGAGGTAATCAAGTTCCACCTCCTCGGCAGGCTCCTCCGCCCACTCGTCAGGGTCAGGCTCCCAGATCCCCCTATCCAGACAGAAGGAAATGGACCTACATATTCAATGAGGCTCTGGTCCCTGGTTACTTCAGCAGCGCCATAGAGAAGAGAGTTGTGTTCTTACCAAAGTACAGAAAGCCAGAGGAGGCGTACCTCATTGATCTCCCTGACTAATGCCCTTATCACCAGATCCTGGGGAACACCATCAAGAAATGATATGTGTCCAAGGAATGGATCCAAGACCATATTTACAACCATATAGTTAGGTTGGTCCCGACCCCGGAACAAGTGGCGGGTGTCTTTGTAGGATCAGATAGCGGTAGCGAAGATGAGGGCAACTGGCAGCAGGATTCTCACCACGGTTCTGAGAAGTATATTGACTGAATAGCCTAAAAAATAGTTTCCCATGCCAATGGAATCATTCGGTCACCCTTGACTCAGCTGGATCATTCAGAAGCTGTGGTCGCCACTTCGGTATCATCGTCTCAGCTGGCCTCTTCCCAGAAGAGAAAGCATCGACGGCGTAAAAATAAGCAACATGCCCCACCGATGTCGTCGTCATCCCGCACTATTAGCGACTTCATTCCCCCTAATATGGGTACCCCTACCAGAATCCACCCAGAGGTGGATGATTGTTTGACTGATGGTGAAGGGTTTGCTTCGGTTAAAGCCGTCGAGTTGGTAAATCCCTACTTGACTCCCGACCCAGGGGAGCTCCAGGAGAATGTCCCCAATGTTACTAGCCGATGCTAGCATCGACAGAGCTGTGGCTATATGGGTCTTCTAGGCCCATAAGTTGGAACCTCTAGCTAGGATGTGCATGCCACTGAGACCAGACAGTAGGACTGACACATTGCTCAGCACACACAACCTCTTCATATAGTGTCGTTAGGACCGCCTCCACCACTGTTTGTGCTACTGGATCAGGCAGAGCAGCCTCGCCCAGACCGCAGCCAACCTCACCTAGCCACAGGCCGATCCCATCCATCTGGTCCTCATCCAGAAGCTACCCTCCGAACTTCGGCTAGTGATCAGCGGGATATACCCAGCCCCAGTTAGCCTCCGGTCCATCCGGCAGGGCCCGCCATGCCTCCAGTCACGGAACAGCTTCCCAAAAGCATAAGTTCATGCATGGCGCAGAAGTATGATGTGCTCAAGCACCTCGCTGACATCCCAGCGAGGCTTTCTATCCTCAGAGCCCTCCGACTGTCGTCAAATATGCATGATGCCCTCACTGAGTCTTTGATAATCCCCCACTAGTCTGAGATGGAGGTAGCAGCTGCGGGAGTCTTTCATGCTGAAACAATTGAGAATGTCGAATGTCAGGCCATCATCTGGTTCTCAGAAGAAGAGGAGGGCTCTCCCATACAGGGTCATATCCTCCCGCTGTACATCACCGGCCAATTCAATGTTGTGGAGACTCGTCACTGTCTCATTGACACCGACTCTGGGATCAACCTTATCCCAATGCAGACACTATGGAAGATAGGGTTATCTGAAGATGACCTGACCCCCTCTGATTTAAGAATCCAGTGGTATGACAGGACAGAACAGACCCCGGTCGGCAAGATCCGTTTGATGACCCAGTTCGGTGGCCTCATTCCCATCACTGAGTTCATGGTTGTCTCCCAAGACACCACGAACAATGCATTGATAGGTAGACCATGGCTCCACCTGCACGTGACGGTTCTCTCATCATACCACCAATGCCTCAAGTACTCCCTTAATGGTCAAGTAGGCATACTACAAGGTGATCCATCTCTTTTTGCCTCTTGTGATGCCCGTTATCTAGATGCTTACTATTATAAGAGCAAGGATAAGCAGATTCTAGAAAGTGAGGTTGAGCCCGCCCCAGTCACAAGTGACCCCTGGGAAGGTCTAAAGGATGCCTATGGCTTCTCGATCCATCGATTGGAGGACATGGCCCCCGAAATGGGGAAGTTCATTGTCGTCTTAGGTACAAGAGGAAGGCATATTCCCAAGTCCACACGACGGCCAAAAATCACCTCGTACTCTTACACAGACCAGGCTCGAGTAATCTCAGATCCCCATACCCTTGTACAATATCAGGATGTTCGCCCCATGGCAACTGCAGTACGTCATACGTGTCTGTTTCACCAGGCTGGAATTAACCGTCTCAAGATGAAGTTCCACTACTTCTTTGATATTATCATGTGTGGCCCCTTGGGATGAAGAATAGATGGGATTGGATCGTCTGCCTTCATTTCCATGGTCTCAACGGTGAGTGAATCTCCTGACATGTTGTCCACTGCTGTCCAGGCTGGTACCAGCCTCCCGTCATGTTCTTCCGATCCAGGGGAAGCTCCACCCGCTAGGAATCCCTCCTATGCAAGTGAAGAAGAGGGTCTAGGGGATTATCCCCTTCCTTTGAAGAAGGCATCTCTACCACGGTCAATGAATTGGTACATGTGAACCTTGGTAGCGAGGCAGATCTGAGACCCCGATTGATTTATGCCACCATGTCCCTCTAGGAGAAGCAGTGTATGTGGAATTCCATAAACATAACCGTGATGTTTTTTCTTAAATTTACAATGATATTCCAGGAATAGATCCTCATGTATCCATCCAGCGCCTCGGTCTCCTAACAAACCATTATCGTTTCAAACAGCCTCCAAGAAAGATGCACCCTTCTCACGACGCCATGGTCAAGGCTAAAGTTGACAAGCTTATCAAAGCCAACATTGTCAATGAGGTACAGTACCCCAAGTGGCTAGCCAAAATCATGCCAGTCAGAAAGAATAATGGACAGATCTTAGTCTGCATTGACTTTTGAGATCTCAACTATCACTGTCTGAAGGATGATTTTTCCCTTCCTGTGACACAGTTGTTGATCGATGCCACAGCTAGGTTTGAAGCCCTCTCCTTCAAGGATGATTACTCTAGATATAATCAGATCAGGATGGCCCCTGAGTATAAAGAGTCTACAGCTCTCAGGTTACCCCAAGGAACTTTCTGTTACCCGGTTATGCCCTTCGGCCAAAAGAATGCAGGTGCCACATATCAACGGGCCATGCATTGCATATTCAATCCAATCCTCAGGACTTTGGTGGAATTCTATGTGGATGATCTTGTGGTAAAATCTCGCCAGCTCTAGGACCATCTCAAATACCTTGATAAAGTTTTTAGCCTCCTATGTTCCTGCCACATGAAGATGAACCCGTTGAAGTGTTCTTTCGGGGTCACCTCCGGGAAGATTCTTGGTTGTGTTGTCAGGTAAAGAGGCATCGAGATCAACCCAGAGAATATCAAGGAAATCGGCCAGATGCCTTCCTCGAGCAATACTCATGAGCTTTGAGGCTTCCAAGGCCACTTATCCTACATATGCCGATTCATTGCGAATCTAGATGGCAAGTGTAAGACCTTTTCTCGTCTTATGAAGAAAGGCACCGCATACGAGTGGGACAAGGAGTTCCAGACCACCTTTGAGGAAATAAAGAAATATTTTCTCCAGCCTCTGGTCTTGATGCCACCCGTTTCCAGAAAGCTGCTGATTATTTATGTCACTGCCCTGGAATTGTCCCTCAGTGCCCTTCTTTCCCAGAAGAACAATGTGGGCACAGAGAACAGCCTCTACAACCTCAGCCCCATGCTCCTCGATACAGAGACTAGATACTCCCCCATCAAGAAGAGTTTCCTTGCACTCATGTTTGCCGTACAAAAATTGTGAGGTACAGTTGGTCTCTCAGGTAGACCTAATGAAGTACATCTTGAGTTTTCCCATGTTGACTGGCCGTCCAGCATGATGGGCAGTAATTCTATAGTAGTTCCACATCAGGTTTTCCCTCATAAGGCCATCAAGGGGAAGGCATTGGTGGTCTTTCTAGCTTCCCATCCAACCACCGCAGACCAATCCCTGGACTTGGATTTTCCCAATGAAGAAATCCTCTCAGTTGATCAGTTGATCCCATGTCGGAAGATGTACGTTGATGGTGCCTCTCAGAGCCCCACCGGTAGGAGGCCTCAATGATCCTAGGCTCAACAGAGTAGGCATGGTTATCGTATTCATTACCCCAACATAGGTTGTCCCTCCATACTCATTCCTATTGTCAAAAGGCAGTACCAACAATGAGGTGGAGTATCAGGCCCTCATTACTAGCCTCGAGATATCCCTTGAGATCGACATACCCCATTTTCAATTGAAAGGGGACTCCGAGATCGTTATTAAGAAGGTCAGTGGTATCTATTCTGTCAGGAAGCTAGAGCTTGTACCATTGTTGGGATGCACTCTCTAGCTAATGGCCTAGTTCCCTTTGCATCAGGAGGATACCCATATCCCTCAGTCACAGAATGGTTGAGCGGATGCTTTGGATAGATTGGCTACATCAATTGCAGAGACTGAACAGGATGATGTGATTATACATGTGGCCCACTATAGATTCATTGACCCTATCACCCAAGAGGATGACGACAACCTGCAGGTATGCCATCTTACCACTGGAGCTGCCATGAAAGGAACCCCAGGTTCTTCAGATGATGTGATTGAAGAGAACCCTAATTGGAGAGACCCTTTTGTCGAGTATCACAAAAATGGTTTCCTCCTGGATTATCGGGAAGAGCATGAGAAAATCTGACATCGCGCGCTACAGTTTACCCTCCAGAGTGGTCCCAGTCTTGAGAAGATCCTCTAAAAATGTGGGTTCGATGGTGTTATCCCCTGTTGCATCCAAGGAGTCTAGATTTATCAGGTCATGTAGGAGGTTCATGTCGGTTCCTATGGTGACCATCAGGTTGGGCTGGAGCTGTCCCATCAGATCCAAAGACTGGGGTACTTCTGGCCCTCTATGATCCACAATTGTATCCAGTTTTCCAAGAGATGTCATGCATGCCAAGTTCATGCTAACTTCCTGCATCGACTGCCAGAACCTCTTCACTCCACCAAATACTCTTGGCTGTTTGTGGTGTGGGGACTCGATGTCGTGGGACCATACCCACCGATGATAGCTCGCCAGCGCATGTTCATCCTGACTGCCACAGATTTGTTTTCTAAGTGGGGAGAGGCAGTTCCACTCAAGGAGGTCAAGGCCCGCTCTATCATTGACTTCGTGAGATCCAACATCATCCACCAGTTAGGAGTACCTCACGCCGTCCTCACCGATAACGGCACCAACTTCCGAGTAGTCGATCTGAAGAAGTTTTACGCCAAGTACACTATCTATTCGAACCATACTTCTCGCTATCATGCACTGGAAAATGGGCATATCAAGGCATTCAACAAAACCCTCTCTAACATTTTTCAGAAAATGGTTGTCCAGAACAAGAAGAGTTGTCCGGACAAGCTCCCCAACGACCTATGGGCTTATCGGCCGACGACTCACAATTCCACCCTTGATGACCCCGTATTCCCTGGTGTATGGGGATAAGGCCATCCTGCCCATCGAGATTCAGTTTCCCTCATTGCACCCAGTGGTCTATGACCAGCAGGTGGCAAATAAGGTGGTTGAAGTTGATCTGGATGAATTGAAAGTACTTGATGAGAATAGGCTTCGTGCCCTGCACAACCGGGAAAGGCATCAGAATAAGACAACTAGATCCTTCAATAAGAAGGTTCACCTCCACTCTGTTCTGAAAAGTGACCTGGTATTGGCCCTCCGAGTTCCAATGATCCCAGGTAAGAAACCAGCCAAGTTGGATCTGAAATGGGAAGGACCTTATATAGTCCACATGGTTTACCCCAATGGAGTATACTCCTTGGTGACCATGGATGGTGAGCGTATAACTCCTCCCACCAATGCCAAGTTCCTCAAGAAATACTTTTCTTGAGCCTAATGGTCCTACATGACCTTAAACTAGATGGTCCTACATGACCTTAAATTGGATGGTCCTACACGACCTTAAACTGGATGGTCCTACACGGCCTTAAAATGGATTGTCCTACATGACCTTAAATTGGATGGTCCTACACGTCCTTAAACTGGATGGTCCTACAGGACCTTAAACAGGATGGACCTACAAGACCGTAAACTGGATGGTCCTATATGACCTTAAACTGTATGGTTCTATAGGACCTTAAACTGGACGGTCCTACATGACCTTAAACTGGATGGTCCAACATTACCTTAAAATGGATTGTTCCGCATGACTCTAAACTACATATCGTCCTGCATGATGTTAAACTGCATTTTGAGATCTATGTATGACTTGATTCCCATCCTCATGGGATACGTAGGAACATTCAGATGCCTCGTCTTGAGCCCATCCCCAAACTCTTCTCTTTGACTATTCTGCCTGGAAATAGCCTTCTTGAAGGATCCTTGTACGACATGGTGTAGGCTTTCTTATCCCCACTCATACAAGGATTATAATGGTTGCACCATGTGCCCACTCCCGTTCTTCTATCCTCCCACATCTTCACCACTCAACATTAAACTATATGTCTTTCAATAACTACGTATGTCTTGATTCCAATCCTGATGAGATACATAGGAATGCCCAGACATTTCGTCTGTTGGCCCAGCCCAAACACTAGAATCTTCTCCTCAAGTCAAGACATATGGGGGGGTACAAACTTTTTCACCAATTCACATCGAGCTAACCTCAATCCAGCTATACATCCCGCTCCTTGGAGACATCCGCCTCTTTTAGAGATGGTTATAACTATGCTTCACCCACTCTTTCGATTGGGACTCCACCATCATTTTCCCCGTCCGGAAGGGCCCCTGAATGGTATGGATTCTAGGCCTAAGAGATTTCTAACCACTTCGGGCCAATGCCCTCGAGGATGTTGATCAACAAGCTGATACAAGTCCCTCATTTTGAATATGGTCAGTAGTCGATGCTCATTTGTTTATCCCATTTAATGTCACTATAGGGACACTATGTTTTGAACAAGGTCAATAGTTGTCCTAGATCGTTAGGACCATCCCAAGATTTCCCAAACATCGAATGTAGTGGTTCATTCTGCCCATTGTATCTTCAAGTGATGAACTCCCTTCGGGCGATGCTAGCTATATGACCCCATTTGACAGGGATAGCCAAGACTGGATCCTTGTTTCCCACACTAAGAACTACTCACATGGTCTTAAGAGTTGCAACAAGGAAATAACTGTGAAAGAGGGCATATATCCTTCCAACCGATGCCGAGCCTGATGCCCCTTAGCCTTTTCGGGCCCCAGCCCAGATTCTCTCATATGGGATTGTATGGTGTGGTGTGGAATTATGTACTCATTCTTGTCAGGTTACTCACCGTTCCGTACACATCCCTAGATGAGATGTCCCCTCTTAATCCTCACTAAAAGGCATTAAACTACAAGCTGGTCAGGCCTTCCTGACCGAGGCCCAGCCTCAGGCCCCTTGGCCTTTGCAGGCCCCCAGCCTAGGTTCACTCTAATGGGATTGTACGGTGTGGTGTGGGATTATGTCCTCATTCACGTCGGGTTATTCATTGTGTCGTACACATACCCGGATGAAATGCCTCTCATCGTCATACCTGACGTTGAACTGTGCTTCTAGAACTACAAGTGGCTTGATTCCCATCCTTATGGGATACGTAGGACCACCCGAAAGTCTAGACATCAAGTCCAGCCCCATCTTCCAGAAATCTCATTTTTCACCTTGGCCCCTTGGCCTACCCCTCCTAGGGAGGGGAGTATATGGCGTGGTGTGGGATTATATCCCCTTACCCTATACTCATCCTTTCAAATCGGTCACTCTCAAGTTGAGAACCCTCTTCGACCATATTCGGAGGTTCATCAATGTGCCTAAGGGTACTATGGTCTAGAACCCAGAATGTCATATTCTTCTCAGACATGCTTCCGCCCACTTTTCAGGCTTTGTTTTCCCCTTCATTAGGGATTTAATCACCTTTCACACCCAAAAGGAACCCCTAGGTGGCATGGATGCTATGCCTAAGGGCTCTCCTACCATTGCGGGGCAATGTCCTCGAGGGTAACAGTCAACAAGCTGATACAAATCCCACATTGTGAATATGGTCAGTGGTCGATGCTTGTTTTTTGTTCCCATTTCCGGCTAACGTGATATAGATACTGTGTTTTGTACATGGTCTACAGTCATAATCCATCGCCACACCAACCCCATTAAGCCCAAAATATCGGTTACATGATTCACACCCTTCTCCCCCTCATCATGTCCAAGTAGAACTTCACAATTCTTTGTACTATACCTCAGCGCACATACGAACTTTAGAAGGAAGAATGTTGCGACAAGGAAATCACTTGAGGCTTCACCAGTTTTCCCCCTTGCATGCATCTCATGTATCGCGAGTACTTCATCCACCCTTTTTTCCTACACCAAGTCCAACTCAAGTAGGCTTAGGGAGTGGGTAAAGGTCTGCCATTACTTGGGATAGTCTTGCTTCTCTCCGGTCTGAGTTCTAAGACCCTAAACTATGATCCTTTCATATTATCACTTTTACAGAACTATGTGTAGCCTGATTCCCATTCTTATGGAATACGTAGGACCACCCAGAAGTATAATTTTCAGGTCCAGCTCAGTTGGGAGCTAGCTTCTCCTTCCCCTCTCCCTCTTACCCCTATTTGGACCCCTTGGACCAAGGTTTCCCTCTCAAAATTGCATACAGTGTGATATGGGATCATGTCCCCATTCACGTTGAGTATGTTTTATTGCACCGTACACATTCCCCACCTAGAATCGTCTCTAATACGTTTGTGCTGCATGACGTTAAAATGCATGCTTGGTCCCATCACATGACCCTAAAATATGATATTATCGTCCTGGACGCATGATGAAAATTGGAACTGCATCGTGATGTCCTCACCCAATGGGACACCATCTTTGGTATCAGTCACATGCCATGCCATTTGTCAATGCCTGCATATGGATTGATTCTCATGTCGATGCTGGTACTTTCTATCCCATGCTTGTCGCTTAAAAAATCATTCACCTTAAAGAACAAACATGATTTATTAAATACTGCTTCTTTTGGTGTGGGGGGGCATGCCCACACACCCCTTTTATACCTGACTTTCGTACCTTACCATGTCACTTCTAGAACTACGTGCAGCATGATCCCCATCCTCATTAAGTACATAGGAACATCCGTGCATTTACCTCGAGCCCAACTTAACTCTTTTTTTTGGTCCCTTGACCTAAAATCTTCCCAGGGAACAGATGGTGGTTGGAACCCCAGGTCCCCATCCGCATAATGTTTTATAATTAACTCACTATGAGTCTCCTACAATTCCTCCAATCCATGGTCTGAATTATATGAACCTAAAATATGATTTCTCTATGGTAAGGGACTCAAATCCCTCTATCTAATATGTCTCGTTGTCATATTAGGATGCGTTTTGAAAAAGTGCCTGAAGTGTGGAATTTTCATAGGGATGTTCCCCTCATTCCATGTCCAAGCTTCGTGAGCCAGCTATTTGGATCCTCACCCTCTTCCACATCCAAAAGGACCCCCATATGGCATGGATTCTTGGCCTCAGGGCTCTCCTACCATTTCGGCCCAACATCCCTAAGGATCTCAGATAACATTTGCGACATGTCTCATGTTTCAGACATGGTCAACGGTCGACCCTCATTTGTCTATCCCCATTCCAGGATAACGTGATGTGGATGCTACATTTCTGCTATGGTCAATAGCTATCCTCTATCGTCACGCCACCAAGGGGAGCGTCAGGAGAACCTCCGACATACTCTTCTTTGCCTCTTAGCGAGTCTAGGTGCACCACATGGACGGTTTAACATCATTGGGTCGACATTTACCAACTGTCCCTCTGCCCTGACATGTTCCTTCCTATGTCAGGAAATTCCCCATTACTTCTTGTTTCCCACATCGATCATGACTCACATGGTCTTAGTAGTTTTTGGTGGGATATGCACTGGCACATCTAGGCTTCTCATCGCCCTACATGATGATAAACTATGCTTACAGAACTACGTGTGGCTTGATTCCCATCCTCATGGGATATATAGAGACACCCTGTTATTTTTACTGGGGTCCAGCCCTAGGAATCATAAGTTCTATTCCTCATTATTCCTGACCCCTGTCCTGACCCCTTGTGGAAACCATGTAGTTGAAATTTTGCCATGAACAAGTCCAGGATTCCCCAAGGTGATGTTGGGATGTGAAGACTCCCTCATCAGAGAGGTCCTGCCTAAAAGAAGGAATGATCCATGATCAGACCAATGCATCCATCAAATGTGCTTCCACCATGGTGGTGTAATTTAGAGAGTGTTGGATTCTGTTTGAAAAAACCATCACACAACATTCCATGCTTTTCGTGCCCCTTATTCAGACCCCCCCATCCTCTTTCACGTCTAGAGGAACCCCCTAACAATATGGATGCTCACCCTATCGCCCAACTACTGCCCTCGACCAATGTTCCAGAAGACGAACAAATGACATTTGCAACAGGACATGTGTTTCAAACATGGTCAACAGTCGACCTTAATTTTCCATCCCCACTTCAGGCTAATACAATAAGAATACTGTATTTTGAATATGGTCAACAGTTATTCTTTATTTTCATTCCACCCCCAAAAAATTTTGAATCCTGGGTATTATGATTCAAACCTTCCATTCCCATCTGTTCGGATAGATTTCAGTGCTCCTGGTGTTACACCGTTCGTTGCACAAGAGCACATGTGGAAAATGGTAATTCAGCTATTTTGAGAGATTCATTCTCCAGTCAGGTCTCTTCCACTTCCTCCCAGAAATCCAGACCGATTTTTTAAACCCTGGATGCCCGAAGCTTGGTTTTCACTCCTACATTTGGATTAGGTGATAAGGTGGTCACCCCTTGTTTCTCATATCGGGCCAGACCCACATGACCTTAGGGAACGATCGTTGGACACTCCAGGAAAATCACAGGGTTGCAATAAACCTATGTAAAGAGCGGAACTCATGCTTACTATGACATAAAACAATTAAATCATAAAGGTACATTCGAGGGTTTGTAATAATTACAATACCCAAGGGTCGACTCCACCCATGGATTGGTTGACCTCTTCAAAATAGCGTAGAAGCTCTGCTACCCTCTAGCTGGTGGCGTCTAATAGTTTTTTCTACTTTTTCATCTCCCAGTCCTCCTCGGTGGCGAGAGGGCACAATCCATTGACCGCAACCTAGTCCCCCTCCACATTGGCCCGAATGGTGATCATCTCCTCAGAAGCTCGCTTCAGGCCCACTTCAACTTCTTCCTGCTGAGCTTTCAGCTGTGAGATGAGCTTTAATTGCACATCGAGAGAAGAGAAATGCTTGTACACCCAAACCCTCAACTGTTCAACCTTGTTTTTGGTCTCTCGGAGCCTCTTGATGTTCACCGCCTTCCTCCGCTGCTAGCCCACACCGAGGCCGTGGTCATACTCTCGAATCTTCTCTACCATGAGATCTAGGACGAGCATGTGAGGGCACTGGGCATCCACTCCCCTAGCACATAGTTCACGCAGTTGTGAGAGAATTCTGTCCATCTCATACAACCATAGTGCTTGGGGGTGTAATTGATGAAGCGTGTGATCAGCTTCCACGATCGGTGACAAACTATTTTGTTGTCCTCCTCGTCAAAGGTCGTGTCGTACCAGTCGGCATAATTGGAAGGCTCATATACAGGGAATGCCTCCAAGAACTCCTCATCCAGGTCCACATCTAGAATTGGATCAGGTGTGGCAGGGAATGGATTGTTTGTTTGATCCTCATCCTCAGATCCCACCTTGATAATCTCAGGCGCGGTCCCACTCGCATCCCCAGTAGTGATCGGGAGTGTTGTGGTTTGGTCAGGCCGGATGTCCACCTCCATGACCATTGGCATGTCTCGGGGAAAATTACCACCAGATGTCCCGACCAACTTCGTCGTAGTAGCCCAGGCCAATTGAAAAACTATACCCACCAGAAAAGATGGGTGTGAATGTCAGTTAATTTGGTTGGGGGATGACAGTCATGAATTCGGTAGAGGAGACTTACAGAGGTCAAATCTCGAGTCTCGACCTTGGGATGATGTCGTAGGAACCCCGAGACGTGGCCCCCTATATATGGTTGGTAGGTCTAGAGATTCTAAGAGAGCCACCTAGAGAGTCCTGACCCCGCCAGATGTGGAAGTTGATATAGCTATAGGTGTTGATCCGGAAGGTTCCGCATCGACACCCACTGAGGGGCGAAAGCGAGGTCTATGCACAAGGTCCTCCTGCACAATACAGACACTAATGAGGAATCCAAAGTGACCCAAGGGTAGAATCTGAAGAAGGAACTTGGGATTTTACCTCGAGGGCTTCCGTGATGTCTTCAAGGTCCAAGGACCGATCACCGACTTCACCCTCCCCCAGCGGACTCTCTCCACAGGCCTAATCTCCCAAGGAGGACTCGTCTGATTCTTCCGACAGAGGGAAGTGCTTCCTCAGGTCAGTAGATGGCAGTTGAGGAGGGACCGTATGACCCAACAGCACCCTAACCTGATCTGTCCTTGGGAGCAGGGTCCCCTGAGAATGGATGAAGTCCTCCAGCTTGGCTTTGTATTGCTCTACCTCCACCTGGTATATGGAAAAATCGGATCTAATAGGGCCAATCCTCGGCAAGTCCATCCTGAGACGATTAAGGTGCTGCCCTAACTCGGATGGGAAGAAGAATTTCCAGTTGACTTCCCAGATGTCCCAGGCCTCTGGAATGACAGTATTCTCCAGCATGTCAACATGGAGCAGCCGTTTCCCCAGGTCCTGAGTAGAAATCCTACGTAATCCTCTCAGTGGCTGCTCCTCTGGATGACTCTGTTCTCCTAGGACCACTGGCTCTGCTGCTGTGGCTGGATCTGCTACCACTGCTCCCCCCTCAACTGGTGTGGGAATCACTTCCACAGAATCTCCACCTATTCGGGGTGCCCTTTCCACCAATCTTCCTCATACCCGAGGTCGGGGAAGCTCACAATCACCGACTAGGATGGTTGGTCACTTCAGCATCTCCCCTAGGTAGGTCACCTCCAAGCTCTGGGCGTATTTTTCACCTACCCAAGGAAGCCAGTCGGTGGAGGCAGTACATTCCACATCTTCCCGTCATCCCGTGTGAACATGAGCCACATTTTCCTCATCACACATGGGTGCTCCTCATGACACACCTCCAAGTGGAACTTTGGGGTCAGTCACTGTAGGCACCATAATTGCCTTGCAAACCGGTGTGGGGTGTATGGCTCGCAGAGGCACTCTTTTTCCACCATGGCCACCAAGACTCCAACTAGAAAGGCCAGGAGGTAGGCCCGATGCTCCTCCGTTCCCTGGTCGTCATTCGTGAAGGCCCCTGTCAGCAATGGGAATGGGTGGAAGTTGAATTCCTCCACCCTCCACACCTGGTTTAGAACCGATGGTGCGGTCAGCTTGGTCGGAAAGCTCTACGCGGAATTACAAATCGAGGGATGGAAGTTCAACCCCAGAGGAGAGATGGGGTTTGGATACTCATAGATCCCCCTGATGTGTGCCGCCATCCACCCGTATAAAAGATGGAACAGCCCGCATACCCTCTGTGGCCTTTTCCCCTCACTGATGTGCCATAACATTTTGTACAACTTGGAAAGAATCGGGATCCCTAGGTTGACCCACTAACCTGTCGCCAATATGGATTCCATGATGAAGCTACTTGGTCGCACCCCCCATGTTTGTATCCCTCACCGGAAAGATCCAACCACAGATAAGGGCTACGATGAATGCTTCCAGCCTGACTATCGGCTATTGTTCGGTGCTGACACTGAACCCCCAGGTCTTCCACTGGCTATTCTCTAATAGCTTCCAGTATGAGTGTTCCTTGCTTTGGGACTAATTTGGGAAAGATCGAGGCCTCGTAGAAAACTGCCTATTTTCTGGAAAGTTCATAAACCTCTTGAACCAGTTCCTCTAGTGAACGTCCCTCAAGACTTCCTTGTCCTCCCCAGGCACAAGCTCCATCAATGTCATCGCCAGATGTGGCATCTGATCCAGATCCTCCCACGTGCCCATTAAAGGAAGGAATTCGTCGTACATCACCCCCAGTATCGAGACCCCCAAGATCTTGTGTGTCACGACTCGACCCTACCCGGGCTCGAGCCACAACTACCTCAAGCCCGCCTCCATAGGCCAGGGGCTGGCGACCAGCACCGAAGGCACAATAACTCGGGGAGGCCTTTGCCTAAGTACCTGTACACACACACGCAGCACACTCAATGCAACAATGCAGATTAAAAAGAAAACAAAGTACCAACTGATATAAATAAACCACAATGTGAATCAACCACTAAAAGTACAATGAAAGTGCTGAGGTAAACTGAAAAAAAGGGGAAAACACACGACCAACCAGAAAAGTGCCACAACCTGGAAACAGGTGAACAAAAGAAAAATAGATGGAAGGGTCCCCCACCTAGATCCCGACTCTAACCACCACACACGGTCCAAGCTCCCAAGCTCCTCTGAAGTCACGCTCCACCTGTCCGTTGTCTAAAAGGGCACACCAAGTGCGGGCAAAGCCCAAGTAGGGGAGAGTATAAAAATACTCAGTAGGATACCCCGAAGGCTCAAGGGAGCAACAAAGGAGGTTCTGAAGGGTGAGCAGTAGATCGAACATGAAAAGTTAAGGAGTACAACTGAGAGTGCAGTGAAGAGTACAGTAAAGAGTTTAGCTCAACCTAACAAGAGAGAGGAGATAGACTCGTCCAGACACAAGGAGCTCGAAAGGGTGAGAAGATGAACTTCTCTTCGAGTATTCACTACCTATAGAAAGAGAGTAGACTCGTCCAACGATGAGAAGCTAGACACGGAAAGCATGTGGTATACCCCGCGCGTCTTCGCCTCTCCTGGATGGAGAGTAACCAAAACCCTAGAAAATGGGTACCGGAAACAAGGTATATACAAATACATATGCTCAATAAGAAGCCCAAATGAGGTCATAAGGGGATCTCCATCCCATAGCTCAGCCCAAGAAAGTGAGTCGCCAACAGTCCCAGAAGTAACCACCATAAATGCCCAACATCCCGCACGTCTGCCCTGAATAGCACATCAAGGGGCTCAAATCACTGCACCTTGATATTATCTGCTTTGGGCGACACTGACTCGCCCGCACTATTTTAGGTCACATCACAAGGATGGGTCTCGGTGGAGAAATCGCCCCTCGTACTAAATAGTTCTAGGGAAAGTCAAACCACACCTCATCACTGCCCCGTAGTCGATAGGTCTCCTCAAAGTCAAAGTCGTCACATCACTGACCCGTATAACCAAGGGTCCCGCTCCAGTAATCATGGAGGAAAGCCACAAACTAGCCTAGTAGAAAGGACTGAGCCTGGAATGTCAACAGGCGTCCCACTGCCCAGCCCTGTTGGAGGGTAATTCATAATAAGATATTGGGTGACCCACTTCCTAACCCTGCTGGATGGAAAACCCTAACAAGATATCGGGTGACCCACTGCCCAGCCCTGCAGGAGGGTAAACCCTAATACATCATCAGGCGACCCACTGCCCATCTCTGCTGGAGGGTAGACCCTAATACATCATCAGGCGACCCACTGCCCAGCTCCGCTGGAGGGTAGACCCTAATACATCATCAGGAGACCCACTGCCCAGCTCCGCTAGAGTGTAGACCTGGAATAAGTAGACAGGCGACCCACTATCCAGCCCTACTGGAAGGTAGACTTGGAACTAGACGACGGGCGACCCACTACCCAGTCCTGCTGGAGGCTAGACCCTAAGAGGCCGTCGGGTGACCCACTGCCCAGTCTCTGCTGGAGTGTAGACCCTAAGTGGTCGGGTGACCCACTGCACAGTCTCCGCTGGAGGGTAGACCCTAAGAGTGTCGGGTGACCAACTGCCCAGTCTCTGCTGAAGGGTAGACCCTAAGAGTGTTGGGTGACCCACTACCCAATCTCTGTTGGAGGGTAAACCCTAAGAGTCAGTGAGCAACCCAAAACTACTCTGGTCATCTCCACTGGAGGGTACAACACTGGCCAACCGAACATGGGGTGGGTATCGTGCAACCACCTGACTCCGGAACAAAACCAAGGGAAACCACTCAACCCTGCTAATCTTAACCATCAAGCACACAGCCAGGGGAAAAACCTCAACCCCACTGGCCAACAAACGGGAACCGAGGGACCCTCTACATCGCGAGAGGTCTAAAGTACGCAAAGCAGAACATGTCACGCTCCTGGGGCCCACACGACATGTGGCCCCAAGTTAATGCCGACCAAGCGCACAAACATTCTCAGGTACCAACATCCACATGTACCTCCCAGTGCTCCCGTATACTCCCAGAGTATATCACGTCTCCAGCTCAAAGGCTAACATGCACCCGGCACCCAACGCTAACGCGAATGCATAACGCAACAACTCCAACCAGCCACCTCAATAGCTAAGGTACAACCAACCACATCTCTTTAGACACCAACCTCACTCTCCCAGGAGTGCACGAGATCACACTCCAGAGGTCTACTACAAACACGGTAGAAGAACCACCACTAAGGCACCTTTCATATTTCCATATTTAATAAGATCACGTACGAGGCTCTGCTCGCCTGAACAGATTACACCGTTGTAATCCTCGCGGAAAAACACATGAGATTGACTACATACGCGCCTCCAACGGATATCTGACGGAAAAGTCACCAATACCGCCTCACGCCCGAATGGCATCCCGTGATCACGAGCCTCAGCCCCGAAAACAGTCGGGTGCATCGCACCATTGCGATCCCCTCAAGAAAACACATCAAAATGACCGCTCACTTGAGCGCAACAGATATCCGGAGAAAAAGATGCATTCCAGCGCACCGCACATGAGCGGTGCTACGTGGTACCCGCATCCCGGTCCCGAAACTCAACGGATCGATTGCACCGTTGCGATCCTCTCGAAAAAGTACACGAGTTCGACTAATCACTTGTCCACAACGGACACCCGGTGATAATGCTGAAAACCACCGTCAACTCCCGAAACGACCCTCGCATGGGCCCACACCAGCGTGCGGAATTAGAGCTGCCGGATTGCACCATTGCAATCCCCTTGGAAAAACATCTAGAAATGACTGCTCGCACGCCCCGAATGGACGTCTGATGAAAAAGTCGTGAAACGCTACACGCAGCTCAAAAGACCGGCCGTGGGGCCCACACCTAAACTCCATTTTCAACGCCCGAAACCACCCTGGAAAGCTTCTCCCCAATGCCAGGGTCCCAACGCCACTTACGGTGCTCAAATCGGACGTCGGATGCGTCTGCGCCGTCCAAAACAAGAACTCTTGGAATAACGACAACCCACTTTACGGGAGTATCGCACCACTGGGGCCTTCGTCCTGGGATTCAAAAATCATTGAGACTATCTAAAAAGGTTTTCCTTGACACGAGGTCCACTCTGCCTCAGACAGCACGCGAAATGGACGCCCATAGCAAAAGATACAGGCACCCGAAATTTTATTTTATTTTATTTTTAAAGGGGAAACCCCTTTGGGCCGGACCGGCCCCGTCCGGCCGGTCTGCCCCGCTCGGGCCGACCCGCGCCGGACAGCCCGGCCCTCTTCAGCCCGTGGCCCATGCGGCTCTCCGTGGGCCACGTCGCCTCCTCCCCAACCGGTCCTCGTGGCCAGTCTCATTCCCCGCAGTGACCCGCATTACGCGGGTCGCGGTCGCGCCGCACGGGGTTTCGTGCCTCGCGGCCCCCCTCCCCCTTATGCCCTACTTCGGCGGCCACCGCCGGGACCCCGCCTGTCGTCGCACTGAAGACAGTCATGCTGAAGCCCTCGTACACCCATCCACCTCCGCTGGCTGCTCGCCCGACCGAGCCGCGTCACCCAACCAGGAACCACCGTCGCCGCCCAGGGAAAACCGCCGGACCACCGTCCCAGCTCGCCAGATCACCAAAAAAACCACTGGACGAACACCAAAACCCATTGATCTTTGGCGGAGCACTGCGGTCACCTCGGAGCTCGGATTTTCGATCCAGAACCGACGACAGGAATCTTAGAAAAACTACTATGCAACTACAAGCTTTGATTGCAAATTTGATGGAAAATTAATGCTAGAAAACGAGTTCAAAGGTAAGTGCAGAATTAATAACGCAACGTAACCTCCTGCCTGTTGGGGCGTTGCCTGAAGAATCGCTGCGAGGGATCCTCCGGTTCATCGTGCCTCAACGGAGTGGAGGAGGATAGGGAGGTTCCGCCAGGGGAGTACAAGTGAGGGGAGGGGAAGAAGAAGGGTTTAAATAAAATTAAAAGAATTAATTAAGATTTTTATATAATTTAAACCCATAACTAAACCCACTTCTGAAACCTTCAACAGAGTCGAGGTTATTCCTCCCCTATGCCAAACACCACCTCCCGAGCACGAAAATGATCTCATAATTTTAATCCGAGGCCCCATTCATAATTTATCAAATTTAACGTTCGCAGCCGCTAAATTACGAAAACGCCCCTGGGCCCATTTTTCACAGACGGGCTATGCCCGCAAAACTTACACCCCTCCTAGGGTAAAAAGCTCGTTCCAAACTCAATGGTGCCCTTGGTTTTCCAATCTGAGCCACCGTTTGAGAGATACTTGAGTTTTACCATTAAAAGAATAAATTAATTAATTAATTTATCCATTTAACATTCTGAAAGTGAGCAAAGGGTCCAAACATCCTGCGACGACATGTTTTATGTCGTTCCTAGGGTAAACACCCCATTCCAGACCCATATGTACACTCAGATCTCTTACCTGGATCCCAATTTAGTATTTATCCTATTTATTTTGTGTTTCCAGTGTGAACACACTGAAAATTTAATTCCGGCCACTCTGGCGCTCAGAATCGCACGCCGTCTGAAGGCGCTACTCTGGAATAACATAAAGAATATTCCAAATTCTTTCGCAAAAAAACATGGGTTCTTACAGAATTCCCTCCTTCAATCTTTTCGTCCCCGAAAAGCAAAACCAGGGAACAACTCAGGGTACTAAGCCCACACCTGGCTCTCCCGTACCCAGATGAACTCTTGCACAGCTCTGCGCCACTGCATGCAGACCAAAGGAATGATCTGTTCACGTGGGGTCTTCCCTTTATGATGACATTCATAGTAGCACGCACATATCTCCTTAGGTGAGTCACGTGGGAGACATCGTGCACCCACTCTTGACTTTGGGTTTAGGGCAAGGTGGTAGAGAACATCGTCATCCCTTTGCACGATCTCAAACGACCCAAAGCCTCTTGGGGGTATCTCACCTCCCCGACCAAACCTCTACGTCGCACGCTGCGACTGGAATTACCGCCCGCACCTGGAACAAAGCCTGGTGATTCCCTTCTTCAAAATATCCATATAGTGAAACACCCAAGGATATCTGGTCACGCAAGGTTTCACCGTTGATGTCCCACAACCACGTCTCTTTTTCATGCTCGAAAGGCGAGGGAGCCGACACCATCGACTAATGAAAACGGTCACATGCCTTTTATCATACCAACACAGGGTAATACCGACGCCCCGCACCACCCTGGTAACACCTCAAGCAAGGAGCAGGGAGAAAATAATTTCACTCGCAGAGCCTAACAATTATACTGAAAAAAGTAGAAGGGTTGTAGAGTGTACCTCTTACCACCACATGCTCTACAGGATCATAGACATCCAAAGCTTTCGGCTGTCCGCAGTCCCATCTGTCAGCTCCCAGAGCCTGACGTGGACCACCTAGTGGTGATGGGAAGACCTTGTAAGGTCTTCTCCCACTACCATCTCCTCCCGCTCCTTTGCTAGCACCACCTCTTTGGGTACTATTCCGATCACGGAGCTGCCTCCATCGTGGTGGTGCGCCTGCTGCCTGCTCGAAGCTCTCTGCATGGCTGGTCAGGCAGTCTCGTGCCAGGTGACCTTGCCCATCACAAGCATAGCACCGAATCTCTCTGGGTTGCCTTGGTGCCCTCCGGCACCACTGTGGTGTACGACCACGCCCCTGAGTCCGGTTGTCAGAAAGCCACATGCGTCGAGGTTCTACTCGCCGACGCCCACTAGTTGCGGTAGACGTCTCGGCTCCAACGTGCCTGGTGCCACCACCAACTCTAAAACGTGACAGGAAGCTCTCTATCACCAACATATGCTCTGGCACCCCAGAATATGTGGAAATGCCCAAGGTTACTATAACAACACGAATCTCTCTGCGGAGACCCTGCTCAAACTTCCACGCTCGAATGTTGTCGTCAGGGACGAAGTCAGGGTAAAAGCGTGCACGGTCTGCGAAACTAGCCGTGTACTCGGCCACCGTCATCTTTCCCCGCTGAAAATGCAGGAGCTCCTGAATCCAAACAGAGCACAAGAAGGAGTGGAAAAACTCCTCACATAACAACAACTGAAAGTCTCCCCACGAAAGCAATGACTCGTCAATAAACTAAGTCACCATACTACACCAACGCCAAGCTGATCCATGAAAAAGGTTGGCCGCCAAATCCACTCTCTGATCTGTCGGCATCTGCACAACCCTAAAAAGGCTAACCATTGTCTCTAGCCAAACCTCTTCTGCCTGTGGGTCTGGTTCACCACTGAACCTCAGCGGTATCTGCCGCTGGATCTCACGGAGCATGCTCAACCTGCACTCAAGCTCAGTCTTCTCTGCTGAAGCTGTCTGCTTCTCAACAGGTGGGGGAGCTGCTACCCGCCCACCCGGAGAAAGGGGTTCGCATGATGGGTCCTGGACTGTGGCCTCATAGCTCACAGGGTTGCTTTCACGCACCAAAGCTGGTATCTTGTCTGACTGTCTTCACAGAGACATCCTGAATATTATCAAGGAGTGCCACGGTCAGATGATCACATATGTATATACCAATAACAACAATGGGGAGCTGACTCAAGAAGGACAATCAAAGACCCAATCTTATGGGATGCACAAACCAATTTTCCCTGCAAGGAGTGTCTCAGCATGCCGAGTCGACAAGCGGGTTATCAAGGTCCTGGTGAATGGATACGTCGGTCGCCGCACCATCACTGGACTCCCATCCCGGAGAACCGCTCTCGATACACGTTAACACTGTTTCCCTAAATCCTAACCAATTACTCTTTTAGCGATGTCTGCAAAATGTCCCAAGGAACGAACTACCTCTGATATTGCTTTGTCATGACCCGAACCTACCCGGACTCGAGCCATAACTACCCCAAGCCCGCCTCCATAGGCCAGGGGCTGGCGACCAGTGCTGAAGGCACAATAACTCGGGGAGGCCTTTGCCTAAGTACCTGTACACACACACGCATCACACTCAATGCAACAGTGCAGAGTAAAAAAGAAAACAAAGTACCAACTTCTATAAATAAACCACAATGTGCATCGACCTCTAAAAGTACAATTCAAGTGCTGAGGTAAACTGAACAAAAGGGGCAAATAGGCGCCCAACCCGAAAAATGACACAACCCGGCAACAGGTGAACAAAAGAAAAACAGCTCAAAGGATCCCCCACCTGGATCCCGACTCTGACCACCACACACAGTCCAAGCTCCCAAGCTCCTCTGAAGTCATGCTCCACCTGTCTTTCATCTGCAAGGGCACACCAAGTGTGGGAAAATCCCAAGAAGGGGTGAGTATAAAAATACTCAGTAGGATACCCCAAAGGCTCAAGGGAGAAACAAAGGAGGTACCGAAGGGTGAGCAGTAGATTGAATAGGGAAATTAAAGGATTACAACCAAGAGTGTAGTGAGGAGTACAGTAAAGAGTCCAGCTCAACCCAAAAAGAGAGAGGAGATAGACTCGTCTAGACGCAAGGAGCTGGAAATGGTGATAAGATGAACTTCTCATCGAGTCTTCGGTACCTATAGCAGGAGAGTAGACCCATCCAACCATGAGAAACTAGACACGGAAAGAACGTGGCATACCTCGTGCATCTTCACCTATTATGGAAGGAGAGTAACCAAAACCCGAGAAAATGGGTACCGGAAACAAGGTATATTCAAATACATATGCTCAATAAGAAGCCCGAACAAGGTCATAAGGGGATCTCCATCCCGTAGCTCAGCCCAAGAAAGTGAGTCTCCAACAGTCCCAGAAGTAACCACCATCGATGCCCAGCATCCTACATGTCTGCCTTGAAATGCAAGTCAAGGGGCTCAAATCACCACACCTTGATATTATCCGCTTTGGGCTGCACTGACTCACCCACACGGTTTTAGGTCGAGTCACAAGGGCGTGTCTCACTGGAGAAACCGCCCCTCGTACTTGAGAGTTCTAGGGAAAGTTAAACCACACCTCATCGCTACCTCGCAGTCGAGAGGTCTCCTCAAAGTCAAAGTCGTCACATCACTGACCCGTATAACCAAGGGTCCCGCTCTGGTAATCACGGAGGAAAGCCACAAACTAGCCTAGTAGAAAGGACTGAGCCTGTAATGCCCACAGGTGTCCCACTGCCCAGACCTGCTGGAGGGTAATTCATAATAAGATATTGGGTGACCCACTGCCCAGCCCTGCTGGAGGGTAAACCCTAATAAGATATCAGGTGACCCACAGCCCAGCCCTCCTGGAGGGTAAACCCAAATACATCATCAGGCGACCCACTGCCCAGCTCCGCTGGAGGGTAGACCCTAATACATCATCAGGGGACCCGCTACCCAGCTCCACTGGAGGGTAGACCCTAATACATCATCAGGCGACCCACTGCCCAGCTCTGGTGGAGGGTAGACCTGGAATAAGTCGACAGGCGACCCACTGCCCAGCCCTGCTGGAGGGTAGACCCAGAACTAGACGACGGGTGACCCACTACCCAGCCCTGCTGGAGGGTAGTCCCTAAGAGGTCGTCGGGTGACCCACTGCCCAGTATCTACTGGAGGGTAGACCCTAAGAGGTCGGGTGACCCACTGCCCAGTCTCCGCTGGAGGGTAGACCCTAAGAGTGTCGGTTGGCCCACTGCCTAGTCTCTGCTGGAGGGTAGACCCTAAGAGTGTTAGGTAACCCACTGCCCAGTCTCTGCTGGAGGGTAGACCCTAAGAGTCAGTGAGCAACCCAAAACTGCTCTGGTCATCTCCACTGGAGGGTACAACACTGGCCAGCTGAACACGGGGTGGGTATCGTGCAACCACCCGACTCTAGAACAAAACCAGGGGAAACCACTCATCCCTGTTGATCTAAACCATCGAGAACAGAGCCAGGCGAAAAACCTCAACCCCACTGGCCAACAATTGAGAACCGAGGGACCCTCTATGTCACGAGAGGTCAAAAGTACGCCAAGGAAAACACATCACGCTTTTGGGGCCCACACGACGTGTGGCCCCAAGTTAACCCTGGTCAAGCGCACAAACATTCTCAGGTACCAACATCCACATGTACCTCCAAGAGCTCCCGTATACCTCCAGAGTATACCACGTCTCCAGCCCAAAGGCTAATGTTCACCTGGCACCCAACGTTAACGCGAAGGCGTAACATAACAACTCCAACCTGTCACCTCAACAGCTGAGGCACAACCAACCATATCTCTTTAGACACCAACCTCACTCTCCCAGGAGTGCATGCGATCACACGCTAGAGGTCTTCTATAAACACGGTATAAGAACCGCCACCGGGGCACCTTTCATAATTTCACATTTAATAAGATCGTGTACAAGGCTCCGCTCGCCTGAACAGATTACACCGTTTTAATCCTCGCAGAAAAAACACGCGAGATTGACTACGTACTCACCTCAAACAGATATCCGACGGAAAATTCACCAACACCACCTCACGCCCGAATGACGTCCCATGATCCCGAGCCTCGGCTCTGAAAACAGTCGGGCGCATCACAACATTATGATCCCCTCAAGAAAACATGTCAAAAAGACTGCTCACATGAGCGCAACAGATATCCGAAGAAAAAGATGCATTCAGGTGCACAACACACGAGTGGTGCTACGTGGGACCCACATCTCGGTCCTGAAACTCAACGGACAGATCACACCACTGTGATCCTCTCAAAAAAGTACATGAGTTCGACTAATCACTTTTCCAAAAAGGACACCCAGTGATAATGCTAAAAACCACCGTTAACTCCCGAAACGGCCCTCACGAGGCTCGCACCAGCATGCGGAATTAGAGCGGGTGGATTGCACCATTGCAATCCCCTTGGAAAAACATCCAGAAACGACTGCTCCCACGCCCCGAATGGACGTCCGATGAAAACGTTGTGAAACGCTGCACGCAGCTCAAAAGATAGGTCGTGGGGCCCACACCTCAAATCCAGCTTCAATGCTCGAAACCACCGGGGAAAGCCTCACCCCAACTCCAAGGTCCCAACTCCCCTGACAGCGCTAAAATCGGACGTCGGATGCATCCGCGCCTTCCAAAACATGAACTCCCAGAATAACGCCAACCCAGTTTATGGGCGTATTGCGCCACCGGGGCCTCTGTCCCGAGATTCAAAATTCCTCGAGACCATCTAAAAAGGTTCACCTTGACGTGAGGTCCACGCTTCCGTAGATGGCACGCGAAACGGACGCCCGCTCGGGCCGGCCCGTGGCTCCTGCGGCTCTCCAAGACTCATATTGCCGCCTCCCCGACCGGCCCTCGGGGTCGGTCTCATTCCCCGCAGTGACCCGCATTAGGCAAGTCGTGCCGCACGGGGCCGCGCGCCTCGCGTCCCCCCTACCCCTTGTGCCCTACACCGGTGGCCACCGCTGGGACCCCACCTGCCGTCGCCCTGAAGCCAGTCGTGCCGAAGCCCTCACACACCCGACCACCTCCGCTGGCCGCTCGCCCGATTGAGCAACCTCACCCATCCAGGAACCACCGTCACTGCCCAAGGAAAACCGCCGAACCACCGTCCCAACTCGCCGGATCACCAAAAAAACTGCTGGACGAACACCAAAACCCGTTGATCTTCGGCGGAGCACTGCGGTCGCCTCGGAGCTCGTATTTTCGATTCGGAACTGGCGACGGGAATCTTAGAAAAACTACTACGCAACTACAGGCTTTGATTGCAAATTCGATGGAAAATTAATGCTAGAAAATGAGTTCAAAGATAAGTGTGGAATTAAAAATGCAACGTAACCTCCTACCTGTTGGGGTGTTGCCTGAAGCTTCGCTGCGAGGGATCCGTCGGTGCGTCGTGCCTCACTAGAGATGCCTCGCCGGAGTGGAGGAGGAGAGGGAGGTTCTGCCAGGGGAGAACACGTGAGGGGAGGGGAAGAAGAAGGGTTTAAATAAAATTAAAAGAAATAATCAAAACAATTTAATTAATTTAAACCCATATCTAAACCCACTTTCGAAACCTTCGACAGAGTCGAGGTTAAGCCTCCCCTAGTCCAAACACCACCTCCCGATCATGAAAGCGGTCTCAGAATTTTAATTTGAGGCCTCGTTCATAAGTTATCAAATTTAACGTTTGAAGCTGCTAAATTACAAAAACTCCCCTGGGGCCATTTTTCACAGATGGACCACACCCGCAAAACTTACACCCCTCCAATGGTAAACGACACATTCCGAACACAACGGTGCCCTCAGTTTTCGAATCCGAGCCACCATTTGAGAGATACTTGAGTTTCACCATTAAAGGAATAAATTAATTAATTAATTTATCCGGTTAACATTCTGAATGTGAGTGAGGGGTCCAAATGTCCCACGCTGACATGTTTTATGTCATTCCTATGGTAAATAACCCATTATGGACCCATCCATACACTCGGATCTCTGACCCGGATCACCATTTAGGAGTTGTCTGATTTATTTGGCGTTTCCAGTGTGAATGCACTGAAAATTTAATTCCAGCCACTCTGGGGCTTGGAATCACACGCTGTCTGAAGGTGCTACTCCGGAATAACATCAAGAATATTCCAAAGTCTTTCCCAAAAAAAACCCGAGTTCTTACATGGTGCACATCCCACTAGCTGATGTTGACCTCCCCATGATGCAGGTGAAAGGTGTTGGTCCCTAGAGGCCATCGGCTCAACAGCTCCGGCATTAGATTTTTTGGTTGGTAGATGTTAAACTGGGAGGCCAAAGCTACCTCATACAGGACCACTCTTCTTAGCTCCACTCAGAATTCCTCACATGAGGTTCTGTCCAAGTAGGCCCAGGCCCAGTCATCGGTGAAGTTGTTGCCCTGGCGCAGGTCCCATTCCTCGGTCCACCCCATCTTCGGGTTCCCCAGCACCGCCTTAAGTATGATTCAGGACAGGGGTGTGTACATCTCTGGCTGCAAGGCCTTCCGGTCAAAATTGTTCAGATGATTGTATATGTAGTCGACGATGACATGTGTGATGTCCTCCTGAGCATGACTATCGGGAGCCCTGAACCATCGGCGCTGGCATGACGTACTCCAGAACTAGTAAGCTGGCTCATCCCTACCTGCTTCAGGGATGAAGACATCATCCCTCAGTCCAAATCTATATAGGGAAAACCTCCTGCATAGAATGTAGTTCTTATGACTCGCCGACAGCAGCGCCGCCAATGAATCGTGGTCCGAGTGGCTAAGGACTAGCTCTCCTAGCCCCAGACTATTTTCCATTTCATCCCTTCAGGCAGCATCCACAAGGACACCCTGAGCAGCTTCTTGGAGGTTCATTTAGTTCTGGAACTTGGGAATTTTCTTGGTCAGTTCACAAAGCTCTTTTTCAAAGCACATTCGTGAAGCCCGGTCACGAATACTCTACGCAGAGTGCTGTCGAGGTGTTCAAATCTAGATCACGGAGCGCTAACGTGGTGTCAAGTACTCCCTGTGTGTCGTGAAGACTCGATTCATAGAGAACACTCATGGAGTATGCAGATCTTCATGAATCAAGAGCATAAGAAGAAAAGATCACGGAGAATGGAAAGGACAAAAGAGACAGTAGGCCCCCTATTTATAGGCGATGACCTTTAGAGCTTTGCAGAGTGCTCGACCCAGCATCCCTTATCCACCTTGTGATCTCTCTTCGAAAACAGCACCCTGGATGACCAAGGAATTTGGTGATTACCCTAAGACTTCGACACTTGATCTCTCTGCGGCTCCAAGTTTGATGGGGGCACTTGTTGGATCCAAAAATTCGGGACAAAGAAGAGGCCCTAAGGAAGGACACATTGACTGCCTCATAAAGCAACCTCATAGAGATCCTCAGCATCGTGGCTTCCATGAAGCAAGAAGGCGGGATGCTCCACTACCCCATTTGACGTTCGCAATCCCTCTGCGAAGCAAGATGGAGGGATGCTCTGCAACCCAATTTGACATTCGCGAGCCCTCCGCGAAGCAAGGAGGTGGGATTCTCCACGATCCCATTTGCTGTTCGCGAGCATGTAATGAAGAAACTGAGTTCCCCTTCATGCCGCATTAGCTTTGCTCCACGGCACCCATTTCCTATAAATACCAGGCTCCCCCTGAGCCCAAACGATGGAAAATATGACCTCTCAGCTACCCAGCTCCAGAATCGCGAAGCATTCTTCTGGTCAGTGAACCATGAGTTGTGTGAGGAACTTATGCTTCACAAAGTGCCTCCCCATTATCTCATTTTGATCCCCTCTTCCGAGAGGGATGCCTTTGGCGAAGCCTAAGGTATTTCACAAAAGAAGGGGATCCCCAAGGGGACCTGGGCTGTTGCGGAGCACTTATGCTTCGTGAAACACCCTTCATTTACACATGATCCACATGAAAAGGCAAGGTCATTGTACTTCGAGAAGCACATTGCTTCATGACACCCTGCTTCATGAGGCACCTTTGCTCTGTGAGGCTGTGCTCCGCGAATGCCTTTCCACTTCGTGAAGCACCCCCCATATGCACCTTTTCCCTATTCTTAGGCTAAGGCACCCCACTTCATGAAGCACACCGCTTAGCAAGTTCCCTCCGCCACACGGAGAAACCATGCTTCACAATTCCCTTACCTATGGACCACTCTTCTTGGAAATTACTTTTCCCCTACGACCCTCCAGGTATGCATGATTTGACTTCAAAGTCCGCTGGATGACACCGCCTGATGTTTTGCATCACCTAATGATTCTGTGCATTGGAACGCTAATGGATATTGCCTCTTCTCATAGCCACACTAATGTGGACCCCTCAATGGTTCTCTCTGCAACACCCCTCCATCACGGCTTTTCCAATTCCTTCCCTTCCACAAGGAGCAAAGGGTACCGGTTATGTAAATCCTAGTGGTGTAGAGTAAACCCACCTCATCCGAGCTGTAGGATATTAAATTTACAAGAACCTTCGTCCTTAGCACATGAGGATAAACTATGGTCTCGCCCCATGCCTCGCACGTGAGGCACCCCCGCCTCAGACATCCTCTGTGCCCACTTGTCTCCAGAGGGATGCGATCACCCCTCACAGGGGATGATATCCTCCTTATCGGAGTGGTGTTTTTCTACAAGGACAAGGAATCCAACATGGTATAAGCCCTGACTTTGAGGCAGCACCTCTACTCCTCTTCTCTTCCTGGGTGCGAAGTCCCTCTCCCGCTGCACTTTGTCACCCTTGGGCCTCCATCCTAGAGTAAGTCTCAGCTTATTGGGTCGCCACAGCATGTAAGAACCACTTCACTTCCCATGGACACAGCTTTCCCGACGTGGTCATTAGGCCTTTGTTGCCTCTTGATTCTCACACCAATCATGACTCACGTGAGCTTAGAGTATGCATCGACCATGATATCACCCCCATCCCGCATGACGTTAAACTGCATTCCAAACCTTTTCTACTTGAACTAAGCTGACTTTGATCCATTTCAAGGTGTGGTATGGAGGAATCCTACATGAGGTTCAAGCCCCTCCACCTTGGGCCGCCTCATAACTTAAGCCCCAAATACCTCGTCTCACATGACGTTAAACTGTATATTGTCCCACATGACGTTAAAATTTATGTCGTCCCACATGACATTAAACTGTATGTCATCCAACATGATGTTAAACTGTATTCCCAAACTACGGTAACTTTGATCAACGCTAAGGTATGGTACATAGGATGCCTCCATGAGGTTCAAGCACGCATGTACCCATGTTCCCTTCATATCGGTTTACCGACCCCACAACCTTCGGCCGCCTCAGGGCGTAAGCCCCATCCATCCTGAACTACAGGGACATTGATCTGTGATAAGGCATGGTATGTAGGAAGCCTCCATAAGATTCAAGCCCACCATCTGGTCATTCCAACCCTATTCATGTCGGTTCGCCACCACAATGGGGTGTCTCATAGTGTAAACCCTATGCCCATCCCACATGACATTAAACTGTATCTTCCACCTGAACTATGTGGTCTTTGATTCCCCGCAATGGGGATACATAGGTAGTCTCCATGAGGTTCAAGCCCATATCTTATGTCTCATCCTGACCTTTCCCTCGAGCTTATGTGTCTCAGGAAGCTCATGCCCTAACTCGTAGGTTCAACTTCTTCCAGGTCCCATCCATGCGTCCATTCTCACAGGCCGCCTCCTTAGGTGTCCCACCATCTCATCAAACTATGTGTACTTTGGTTCCCTGCCACCGGGATACGTAAGAATTCTCTTCGAGGCTCCTACCAAAAAACATTGTCCATCCTGATTCTTACTTGGGCCGCCACATCCCAGTGGGATCATGCCGCTTCATCCCCCATTCCCCTCAACAGCATTCAGGAAGCCGCCCATGTGATGGCCCCAATATTTGAGTTCCCTCCAAGGGGGGTTCGTCTACCTTATCCATGCTAGACAGTGCTCTTATCATCCTGATACGTCTCCTTAGGACGTTAAACTTGCGGCATAACCTATATTAAGCATAGGAAGCTGATGAAAACCTCAGATACATGCCCATGGCATATGAGTCCCCACATTCGATGTGGGATGCCTTCGGCTCCTTCACCCTCGAGAAGCCCTATAATAAGGGACAGGAGACAGACATGCCAATCCCCTAGCATCCAGACACACCAATGATGCCCCAACGTGACTACTCCCCTAACTGAAGTTTGCGTCCCTGATCGGACCCCTTGAAATGTCCTGATAGAAGAAGCGTAATTAACTGGTGTCCATGAAGATATGGCACCGGGAAGAGATTCACGAAAAACTTATTAAATCAATAAGGGACACTCGTACTAGGTCACAAGTTCTGAGGAGGAATCCACGGAATAAATGACCGACATCCCATCATCCCGTTTCGATCTAGGATCAGACGTCCCTGAATAAGGAACGGATGCCGCCCGCCTTTGGAAAGCGGGAATGCGGGGTAACAAAAAGTTGTGTCCTTCGTCTTCCATAGATGGATGCACATTCCCTATAGAAAGTGTCGGAAACAATGTATAATAAAATGATCTATCTAAACCATTTAAATCATATTTCATATTTAAATTTCATTCTTCTACCATCAATTAATGTGGTAAAGGGTTATAAAGACATGTAATCTAGTAATCATATACAATAAATCCGGTCATGTTATATACATAGTATAATTTCAATTTTTCATTTCAAATTTAATTATAAATTGAACAAATTACATTATACGGTTCATGTGTTGGGAATACATGGTACTTTCAATTATGCTATTATCATTACAAATAAACAATTTAATATAAAAACGCATAACCTTTGAAAGGTGATTCCATGGCACACCTGGACAGTGCATCAAACGTGTCAAATCACTATACCACAATTATTGAATAACCTTAGACATGGAATTGATTAAATTATGGGAGATCTATAACTCTTCCTTGAAGTTTGTTGATTTTGGATTTGTTGTGTGGGGCCCAATGATTTACCCAACTGACACATATAGAGTATATATTCAATGTTTATAATCTTTAGAACTACATGGTTATTATCATTCAAAACATGTGATTATTTATAGGTTTTTACACCCACAACTCAATATTTTCATTGTTAATGGTTATGCAATTATTTTTATTTAGTGTTTTGACACATTTGAGCCACCATTCGAGTATGCCTTGGCTTAACCTTGCAAAGGGAAATAGTTTCTATATAAAATGGATTATTTATAATGATAATTTAATAATGTCAATTACCATGTATTCTCATAACTTAACCCATCTAAGGTATGTTCGTCAATTGATAATTAAATGTGAAATATAAATTGTCAAGTATACTAAGTATATGACCTGACCGAATTAATTATTTATGATAAGTAGGTTTCATGTCTATATCACCCCTTAGCACATTAATGGAAGTCAGTTAATTGAATCTAAAATATGGAATATATTTTAAATGGATTAAATGTATGGTTTATGCTACATGAACTTTTCACACTAATGGAAGTTCAAACTTGAACTAAATGACCTGATTAAAAGGTTGCAAGATAGATGCCATTATCACACTAATGAAAGGAGAGGAATGAACTAAATGAAATATCACATGAAATCATACTATAACAGAGATTTCCTGACCTGTTCTTGTTGTGGATTCTAATCGGAAAATTAAATGAGCACCCACAAACCCCATTCTAATTCACAGATGTGGCGTGTCTAGGTTGATACACAACTATATCCTGATCCTTTTATATTATTTGGTTGTTTGGTAAGACAATTTAGGATTCCTTATATATCATTATAGGATGCCTTAGACACACTCCTTGGATCCAGAATTGACTGGTAGGATCCATGGTTAAATACCATAGGGACCTCTCTTCATTTATCTTTGTTTTTCCTTGGGCAATCACCTAGGATTCAGTAGGCACAATATTGTTCAATTCCTTGGACTATTCTCCTCATATTACACTATTAACCAAAAACAGTTTAAATTTATTACTGAGTTGGTGAAACTTGAGGTCTATGTTTCCTTAGTTATTAACTTGGGACATCACTTTGAAATATCATTAAAATTTCCCTTGTTACATCTTGGAAACATTTCATTGAAAACATATGACATCATTATAAATTGCTTGTAATCAAATAATCAATTGTTGGCATGTTCAGTCACCATCTAAGGGATGATGCAGGTACATGGTTATGTTGTTTCATTGTACTGCTTTACTTTATATATGTATACATGCACACTATTACATTTCTATTACATGAGATAGAAGTTAATGAAATCATTTTTTGTGGCCTACTGAGACTTATCTCACACCCTATCCTAGTGTTGTTTGGTACCCAAAGTAGGTTGCATGGTTTTTGTTGTTTAAAAAGGTAACAATATAGCTTCAAACACTTTATTACTTAATTTTTATTGTGGATCTTGTAATAAAATGACTGAGTTAGAGCATTGGATGCTTTGGATAGAATTTGATTTCATTTAAAATTATGTGGAACATGTTATTCCTACTATCTTGTATCTATGTCTTCCAGTTTTCTGGTGACATGATATATCATCATCAGTTGTTGTGTTCTTTGATGTTATTCTAGTTGTTTCACTTATTGTTGTTTTTGTCTCTATTTTTCTTAGGTGGATTCTATTTAGGTATATTTCTTATACTATTTACCAATGTTTATATTAACCCATTATGATACATGTTGGTAATGATGGAATAGTTTCTCAATAGATACACCCTAGGCCCTCACTACTATTTGGTACCCTCTTCAGTTCAATAAGATGTGATTAAGGCCATGTGTCCCACTAGGCTCAGGGCACCTTTTAAGTGGAACCCGGGTCTGGGACATCACAACATGTTATCACAGGTGGTGTCTTTTCTTTAATTTCTATTTGCAGATAATATTTTAGTTATTAAGAATTCTTGGGAATTGGATATTAGTAATTCTTGTGCATTGTGAGATCATTTTCTGGGTAAAAACCATGTTTCCCAAAATTTTAATTATTGTATATCTTTTTTCCTTTTATAATTGATCTTATTTCACCATTGGGTTATGCACATTTTGTGTGGTGTTATTGATTATTAATCTATTTTGGGATTTTATTTCATCCATTTCATGATGATATAAAGGAAATGATCATTGTTACAACAATCATTATAGAAACCTTGAATTCGCATGTCATGCATATTTCCATGCCACATATGTGCATTTCACTGCTTTTCATTGCTTGATGTGCTTGTGATTGTTGATTGATGTTGTGATAGTTAACAAGTACATGAATTAATTTTGGTTACAATTGGGTGATTTCCAATCTCAATTCATGAGGTGGATGGGCCCTCATGGTTTTGGAAGAGTAATTTACTAAGTCCATACATTATACTATAAATTAATAGGTTTCTTTTCTACTGATGGGTGTTTGGGAACTAATTCACCAGAGATGATTATCCATTATAAAGGAAATATTGACATCTAAAATGAAATTGTCGCACATTATTAACCCACCTTGTCATGTTTGTGAAAGGTAAAGGAGTGAACCTGGAAAATAATTGTAAAATTAAATGAATCTAATACATGATCAGTTTTTGATTCCTAGAAAACTATGTGGGTAGTTGGGGTAGTATTCCATGGGTAGTCACTTTTTATTTGTTTATCTGCCTCTAGTGATGCTATCATATTTTTTTTATCTTGTTATAAGGTGTGTTATTATAATTTGTAGACCAATGCTTCCACGACATCCATGTATCATAAACCTAGAGGGAGGTGAAGACCATGCTATAGACATGGTGGGCCGTGAGCCTCCAGTTATACCTCTTAGAGTGACACTTGATTCACCTCCTGTTGTACCTGATCAGGGAATTAATTTTCATGTTCGTGATATTTTTCTTCATCAAGTTTAGTACATGAATGGTGCTCTGCAGATTTCACCTATGTTGGTTGATCTAACTAGTGATTTCCAACTACAACATCCTCCTTAATTCTCAGGGGATGGTGGTCCGCGTGCTGCTAAGTCAAGGATAAATTATATCTTATCTATCTTTGAGAATATAGAGTATAACAACCTAAATTTTTTTTAATGAAGATTCATCTTTATCAAATTAAATGTCTCACTATGTTAAATGGTTATATATACTATATATAGTTCCTTGGTTTTATGTTATTTGATTTTAAAATTCCATTAATAATTGTTAACATTGCTAATATAGCCGTTGAACAGTGATCACATGGTTAGTATAAATATAGTGCTCTAAAAAATCCTATCTACTCAGAAAAAGGAAGTGATGACCATATCCATTAGAATTTATCTATATGAGGCCCATATTTCTGAGCTCTGAAAGGATGTAACATCACTGGCCTTTGCTTTTGACAAAGACCAAACTGAGCTTCAACACATTATTCTAAAACAGAACCGCCTATGGGAGAAGTGAATGTTTATAAAGATTACCACCCGAGCAATGTTATCTGAGCCTCCATTAGAGTCTGTCACCATCTCCCACCTTACCCTTAGGTATTATACAAGTGTTATATGGGGTTATATAACAATAAAAAGGAAACATTATTATGTTCATTAGTTTTTATAGAATAATGAATACACATTAATTTAATTAGTGTTAGTTTATGGTTTTTAAAGCACAAATAATATTGTTATTTATTATTTAATGAATAAATATATTTATTTGAATTAATTTATTTTTAAATTATATAATATTTTAATAAAATATTATTATTACAAAATTACTTTTTATTAAATATAAATGATCTTATAATTTTTTTGAATACAATTATAATTATTATTATGGTTTGAAAAATATTTTTGTTAAAACCTAAGAATTTTTGGAAAATGTGTGTTATTATTTTAAAATTAAAAATTCACATATTTATAAAATTATTAAAATAAATAAATATTAATTTTTAAATCAATACGTTGAATTATTCCAATGGTGAATATTCCATAATTTTCTGAGACAATCAAATTTCTGTGTAAAAATTAAATACCATTTAAAAATATTATGTGTTTTAGGACATCATAATCACCAAATAGGGATATTATAAATTACATTAAAAGTTTTTTCGACTAATATATGTTTTAACTTGTAAAAAATTTGATTTTAGATTTGTTTTTATGGTGACTTAGTGGACCCTCCTAGACTTATAAAACATTTTAACTTTTAAATTGATTTCCTTGAAGTGTGACTCACCTATAATAATAAAGACAAATATTTTAATAATTTTGGAGATTGGCCTTATAAAATTATGTTTTCCACTCCATTTTTGAAAAAAATGGGCAAAATTCAAGGGTTTTTTTGGGGGGTTTGATTAGTTTAAGGTGTAGTGTCCAAAACCTAAATAATCAAGAATTCCCTTCCTTTTCCTATATAAACCCACCCAAGATCCCACTTATATTCACTCATAACACTTGGATCACATCCCTAAACTGCCTTACACTCTCTAAAATCATCTCAGGGTGTCCCAAACTCCCAATAAGCCTCACTCAATCCCCCCAAAGCAATTGGGATCACACTTCCAAGTAAGGGATTTATTTATTTCTAATTTTTGTCCAAAATGTATTTATGTTGTTATACCCTTTTATTATAAATGAAAAATTTTGGGGTATAATTTTTCACCTCTACTATACTTCCCTCTTTATTTGGTAATGATATATACCCCTTTATCTCACATTAATACCTCTCATGTACACCTATTAACATGCCAAATATTTGTAAGGGATTTCTCTCTGCTCATTTACATTCAAGAAATTCTTTTATATTATAAATCAAAATTTCATTATATATGTTGGGAAATGTATCTACATGAACCCCAAACTATCCATTTCATGAACATATGATGATATTACCATTTATATATAATCACCAATTTTTATGAATTCTTATGTCACATAGTTATGCTGACGAAATTGCACCGTTATTTTCCAAGCCAAAGACAAAGGGTAGTGAATACCATTCACATTTATCTATCAAGGGTATTCACATTTATGAAAATTTATTTATTTATTATATATGTTCATGTATTAATTCCACATTACTTTATCATGTAATAAATTTTTATTTTTAATAAATCCTTGTTGTATGATCTATGTGGCACACTAATGCATGAAATGAAATGATTAGGAAGGGTGCACCCTAAATGGCCTACAATGCATTGGGTAAAGATTACTCTCATGATAAATCATGGACAATGAGAGATTACACATGACAATTCAAGTGAAATGATGATTTACTCATGGTACATGTGCAATGGGACTTGTCTCGTTCAAATATCATATTAAATGTTGTTGTCGCATTTCTATGTTATGATAATCATGCTATATCATGTATTTATTTTAATGTTTCTCTTGTGATCTGTTGATATTATTATTTCCTAACATGTACTAAATTATTCCTATCATGACTTTTTTAATCCCTTACTAGGCTTTATAGCTTCCCCCTTTTTTATGCATGTCCTCAGGTTATCCCATGCAATGCTAAGTACGAAAGAATGTTATGGTCATGTAAAATACGTTTTCAAAAAATTTGTTGTGTTTTATGTTATATGTTGTTAAGTAATGTCCTTAATTTTCTAAGACACTAGAACAATTAAACCTCATAATTGTCTTAAGAATGTTTATGTAATAAATCATGTTTACGTGTGTATTTAAAATAAGGGTAGTTAAAGTTTTTATCAAAGTATAAGTTTAGTTATTTTTGGGATTAGGATTAGAAAAAACTAGTGAAAGTCTTAGGGATATGACTATGTATAATAAAAACATACATAAATTTAAATGAGTATTTAGTAAGTGGTTTATCATGAAAATACATCCCTATCTAGATACAAGAAGGTAGAGGCAGCTCTGGCACAGATGTATCTAGGGGTAAAAATCCTAAAACACTGCTTTGACCTAGAATCAAATGGGAACCGCTGCACAATAATGAACCTTGATGCACTCATGGTTACAACACTCCATGGGGATATGCTTTGGTAAATTCATAAGCTTAGTATGAACCATTATTAATGGAATTAAAAAAATTACCCCTATGAAAATATGTTGGGAAATAGATCATGGATAACGTAGATTAAAGCCTATAAATTCATAAGATAAGGAATTAAAATTAATTTATAAGTCATCCATTTTTATTTGTATTCTCCTTTATAAGTTACCCATAACATTCCATTTATTCCATTCAATAGCCGGTAAAATGAGGACTCAGGCTAAAAACCAATGTGAAGATCAATGTGATGATTGTTCTAATGAGATTCCCAATACAATGGGAGTGAGAATAACAAACATTGTCATGATAATATCTCAGTTAACTAATGTTTTGAATAGAAACATGGGTCAATAGGAACTTTCACCCCCTAGAAATTTCATGTCACAATCGAGAGCTTCATGATACAATGGCATCATACTTCTATTGGATCATCTGATCCCTCAATGTCCGAACAATGGATCAAGTCCATTGAAAAGTTCTTATCTATCATTCAATGTTCTGAACAAAAGAAGGATCTTATGACAGCTTATCATATACAGAGTGAAGCTGATCAACGGTGGACCTTGATCAAAAAATACGATGCCTAAGGAAGATATCAAGGCATTATAATGGATGGATTTCTTGATAAGAAATTCAATAAATATTTTTCTTGCACCATCCGACTTAATATATAAACAAACTTCATTTCCCTAAAGAAAACAATATAACTAATCCATAGGATAGTTTGGGTAATACATCACAAGGATAGCACAATATGCCACTCACTTTGTTGTTACCCCTGAATTCAAGGTTAACTTATTCTTTGGTGGGATAAAACCAAGCCTATGGAATTACCTAGAGATCTATGATGTCAATATCTATGAGTAAATTGTCTGATGTACCCTCAATGTTGAAATAGAGATTGGAGAATCCCAGGGGTATCATGGGGAAAAGATTCTTAATGTGGACATTAATTCTGGAAGGCTAATGGAAAAATCAAATGATTCTAACAAATTCTAACACCTCACATTCCAATGGTGTGGAATAAAGCACCTCAAAAGTTTACTGAAGGGGAAAAGGAAATGCCTTAGGTGTAGAAGAGAAGGGAACCAGATTATTAACTACCAATAAGAAAAACCCTCTACTATGATAGAGGAGAGAAATTATCTACTCGACCATCAACACAGTGTTTATTGTTTCAACTACAAATAACCATGGCACTTTGAAAAAAATTTCCCTAATACAGATGTTATTAGAGGCAACAAACAACCTCCAAGGCAGCAAGGGAAAGCCTTTTTCATCACTACCACTAAAGAAAACCCCTAAAATGAAGTGGTGGCCTTTATGATAGTTATTTATTCAGGAATAGAGAACATACTTTTTGATTCTGGTTCTACACATTCATTTATATCATGAATGTTTTTTAGAAAAATACCAAGATCGCCACAAATCATGTAATAGAGATTTCAGTGAGAACATAAAATGGGGAAATAATTGTAACCCATGAATATAACACTACACCTATCAAAATTTTAGATTAAACTTCCTGGAGAACCTTGTCATAATCCCTCTGGTATAATTATATGAAATTCCTGGCATGTATTGGATATCCCTATATAGATCCAACATTAATTTTTTTAGAGAGGGAAATCACTCTCTATATAGAGAATCGACCCTGGATTCTATAATATTTCAAGGAAGAGGATGAACCTTCTTTATAACCATCATCTCAAGCATAGAAATTACTACCATATGAGCATGCATATCATGCTCATCTGATTGCGTATAAGGAAGAATACATCTTTGAAGACATTCTTATCATGATGGAATTCACTGAAGTGTTTCCTGAAGAAATTTCCTAGCATTCCTCTTAGAGAGATGTTGAATTTTTAATTGATCTTTTTACTTGGGCATTGCCACTATCCATGAATATGTATAGAATGGTTGTTGTAGAGCTTGATAAGATAATTACAAAACTATAGGAGAATCTGGATAAACGTTTTATATTCCCAAGTGGTTTACTATAGGGATCACGTTTCTTCATTATCAAGAAGAATGATTGGTCAATGCGCATTTGCATCAATTATAGTGAGATCAACCAAACCACAATAAAGGAAAAGTATCCTCTTTCATGGATTGATGAATCATTATATAAGATATGTGGAGCACAATACTTCTCCAATTTAGATATGCGGTCAGGATATTATCAAGTAAGGGTGAAGAAGGAGGATATCCCAATGACTATTTTTTACACATGATACGGGCACTATGAATTCATAGTAATGCCTTTCGGAATCAATAATGACCCAACATTCCTTATGAAAATTATGAATATAATATTTAGATATTACTTCGATATTTTTTTAGTCCTTGTAGATGATATTCTAATATAATACAAAACTAAAGAAGAGCATGATGAGAATCAAAGCACTATACTAGAACCCTGGAGAAAGGATAAGCTCTATGTAATGTACAACAAGTGTGAGTTCTAGTTAAAGTAGGTCTCATTTTTGGGTCATATAATCACAAGAAGTTGGATATCTATAGATCCCTCCAAGATAGCTAGAATTGAGGGATGGTTGAGTCCAACATCAATAACAGATATCCATAGCTTCCTTGGGATAGATATATATTATAGACGATTTGTGAGAAATTCATCACGATTTTCCAACCCTTTTACCAAGAGATCTTAGAAGTGGGTAATGTTTTCAGGGAGTGATGAATGTGAATAGAGCATAAAGGAGTGGAAAAGGAGGATTATCACTATGCTTGTGCTCACACTACCCATAAGTGGAGAGATTTTTGTAATATTTAGTGATGCTTAGAAGAAGGTCATGTGTTGTGTGTTGATGCAAAATGCCCATGCTTCATGTAAATTAAATGTTCATGAGAAAAAATATCCACCACATGATCTAGAGTTGGTTGTTGTAATTTTCACTTTGAAAATTTGGTGGCATTACCACTTTGGGGAGAAGTGTGAAATTTATACGGATCAAAACAATCCTAAAGAATATATTCACACAGAAAGAGTTAAATATGCGCCAATGAAGATGGTTAGAGATGATCAAAGAATATAACTGCAAAATCTATTACGACCCTGAGAAAGTGAACAAGGGGGTGGATTCTCTAAGTAGAAAGGACCCATAAGATCTATCATTGATGAGAATTGACAAGGATCTAGTAGTCTTATATTTTATGAATATGGACATGGGAATAATTAAGAAAGGAAAATCATAAATCCTTTAAAAATGATTTCTCAACCATCTCTTTTGGAAAGGTTACAGGATGCCCAAAATAATGATGTGGGAACTTAGAAGAAAGTTGAAATAATATGAAAAGGTAAATCCTCATAGTACAATTTTAATGAAGATGTAATTGTGAGATTTTGGTCAAGAATATGTCTTCCATCAAATCCTATGTTAATGAATGAATGTTTGCATGATTCACATAGTTCAAATTTATCCATTCACCCAATAAACAGAAATTTATATCGTGAACACTGAGAGCATTATTGGTGGGATAACATAAAGAATGAGATCAATGAATATACATCAAAGTGCGTATTATGTCATCAATTGAAGGCTGAGAAGAAAATGCACAAGGGGATGATGCAGCCATTAGCCATACCAACATGGAAATGGGAGAACATTACCAGGGAAATTTTCACTTAAATTATGAAGAAATACAAAGGAAATTATGCTATCTGGGTTGTTGTGATTCATCTTACAAACGATGCACAATTCTTTGCAATTTGAGAGGAGTTCTCCATAGATCAACTAACACATATATATATCAATGAAGTTGTAAGGAGACATGGAGTACCAATTTCTATTGTATCTGATCGAGATCCAAAAGTCATCTCTATGTTCAGGAAGCATCACCAATATGATCTGAATATTGAGATGAACTTTGGTATGAATTACCATCCTCAAACTGATGTCCAATCTAAGCAGATTATCCAAACACTTGCGAACATGTTGATATAATGATCAATGTAATTCAAAAGGTGATAGGATCAACATATTCCTCTGGTTGAGTTCTACTACAATAATAGTTTCCACTAAATCATTCTAATGGATCCTTATGATGCCCTTTATTTGAATAGGAATAGAAAACTAGCATGTTGGGATGATGTTGGGGAGAGAAAACTCTTAGGTCAAGAAATGGTCGATGAAATTGTGGATATGGTTAAGACCATCGGACAGCACATTAAATATTCTCAGATTTGACGAAAGATCTATGCTTCTAATCATCGAAGATACATAGATTATGATGTTGTAGACATGGTATTTCTCTGCAAATCACCGTGGAATAATTTTATGAGATTTGGGAAGTAGGGAAACCATATCCCAAGGTACATCAGCCCTTTTGAGAACCTTGATCAGATTGATAAAGTGGACCATCAACTAGCACTTCCACCGAACCTATCTCAAGTACATGATGTATTCCATGTATCACTCTAGAGGAAATACACACCTTACCCTTTTCATGTACTCCATACAGTGGTGGTACCATTGGAGAATGGAATCTCTTACGAAGATAATCCTATGAAGATATTATATTGTAGAGAAAATGTTCTACAAAATAAGATAATTCCCCTCGTCAAGGTGTTGTGGGAAACAACATGTTCGAGAAGAAACATGGGAATCATAGGAAGAGATAAAGCAGAGTTACCCTCATCTATTTTAGTGTGGGAAAATGAAATTTTGGGGGTAAATTTTTTTAAGGGGGGATGATTGTAATGGCCCAATATTTTATTAATGAAAATTTCTCTTGAACTAATTAAATTTATTACTATGTTAAATGGTTATATAAAACATATACACATCCATGGTTTTAGGTTTTTGGATTTTGGAAGACTATTGATAACTGTTACCATTGAGGATATATATTTTGAGCAGTGATCACAGTATTAGTATACACATAGGGCTTTAACAAATCCAATTTACATAGATGATGAAATAGATGGCCTCATATAATAGAACGGTTCCATAAAAATCCTATTTGTCAGAACTCGGAAAGGAGGTAGAATAACTGAGCTTCTCTCTTGACAAATCCCAATCCAAGCTTCAACTCATTAATTTTGAATGGAACCACCAATGGGAGAAGTGGTATTTAATAGAGATTACCACCCAAGTGATCTTATCTAAACTTCCCCAAGAGTTTTTCACCATCAGCCACCATAAACATAGGTCTTATGTGAGTGTTATAATTGTTTATGTAATAAAACCCTAGTACTATGATTATGTTCATTAATTCTTTATATAATAATTAATATACATATATTTTTTTATTGATTCTTTTTAAATGGTTTTTAAAGCACAAATAATATTTTTGGTTAATATTATATATTAAAATCAATTTTGATGAATTAATTTTTTTAAATAAAATATTATTTTAATAAAATATTATTATTTCAAAATATCTTTTTATTATGTTTAAATGATCATGTAATTTTTATGAATACAATTTTAATTTTTATTATGTTATGAAAATTATTTTGGTCAAAACCCATGAATTTTACATAAATGTTAGTTTTTATTTTAAAAGTAAAAATTCACAAATATAGAAAACTATTTAGATAAAATGAATTTTATTTTTTGGAATCAGGATGTCAAAATTATCCAATGGTGAATTTTTCATAATTTTTTGAGTCTGCCGATTTTTTGGCTTAAAATTATATATTGTTTAAATATATAATGAGTTTTAGGAAATAATAATGACCCAATAGTGATATAATAAAATAGTATAAACATTATTTTTGGGAAATTTATGTTTTACATTTAAAAAAAATTATTTTCTATTAGTTTGATTATTTTTTGGTTCCTTAGTGGACCCTCCAAATCTAATAAAACATTTCAACTTTTCAAATGATTTCCTTGAGAGTGTAAATCACATCCACATAAGAAATCCTAATATTTTATAATTTTCAGAAATTGGCCTTATAAAATAAATTTATTCACTACCCTTTGGAAAAAACTATGTGCAAAAACCATTGGTTTGATTGTGGTTTTGATTAGTTTAATGTGTAGGGTCCAAACATAAATAATAAATAATTCCCTCTCTTTTCTTATATAACCCCACCCAATCTCTAACTTATCTTCACTAAAAATCCTTGGATAGAGTCCCTATACTTCTATCCTATCTCAATAATCCTCCCATGGTGACCCAAGCTCCCAAGAATCCACTCTCAAACCCCTCCCAGGCCTTTGGGATCACAGTTCCAAGTAAAATATTTCTTCCATTCTCATTTTTGTTCAAATTTAATTATACTGTTATACCCTTTTATTTATAATTAAATATATTGGGGTATGATTTCAAACCTCCCATAATCTTCCCTCATTATGTTTTAATGATTATAGACCCCTTTTTCTCTCATTAATGACTCCCATTAACACCTGTTACCATGACAAAATTGTGTAAGGGATTTCTCTCTCTTTATTTACATTAAAGAAATTATTTTATATTTTGAATCTAAATTCCATTAAATATTTTGGGACATGTATCTATATGAACTTTTCTATATATTTCATGTACGTATGATTATATACTTCTTTCTCTCTCATCAACCATTTTTATGAATTCTGATGTCACGCTGTTATGCTGCCAAAAATTGCACAGTAATTTTCCAAGACAAATTCATTATGTAGTGAATACCATGACCATTTCATTATCAAAGTTATTCAGCTTTATGAAAATTAACTTATTTATTAAATATTTTCATTTATGAGTTCCAAATTCCTTTATCATGGAATAAATGATGATTTTTAATTAATCTATGTTGTATGATCTCTGTGGAACAGTTATAAATGAAACAAAATGTTTAAGATGGGTGTGACCTAATAGTGCTAAAATGCATTGGGTAAAGATCAGTAACATGATACATAAAGTGAAATTGTGATTTAATAATGATAATTCAAGTCCAATGAGGTTTTAGACATGGTCTATACGTAATGGACCTTGGCTCATGCTAATATCATGTTAAATGTTGTTGCCACGTTTTCATGCTGTAGTAATCATGATATATCATGCCTTTATGTTCATGTTTCTCTTATGATCTGCTGATATTCCTATTTTCTATAACGTAGTATATTACTTATATTCATACTTTTCTACTCCCTTAATGGGATTTATATCCCACCATTTTCTTATGAATGTCCACAGGATATCCCACACAATGCTAAGTGTGAAGGAATGTTGTTGTCATTTTAAAATGTTTTCAATAAAGATGTTGTGTTTCATGTTCTAATTTGTTGTCTAATATCCCAAATTTCCCAATAAACTAGACCTATCGAACCTTAGAGTTTTATTGAGTTCAATTTTATGTAATAAATGATGTTTTAATGTGTAATAAATAGTAGTGTTTTTATATTGAGACACCTCTAGAGAGGAGGGTCAAGCATGCCCCATAAATGCTTCATGGTTCATCCAAGATTTGGCAGGACATGATTACGTAGTCTTGTCATCATCAGGGAATGTTATGGGTTGATTTCCATATTACCTTCTCATATTATTTCCATCCTTAGATGTTGAGAGTTGATAGAGGAATCGATTTCATGCATCTCTACCCGGGTTCTATGTCATTCATTGAGTAATCGGAGTGTTTCGTGATTTTTCAATGCTCTACACTACTTCTAGCAAGTTATAATCCTTCGTGAGATAGAATTTTCAAGGATGGGAGCCTGTATGAAATCTGTATGCAGATGAATTCCTTTCAGCTACCTACCTTTTCTCCAATAGTAAATTAGTATCATATCAATGAGTGCAACTTGATGGACCATAATAGTACCAGAAATAGAGGAACAGTGTTGCAGTTGTCCAGTAGTTCTACCGGTTGCAAGAAATGTTCCTTTTAAGTTTATATTCAAGGTAGTGAAAACCAGAGTTACCATTTAGATAGATTTATATTTTTTGTTTAGTGGGGATGACAGGGCACAAGAATCCTTATTGTGATATAGACCCAATGTTGTGTCGGGCTTACATCTATATTGGGAATCTGTAGAATTTCTACATGATAATTCCAATAGCCTCAAGTGGAAAAGGATCCACATCAGGCCTAGCTTCAGTAGTTAGTTATTTTATGCCACATTTGGTGGGGAGTTGGAATAACACCAGTAGGTATGGACATGGGGGAGTTCATGGCTTTGGTGGCTAAACCCATGATCACTAACAACAACTGCAGAGTAGTTATAATCATGGAACTCCATTGATTCCACATGGTCTTGGATCATGCTAGTTAAATGAACTAAGATCGATACTTGAGTATCAGGCTATGGGAAAATCTATAGTATTATGAAAAACTCTATTATCCTCTACTATAGTATCTTCTTTATTTATTATGGGTGCTTCAAAATCATTTTTCTCTTTATCTATTTTGGAATATATTAGAATGGTGATACAATTTTACTATGGTTAAATGACCATATATACATTATTATGTGTATGAATAGAGGGAATACCCTAATACAGGGTCTGTCCCCATTATTTAGGAAGTTATCCTTTCTTATGGAACCTCATTGTTCATGATATTATGGGCTTCTGAAGTCATTCTTAGAATGGATTGGTTGTTTCAATCTTACTCTTTTTTATACAACTATCTCCATAGGGTATCTTTTACATCACTATAGTGTAGAATTTATCTACATAAGAGTGACTTTGATGTTCATGCTAGTATATCTAGACAAGAGCATCATGGGCCAGGTGGAGTGACTATCCAAATCAAAGATCTCTTAATGGAGGATCAGGGTATGCACAAAACTATTTTCCCAGCAGTAGTGGATTGTATCAGGGATTTCTTTCCTACCACTTTATTTGGCTTCCCCATTGAGAGAGAGGTGTATTTTACAATTGATCTTGTTCCATGATCATTTCTAGTGTCCATTCATCTATAAAGTATGACACCAATAAATATTTAATAGATCCAAAAGTAGTTAATGGATCTAGAGACCAAAGGATTTATATGGCTCACTGCATCCTACTGGGGTTCAACTGTGATTTTGAAAAATAAGGCAGATGGAACCTTCCATCAATTCTAGGATTATAGAGTATTATAAAATCTTATATTCAAGAACATATATCCACTTTTTTTAATAAATTATCTCTTTGACCATCTCTAAGGATGAAAATTATTCTCTATGATAGACCTAAAATTGAGTTATCATCAAGAGAGAGTCAGACAATCAGACATACCTCGTAAAAGATTCCAGAGTAGGTATGGTCTATATCAATAAGTTGTTGTGTGATTTGGTCTTATAAATGTCCCTAAAGTTTTCATGGATCTTATGAATAGGGTGTTCCATCCCTATTTGGACTCTTTTCTCATGGTATCTGTGGATGACATCTTGGTGTATTCTCACACTCATTACAACCACTAAAAACATCTTGATATCATTCCATGTACAATGATAGAGCATCATCTTTATGATAACTTTTTAAGTGACAATTATGGATTGAAAAAGTTATCTTCATGGGTCATATTATATTATAATCCGGTGTATCTATTGACCTAGAAAATTTTAGTGTTGTAGTTTCATGGGAGAAACCTAATAATGTGTTTTACATAATGGATAGATGGATATTACTAGTGTTATATATAGTAATTTTACTTCATTTCCTCACTTATTACTAGTCTAAGGAATAATGGTTTCAAGTATATATGGTAAGAATCATGCGAGAATGCCTTTCAAGAGTTGAAAGGTTGGATTCTATGGAAACCTATTCTAACTCTTCTAGATCCAATTATAGGTTATACCATCTTCTGTGATGCATTGGGAATTGGCCTAGGAGTAGTGCTAATGCAAGAGGAAAAAAATTTTCATATGGATCTCAGATGTTGATGCCTCATGATAGAATCTACCCAATGTATAACCTTGATCTAGTAGTAGTTCTTTTGGACTTATGTTGGAGGAGACACTATCTATTGGTTAAGCACATTGTGGTGTGCACGGACTATAATATCTTCAAATATAACATTTCACAGTGTGACTTGAACCTCTGATAGGGAGGATGGGACAAGTATCTAAAATAAATTTATTTTGAGCATGCCTATGCACCTATAAAGGGTAATGTAGTTACAGATCCACTGATTCAAAAAACTCATACACAGGACATATGGGATTCTAGTGATGAATTGAAGTTAATGCCCCTATTTTTAGATATGGATCTACAATTTCATAAAAATAACGAGTAATATTACCACTCAAACTTGAAAGTTACTAATTACCTCCTTGATATGGTGAGGAGTAGACAATTTTTAGATCCTGCCATCATGGTCCTCTGTGAGTGTATATCTGGAGATAACCTACCTCTGGTTTTGTCTATGGACAGAGATGATGTCATGCATCTAGATGGATGAAACTGGGTTCTTACATATATGAGGTTGGGGTTGATGAAACATTCTCACAATTTTTAGTGGGCAGTTAATCTAGGAATCTCCAAGATGTTTCGATATATGCGATGCTAGTATTGGTAGCTTGGGATGAACCTTCATATAACAGGTTTTCTGACTAGGTGTTTTATCATTCAGCAGGTGATGGTAGAGCACTACAGACCTATATGATTGTGACTACCACATCCAATCCTGATGTTGAAATGGGAAGATGTTGCTATAGATTTGTTAGTGTCCTTTCATATATCTATGATGGGTAGAGATGAAATATGGGTATTCAAAGACTGAGTAATGAAATAATCCAATTTTATTCCTATTCGGGCGAATTTATCTAATGATGAGTTGGGAAGGCTCTATGTTCGTGAGATCATACGACTACATGAGGTTCCACATAATATCATCTCAGATAGTGATTCTTGTTTCACATCACTGTTTGGAAAGGATTACAGAATGCAATGTTGTTTTAAGTTCTTCTAAGAACAACCTTTCAACCTCATACCGATGGATAATAAGAGTGGAAAATACAAGTTCTTGAATATTTTCTCAGACCATGTGTCTATGATTTAGGAGGTTCTTGGGAAAAACATATCCCTTTCTTCATGTTTTCTTATAATAACAGCTTCCATGAAACAATTCAAATGGATCCTTTTGAGGACTTATATGGTAGTCCATGTCGTTCACCCCTGTGATGGCAAGAGGTAGGCGAGGTAGCACTACTAGGCCCTCATATCATTTAATAGACTTCATAGAAATTTTATCTAATCAAAAATCATTTTTCACCTGACCATTCTAGATAGATTTATTATTCCAATATTCATCGATAACCAATTGAGTTTGAGGTCAGGGATCATATTTTTCTTTGTGTATCACCTAAGAAAGGGTATATATGGTTAAAAATGTAGGGAATGTTTTTCTTAGTTATATAGGGCCATTTTAGATTCTATAGTGAGTTAGGATGATAGCCTATCAGTTGATACTACCTCAAGGGTATTATGTCGCTCATGACTTCTTTCATGTTTCACAGCTTCACAAATATCATTCAAACTCATCTCATACCTTTGATACCATTTTGTGATGTCCTGATCCTGGGTGACACATACAGGGTTCCTCGAGCCCGGTGGGTCACAAGGCCTCAAGTGTATCTCCCCAAACACCAGTGGCTGCTGACTAGCAGTGAGGGCCTAGGGTGTGTCTGTGTGGAGAATATTACCTTATTACCAAGAAGTAAAACAATGGGTGAATGTAAACATATGTAAATAGTGGATGAAATATAATTAAACCGAATACACAAGAGAAAAAATAGAGATAATAGTAATAATAAATGAAATAACTGGAAAAACATCCAAGAACACAAAAAATTGCGACGATATGTCATTGTTGGTGCCAAAATTTGGGAAGAACGAGAAAGAACAAAAAGTATTAGGAGTTTCCTCATGATGAACAATCGCGGAGCCCCTAAGGCCCCACTACTGGCGCCAAACTCTTCCTTCACAAACTTACTGCGGAGCCAGGAGGCAAGATTCCCCACAAACCCCTTTTACTTTATCTAGCCCACCACAGAGCCTGGAGGCGGGATACTCCACGAACCCCATTTACATTTTTGATCCCACCATGGAGCAAGGAGGTAGGATTCTCTGCAAATCCCTTTGACATTTTCAAACCCCCCACAGAGCCAGGAGGTGGGATGCTCCATGAACCCCCTTTTACATTTGCGTACTCGCCATAGATCCAGGAGAGAGGATGCTACAGGAACCCCTTTGACATTCATGATCCCGCCATGGTGCTAGGAGTCCTGATTCTCTGCAAACCCATTTTACATTTACAAACCCTTCGCAGAGCAAGGAGGCGGGATGCTCTGCGAACCCCTTTGAAATTCATGAACCCGCTGCGGAGCTAGGAGGTATGATGCACTACAAACCACTTTGATGTTCGCGAACCGCTGCAGAGTGAGCTCTGGCTTAGCGCTGAGTGTTCTCTGCTCCACAAATCCTCTTTCTTATAAATACTGAGTTTCCCTCAATACTAAATTATGGATCCTCCAACCTTTCACATTCTGAGCTCCCGTTTCATGAAGAAATTTATGTTATGAAAATCATGATCTTTTCAAGGTACTTTTGCATTGTGAAGTGCCATCCCCTTTGCATGAATTCTTCCCCTCTTCAATGAGGTATGCCCTTCGTGGAACCCACAGGACTCTGCAATGGAAGGATATCCCCAATGGTACTCGGGCCTTCAGAGAGCACTCATGATACGCGAAGCACCATTCATGAACATGTGACCCACATGTTAGGCAAGGTCACTGTGCCTCATGAAGCATATTGCATCACACTGCTATGCTTCACAAGGAACCCTTGGTTCGTGAAGCACTACTCCACAAATGACCTTCCACTTCATGAAGCACCTTCCATATGCACCCATGCCCTATAACTAGGCTCGGCCACTTCACATCATGAATCACCCCCTTCAGAAAATATCCTCCACTACATGGAGCTCCAGAGCTTCACAAGGCTTCTACATATGAAACCCTATTCTCTGCAACTCCTTCTCCCATGTGGCCCCTCATGTTTTCACAATGCAATTTCAAGGACCCTTGGGTGGTGTTCCATGTTGTGTTGCATCTCCTCATGCTTCTTTGCATAGGCACAATATCAACTATTTCTCCATTGAATAGCCATACTAAAATGGAACCCTCAATGGATCTCTCCATCACACAGCATCACCATGGAATTTTTGATGCCTTACCTTCCCCAAGGGGATAGAGGTATCAGTAATGTAAGTACTAGTGGTTTGGAAATCATACCTCTCATCCAAGATGCAGGATGTCAAACTGCGAAGCGCATTTGTCCTTAGCGCATGATATTGAACTGTGACCTCTCCCCATGCGTTGTACATGGGTTCCCCCCCCCCTTGGATATTCTGCATTCCCACTAGTCTCTAAAAGAGTGAAAACATTACTCAAATAGAATGAGATCCTCATTATTTGAGTGGCATCTATCCACGGGGATAGGAAAACCACCTTGGTGTAATCCCCTAGGTTTTCTTGGAAGAGGTATCACCCCTTATCCTCCACTCTTCCTAAATGCATAATCCCTATATCTTTTGTCTATGTTACTACTCGGGAATCCACCCTAGAGTAAGTCCCAATATCCATCACTTCATGCCATAGATCACGCATAATCCCCTATTTCCTATTTTGGCCTCTAAATACATGTAATCCCCACTCCACTTCCCGCGGATGCACCAATTGTGATGTGATCATCAAGTCCTTGATCCTTCTTGTTTCTCACCCCGAGCATGACTCATGTGGGCTTAGAGTAAGCATCAACCATGACATCCTCTCTAGTATGCCTAGAGTGTATGCCCCAAACCACATCCTGAACAACATGGTCATTGATCCTAGCCATGGAATGGTATGTAGGAAGCTTCCCAGAGGTTGAATCCCACCATCCATTGGTTCTGTCCATTTCACGCTGGTTCACCACTCCAGAACTGTGTGGTCTTTGATCCATGTGAAGGCAAGGTATGTAGGATGCCTCCATGAGGTTAAATCCCCCCATCCATTGGGTTTGACCATTTGACAATGGACCACCACTCCTGAACTACGTGATCTTTGATCATTGCCAAGGAAAGGAACGTCGGAATCCTCTTTGCGGTTCAAGACCACCATCCATTGGTTCCGACCATTTCACATCAGTCCACCACTCTTGAACTACGTGGTTATTAATCCTTGTCAAGGCAAGGTATTTAGATATCTTGTCTGTGGTTCAAGTATAACAACCATTAGTTACGACCCCCTTCACATCGGACTACCTTCTCCCTGCATGACGTTAAGTTGCATGCCCCCTATTAATCTTGTACAACATTAAACTGTATCCACTATCCAGAACAATGTGGACTTTGATCCTTGCCAAATCAAGGTATGTTGGAAGCCTCCCTAACGTTCATTCCCAACACCAATTAGCCTCGACCATCTTCACATCGGTCCAAACCCACCGAACTACATGGGACTTGATCCTTTTCTCCTAGATTGTGTACATATGGAGCCTCTATAAGGTTCAACCCAAACCAGCAGTAAGCCATTTTTACCCCAATCAGTGGTTAGCCATTGCCACCATAACCAGTGGTAAGTAGTTGTCAGCCCAATCAGCAGTAAGACATTGTCACCCAAATCAGCATTAAGTCATTGTCATCCCTAGTCAGTGGTAATACATTTTCATCCATATTCGACGGTAAGCCGTTGAACTCCCCCAATCAATGGTTATCTATTAAAGTCCCCCATTGATGTTAATCTATCTTCAGATAAACTATGTGGACATTGATTCCCTACAATGGGGATACGTATGAATCCTCTTTGAGGTTCAAGCCCATAACTCATGATGCATCCAGATCTCTCCCTCAATCCTATGTGTTTCAGTAAGGTCATTCCCCTACCTGGAGGTTCCACTTCCTTCAGGTCCCATCTATGCATCCATTCTCACGGGCTGCCTCCTCAGGTGTCCCATCCTCTCACCGAATTACATGGACATTGATTCTCTTCCACATGGATACGTAGGAAGTCTCTTCAAGGATCAATCCCAACATCACAGGTCGTCCTCACATCAGTTCCATCTCATTCCCCTTGTACATAATTCATCTTTACATCATCCATCCCGATTCATACCCGGGCCGCCACATCCCAGTGAGATCATTCCATTGATCCCAGTGCCGCTCCTTGTGGCACTCATGTAGCTAACCACGCGTCATCCCCAACATCAATGTTCCCTCCAGGGTTTACAACCATTTTATCCACTCTAAAAAATGTTGCGATCAGTCTGATCCATCTCTGCTAGACGTTAAACTCGTGGCATACCCTATGTTTAACATGGGAAGATGAGGAAAAACTCAGATACATGCCTATGGCATATAATTCCCCGTGTACTATGTGGGATGCCTCATGATTTTATAACCTCAAGAATCCATATAATAAGGGGAAGAAACCCATATGTGCTAGTGTTCCAGTGTCCAGACACATAGTGATGTCACCGTGACTACTCCACCGACCAAAGGTTGCTGCCCTGAACAGACCACTTAAAATATCCCAACATAAGCAGTGTAATTAACCAGCATCCATAAAGACATGGAATAGGGAAGATTTTCATGAACCACGACTTAATATTTAAGGGATACCCGGAATAGGTGATGAGTTCTGAGGAGGAATCTTGGAAAGGAAGAACCGACATGCCATCATCTCATTTCGATAAAGGAGAAAACATCCCTGAATAAGTGACGGATGCTGCCCGCCTTTAGAAAGTGGGAATGCAGGGTGACAGAAGTGTGCCCCTTGAGGATGACCGTGAATTCCCCAGCGAAAGAGTCAAAAATAGAAATGGTGAACCCGATGTGATTTTATTCTCCTCAATGTGGAGATTAGTAGCATTTGAGACATCAATGGATTGTCGTGTCACTGAATCCAGTCATCTGGTGTCGGGTCCCACAAAGAAAATAGTGGTCTTAGCATGAAACTCACTAGGAGATGGGGTATTCAAAATGTTGGATATCTCGGATTGTGTCATTGTCAGCGTGGATCCTTCTTACAAAACATGGGAGACAGAATGGTGCTAGGGCACTAGACATTGATTTCATTATTTCTACACCAATGGCTTAATCTCACAGCTTTCAAGGAACCAAGATATTGTACCATGAGCCTAATCGCCACCTTCCCACTGATGTAGGGGTAGGGGAAATTCCAATGCAATAGTCCCATGCTGCTCCATCTCTTTGATGGAAATCCCTACAACCACAGCTGTTGGGCGCCTATGCCCTGCCTTCCGGTCTGAATTCATTCAACAAAGAGTGATCAACAAACTTGTAAATTGATATGAGGAAGAGGGGATTATCCCGACATGAGATATGTCTCTCCAGGATCTAGAGGCATCTATGCCTCATCACCACCATCGCCATCGAGGGACACATGGGGAGCCAATGCTCCCCACTCCAATGTACAATCGTTTCGGCTGCCTCTCACTAGAAGGCCTCAACGACTCTCTCCCCTACACCAACTAGGTAGAGGGATATTTGTGCCATCCCAGCCAGGATCCCATTTTAGGGGCCCCCATGGAGGGATCCCACTAGGTCATACCAGTTCCATCATCCGGTCCCATGAGTCGAAGAGCAGGAAAGTCATTTTTCAGCACCGCTGGCCCCAGTCCGGTTGACCCGACACCAGGGTCGGACACATGCTGAGGAGGATGGCCTTCAAGGGGATTCAATGTTAGCAACTATTGTGGCTCTCACCACCACCGACTTTTATCATCAACCTCTTGCATATGTTGAGCAGGTGAACTTGTATACCTGGCATGGATCGAGGCCCCAACCACCCCACATGCAGGTTGGGTTGACTCTCTCGGCCGCCTGTACAGGTAGTGGCTGCCACCAGTACATAGGTCCTCCCAATACTGCCACCATAGAGAAAGTGGGTCTTCCCCGCATCCAAGATTAGCATAGAGGTCCGCCTTATGCCACCTTCGGTCCAAATGAGGGACCTCCCCATGATTATGACACTTAGCATGAATGCCTCTCTCGTGCTCATTACATCAGGTATGCAGTCATTCCTCCTAGAATAGACCACTGGGGTGGGGATGTCACACATAAGGTCAATATCTAGCATGGGAGGCCTCCCCATGTCCTCACAAGAGCTGTTGAAGGTCCTCCTCACCTCAGAAATCAGATGGCTGAAGGCCATATTCACTTCACCAGCACCCATCACGGAGGTCCTACCTGTGTTCGACTTAACCAGTATGAGGACCCTCCTCATACTGGAACTACCAAGGGATGAAAGCATATAGGTCCCATCCATGCTCCTATCAGATCTAGTGGAGGTCCCACCCACTCGAGTACTTCCCACGTAGGTCCTCCATGTGTTCCCTTTGATATCTATCCTGGTGCTCCTCGCACCCCGACTTACGCTGGTGGATGTCCACTCCGCCCCAACACTAGTATGGCTGAAGGACCTCCTCATGACAAAATACTACCATGTCCTAATGAACCATCCTTGGGTAAGAGGGTGGGTCTCCGTCACCATAAAAAGAATGCTGAGAATATTAGGACCAATATCAAACTGGTCTGTTTCTCAGATCTTGAGGAGAAATTCGACCCAGTGATGGAACACTCCCCTAGATCCTTTGTGTCAAGGGATGGGGTAGGAACAAGGCGCATCATCCCAATACTTCCAGAATGAAAGTTCCATCATATTCCCTTCTCCCTCAGTAGGTATATCCAGGAGGACAAAAAATTTGCGACTCCACAGGTTACATTTGTTCAACCACCACTATCCTCACCAGAAGCACTCTCTACATCGACTAGAGATCACAAAGAGCTATTTTTGGGACTAATGGTGGATGGACAGTATCATTGTCCACCTCCAGTAGTCATGGTTCCCATGTTAGAAGCTGTAGTTGTTAGCCTATATTACCGGGAAGTTGTGCCTAAGTCACTACACTCATTGGAGGGTAGACCGAGATGAGGCAGTTTGTGAGCTCGCTGTCCATATTATCTACCATCCAGCATACCATCCCAGAAGTCCATTTTGGTACCACTATTGGTTCCCCAGTATCCTTCAGTATATTAGTGGGTAATTGAAGGGCTAGACCCTGAATTTGATCCTAGGATCATATGTGACATCCTTGATTTGGACCACATCCGCAAGATGTTTTGGCCGATTGTAGTGCCAAATTATTATGCACCAGAATCCCTCACCCAAGACGAAGTTGAGTGTTTCTGCTAGACCCTATGGGAGACTCATTTCAATCTTCATCATAAGTGAGTGTATTACCCTAATATCCATGAACATTTAGTGGACATTGAAAAACAATTCTAGTTGGTTTATTTGGCCGCATTACCTATGGCCCAGTGCCTTGAGTCACCAGGTCTCTTTAGGTCCCTCTAGCAAAGGTGTGTTCAATGTTTCAGGGTACTCCACATGATTATCAAAGAGGCTTCTCCCCACATACAAATCTGTGGCTGGGGGGAAGTATGTTTCCCTCCTCTTTAGTCCAATTTGGTAAAAACCCAATTTTCTAGGAGACATAGAGGATATGCCTCCAGGTAGGGTCACGTCTAACATGGTCGAACCGCCGGAGGGTGAGAACACGTTAGATATTCTCGAAGAGGACCTACCCCCAAGAAAGTTTAACACTTCTTGGATATTTTAGGAAGGATTAATCATCAAAATAAGAATCTACTGGGTATTTTGGTTCCCACCGGGGCACTAGTCCTCAGCCGGAATCCCAACATAATTGAGGAACTCCTCGGATCAGTCAAACCCTAGGACCTGTCTGGCTCAGTATGGAAGGCGGAAGATGACCCTGAAAAAGCCATGTTGCTTCAACAATTAATTGAACATAAGAAGATGGTCGACGGCCTCCTTGCTGAATGCGTTGTAGAGAGAAGTCCAGACTACGATGATCCTCGGTCGGGGTAGCAAGGGTAGTCCTAAATTCCCCTCAGCAAACTACCTATTGGTGACCCTAGCCATCCTGCCCATGAAGATAGGGTTGAAGCCTAAACTTACTGAAAGAGGGCATGGTATGTCTCGCCAAATCCTCTTGAACGGCATGACAATCCTCAGGACCCAACTGAGGTTCCCCCAGATGCTCCACAATTCATTCCACTAGCCACTCTACGATCCCATGGGCATGCTTATCATGTTGAAGAACACGCCAACACAATGATGTTTAGGGATCTCCACTAAGATAGGAACCCCCTCATGGATGATCTAATAGTGGTACTCATCTCCCATCTTGAAGCCTTAGTGACACGATAGGTGGAAATCCTACCTGATGGCAGGCCATATCCTTCATGGGTGGATGATATGCCAACATCCCTAGGTTTTAGGAATCCCACATTTTCCCCCTTCAATGGGACAGGGGACCCAGCACAACATCTGGACCACTTTATCTCAAGGTTTGGCCTCAGGTTCGTTACTCTAGCATAGCAGGAAGCCGCCAAACTCCGATGTTACGTACAGACTTTGGAAGGGCCGACGTTTTTCTGGTAAAACCAGCTCCCCATTGGGTTAGTAGCTAGCTGGGAAGACCACAGTAAGAAATTTATCTACTATTTTAGTTCCATCACTTAGAAGATGAGTATCTTGGACCTCTTCAAGTGCATGGATAGGCTTGATGAGCACGTTGCAGACTTTGTCACCTGGTGGAAAAGACTCAATACTCTCTTGACATGCCACTGACTCTGGAGAAATTACTGATGATGTGTGTAGGGAATTTCAAGATGGAACTGCTCCCCTCTCTGATCACCCAGAACTAACTTGGGGGATTCTGAGACTTCTCTGATAATGCCAAATGCCTGGAGGAAGCCTTACAGTAGGCTAAGCAGGAACATCCATTGCCTCCAACAATCCATGCGAGAAGGGACGCCAGGGATAAGACTACTGTTTTGGCTTAAATAGAGGCCCCTAGGAAACTAGAGTTATTACCAGTAGAGCTACCTCCACAACCTTTTAGACACCCTACACCTTAGGCACCACCTCTATTCTAGTAGCGCCCACCTCAGAATTGGCAAGTGCCCTCGCGAAATGCACCTCCATCACCTAGGTGAGATAACCAAGATCCACCTCCATGGAAGGATCCACCAGTCACGTGATTGGGTTAAGCTATGAAGCCCCCCTTACTTGATAGGAGTAACCAGACCTACTCATTCGGTGAGTCTCAGGTCCCTGGTTATTTCCAAAGATCCCTATAGTAGGGAATTGTACGTTTTCCTGAGTCCAGAAGGCCAGAAGAGGTGAAACTCATTGATCAACCTAATTACTTCCCCTACCAATAGATCATGAGGAACACCCTCCAAATAGTTCTATGTGTTCAAAGACTTGCTTTAGGACCAGGTGGATGAAAAAATAGTTCATCTGGGCCCAGCTCTGGCACATGTGGCATGTGTCTTCGTAAGGTCAGACAGCAGCATCAACAACGAAGGTTAGTGGAATACGGTTTCTAGTCATGGGTCCCAGAAGTATGATATCTGGATAGATCGTAAAATGGTCTCACACAGCCATGGTTTTATCTGTGTATTCCTGAATCGGCCAGAGCCTTCATAAGTTGCAGCTGCTAATTGTGCATCGTTGTCTCAGCCATCCTCCTCCCATAAGAGCAAACACCAGTGGCATAAGGGAAATAAAATTCCCCTACCAATGCCATCATCATCCTATACTCACAGTGACTTGATGACGCATGATATGGAAATCCCTCCCAGAATCCATCCAGTAGTAAAGGACTCTTAAAGTGATGGTCAAGGGTATGCCTCGATTGACATCGTAGATCTGGTAAACCCCTAAATGGATTCTAATGATGAGGGGTTCTAGGAAGACCCGCCCAATGTCCCTAGCCATTGTCAGTGTTGATGGATCTGCGATTATGTGGGTCGTTGGAGTGCCTTGGTCAACACATCCATCCAAGATATGCAAGCTACCGAAACAAGGAAATAGGCCCAACGCAGAGCTCAGCATAAGAAACCTTCTTATTTGGTGATATCAAGCCCGCCTTCACTACCTTTCATGTTATTGGATCAGAAAAATCCACCCCGGCTGTGTCGTGACCTGCTACACCCAGCTACAGCCCGGTCTCAGTCATTTATCCATCATTCGGTAGTCACTCTACATGTTTTGACAAGTGAGTAGCGGGATTTTCCCAGTACCAGTCAGTTGCCAGTCTAGTCGGCAGAACCCACCGTACCTCCTATCATAGAGCGACCTCTAATAAGCAGAAGATCACGCCTGGCACAAAGGTATGATGTTCTCAAAAATCTTGACATCATTTCAAAAAAGCTTTCCATCTTGGAGGACCTTATCCTATCATCAAATATGCATGAGGTCCTCACTGAGGAATGAAGAATCCCCCTCCAGTTTGAGATAGAGGTAGCAGCCGCAGAAGCCTTTCATGCTAAAGAGGCCAAGAATGCTGAATGTGAGGCCATAATCTCATTCTCTAGAGAAGATGAAGGCTCTCTCATACAAGGGAACATTCACCCACTATACATCACTAACTAATTCAATGTCGTAGACATTCATTGTCATACTGTAGACATGGGCTCTGGGATCAACCTAATTCTGAATTGGACACGATGAAAACTGGGATTGTCCAAGTATGATTTGAGTCCCTATGACCTGAGAATCCAAGGCTATAATAGGAAAGAGTAGACAATGGTCAGTAAGAATCATTTGGAGACCCAGTTAGGTGGTCTAATTTCCAGCAGCGAGTTTATGGTTGTCCCCATGACACCGCCTACAATGCCTTGATGGGAAGGTCATGGCTGCACCTTCATGCGGCAGTTCCCTCATCATATCACCAGTGCATCAAATACTCCCTTAATGGTCGAGTGGGCGTGCTTCAAGGTGATGTGTCTCCCTTTTCTTTTTGTGAATCCCACTATCTGGATTCCGACTACTACAAGTGTAAATACAAGACGATTCAGGCTAATGAGGTTGATCATGCCTTGGCTACGACCGACCCATGGACAGATCTAGTTGAAACATACATCTTTCCAATGAACCAATTACAGGATACGACCTCGAGCCTAGGAAAATGAATTTTTGTTTATGGAATAAGGGGAAGGATGTTCCCAAGTCTATGAGATGCTGGAAGATCACTTCAAACTCCTACACAAACCCAGATCATGTGATCCCGGAGCCTCCTACTCCCATAAGATATCGGGATGTTCGTCCCATGACAACAACAATACGTCATAATTTCTTGTTCAGCTGGGATGGTATTAACCAACTCAATATGAAGTGCCACTATTTCTTTTATATCATCAAGAGTGGTCCCTTGGGTGGAAGGCCAGATGGGATTGTATCAACATCCATCATCGCGATGGTTGCGGTTGCACAGGGGTTCCCCAAAGCAGTATCCACCGCCGCCTAGGCTGGTACCATCCTCTAATCAGGATATTATAACTCATTAATCTCTTCCCACTGAGGATTACCCCTCCATTAATGAAGAAGTATATTTGGAGGATGCTACCCCCACCTTTGAAGATGGTGTCTCCACCACGGTTGATGAGATGGTACAGGTAAACCCCAATAGCGAGGAAGACACAAAACCCACATTGATCTGTGCCGACATGCCCCTCGAGGAGAAACATTAGTACATAGACTCTCTATAACAACATTGTTATGTATTAACCTAGAGTTATGATGAGATTCCAAGACTAGATCCTCAGGTAGTCGTCCACTGCCTTGGTCTCCTTAAAAATCATCATGGGTTCATGTAGCCTCCCAGGAAGATGCACCCTTCTCACTGGGCCATGGTTGAGGCAGCTGTTGATTAGCGCATCAAAGCCAATTTCATTATGGAGGTCTAGTTCCCCAAATGGCTGGCCAAAATTTTGCTAAAAAGGAAGAAGTACAGACAGATCAGGGTCCGCATCGACTTTTGGGATCTCAACCGTCATTATTTGAGGGATTATTTTCCCCTTCATGTGATATAATTGTTAATCGATGCTAAAAATAGATTCCACACCCTCTCTTTTATTGATGGGTAATTCGGTTATAACCATATCCGAATGTCCCCATAGGATGAATATTCTATAGCCTTCTGGGTTCCACAAGTTACTTTTTATTGCCAAGTCATGCCCTTCGGTTTAAACAATGAGGGTTCCACCTATCAGCAGGATATGCATTGCATATTTATGTTGATCCTCAAAGTGTTGGTGGAATGTTATGTAGATGACCTGTTGGTCAAATCTATTAATAGTCAGGACTATCATAGAGACCTTGATAAAGTGTTTGGATTCCCCCATTCCCGCAACCTAAAGATGAACCCATTGAAGTGTGCCTTCAGGGTTACCTCTGGAATGTTTCATAGCTTTGTTGTTTGATATAGAGGCATTGAGATCAACCCATATAAGATCAAGTCCATTAGATATATGTCTCCTTCCAAACATATTCATGAAAATTGAGGCTTTCAAGACCGCTTTACCTAAAAACCCCGATTCATAATGAATTTGTTTGGTAAGTGTAAGCCCTTTACTCAGTTCATGAAGAAACTGACTGTCTATGATTAGGATGAAGAGTGTGAGACTTATTTGGAGGAAATCAAGCAGTACCTGCTCTAGAATCTAGTCTTAGTGCCACTCATGTCCATAAAGCTTCTGGAATTTTATGTGACCACCCTAGAATGATCTCTCAGCACCCTTCTCACCCATAAGAACAATAAGGGGACATAGAACAACCTCTAATACCTAAGCTACATGCTCCTTGATATAGAGACCAGATACTCCCCTATCGAGAAGAGATGCCTGGCACTCGTATTCATAGTACAAAAGTTGCATCATTACTTATATCATCATGAAGTACAGATGGTGTCATGAGTAGATCCCATGAAGTACATCTTGAACCACTCCATGTTGATAGGACAACTAGATCTATGGGTGGTAATTCTCTAGCAGTTCAATATCAGGTTCGTCCCTCAGAAGGTTATCAAAGGGAAAGAATAGGCAGACATCCTAGATGCCCGTCCAGCTCCTGCGGACTAGTCCATGGACATCAATTTTCCTGATATAGTGATTCTCTTAGTAGTCCAAGCCATGTTGTGTTGGCACATGCACCTCTATGGTGATTCCTGGAGCCCACCGGAAGAAGGTTCAAGAGTAGGAATGGGTATCATCTTCATTAACCCTTCACAATCCATCTTACCATACTCATTCCTATTTTCATAAGGATGCACCAACAATGAGGTGTAGTATTAGGCTCTCATCACTGGCCTCGAGGAGGACCTCGAGATTAATGTGCCCCATTTTCATGTGAAAGTGGACTCCGAACTAGTCATCAAGAAGATCAATGGTGATTATGTCATGAGAAATCTAGAGCTTGCACCAATGTTGGAGTGCACTCTCAAGCTAATGGCCCAGTTCCCCTCTCGTCCAGAAGTTACTCAGGTCACTTGATCTCAGAATGGTCGAGCTGTCACCCTAGCCAGCCTAGCTTCATCACTTGAGTAGCCCGAGAAGGATGATCTGATTATCAACATGGCACACTAGAGTGTCATTGCTCCTATCACCCCATTTAATGATGATGGACATCATCTAGGCCACCTTACCACCAGCACCTCATCATCGGGACCCCCAGGTCCCTTGGAAACATTGATTTAAGTGACTCCTGACTGAAGATCCCCCTTTGTTGAGTATCTCCAAAATGGTAATATCCAAGAAGATCAGGCCGAGTGCGATCAAATTTGACACTGACATTACATTGTACCCTCTAAGACAGCACTAGTAATGAGAAAATCATTTACAGGTGTGGGATTGATGGGGTTCTCCTTCATTGTATTCAAGGAGTCGAGATTTCCCAAGTCATGTAGAAGTTTCATGACAGTTTCTACCTGGCTTATCAAACTGGGCCAAAACTATCTCCCCAGATCCAATGACTAGGGTAATTTTGGACCTCTATAATTCATTACTGCATCATGTTCTACAAAAGGTTCCACTTGTGCCATATTCATGCTAAATTCATGCATCGGCCGCCAGAGCCTCTCCACTACACCAAGTAGTCTTGGCCATTTTCATTATGGGGACTAGATGTTGTGGGACCATATCCACCAGCGAAAGCTCGCCAGTGCAGATTAATACTGACTGTAATAGATTTCTTCTCCAAGTGGGTAGAGGCAGTCCAACTCAAGGTGGTCAAGGCCCATTCCATTGTTGACTTTGTGAGCTCCAACATCATGTATCGATTTCGAGTCCCTCACACTGTCCTCACTAATAACGGAATGAACTTATGAGCAACTAAGCTGAAGAAACTATATATTATGTGAATATCCGTTCTAAACATTCCTTCTTCTATCATATGCAAGAAAATGGGCAGATCGAGGGGTTAAAAAGAACACTATATAATATTATGCAGAAAATAGTTGGCCAGAATAAGAAGAGTTGGCCAAACAATCTCCCCAACACCCTCTGGGCTTATCAGATGATGGCTCGTAATTCCACCTAGGTGACCCCATATTCACTGGTATGTGGGACAGAGGCCATCATTCCCATTGAGATTCAATTTCCCTCATTGCACATAGCTGTCTATGACCAGTAAGCACCTGGTAAAGTAGCTGAAATCCATCTGGCTGATTTAGAAGTGATTGATGAGAATAGGCTTCATGACCTGTACAATATGGAAATGCATAAGAGTAAGATAGATAGAGCTTTCAAGAAAAATATTCACCTTTGTTCCATCTTTCAAGGTGACTTGGTATTGTCCCTAAAGACACAAATGATTCCTAATAGGAAACCACCCAATATGGAGCCCAAATGGGAAGGACCATACATTGTTCACATGTTTTACTCAAATGGAGTGTATTCACTAGTTACAATGGATGGTGAGCGTATAACTCCTCCCACCAATTCCATGTTCCTCAAGAAATACTTTTCTTGAGTCCCTGTGGTCTTGCATGACCTTAAACTATACGGTCCTGCACAACCCTAAGATACGTGATGGTCTAGCATGTCCTTAAACTGTATGGTCCCACATGAACATAAACTGTACAGTCCGGCATGACCTTAAACTGTACGGTCCAACATGACTTCAAACTATCTATTCCCACATGAACCTAAATAGTAGGGTCATCCATGACCTTAAAATGACCAATCCTACATGACTTTAAACCGAGTCTTTTCATACTAGATGTTAAACTGCATCCTCAAGAACTACATATGACTTGATTTCCATCCCCATGGGATACGTTGGAATGCTTAGACACCTTGCCTTGATTCCAGCCCTAGTTTCATCTATGATTATCCCCTACTAGGCATAGCTATTTTTGAGGATCATACATGGCGTCACATAGGTTTCTTTGGCCCACTCATGTTAGGGTTATGATGATTGTACCATGTTCCCCCCTCATTATTCTATCATCCCACATCCTTACCAAATGATATTAAAGTTCATGGATCTTTCAGAACAACGTACGGCTTGATTCCCATCTTCATGGGATATATAGGACTGCCCGAACATTTCGTCCGTAGGCCAAACCCCAAATTATGAGATCTACCCATGTGTCTCATTCGGCACAAGCATATTAATGCTATATCCATCCATTCCATTTTGGGGTTTCCAGTATCCTTCACATCCAAAAGATAACCCTAATGATATGGATACTTACCCTAAGAGCTATCCTATCGTTCTTGGCCATCACCCTCGAGGATTTCAAATGACAAATTGATATAATCCCCATTTTGCGAATATGGTCAACAATCGATGCTCATTTGTTGTTCCCATTTCAGGTCACACGATATAGATTCTATATTTCGAATTTGGTCAAAAACCATCCTTTTGTCATTTTCACCACATCCATATTCCCCAAACATGAAGTGTAATGGTTTATTCTGCCTATCCATCTCTCCAAACCTCGGGCTACTTTGAGTAGGGTTAAAATTTCAGTTGTCAGACCCTTATGTAATGGGGAGAGCCTAGTCCTACTCCAGGTTTCACACATTGACCATTGCTCACATGGTATTAGGAGCTATGATGAGGTAATTCCCACATGATAGGTCATGTGGCTACAGTTGATCGGGATGCCCAGCCTTACGTCCTTCAACCCCTTCGACCCCCTAGATCATGTTCTCATTTGAGATTGTGCGGTGTGGTATGGACTCACATCTGTATTCACTTCAGGATATTTTGCAATGCCACACATATACCCTTGAGTCATCCCTCTCTCCATTTATCATCCATCCTGTGATCCCTAGACCTACCATGACTCATGAGCCCCATCATTTGGGTTTCCATCACCTTCTATATCCCAAAGGACCCCCGAATGGCACGGATTCTTGGCCTAAGGGATCTCCTACCATGGCGGGCTAATGTCCTCGAGGATTGTGAGTGGTGACTTGATACAAGTCCCGTGTTGTGAATATGGTCAATGGTTGAAGCTGAATTACTTTTCCCAAACTTTGGTTACACAAGGGTGGATACTGTGTTGTGAACCTTCTCAAAAATTTTCCTCTATCATCGTTGTCTCTTTGTGGTCTTCCATAGGCAAGATGATTCTCCCTCTCCATCCCATGAATATGACATTAATTTATACATCTTGGTCTAAGCTCTGAGACCTTAAACTAATATCACTATTGTCCTTACTGCAAGACATTAAACTGTAATATGGTTGTGACATTATGCTCGTGGCCTAGCCTTAGGTCCCTTAGCCTTCTCGGGCTCCTAGACCAACTTCTCATTTAGGATTGTATAGTGTGGTGTGGGATTATGTCCTCATTCACGTCGGGTTACTCTTCGTGTCTTACATGTCCCTTATTGAGTATCATGCCCTTAATTTTATCATATTCATCTCTAGAACTACATGTGGATGGATTCCCATCATCATGGGATATGTATGACCACCTGGACGTCTAGTCATCAAGTCCATCCTCGTCTCTTTAAAACCTCCATATCATTTTCCCCTTGGACCATGTTATTCCAGAAAAGGGGTATATGGTGTGGTATAGGGTTATGTCACCATTCACATCGAGTTTGTAACAATCAAGCCGCATACCTCTCTCTCCTAAGTGGCCTTATCTCCCTTTTACTACTCTCATCTCTTTGAGTTAGTCACCCTTAAGATGGGTCCCTCGACCCTCTTCGATGATTCACCAATTGGCCCATGAGTACTCTTGTCTAGAAACTGAATTATAAAATTCTACCTGGACATGCTTTCACCCATTTTAAGGCTCTATGTTCCCCTTCATTTGGGCTTCCATTCTCTTTCACATCCGAAGGGACCCCCAAATGGCATGGATGTTAGGCCTAAGGTATCTCCTACCATTACGAGCCAAAGTACTCAAGGATCACGAATGGTAAATTGATACAAGTCTTACATTGCGAATGTAGTCAACAGTCGACACTCATTTGTTGTTCCCATTTCAGGTCACATGATATGGATGTTGTGTTTCGTACACGATCAATAGTAATCCTCCATCATCACACCATCCCCCTTCAAGACTTGAATTTTTGTTACATGATTCACATTATTTTCCACCCCATCATGTGAAAGTGTAATTTTGACACATATGGAACTATCCCACAGTGCGCATTTGCACGTTAGGGAGTCGAAGTCACGTTAAAGCATCAATCTAGGCTCCACACCGACTTACCTTTGGCGTGTGTTCTAGGTATTGAAAAAACATTTTCCGCCCTTGTTTCTCACACCATGTTTGACTCATGTGGGCTTAAGAATTAGATTGAGTTCTGGGCCTACTTGGAAGGATTCCAACTCTTCATGGCCCATGATCTAAGACCTTAAACTAAGATCACTTTTATAACTACATACAACTTGATTCCCATTCACATAAGATACGTAGGAATGCCCATACATCTCGTCTTCGGGCCGATCTTGAGTTCCAATAATTTGTCCCTTCTCTTCTGCCTTCTATGCCCCAGATCTTATAGGACCATGTGATGTGACATGTGTGGGATTATGACTTCGTTCATGTCGCACTTACAATTGTCCTATCTCATACTCCCCTTAAAGGAGATAGTCCCCCTACCCCCTGCCTCACATTCTCTAACCTCTTATGGCCCCCTCGACTTGAGGTTTCTTCCTTGGAGTTTCATGTAGTGTGCTATGGGATTATGTCCTCATTCACATTGGGTATGCTTTATCATGCCACCCACACTCCTTTTATGTCTAATCCATATGACTTTAAACTAAGATGCTTCATCCCACATGACTTCAAACTATTGAATCTATACTACACGATGATAAAATGCATGGATGGTCCCATAACATGACCCTAAACTGTGATATTATCGTCCTATCCACACGATATGAAAAATCAATGCATCATGGTGTCCTCATTCTAGGGGACATCATGTTTGGTATCGGTCACACACCAAACCATTTGTCAACACCTGCACATGTCTTGATTATTGTGCCGATGCATAGACTTCCTATCACTAAGTCCATCGCTTCACAAAAAAACAACACTAATTCATCATAAATAACAAACAAGATCTATCAAATGCCGCTTATTTTGGTTACAGGGCCAGACCTACAAAAAATTATTATCTATGAAATTGGTATCATACCATGCCATTTTTACAACTACATATAGAGTGATTCTCATTCTCATGGGATACTTAGGAACGCCTGTGCACTTTTCCTCAAGCCCTGCCTAACTTTCATTTTCACTCCCTTGACCTAAAACCTCACCAAGAAACTCATGGGGATCTGGACTCGAGGTCCTCATTCACCATGAGTTTCCCACATTCCCTACCATATATATGGTCTGAGCTCTAAGACCATAAACTAAGATCTCTCTCTGCATCCTTGCCACAAGACGTTAAACTGAAATACATCTTCTAGAACTACATTTGGCTTGATTCCCATTTCCATGGAATATGTAGGACCACCTAAACATTTTGTATTCGGGTCCATCCATGTTTCTTCAAAACCTCTTTATTTCCATTGCCCCTGGTCTGAGTCCTCCAGATGGAAGGGTATGAGGTGTGGTATAGGCTTATGTCCTTATTCACATCAGGTATATAGATACCGCAATACATACTCCCTTCCTAGGATCCCCCTTTATTCCCAGAAGTCCAGATTAGTTTCTCAAACACCCCTCGGATGCCCAATGCTTGGTTTGATCTCTATAATTTGGATGGAATAATAAGGTGTTCATCCCTTGTTTCTCACATCAGGCCAGACCCACATGATCTTAGGGATTGATCGCTGTATTCTCCACGAATATGATAAGAATGAAGTAAACCAATTCATATAATAGAATTCAGGCATGTAGCTTTCATAAAATGATCGAAGCGTGAAAGCATGTTTGAGTGTTTTCAAGTAACACAACACCCGAGGATTGATCCCTCCCATAGATGTATTGACCCCGTCAAAAGAAATTTGTAGCTCCGCCACCCTCTGGCTTGTGGTGTCTAAGATCTGCTGCTGCCTGATCAGATCTCACTCCTCCTTAGTAGCGACGGGGCACAGTTCATTAGCCACCATCCGGGCTTGCTCCATGTTAGTCTGGATAACATTAATTTCTTAAGAGGATTGATTCATGCACTCTTAGGCCTCTTCCAGCTAGGAATTAACTCACAATATTATCTATGATTGTGTGTTGAGGGAATCCTAGTGCTCATCTGCCTGGACCTGCAGCCAGTGAAGATCGTTTTCATCCTCTTAGAGCCTCTTGATGTTAACTAATTTCCTTTGTTGTCAGCCCGCACCATGGCCACGGTCATACTCCCAAATCATCTCTACCATGAGATCTTGGGCGAGCCTATGAAGATATAGGGCATCTACTCCCCCAATGCACAGTTCACACAGTCTCAAATAAAGTCTCTCTATCTGGTATATCTATTGTGATTGAGGGGTGTCGTCAATAAAGCACTTGATCAGCTTGCATGAATGGAAATGAACTTTCTTGCAATACTCTTCATCAGAGGATGTCTCTTTCCAGTCTATGGGGTTAGTAGGCTCGCACGTAGGGAATGGCCCCAGGAACTCATCATCAGGGTCCACATCTGGTGCCTGATCAGTTATGGAAGGACCCAGGCTGTTCGGATGATCTTCATCATTAGATACCACATCAATGATCGTGGGTAAAACCATTCCAGCGGTCCCACCAGTGGTTCATAGCACCGTTGCTTGGTTGGTATGGATATCCTCCTCTACATCCACCAACATTACCCTGGGAGAAGCGCTTCGAAGAATACCAACCAACCTCACCAAGGAAGAACATGCCATTTGATGAACTGTACATGCCAGAAAGGTACAAATGTCAGTTAGTCTGGTCAATGGGTGGCATTCATTAGTTTTTTAAGAGAGACTTACTGAGATCAAATTCTCGGTCTTGATCCTAGGTGGTTGTTGTAGAGACCACGAGGCGTGAATCTCCATATATTTTCGGAAGGTCTGAAAACTCTGGAGGATCCACCTTAGGTATCCTGGCCTCACTAGACGTGGTAATCTCTATAGAAGCGGGCACAAATCCTGAGGGACCATCATCTACATCCACTGAGGGATGGGAACGAGTTTTGTGCACGAGGTAGTCCTGCACATTATAAATGATTAGTAAGGAGTCAAAAATGACCTAGAAGTAAACCCTGAAGAAGGGGCTTTAAATTTTACCTCAAGGGCCTATGTAAATTCTTCAATATCTGATTCATGATCACCAACTTCACCCTCCTCCAATGGTCTCCCTGTACTGGCCTCCTCCTCCAAGAGGACTCGTCCGATTCTTCCAGAAGAGGGAAGTGATCTCTCAGTTCAACAGCCAACAACTGCAGGGGAGCTGGTCAATCCAACATCACCATCACCTGATCTGTCACTGGACATGGAACACCATAGGAGTTCATAATGTCCTCCTATATAGACATGTATTTCTTATCCCCCTCCTAGGAAAATACAAATCCAGCCCAGATAGGGCATATCCCTGGCAAGTCCATCCCGAGACGGTTCACGTGTTGCCAAATCTCGGATTGGCTGAGGAATTTCCTATTGACGTCCCAGATGTCCTAGGCCTCCAGGACGATAGCATTATCCAGAATTTCTATTTGATGCAACCACTTCCCTGGTTATTGGGTGGATATTCTACAAAATCATCTTGTTGGTCTCCCCTCTGGATAATCCTATTCTTCTACAACTGTCGGGTCTGCTGTCATTTCTAGATCTACTGCCACTCCCTCCCACTAAACTAGTGTTGCCCTCACTGCCATGGTAGCCTCGCCCCCGTGTGATGTCCTTTTCACCTTCCGAACCCATCCTCGAGGCTTGTGAGGCACACCATCAACAACCCGTACAATTGGCTACTTCAGCATCTCCCCCCGGTAGGCTGCCTCCCAGCTTTTGGCGTACACATTCACCAACATAAAGACGACAGTGGGAATAGGTAGCTCATTCCGCATCTTCCCATATTCCCCTGTGAACATGATCCACATATGCCTCATCACACAAGGATTTTCCTCATGGAAAACCCCTAAATAGACCTCCTAGGTCAGTCATTTAATATACTGAAATTTTCAAGAGAATAGGTACAGGGTGTTTGCCTCACAGAGAGGCTCACGGTCTACTCTTGCCACCAGGACTCCACCTCGAAAGGCCAAGAGATAGGACTCATGATCTTTTGTTCCTTGTATATCATATGTAAAAGCACCCATTGGCAGTGCGAACGAATGAAATTTGAACTCCTTTATCTTCCAGACACGGTTAATTACCACCTGCACAGTCAGCTTGGCCAGATATCTCTCTACGGTGTTCAGGATAGATGGGAGGAAGTTCTATCCTAGAGGGGAGATGGGGTTCATATATTCATATAATCTCCTAGCGTTCACCGTTATCCACCCATACAGGAGGTGGAATGGCCCGCATATCCTCTATGTCCTTTTCCCCTCACTGATATTCCACAACATCTTGTACAGCATGGTGAGCATCAAGATTCCGAGGATGACCCCCCCCCCACATATCACCTACATCGATTCCATGATAAATTTACATGGTTGCATGCCCATGTTTGTATCCCTCACTGGTAGGATCCAATCACAGATGAGAGTTGCGTTGAATGCCACCATCCTGATTATCGGTTGATGCATGGTGCTGACACTAAATCCCCACATTTTCCATTGTCTATCCTCCAAGAGCTTCCAGTATGACTTCTACTTTCCCTATTGATCCACCTTTGGGAATCTTCAAGGCCTCATTATAAACTGCCTCTCTGTCAAGAGATTCCAGAACTGATTGAACCACCGTCTGATGTGGACATCTCTCACTACTTCCTTGTCTACTCCCGATACCAGCTCTGTCAACACTATCTCCAGCAGTGACATTTTCTCTAGATCCTCTCATGCACCCATTACAGGGAGGAATACATCATACATCACCCCCAATATCTAGATCCCAAAAATATGATGCACATCCCATAAACCGATGCCAACCTCCCCGTGGTGTATGTGGAAGGTATTGGTCCTTGATGACCACCTGCACAAACACTCTAGCTTTAGCTGCTTCAGTAGACAGATATGGAATTGGGAGGCCCAAGCTGCCTCATACAATCCCACTCTCCTCATTTATGCCCCAAAATCATCATACAAAGAACCTATCCAGTAGGCCTAGGCCCAGTCATCTATAAATATTATGGCATAGCGTAGATACCACTCCCCAAACCATCCCTTCCCCGGGGTCCTCAAGGATGCCATCGAGATCGTCTGGTACAGAGGGGGGGCTGTCTTCAGTTTCAATTATTTCCCATAATCATTGATCAGATTATTGTACATGAAATCAGCAATAAAAAGAGTGAAGTCCTCTCGGGCATGGCCTTCAGCTGCCCTGAACCACTGGTGCTGGCACATTGTGCTCCTGAACCAGTAAGATTGCTCGACCATATTTTCATTAGGAATGAAGACGTCATCCCTCAGCCAAAATCCATATAGAGGAATACTATTACGCAGAAGATAATTCATTTGAATTTATGACAGAAAATTCACCAATGAATCATGGTCAGAGTGGCTCTGTAACAACCCCCCATGACCCAAGATATTCTCCATCTCCTCACATCGAGCAGTGTCTGCAAGGACCCCCTGGAATCCTCTTAGTAATCCATTCTTTTTTTAAAATTTGGACACTTTTATTCCTAGTTAGCGAATACCCTTCATGGAGTTCATTCGCTGAGACTGTTCGTGATGCTCGGTACCAGCAATGGAATCACGAAGCCTAGCACTGAAATTTGGATTCCAGTAGTGGAATGCACCATCACGAAGTCAAAGACTCGCTGTGTGCTGCAAATTGAAGGTTCAATATTCATAGAGAAATCACAGAGCACGCAGAGATTCGCAAATCAGGAGTGCTAAAATCCAAAATCATGGAGAAATGATAGGACAAAAGAGAGGTCAAATCCCTCATTTATAGGTGAGGAACCTCGGTGCTTCATGGAGCATTGAACCAAAGTGAGATTCGAGGCATGCTTAGCCTGCCCGTTGCCTCTCCAATTCTTGATCCTCCTTCATTAATTCTCTTCGCGATTTACGAGGGATTTTGGAGATTGACCCTCATACTTTGACCCTCGCTTTCTCCTTGACACCCAGTCTGTGGGGGGGGATTTTATGTTTCCAAAATTTTTTAAGAACAAGAATTAACAGAAAATATTAGGAGCTTCCTCACAAGAACAATCGTATAGCCCCTGGGGCCCCACTGCTGGCTCCCAACTCTTCCTTCGTGAACCTGCCGCAGATCTAGGAGGGGGGATTATCCACGAACCCCTTTGAAATTCACTAACCCACCATGAATCTAGGAGGATGGATGCTTTGTGAACCACTTTGATGTTCATGAACCCACCGCAGAGTAAATAGGAAGGATGCTCCATGAATCCCTTTGACGTACGCGAACCCGCCATGAAGCCAAGAGGTGGGATGCTCCGCGAAACCCCATTGATGTTTGCGAACCGACCATGGAGCCTGGAGGTGGGATGCTCCGTGAACCCCTTTGATGTTTTCCAACCTATCGCAGAGCTAGGAGGAGGGATGATACATAAACCCCTTTGATGTTAGTGAACCTACTATGGAGAAATGAGGCAGGATGCTCCATGAACCCCTTTGACGTTTGCAAACCCGCCGCAGAGCCATGTGGCGGGATGCTCCGCAAACCCCTTTGACATTCATGAAACACCATAGATCGAGCTCTGGATTCACACCGAGCGAGCTCTTCTTTGTGACGACTCACTCCTATAAATACCAGGCTCCCCTCAAGTCTAAATGACGGATCCTCCGACCTTTCACCTTCCGAGCTTCCATTTTTGTGAAGCAATTTCTGCTCAGCAAACTATGATATTTTCAAGGTACTTTTGCATCGCAAAGTGCCTTCCCCTTTGCATGAATTCCACCCCTCTACAAAAAGGGATGCCCTTCGCGGATCCCATGAGCCTCCACAAAGAAAGAAGATACCCAGGGGGACTCAGGACTTCATGGAGCTCTCTTGCTTCGCGAAGCACCATTCCTACACATGTGACCCACATTCTATGTCAGGGTCACTCTACCTCGCGAAGCACATTTTTTCAAACTTCTATGAATCACAAGGAACCATTGCTTCATGAATCACTACTCTGTGAATGCATTTACACTTCGTGAAGAACCTTCCATATGAACCTAAGCCCTATGCCTAGGCTTGGACACTTCACTTCATGAAGCACCCCTTTCACAAAAACCCCTCTACTACATTGAGCACTAGAGAATCATAAGGATTCTGCATATGATCCCCTTTGCTCTGCAACTAATTCTTCCATGTGGCCCATTTGGTTTGCACATATCAATTTCAAGGTCCCTTGGGCAGTGTTCCCCATTGTGTTGCTTTGCCTAATACTTCTTCGCATAGGCACGCTAACAACTATTTCTTCTTCTCATAGCCATGATAATTTGGACCCCTCAATGGATCACTCCATCACACCCCATCACCATGACATTCTTGATTCCTTCCCATTCCCAATGTGTGGGAGGTATCAGTTATGTAAGTCCATGGGGTGCGGAGCGCATCTCTCTCATCCGAGATGCAGGATGTTAAACTACCAAGCGCTATCATCCTCAACACATGACATAAAACTGTGACCTCACCCCATGCACCATACGTGAGGTTCCCCCTCCATGGACATTCTGAATGCCCACTGGTCTCTAAGGGAGTGAAATCATTCCTCACATAGAATGAGATCCTTCTTATTGTAGTGACATATGTCCGCTGGGATAGGGAAACCACCTTAGTGTAAGCCCCATTCTTTTCTTGCAGGAGGTAAAACCCCTGATCTTACTCTCTTCCTTGGTTCCAAAGCCCTATATCTTTTAGATTTGTCACTACTCGGTCCTCCACCCTGGATTAAGTCCCAATCGCCATCAATTCAGGATGTGAATCATGCGTAAGCCCCTGTTTCATCTTTGATCTTCTAAATACGTGTAACTATAGCACCCCAAACAGTTTATGGTATGTTTCTCTTAAATACAAGGTATTAATTAGATATCCAATATTTCCTGAATCATTGAGCCCCTATGGAACAAAACATGGTTACTTATAAGAGATAGCCACAACCTATCCATAAAACAATAATTGGTCAGCTCGGTGATTTGAATTTCAAAAATCTAACATACACGGTTGTGATCAAGAAGTTATTTAGAGTCTGATAGAATTAATTTAATTTTTTTTGAATAGTAACCCACCCTTAAGAATTGAAACTTACCTTTATTAAATGTAATATGAATCTTATTAATGTTATCCATGCCCTTGAATGTATAAATTAATTTAGGCACCTTAAAAATGAAGATGAATATTTTAAGTGTTTATATTTTTCAATTAAATAATTCATTTAATTAAATATTTAATTAATCATATTTAGAAAGTTATTTTTGAAAAATGGACTACATTTTTAGATTATACTCATTGAAAAATGGTTAGGGTTATTTTTGGGATTTTTCTGAAATACTTGAATTTTTGTGAATAGTAAGATACATTAATTTAACATATAAAAACATTATAATTTATATTAATTATTAATAGCATCAAAAGTGATGTAAGAACTGAAATCTCAAACTTACAAGCATATATTACTATTGTTTGTCATAGAATACTCACTATTTCTATTCTTGAGAAAAAAATATTAAATTAATGATTATAATATTAAGAAAAATCATCTCCCCTCCACTATATAAAACACCCCTCACCCCCTCATCCTCCCACACCAATAAAGCATAAAGAAATGACCAAATTCTGCAAAATAATCTTCCCAAGACCTCTCCCCACGTCCAAGATCTTCTGGTATCACCAAAATCCCAAAAACAAAGGCCTTATGAAGTTTCTCAAGGAGGAGTACTCAAGAGGTGAACCTCTCTTCCTTTTTCTTTCAATTATTTTTACATGTTCCATTAGTTTGTTCTCTATTCTTACCTCACCTCATCCAAATTCCCTGATAATTCCAGTACCAAACATGTAATGGGTTTTAATTATTCTTATGTAATATTTCATCATAATCTCTTTTCTTCCTATCTTTTTAAATAGTAAATGCAATCACCATCCGAGATGTGTTAATTTATCACACTCAAGGAAGAGGGGTTTTAAATTTTCCTTACTATTTTTAATACTAGTCACAAAACCTTTTTCAATAGTTTAACCAGATCATACTATATTTATTTTATCTTGTTTCATTTTCTATAATTCTTACACACTCATAATATGGAATAATAATACAAAACAAGTTTATTGTGCACAAAACCACCGAGCTAAATCCAAGCGTTTATCAATAAATTTTAACTAATGATTCATCCTAAAGTATATAAAACAGAATCATTATGATATAATTTATATCTCTTTAATGTGACTAATAATATATATTAACAATTCTATATGTTTAACCCCATATCAAATGAACTTTCATTCTTGAATACAAGTAAACTGATTATGAAAACCAAAGAAGAAAATGCTAACAAAACTATTAAATTGAATTTCGTAATCCCATCAAAAATGCCATTAATTAACTTAATATGGTTATAAAATATCAATTACTTTTTGATGAGGTTCTGGAAATATTAATTAATGAAGCTAAATTTGATTATTTGGGTCGTTAAGAACAATCAAGAACACCATTGAGCATAAGGTAAGGGATCTTCTCTCTCACTTTTGTTCAAGAATATCCCCTATGTTGTGCCCTTTTATTTATAATACATAGTTATGGGGTATGTTTTTTCACCTCCCCCATACTTCCCTTATAACATATATATAATGGGATACACCTTTAACTCTCATTAAGACCTCGCAAGAACACTAGTTAGCATGCCAAAATGTTAGTAAGGGGGTTTCTCATGTCATATTCAATTCTGTGGGACTTCCATTGTTCGTCACTTATTTCATATATGTGGAATAGGTGTACTAAAATTTGATATATTTTATCATTATTATTTTTATATTTATGGTATTTTGTGATTATTTTAGTGGTTACTAACTTTTGGTCATACAACTCAAATGAATACAACGTGGTAACGATCTTTGTTTCAATTTTCATTTCATTGTGACTTTCTTAGTATTGTGCATATACTCTTTCTTATGTAGTGTACAAACATCCCATTTGAGAAAAATTTTCAACTGAAATGATATTCCATTTAAATATCCATATTCTCATATCATGGATATTATTATTGTGTAAGTTGTATACCATCTAACATACAATATTTAATTTGAATGTTGTTTTGACTGTGGAATTATTTTTGAATCCATATCCTCTATTATATACAAATAATGTAAAGTAATATTTCTATTGTGTTGAATATATTTATAATGAATGATTCGAATGTAGAGGTGGGTGGGTCCGGATACAGCCCCTCGATGCATCAGTAGGTCTAATGAGACAATTAGTTTGGCGACAAACCCTTTGAGTTTGTTTTCAAAAAATCAGACAGGTTTCTACCCACATAACTAAACCATTTTTACATTATTATATTTTCATGTGCTAGATACATTATATCTAATTAACAATCATTATCTTTATTCATTATCAGTTTTAACTATTCATGAGGTTTTCACTATGACAAAATCTATGGATGCAATTTCATTCTTAATTTATTAATGGCTGGAGTTTTTCATTTATTCACCATTCCATATTGATTATGTCATATTGATTATTATTCAATTATTATTGTATTCATTCTTCTGCTATTTGTAACCCTTACTAAGCATTTGAGCTCACCCATTTCATTGTATACTTTCAATAGGTAATGAAGAGGAGATCAATTATTGAGTTCTTGTGGATTCAGTTTTTAGTTTTTGTAATGTATTGTATTTTCTAACATATTACAATGTAATTGGGTTACATCTATGTATCTAGATTTTTCAAGACTACTATATTGATCGTTCCTTCAGGATTTTCATTCCTTATAACCCTGCCAATATAACAAGTAATGCACCAACTCCACTATATATGGGTCAGGGCGTTACAGTTGCTATCAGAGGAAGATTTGTAGAAAACATGGAAAATGGATTATAAAATCTAGATTAGGGGATAAATACCAAAATTAGTATTTGAGGGTAAATATACAAAATGTCCTGGTATTTTGGTAAGAAATAGACTATGTGAATCATTCTAGAAAATACATCTCTATCTGGATACGAGAAGATAGAGGTGGCTCTGGAATAGATGTATCTAGGAGTAAAAACTCTAACAAGGATTTTTGGGCTTGGAACAAGGTATCCTGGTACACGACAACAGGCCTTGATGAACTCTTGGTTACAACACTCCCCGGGGATATTCTTAGGATAATTCATATTTTCATTACAATCCATTATGAAGGATTGAAATGTAAATTATTTCTCAAAAAACCATTTTTCTAATTATGCGATTAGCCATGCGTAGGATCTCAATTTATGCTAAGTATTTTTGTTATGTTAATATTATACATTATGATTCATACCCTAATATAGTGCATTCCATTATTTAAAAATTGGTGTCTAACAGAAGGAGGGGAATCAATACTCATGGGAAATGTAGGTATCTCCCCACTGAGCAAGTCAACAAAGTCAATGTTTGAGTTGATCAGATCATGAACATATTGGGACAATGTTCTCAGGTTGTAACGAATATCCCTTCCACCCCTTTGTTGGATCATTTCTTGCAGAAGAAGCCCCCATCGTTCAGCAGGACTACTAATCCAGTGGTTACTGAGCAATGGATCAAGTCCCTTGAAAATATATTCATGGCATTAAGATGCAATGAAAATGAAAATGTAGAACTGGCAGTATATTGTATCATGGTAGATGCTGATCAATGTTGGTCCTTGATTTATAATACCACAAAGAGAGAAGAAAAGGAAGATACGAAATTGAATACTTTTAATAAAATATTTTTTGAAAAATATTTCTCTCGTAAGCAACAAACCGAAATGAAGAGGAAATTCCTTGGCTTAAAGAAAAGGGAAGAATATAGTGTTGCAGAGTATGAGGCTACCTTCACAAGGCTATCCAGGTATGCCATAGATTATGTACATGAATCGGCAGACAAGATTCATCATTTCATTGAAGGTCTTAATCCATGTCTTTAAAGGGAACTGGCTTCTCAAACATTTTCACCATATGATGAAATTGTATCAAGTGCCATCAAAATAGAGAAAGAATTTTCTAGACCAAATTTGTTCAAGGTAAAGCAAGATAAGAAAAGGTACTCTGATAACCAAGGGAAAGGTGAAGAACCAAAGAAAAACAAGGCAATGAAGAAATCCCCATTATGCAAAGAATGTGGTAAGAATCATGTCAAAAAAAAAATTAAAAGGAATTGGAGTATGCTATAAGTGTGGAGAAAAGGGTTATCTATCTCATAAATGCAAGGGGAAGAAATAATTTGATGATGTTCAATACTACAATTGATGATAGATGGGACACTATGAAAAATCATGTCTTAATATCCAAGGAAACATGCCTCTAATAAATCCAAGAGATAAAGGGAGAGCTTATGCGATTACAACTGCGGAAGAAGAAGTTCCTAATGATGTGGTGGCAGGTACTTTAATTGTTTTCTCAAATGTAGCCAAAACTGTAAAACCCCAGGTAAATAAAGAATATGAAATTTTTATATTTATCCCTATTTGTGAAAAAAAATATTAATATTACTTTAAAGGGAACTCTATGCTCGATGGCGTACTCAATACGTGACAACAAGTTCCTTTGAAATCTTATGTTGCACTCTAATAATAAAATAATATTACTTTAAATGGTAGTTAACACCTAGCCATTTTAATGGCGGGAATGAACGGAACTAACTACAAAATGATTATATATTTCTGTCAAATATTTTTAATTTTTACAACAAATGTTAGAGGATTAAAAATGCGAATTATTCCAATTTTAAGCGTAAACATTCTAATATTCTTTAAAAGGTCGATTAACCGCCTTTTGATGGCGAACCTCTTTTAAATCCACTTTTTGACAATTTTATGTGTTATATTTGACAAAATAAAATTATTATTTAGAATCGGTACATCAAAATTTACTTTGTGTAAATGTTTGGTATTTTTCTGATAAAGTTCATTTTTTAATGAATAGTGAAAAATGTTGTATTTTAATTCAAAACCTCTTTTTAATCTAATTTATTTATATGATTAGATTATATTTTGAATTAGTTTTAAAGTGAAATTAGAATATATTTTTACCATTTAATTCAATAGTGGTCATTGTAATTAATTTCACTTTGAAATTGGACTTAAACTAGTGTCAATCTTTTAATAGATATTGTTTCTTAAAAACACGCTATTTGTTTTGACAGCGGGAATTAATTATTAAATTAATTAATGCAACTTATATATTTTTAATGTTGTAAAATAGACATCATTTTTGAATTCGGAATATCAAATATAGCTTAGGGTGAATTTTTGGTATTTTTCTGAAAAACATCAATTTAAGATGAATAGTGAAACCACTAAGTAGTAGTTTAAAAACTGATTTTTCGTTTAAATGAAACGTTACCACTTATGTTGTAACACCCCGAAATTTTATGAAAAATATTATTTTTAATTTCATTAATGTCTTGTGTTGTACGCTACACCAAAAGGAGCTTGCACAACACGCATCCTTGAATTTCCTTGCATTACACGCAATCGCGACCTTCCTCGATAGCGTGTGTAGTACGCAATAACGAGATTCACTAAACAACAATATGTTATTAAAATATTATTAAAACTAGCCATTATGAATAGTAATAACCACATTTTAAAATTTTAGAAATTTTACCTCTCAAAATGGACTTCATTTTTGGATTCGGAGTATCGAATTTAGCCTAAGGTGAAATTTTGGTACCTTTCGGATAACTTTCATATTCTGATGAATAGTGAAAATTACTAAATTTTAATTAAAAACAACTTTTTAATCAAAATAATTAATAGAGATAAATTGTTAATTTGAGTGGTTTTAAAGTATATTTAGAATATATTTTTACAATTTAATACAATGTTGGTCATTTAATGTAATTCCACATTTACACCAGACATAAACAAGTGTTAATCTTTTGATAGTTGTTATCTCTTAAAAACACGCTATTTGTTGTGACAGCAGAAATTAATTATAAAATTAATTAATGCAACTTATATGTTGGGAATTTTGTAAAATATAAATCATTTTTGAATTCGGAATATCAATTATATCTTAGGGTGAAATTTTGGAATTTTTCTGAAAAACTTCAATTTTTGATGAATAGTGAAACTACTAAGTGGTAGTTAAAAAATTAATTTTTTCATAAATCTTAATTTTACCGCTTCTGTGAATTGAATTTCAAAAATCCGAGACACATGGTTGATGTCAGTAAGCAAAATGTGGTTCAATGAGATGAAAATAATTTTTGGTGAATAGTAACTTTTTTACTTTTATTTACCACGGTTAAAAGTAAATAGGGTAATTAAGGGTAACAATGATATTAATATTACCCTAAAACATGTCCTAATCCTATTGTACAAGTGTATCTCGACCAAAAACAACCTTAAGTGTAAAATATTATCATTTAGGCCAACTTGGATTAGATTAGGACATTTATTATTATTTAATTCAAAGAAGAGTTAAAAGAGTTAAAATCAATGTTTATTTACTAAAACATTTTTAATATAGGGTTATAAATAATATAATTTCGACTATAAATATTTATTAGAAAGCTAATAATATTTCCTACATAATTTTATTTTATTTGTAATTTTTATACTTTATATAATTTAATTTATTTATGACACAACGATGATGCAGTAATTACCTTTTTAAGAAAATATTAACATAATTGATGTTATAAATGCCCAAATAAATGTAATTTAAGACTTTTTATGAATTACACTAATTTTATAGGTTAATATGACATGTTAGTATTGATTTAATTAACTTTTTTCGAACTTATCATTCTGTTATGATTTTCACAAAAATCAATTACTAAACAGTGTCAAAATTGACATAAAATAGTTTTTAAAACAAATATTATATTATTAATTGTTATTTTATTCCTAAAAATATAAGGTTCGGGCAAATGACTTATATAAGGTTATATATATTAAAAAATAAATAACTTGGGGTTCTTTTGGCTTGATATAGTAAGTTTATTAACCATATAGTGTAAGAAAACAAAAAGACACGGTAAAAGTTAAATTATTTAACTTAGAGTTAAATCTAATTGATAAGGTTAAAATAATAACCTAAACTTGTCTAAATCCTATTTTATGAGAGGATTTAGACCCATCCCCACTTTAGATTCTAAATAAGACCATTTGGAACCATTATAAACCGAATTTTACCTCAATATAAAATAATATTTTGAGATTTTCCTAAGATGCCCCTCTCCTCCCTTATAAAAGGGCACCTCCTCCCTCTCTTCCTCACACAACTTTGAGCCTTCAAGCTCGGCCAACCCCTGCCAAAATCTCTTCTCCACCTCCCTAGTATCATCCTAGAGGTCCTGGCCTTCTTAAAATACCATCCATAGTTCTTTAAGTGGAGGTTAAGTGAAGGTGCGTCAAAAAGAGGTAATATCCATTACCGATCTTTTTCAATTTCTTTCTTTTTCAACTTCTTCTTCTTTAGTTGTTTCATGATAAAGTAATAACATCAGTATTTCTTATATATTTATATGTTATTATAAATATTAAACAACTCTAATTAACCTTCTATCCATCCTACGGAAAAAGGAAATCACCGCGCGTGCGTACGTACGAAATACCGTCTCCACGCCGTGGTGTAATCTATTTTCCGCCACCACCTTAATTGGATGGGTATAATGGTTTAATGAGTAACTATATATGATTATTATAAAGTGATATTGATACTGAAATAGTATACATACACTTCAACACAATTCCACGACCATGGGAACGATATCATCGCTCGTGCGTACGTACGGACTACCGTCTCCACGACGCGATGAGATTCATTCTCAATGATTAACCATTCATGAATGATTATAAATTATATATAATAAGTACTAATGAAATATAAGACATAATAATGATATTGGATTTATGTATATTTATATGTATGTCATCTACTTAATTCCATTCAATTCAATAAGGAAACGAAAACAGCGTTCATGCGTACGTACGGACTACCGTCTCCATGAACAGTGTATTTCTTTCCATTTATCAATATATTATATATATGTATATTCTGAATATATTTTATATATAAATCATGTTTTACATTCTGGATATAAGTAATCATGATCCAAGTAATCATATTAATAATTACAAGTTAAAAACACGAACGACAAATGAGACGATTTTACCCAAAACGCTACTTTAACATGAATTTACAGAAGAACGGGTAATATAAAGCCATAAGAGAACCATATATGATATAATAACAATGAATATGATTCTGTAATAATTCAATAACATTATTTAAATCATTATACAGGAGTTTCGGACACTTACGAAGCAAATCGAACCTAAGGTAAGGGAAATATCACAATCTCATTTTTATCCGAGATTGTTTATTCGTAAGTATTTACTGGGGTGTATTTTATCATCCACATCCATGTTCCCTCAATATTTAATATTGTTTCCACCCACTTACAATAGTTTAAATCCAATTTTACCCTTCGGTGAGTTTTTAGTAAAGAATATGAAAGGAATCTTTTGTCGTTTTTTCGTACGAGGTACTTTTTGACTTTTCCGACAAAAGTACGAAGAATTTTTTTTAACTTATACGAAATGAATGGATTTTTAAAACATTATTTCCAAGAAGCTTCCTTTACAAGGTTTCAATTTTATGTTTAATCAACTTCTTTTATTTTAAAGTTGTATGACATGTTATGAAAGGAACAATGTTTTTGAAGTAGAAAGGATATTTTCCTCAAGAATGGAGTTCAAGTATTTTATCAAAATTATTTTCCATATAAGATAATAAAAGGGTTCTATTTTTATCCCTATTATTACATGGATTTTATTATGTTGTGATGGAAATATTTTTATGAACTCCTTTATATTATATGAATTGTTTTATGATGTCATGTTGTTTAAGAATTCCATTTTTATTACATGGGTTACGCTATGATGTATGGTTTATGATTATGTGGCACACATAAGAAAGGATTCATTATAATATGGGTGGGACCTATATCTCCCTCCAATGCATTGGGTAAAGATTTATATCTCATGAGATAGACAAGGCTGGAATGGTAGGTTATACAGGTTCAGTGAAACAGGACTGAAACGAGGGTGACTCAGTTCAGAAAGCGACATTGTCCACTAAGATAGTCTTGGCAATGAGTCTTGACTAACAAGAAATGATTCTCTATGATTATGTGTGTATGCCACAAAGTTTCATGTTTTAAGTTATGATTATTGGGATTTCATTTCACTACTATGATTTATCCCATGTTATGAAATTATGCTCTCTTTTGCAGGTTAAGATTTCCAAAAGTTATGTTCTTATGAATATGATGTGATTGATTTTTCTTTTGTTTACCCTTACTGAGCATTTGAGCTCACACTTTTATGTTTTCTTTTCCCCAGGATATAAAGAAAGGTTTAAGGAAAAAAAAAGATCTTTATGGGAGATATTGAAGATCTTTCACCACGATTAGAAGATTTTATTCCGAGTTTCCAAAGACAATAAACTATTACGGTCCTTGTGTGTGTGTTTTTTTATGTACTAAGTATTCCGCAAAAGTAATGTAATATCTATGTACGTTAAGCTTCGGGTCTCTACAGTTGGTATTAGAGGAAAGGTTTAGTCAACCTTTGGAAACTAGGATGCGAGAACTATAGTGAGATCCCTAGTGATATTTATAAGGTATGTCTAGGGATGTCCCTAAGAATAATTATACGTATAGGATACAGTCCTAGAACTACAGTAACGATCATAGAATTTAACCTAAGATGTTAGATATTGAGGATACTCCACCTTTATTATGTTGTTTTCCCTAGCATGATTTTTGCCTCTCACACTATTCTTTTTGGTTTTAGAAAATGGCTGGAAACAAGATGATTAACGATAATGGAGGATATGATGGACAATGGAATGATATTCTTCATAATGAAATGGGATTTGGAAGTCCAAACATCATTATTATGCCAAATCAGCAATCTCATAATATGATCAATAAAGTAAAATTTGGTAAATTTCCTGACTCGGCTAATAAAAGAAAGATGGAGTTTCATGATGATCATAGAGGAAAGAAAGTTCAATTTCCCCTATGTAAATCATGTGGGAAGAGGCATCAAGGAGAATGTTTCAAAGGAACTGGAAGATGATTTGGGTGTGGAAAAGAAGGACACAAAGCCAGTAAGTGCAAAGGAAAAGGTTCATTTAACACCAGGGATCAGGATAATGGTATTACTACGACATCAACAATGGTTAAATGTTTTAAATGTGGAATGTACGGGCATTATGCAAATCAATGCCCTAAGGGAATGTCTCATGAAGAGAATCAGTATGGTCTTATGGGTAGTATTTATGTTTATGATGATGAAGAGACTACAAATCATATGTAAGAATTGTTGAAGCTCGGTCAATGGTTTAAGAATGTAGTGGAATGATGACATGTTTATCATGTGTAATGTTGTATAAGTAATCTCATGGTACTATGGAATAAAGAGACATCTAAGGATTGTTACACTGTTGTCTTTCCTTGAGTTTTGAAAGTGTATGATTAATAGTACCAGTATCCAAGAAAGGTTATTCAGATATTTTTGGAATGTAGATGATATGCGCATAATGAAGGGATAAGATGATAATGAGATGTTTGATTATATTCATGAGCTCATGATTGATATAAGGACTAAGTGATATCATGGTTTGAGTATATAGAATTTTGAGGATTTTGGTATGTGGAAAGAGTTAACTTTTAACTGCATTCATGTTTTCACTAAGGTTCAATGGGTATTCAAGTGAATACATGATTAAGGCCTTTGAATGTTTGGAATGTAACCAACAAGACATATCTTATGATATATGGGGATCAATGACAGTATTAAATCTCTGGTAATCATTTTCACTATATTATGAGAGTGGACTGCAGTATTATGGATAAGCCTAAAGATTGGAATGGATTATGTTGGACATAAGTTAGTATTGTTTAAGGATAGAAATTTTTTTCGATATTATTGATGGGATGTTATAGTAATATAGTTTTAGAAAAAGGACAACCTGCAGGACGGGCAACATCCCATCGCGTCGGACAAGGCTGTGGGAATCAAACCCACAACCGAAGTGCGACTGGCCTTTATCGCCTACCACTGGCCTACAGGAAGTCCCTGTTTAGTAGAAACTAGTTTTATTATATTAAGCAGTATGATATATGAAGTATAAGTTCATTTTAGGAACCATATATGATTAATCTCACTATAGATCGACTTATGTATATAATTTTTGCTAACCTTTTGTTTGAGACAGATGGAATGACCCGTCATTCTATCACATGATCTGCTAACACTTCACGAATAACAAATTCAACTTCATTTATTTAAGAGATGAAGTGGAAATTGTTCAAGGCACGAACAACAGTGAGATTGTACCAAAATAAAGTAAGTATTTATTCTAATTCAAATTTTCAACTTTAGGGAAATGATCTTGAAAAACAAAAATGTTGTCCTAGCGCCCTTATATCCGATGAATCATATGGTACCCTAGTTCGTCACAAATTTATGGATTTGTGATTGCTGGCTTTTCCATAGCCATGTTCTCTACCACTCTCCATCAGAACATGATGGTTAGATTTCTCTTTCATATCCATATTTTCACCTATGTGGAAACCCAGTGATTAGTTTATTTGGGTAACCGTTACGTTTCATACTTTTGTTTTTAAAGATTGGTTTTGGTATTCCTTTTTACGATGTGGGTTTCTATTAAAGAAACTTTCAAGTAGTAAACCATTTATAACCCCGACGAATTTCGAGGGAGAAATTCATTTTAAGGGGGGTAGAATGTAACACCCCGAAATTTTATGAAAAATATTCTTTTTAATTTCATTAATTTCTTGTGTTGTACGCTACACCAAAAGGAGCTTGCACAACACGCATCCTTGAATTGCCTTGCATTACACGCAATCGCGACCTTCCTCGATAGCGTGTTTAGTACGCAATAACGAGATTCACTAAACAACAATATGTTATTAAAATATTATTAAAACTAACCGTTATGAATAGTAATAACCACATTTTAAAATTTTAGAAATTTTAGCCCTCAAAATGGACTTCATTTTTGGATTCGGAGTATCGAATTTAGCCTAAGGTGAAATTTTGGTACTTTTCGGATAACTTTCATATTCTGATGAACAGTGAAAATTACTAAATTTTAATTAAAAACAACTTTTTTAATCGAAATAATTAATAGTGATAAATTGTTAATTTGAGTGGTTTTAAAGTATATTTAGAATATATTTTTACAATTTAATACAATGTTGGTCATTTAATGTAATTCCACATTTACACTAGACATAAACAAGTGTTAATCTTTTGATAGTTGTTATCTCCTAAAAACACGCTATTTGTTGTGACAGCAGAAATTAATTATAAAATTAATTAATGCAACTTATATGTTGGGAATTTTGTAAAATATAAATCATTTTTGAATTCGGAATATCAATTATAGCATAGGGTGAAATTTTGGCATTTTTCTGAAAAACTTCAATTTTTGATGAATAGTGAAACTACTAAGTGGTAGTTAAAAAATTAATTTTTTCATAAATCTTAATTTTACCGCTTCTGTGAATTGAATTTCAAAAATCCGAGAGACACAGTTGATGTCAGTAAGTAAAATGTGGTTCAATGAGATGAAAATAATTTTTGGTGAATAGTAACTTTTTTACTTTTATTTACCACGGTTAAAAGTAAATAGGGTAATTAAGGGTAACAATGATATTAATATTACCCTAACACATATCCTAATCCTATTGTACAAGTGTATCTCGATCAAAAACAACCTTAAGTGTAAAATATTATCATTTAGGCCAACTTGGATTAGATTAGGACATTTATTATTATTTAATTCAAAGAAGAGTTAATAGAGTTAAAATCAATGTTTATTTACTAAAACATTTTTAATATAAGGGTATACATAATATAATTTAGACTATAAATATTTATTAGAAATCTAAAAAGATTTCCTACATAATGGTATTTTATTTGTAATTTTTATACTTTAAATAATTTAATTTATTTATGACACAACGATGATGCAGTAATTACCTTTTTAAGAAACTATTAACATAATTGATGTTATAAATGCCCATATAAATGTAATTTGAGACTTTTAATGAATTACACTAATTTTATAGGTTAATATGACATGTTAGTATTGATTTAATTAACTTTGTTAGAATTTATCATTCTGTTATGATTTTCACAAAAATCAATTACTAAATAGTGTCAAAATTGACATAAAATAGTTTTTAAAACAAATATTATATTATTAATTGTTATTTTATTCCTAAAAATCTAAGGTTCAGCCAAATGGCTTAGATAAGGTTATATATATTAATAATAAATAACTTGGGGTTCGTTTGGCTTGATATAGTAAGTTTATTAACCATATAGTGTAAGAAAACAAAAAGACACGGTAAAAGTTAAATTATTTAACTTAGAGTTAAATCTAATTGATTAGGTTAAAATAATAACCTAAACTTGTCTAAATCCTATTGTATGAGAGGATTTCGACCCATCCCTACTTTATCTTCGAAATAAGACCATTTGGAACCATTATAAACCGAATTTTACCTTAATATAAAATAATATTTTGAGATTTTCCTATGATGCCCCTCTCCTCCCTTATAAAAGGGCACCTCCTCCCTCTCTTCCTCACACAACTTTGAGCCTTCAAGCTCGGCCAACCCCTGCCACAATCTCTTATCCACTTCCCTAGTATCATCCTAGAGGTCTTGGTTTTCTTCAAAGACCATCCTTAGTTCTTTAAGTGGAGGTTAAGTGAAGGCGCGTCAAAAGGAGGTAATATCCATTACCGATCTTTTTCAATTTCTTTCTTTTTCAACTTCTTCTTCTTTAGTTGTTTCATGATAAAGTAATAACATAAGTATTTCTTATATATTGATATGTTATTATAAATATGAAACAACTCTAATTAACCTTCTATCCATCCTACGGAAAAAGGAAATCACCATGCGTGCGTACGTACGGAATACCGTCTCCACGCCGTGGTGTAATCTATTTTCCGCCACCACCTTAATTGGATGGGTATAATGGTTTAATGAGTAACTATATATGATTATTATAAATTGATATTTATACTGAAATAGTATACATACACTTCAACACAATTCCACGACCATGGGAACGATATCATCGCTCGTGCGTACGTACGGACTACCGTCTCCGCGACGCGATGAGATTCATTCTCAATGATTAACCATTCATGAATGATTATAAAGTATATATAATAAGTACTAATGAAATATATGAAATAATAATGATACTGGATTTATGTATATTTATATGTATGTCATCTACTTAATTCCATTCAATTCAATAAGGAAACGAAAACAGCGTTCATGCGTACGTACGGACTACCGTCTCCATGAACGGTGTATTTCTTTCCATTTATCAATATATTATATATATGTATTTTCTGAATATATATTATATATAAATCATGTTTTACATTCTGGATATAAGTAATCATGATCCAAGTAATCATATTAATAATTACAAGTTAAAAACACGAACGACAAATGAGACGATTTTACCCAAAACGCTACTTTAACATGAATTTACAAAAGAACGGGTAATATAAAGCCATAAGAGAACCATATATGATATAATAACAATGAATATGATTCTGTAATAATTCAATAACCTTATTTAAATCATTATACAGGAGGTTCGGACACTTACGAAGAAAATCGGACCTAAGGTAAGGGAAATATCACAATCTCATTTTTATCCGAGATTGTTTATTCGTAAGTATTTACTGGGGTGTATTTTATCATCCACATCCATGTTCCCTCAATATGTAATATTGTTTCAATCCACTTAAAATAGTTTAAATCCAATTTTACCCTTCGGTGATTTTTTAGTAAAGAATATGAAAGGAATCTTTAGTCGTTTTTTCGTACGAGGTACTTTTTGACTTTTCCGACAAAAGTACGAAGAATGTTTTTTTTAAATTATACGGCATGAATGGATTTTTAAAACATTATTTCCAAGAAGCTTCCTTTACAAGTTTTCAAGTTTATTTTTAATCAACTTATTTTATTTTAAAGTTGTATGACATGTTATGAAAGGAAAAATGTTTTTGAAGTAGAAAGGATATTTTCCTCAAGAATGGAGTTCAAGTATTTTATCAAAATTATTTTCCATATAAGATAATAAAAGGGTTCTGTTTTTAACCCTATTATTAAATGGATTTGATTATGTTGTGATGGAAATATTTTTACGAATTCCTTTATCTTATATGAATTGTTTTATGATGTCATGTTGTTTAAGAATTCCATTTTTATTACATGGGTTATGCTATGATGTATGGTTTATGATTATGTGGCACACATAAGAAAGGATTCATTATAAGATGGGTGGGACCTATATCTCCCTCCAATGCATTGGGTAAAGATATATATCTCATGAGATAGACAAGGCTGGAATGGTAGGTTATACCGGTTCAGTGAAACAGAACTGAAACGAGGGTGACTCGGTTCAGAAAGGGACATTGTCCACTAAGATAGTCTTGGCAATGAGTCTTGACTAACAATAAATGATTCTCTATGATTATTTGTGTATGACACAAAGTTTCATGTTTTAAGTTATGATTATTGGGATTTCATTTCACTTCTATGATTTATCCCATGTTATGAAATTATGCTCTCTTTTGCAGGTTAAGATTTCCAAAAGTTATGTTCTTATGAATATGATGTGGTTGATTTTTCTTTTTTTTACCCTTAATGAGCATTTGAGCTCACCCTTTTATGTTTTATTTTCCCCAGGATATAAAGAAAGGTTTTAGGGGAAAAAAAGAAGATCTTTATGGTAGATATTGAAGATCTTTCACCACGATTAGAAGATTTTATTACGAGTTTCCAAAGACACTAAACTATTACGGTCCTTGTGTGTGTGTTTTGTTATGTACTAAGTATTCCGGAAAAGTAATGTAATATCTATGTACGTTAAGATTCGGGTCTCTACAGTTGGTATCAGAGGAAAGGTTTAGTCAACCTTTGGAAACTAGGATGCGAGAACTATAGTGAGATCCCTAGAAATATTTATAAGGTATGTCTAGGGATGTCTCTAAGAATAAGTATACGTATAGGATACAGTCCTAGAACTACGGTAACGATCATAGAATTTAACCTAAGATGTTAGATATTTAGGATACTCCACCTTTATTATGTTGTTTTCCCTAGCATGATTTTTGCCTCTCACACTATTCTTTTTGGGTTTTAGAAAATGGCTGGAAACAAGATGATTCACGATAATAGAGGATATGATGGAAAATGGAATGATATTCTTCATAATGAAATTGGATTTGGAAGTCCAAACATCATTATTATGCCAAATCAGCAATCTCATAATATGATCAATAAAGTAAAATTTGGTAAATTTCCTGACTCGGCTAATAAAAGAAAGATGGAGTTTCATGATGATCATAGAGGAAAGAAAGTTCAATTTCCCCTATGTAAATCATGTGGGAAGAGGCATCAAGGAGAATGTTTCAAAGGAACTGGAAGATGCTTTGGGTGCGGAAAATAAGGACACAAAGCCAGTAAGTGCAAAGGAAAAGGTTCAGTTAACACCAGGGATGAGGATAATTGTATTGCTACGACATCAACAATGGTTAAATGTTTTAAATGTGGAATGTACGGGCATTATGCAAACCAATGCCCTAAGGGAAAGTCTCATGAAGAGAATTAGTATGGTCGTATGGGTAGTATTTATGTTGATGATGATGAAGAGACTACAAATGATATGTAAGAATTGTTGAAGCTCGGTCAATGGTTTAAGAATGTAGTGGAATGATGAAATGTTTATCATGTGTAATGTTGTATTAGTAATCTCATGGTACTATGGAATAAAGAGACATCTAAGGATTGTTACACTGTTGTCTTTCCTTGATTTTTGAAAGTGTATGATTAATAGTACCAGTATCCAAGAAAGGTTATTCAGATATTTTTGGAATGTAGATGATATGCGCATAATGAAGGGATAAGACGATAATGAGATGTTTTATTATATTCATGAGATCATGATTGATATAAGGACTAAGTGATATCATGGTTTGAGTATATAGAATTTTGAGGATTTTGGTATGTGGAAAGAGTTAACTTTTAACTGCATTCATGTTTTCACTAAGGATCAATTGGTATTCAAGAGAATACATGATTAAGGCCTTTGAATGTTTGGAATGTGACCAACAAGACATATCTTATGATATATGGGGATCAACGACAGTATTAAATCTCTGGTAATCGTTTTCACTATATTATGAGAGTGGACTGCAGTATTATGGATAAGCCTAAAGATTGGAATGGATTATGTTGGACATAAGTTAGTATTGTTTAAGGATAGAAATTTTTTTCGATATTATTGATGGGATGTTATAGTTATATAGTTTTAGAAAAAGGACAACCTGCAGGACGGGCAACAGCCCATTGCGTCGGACAAGGCTGTGGAAATCGAACCCACAACCGAAGTGTGACTGGCCTTTATCGCCTACCACTGGCCTACAGGAAGTCCCTGTTTAGTAGAAACTAGTTTTATTATATTAAGCAGTATGATATATGAAGTATAAGTCTATTTTAGGAACCATATATGATTAATCTCACTATAGATCGACTTATGTATATAATTTTTGCTAACATTTTTTTGAGACAGATGGAATGACCCGTTATTCTATCACATGATCTGCTAACACTTCATGAATAACAAATTCAACTTCATTTATTTAGGAGATGAAGTGGAAATTGTTCAAGGCACGAACAACAGTGAGATTATACCAAAATAAAGTAAGTATTTATTCTAATTCAAATTTTCAACTTTAGGGAAATGATCTTGAAAAACAAAAATGTTGTCCTAGCGCCCTTATATCCGATGAATCATATGGTACCCTAGTTCATCACAAATTTATGGATTTGTGATTGCTGGCTTTTCCATAGTCATGTTCTCTACCACTCTCCATCAGAACATGATGGTTATATTTCTCTTCCATATCCATATTTTCACCTATGTGGAAACCCAGTGATTAGTTTATTTGGGTAACCGTTACGTTTCATACTTTTGTTTTTAAAGATTGGTTTTGGTATTCCTTTTTACGATGTGGGTTTCTATTAAATAAACTTTCAAGTAGTAAACTATTTATAACCCCGATGAATTTCGAGGGCGAAATTCATTTTAAGGGGGGTAGAATGTAACACCCCGAAATTTTATGAAAAATATTATTTTTAATTTCATTAATGTCTTGTGTTGTACGCTACACCAAAAGGAGCTTGCACAACACACATCCTTGAATTGCCTTGCATTACACGCAATCGCGACCTTCCTCGATAGCGTGTGTAGTACGCAATAACGAGATTCACTAAACAACAATATGTTATTAAAATATTATTAAAACTAATCGTTATGAATAGTAATAACCACATTTTAAAATTTTAGAAATTTTAGCTCTCAAAATGGACTTCATTTTTGGATTCGGAGTATCGAATTTAGCCTAAGGTTAAATTTTGGTACTTTTCGGATAACTTTCATATTCTGATGAACAGTGAAAATTACTAAATTTTAATTAAAAACAACTTTTTTAATCGAAATAATTAATAGTGATAAATTGTTAATTTGAGTGGTTTTAAATTATATTTAGAATATATTTTTACAATTTAATACAATGTTGGTCATTTAATGTAATTCCACATTTACACCAGACATAAACAAGTGTTAATCTTTTGATAGTTGTTATCTCTTAAAAACACGCTATTTGTTGTGACAGCAGAAATTAATTATAAAATTAATTAATGCAACTTATATGTTGAAAATTTTGTAAAATATAAATCATTTTTGAATTTGGAATATCAATTATAGCTTAGGGTGAAATTTTGGCATTTTTCTGAAAAACTTCAATTTTTGATGAATAGTGAAACTACTAAGTGGTAGTTAAAAAATTAATTTTTTCATAAATCTTAATTTTACCGCTTCTGTGAATTGAATTTAAAAAATCCGAGAGACACGGTTGATGTCAGTAAGTAAAATGTGGTTCAATGAGATGAAAATAATTTTTGGTGAATAGTAACTTTTTTACTTTTATTTACCACGGTTAAAAGTAAATAGGGTAATTAAGGGTAACAATGATATTGATATTACCCTAACACATGTCCTAATCCTATTGGACAAGTGTATCTCGACCAAAAACAACCTTAAGTGTAAAATATTATCATTTAGGCCAACTTGGATTAGATTAGGACATTTATTATTATTTAATTCAAAGAAGAGTTAATAGAGTTAAAATCAATGTTTATTTACTAAAACATTTTTAATATAGGGTTATACATAATATACTTTCGACTATAAATATTTATTAGAAAGCTAAAACTATTTCCTACATAATGGTATTTTATTTGTAATTTTTATACTTTAAATAATTTAATTTATTTATGACACAACGATGATGCAGTAATTACCTTTTTAAGAAAATATTAACATAATTGATGTTATAAATGCCCAAATAAATGTAATTTGAGACTTTTTATGAATTACACTAATTTTATAGATTAATATGACATGTTAGTATTGATTTAATTAACTGTTTTCGAACTTATCATTCTGTTATGATTTTCACAAAAATCAATTACTAAATAGTGTCAAAATTGACATAAAATAGTTTTTAAAACAAATATTATATTATTAATTGTTATTTTATTCCTAAAAATCTAAGGTTCGGCCAAATTACTTATATAAGGTTATATATATTAATAATAAATAACTTGGGGTTCGTTTGGCTTGATATAGTAAGTTTATTAACCATATAGTGTAAGAAAACAAAAAGAAACGGTAAAAGTTAAATTATTTAACTTAGAGTTAAATCTAATTGATAAGGTTAAAATAATAACCTAAACTTGTATAAATCCTATTGGATGAGAGGATTTCGACCCATCCCCACTTTATCTTCGAAATAAGACCATTTGGAGCCATTATAAACCGAATTTTACCATAATATAAAATAATATTTTGAAATTTTCCTAAGATGCCCCTCTCCTCCCTTATAAAAGGGCACCTCCTCCCTCTCTTCCTCACACAACTTTGAGCCTTAAAGCTCAGCCAACCCCTGCCAAAATCTCTTCTCCACTTTCCTAGTATCATCCTAGAGGTCCTGGTCTTCTTCAAACACCATCCTTAGTTCTTTAAGTGGAGGTTAAGTGAAGGCGCGTCAAAAAGAGGTAATATCCATTACCGATCTTTTTCAATTTCTTTCTTTTTCAACTTCTTCTTCTTTAGTTGTTTCATGATAATGTAATAACATCAGTATTTCTTATATATTGATATGTTATTATAAATATTAAACAACTCTAATTAACCTTCTATCCATCCTACGGAAAAAGGAAATCACCGCGCGTGCGTACGTACGGAATACCGTCTCCACGTCGTGGTGTAATCTATTTTCCGCCACCACCTTAATTGGATGGGTATAATGGTTTAATGAGTAACTATATATGATTATTATAAATTGATATTGATATTGAAATAGTATACATACACTTCAACACAATTCCACGACCATGGGAACGATATCATCGCTCGTGCGTACGTACGGACTACCGTCTCCACGACGCGATGAGATTCATTCTCAATGATTAACCATTCATGAATGATTATAAAGTATATATAATAAGTACTAATGAAATATATGACATAATAATGATACTGTATTTATGTATATTTATATGTATGTCAGCTACTTAATTCCATTCAATTCAATAAGGAAACGAAAACAGCGTTCATGCGTACGTACGGACTACCGTCTCCATGAATGGTGTATTTATTTCCATTTATCAATATATTATATATATGTATATTCTGAAGATATATTATATATAAATCATGTTTTACATTCTGGATATAAGTAATCATGATCCAAGTAATCATATTAATAATTACAAGGTAAAAACACGAACGACAAATGAGACGATTTTACCCAAAACGCTACTTTAACATGAATTTACAAAAGAACGGGTAATATAAAGCCATAAGAGAACCATATATGATATAATAACAATGAATATGATTCTGTAATAATTCAATAACATTATTTAAATCATTATACAGGAGGTTCGGACACTTACGAAGCAAATCGGACCTAAGGTAAGGGAAATATCACAATCTCATTTTTATCCGAGATTGTTTATTCGTAAGTATTTACTAGGGTGTATTTTATCATCCACATCCATGTTCCATCAATATGTAATATTGTTTACATCCACTTACAATAATTTAAATCCAATTTTACCCTTCGGTGAGTTTTTAGTAAAGAATATGAAAGGAATCTTTTGTCGTTTTTTCGTACGAGGTACTTTTTGACTTTTGCGACAAAAGTACGAAGAATGTTTCTTTTAACTTATACGGAATGAATGGATTTTTAAAAAATTATTTCCAAGAAGCTTCCTTTACAAGTTTTCAAGTTTATTTTTAATCAACTTCTTTTATTTTAAAGTTGTATGACATGTTATGAAAGGAAAAATGTTTTTGAAGTAGAAAGGATATTTTCCTCAAGAATGGAGTTCAAGTATTTTATCAAAATTATTTTCCATATAAGATAATAAAAGGGTTCTGTTTTTATCCCTATTATTAAATGGATTTGATTATGTTGTGATGGAAATATTTTTATGAATTCCTTTATCTTATATGAATTGTTTTATGATGTCATGTTGTTTAAGAATTCCATTTTTATTACATGGGTTACGCTATGATGTATGGTTTATGATTATGTGGCACACATAAGAAAGGATTCATTATAAGATGGGTGGGACCTATATCTCCCTCCAATGCATTGTGTAAAGATTTATATCTCATGAGATAGACAATGCTGGAATAGTAGGTTATACCGGTTCAGTGAAATAGGACTGAAACGAGGGTGACTCGGTTCAGAAAGGGACATTGTCCACTAAGATAGTCTTGGCAATGAGTCTTGACTAACAAGAAATGATTCTCTATGATTATGTGTGTATGCCACAAAGTTTCATGTTTTAAGTTATGATTATTGGGATTTCATTTCACTACTATTATTTATCCCATGTTATGAAATTATGCTCTCTTTTGCAGGTTAAGATTTCAAAAAGTTATGTTCTTATGAATATGATGTGATTGATTTTTCTTTTGTTTACCCTTACTGAGCATTTGAGCTCACCCTTTTATGTTTTCTTTTCCCCAGGATATAAAGAAAAGGTTTTAGGAAAAAAAAAGAAGATCTTTATGGGAGATATTGAAGATCTTTCACCACGATTAGAAGATTTTATTCCGAGTTTCCAAAGACACTAAACTATTACGGTCTTTGTGTGTGTGTTCTGTTATGTACTAAGTATTCTGCAAAAGTAATGTAATATCTATGTACGTTAAGCTTCGGGTCTCTACAGTTGGTATCAGAGGAAAGGTTTAGTCAACCTTTGGAAACTAGGATGCGAGAACTTTAGTGAGATCCCTAGAGATATTTATAAGGATGTCTAGGGATGTCCCTAAGAATAAGTATACGTATAGGATACAGTCCTAGAACTACGGTAACTATCAGAGAATTTAACCTAAGATGTTAGATATTGAGCATACTCCACCTTTATTATGTTGTTTTCCCTAGCATGATTTTTTCATCTCACACTATTCTTTTTGGGTTTTAGAAAATGGCTGGAAACAGGACGATTCATGATAATGGAGGATATGATGGACAATGGAATAATATTCTTCATAATGAAATGGGATTTGGAAGTCCAAACATCATTATTATTCCAAATCAGCAATCTCATAATATGATCAATAAAGTAAAATTTGGTAAATTTCCTGACTCGGCTAATAAAAGAAAGATGGAGTTTCATGATGATCATAGAGGAAAGAAAGTTCAATTTCCCCTATGTAAATCATGTGGGAAGAGGCATCAAGGAGAATGTTTCAAAGGAACTGGAAGATGCTTTGGGTGTGGAAAAGAAGGACACAAAGCCAGTAAGTGCAAAGGAAAAGGTTCAGTTAACACCACGGATGAGGATAATGGTATTGCTACGACATCAACAATGGTTAAATGTTTTAAATGTGGAATGTACGGGCATTATGCAAACCAATTCCCTAAGGGAAAGTCTCATGAAGAGAATCAGTATGGTCGTATGGGTAGTATTTATGTTGATGATGATGAAGAGACTACAAATGATATGTAAGAATTGTTGAAGCTCGGTCAATGGTTTAAGAATTTAGTGGAATGATGACATGTTTATCATGTGTAATGTTGTATAAGTAATCTCATGGTACTATGGAATAAAGAGACATCTAAGGATTGTTACACTGTTGTCTTTCCTTGAGTTTTGAAAGTGTATGATTAATAGTACCAGTATCCAAGAAAGGTTATTCAGATATTTTTGGAATGTAGATGATATGCGCATAATGAAGGGATAAGACGATAATGAGATGTTTGATTATATTCATGAGCTCATGATTGATATAAGGACTAAGTGATATCATGGTTTGAGTATATAGAATTTTGAGGATTTTGGTATGTGGAAAGAGTTAACTTTTAAATGCATTCATGTTTTAACTAAGGTTCAATGGGTATTCAATAGAATACATGATTAAGGCCTTTGAATGTTTGGAATGTGACCAACAAGACATATCTTATGATATATGGGGATCAACGACAGTATTAAATCTCTGGTAATCGTTTTCACTATATTATGAGAGTGGACTGCAGTATTATGGATAAGCCTAAGGATTGGAATGGATTATGTTGGAAAAAAGTTAGTATTGTTTAAGGATAAATTTTTTTTTGATATTATTGATGGGATGTTATAGTAATATAGTTTTAGAAAAAGGACAACCTGCAGGACGGGCAACAGCCCATCGCGTCGGACAAGGCTGTGGGAATCGAACCCACAACCGAAGTGCGACTGGCCTTTATCGCCTACCACTGGCCTACAGGAAGTCCCTGTTTAGTAGAAACTAGTTTTATTATATTAAGAAGTATGATATATGAAGTATAAGTCCATTTTAGGAACCATATATGATTAATCTCACTATAGATCGACTTATGTATATAATTTTTGCTAACCTTTTGTTTGAGACAGATGTAATGACCCGTCATTCTATCACATGATCTGCTAACACTTCACGAATAACAAATTCAACTTCATTTATTTAAGAGATGAAGTGGAAATTGTTCAAGGCACGAACAACAGTGAGATTGTACCAAAATAAAGTAAGTATTTATTCTAATTCAAATTTTCATCTTTAGGGAAATGATCTTGAAAAACAAAAATGTTGTCCTAGCACCCTTATATCCGATGAATCATATGGTACCCTAGTTCGTCACAAATTTATGGATTTGTGATTGCTGGCTTTTCCATAGCCATGTTCTCTACCACTCTCCCTCAGAACATGATGGTTAGATTTCTCTTCCATATCCATATTTTCACCTATGTGAAAACCCAGTGATTAGTTTATTTGGGTAACCATTACATTTCATACTTTTGTTTTTAAATATTGGTTTTGGTATTCCTTTTTACGATGTGGGGTCTATTAAAGAAACTATCAAATAGTAAACCATTTATAACCCCGACGAATTTCGAGGGCGAAATTCATTTTAAGGGGGGTAGAATGTAACACCCCGAAATTTTATGAAAAATATTCTTTTTAATTTTATTAATGTCTTGTGTTGTACGCTACACCAAAAGGAGCTTGCACAACACGCATCCTTGAATTGTCTTGCATTACATGCAATCGTGACCTTCCTCGATAGCGTGTGTAGTACGCAATAACGAGATTCACTAAACAACAATATGTTATTAAAATATTATTAAAACTAGCCGTTATGAATAGTAATAACCACATTTTAAAATTTTAGAAATTTTATCCCTCAAAATGGACTTCATTTTTGGATTCGGAGTATCGAATTTAGCCTAAGGTGAAATTTTGGTACTTTTTGGATAACTTTCATATTCTGATGAACAGTGAAAATTACTAAATTTTAATTAAAAACAACTTTTTTAATCGAAATAATTAATAGTGATAAATTGTTAATTTGAGTTGTTTTAAAGTATATTTAGAATATATTTTTACAATTTAATACAATGTTGGTCATTTAATGTAATTCCACATTTACACCAGACATAAACAAGTGTTAATCTTTTGATAGTTGTTATCTCTTAAAAACACGCTATTTGTTGTGACAGCAGAAATTAATTATAAAATTAATTAATGCAACTTATATGTTGGGAATTTTGTAAAATATAAATCATTTTTGAATTCGGAATATCAATTATAGCTTAGGGTGAAATTTTGGCATTTTTCTGAAAAACTTCAATTTTTGATGAATAGTGAAACTACTAAGTGGTAGTTAAAAAATTAATTTTTTCATAAATCTTAATTTTACCGCTTCTGTGAATTGAATTTAAAAAATCCGAGAGACACGGTTGATGTCAGTAAGTAAAATGTGGTTCAATGAGATGAAAATAATTTCTAGTGAATAGTAACTTTTTTACTTTTATTTACCACGGTTAAAAGTAAATAGGGTAATTAAGGGTAACAATGATATTAATATTACCCTAACACATGTCCTAATCCTATTGTACAAGTGTATCTCGACCAAAAACAACCTTAAGTGTAAAATATTATCATTTACGCCAACTTGGATTAGATTAGGACATTTATTACTATTTAATTCAAAGAAGAGTTAATAGAGTTAAAATCAATGTTTATTTACTAAAACATTTTTAATATAGGGTTATACATAATATAATTTCGACTATAAATATTTATTAGAAAGCTAAAACGATTTCCTACATAATGGTATTTTATTTGTAATTTTTATACTTTAAATAATTTAATTTATTTGTGACACAACGATGATGCAGTAATTACATTTTTAAGAAAATATTAACATAATTGATGTTATAAATACCCAAATAAATGTAATATGAGACTTTTTATGAATTAAACTAATTTTATAGGTCAATATGACATGTTATTATTGATTTAATTAACTTTGTTAGAACTTATCATTCTGTTATGATTTTCACAAAAATCAATTACTAAATAGTGTCAAAATTGACATAAAATAGTTTTTAAAACAAATATTATATTATTAATTGTTATTTTATTCCTAAAAATCTAAGGTTCGGCCAAATGACTTAGATAAGGTTATATATATTAATAATAAATAACTTGGGGTTCGTTTGTCTTGATATAGTAAGTTTATTAACCATATAGTGTAAGAAAACAAAAAGACACGGTAAAAGTTAAATTATTTAACTCAGAGTTAAATCTAATTGATAAGTTTAAAATAATAACCTAAACTTGTCTAAATCCTATTGTATGAGAGGATTTAGACCCATCCCCACTTTATCTTCGAAATAAGACCATTTGGAACCATTATAAACCGAATTTTACCTTAATATAAAATAATATTTTGAGCTTTTCCTAAGATGCCCCTCTCCTCCCTTATAAAAGGGCACCTCCTCCCTCTCTTCCTCACACAACTTTGAGCCTTCAAGCTCTGCCAAACCCTGCCAAAATCTCTTCTACACTTCCCTAGTATCATCCTAGAGGTCCTTGTCTTCTTCAAATACCATCCTTAGTTCTTTAAGTGGATGTTAAGTGAAGGCGCGTCAAAAAGAGGTAATATCCATTACCGATCTTTTTCAATTTCTTTCTTTTTCAACTTCTTCTTCTTTAGTTGCTTCATGATAAAGTAATAACATCAGTATTTCTTATATATTGATATGTTATTATAAATATTAAACAACTCTAATTAACCTTCTATCCATCCTACGGAAAAAGGAAATCATCGCGCGTGCATACGTACGGAATACCGTCTCCACGCCGTGGTGTAATCTATTTTCCGCCACCACCTAAATTGGATGGGTATAATGGTTTAATGAGTAACTATATATGATTATTATAAATTTATATTGATACTGAAATAGTATACATACACTTCAACACAATTCCACGACCATGGGAACGATATCATCGCTCGTGCGTAAGTACGGACTACCGTCTCCACGACGCGATGAGATTCATTCTCAATGATTAACCATTCATGAATGATTATAAAGTATATATAATAAGTACTAATTAAATATATGACATAATAATGATACTGGATTTATGTATATTTATATGTATGTCATCTACTTAATTCCGTTCAATTCAATAAGGAAACGAAAACAGCGTTCATGCGTACGTACGGACTACCGTCTCCATGAACGGTGTATTTCTTTCCATTTATCAATATATTATATATATGTATATTATGAATATATATTATATATAAATCTTGTTTTACATTCTGGATATAAGTAATCATGATCCAAGTAATCATATTAATAATTACAAGTTAAAAACACAAACGACAAATGAGACGATTTTACCCAAAACGCTACTTTAACATGAATTTACAAAAGAATGGGTAATATAAAGCCATAAGCGAACCATATATGATATAATAACAATGAATATGATTCTTTAATAATTCAATAACATTATTTAAATCATTATACAGGAGGTTCGGACACTTACGAAGCAAATCGGACCTAAGGTAAGGGAAATATCACAATCTCATTTTTATCCGAGATTGTTTATTCGTAAGTATTTACTGGGGTGTATTTTATCATCCACATCCATGTTCCATCAATATGTAATATTTTTTAAATCCACTTACAATATTTTAAATCCAATTTTACCCTTCGGTGAGTTTTTAGTAAAGAATATGAAAGGAATCTTTTGTCGTTTTTTCATACGAGGTACTTTTTGACTTTTCCGACAAAAGTACGAAGAATGTTTTTTTTAACTTATACGGAATGAATGGATTTTTAAAACATTATTTCCAAGAAGCTTCCTTTACAAATTTTCAAGTTTATTTTTAATCAACTTCTTTTATTTTAAAGTTGTATGACATGTAATGAAAGGAAAAATGTTTTTGAAGTAGAAAGGATATTTTCCTCAAGAATGGAGTTCAAGTATTTTATCAAAATTATTTTCCATATAAGATAATAAAAGGGTTCTGTTTTTATCCCTATTATTACATGGATTTGATTATGTTGTGATGGAAATATTTTTACGAATTCCATTATCTTATATGAATTGTTTTATGATGTCATGTTGTTTAAGAATTCCATTTTTATTACATGGGTTATGCTATGATGTATGGTTTATGATTATGTGGCACACATAAGAAAGGATTCATTATAAGATGGGTGGGACCTATATCTCCCTCCAATTCATTGTGTAAAGATTTATATCTCATGAGATAGACAAGGCTGGAATGGTAGGTTATACCGGTTCAGTGAAACAGGACTGAAACGAGGGTGACTCGGTTCAGAAAGGGACATTGTCCACTAATATAGTCTTGGCAATGAGTCTTGACTAACAAGAAATGATTCTCTATTATTATGTGTGTATGACACAAAGTTTCATGTTTTAAGTTATGATTATTGGGATTTCATTTCACTACTATGATTTATCCCATGTTATGAAATTATGCTCTCTTTTGCAGGTTAAGATTTCCAAAAGTTATGTTCTTATGAATATGATGTGATTGATTTTTCTTTTGTTTACCCTTACTGAGCATTTGAGCTCACCCTTTTATGTTTTCTTTTCCCCAGGATATAAAGAAAGGTTTTAGGAAAAAAAAGAAGATCTTTATGGGAGATATTGAAGATCTTTCACCACGATTAGAAGATTTTATTCCGAGTTTCCAAAGACACTAAACTATTACGGTCCTTGTGTGTGTGTTTTGTTATGTACTAAGTATTCTGCAAAAGTAATGTAATATCTATGTACGTTAAGCTTTGAGTCTCTACAGTTGGTATCAGAGGAAAGGTTTAGTCAACCTTTGGAAACTAGGATGCGAGAACTTTAGTGAGATCCCTAGAGATATTTATAAGGATGTCTAGGGATGTCCCTAAGAATAAGTATACGTATAGGATACAGTCCTAGAACTACGGTAACTATCATAGAATTTAACCTAAGATGTTAGATATTGAGGATACTCCACCTTTATTATGTTGTTTTCCCTAGCATGATTTTTTCCTCTCACACTATTCTTTTTGGGTTTTAGAAAATTGCTGGAAAATAGATGATTCACGATAATGGAGGATATGATGGACAATGGAATGATATTCTTCATAATGAAATGGGATTTGGAAGTCCAAACATCATTATTATGCCAAATCAGAAATCTCATAATATGATCAATAAAGTAAAATTTGGTAAATTTCCTGACTCGGCTAATAAAAGAAAGATGGAGTTTCATGATGATCATAGAGGAAAGAAAGTTTAATTTCCCCTATGTAAATCATGTGGGAAGAGGCATCAAGGAGAATGTTTCAAAGGAACTGGAAGATTCTTTGGGTGCGGAAAAGAAGGACACAAAGCCAGTAAGTGCAAAGGAAAAGGTTCAGTTAACACCAGGGATGAGGATAATGGTATTGCTACAACATCAACAATGGTTAAATGTTTTAAATGTGGAATGTACGGGCATTATGCAAACCAATTCCCTAAGGGAAAGTCTCATGAAGAGAATCAGTATGGTCGTATGGGTAGTATTTATGTTGATGATGATGAAGAGACTACAAATGATATGTAAGAATTATTGAAGCTCGGTCAATGGTTTAATAATGTAGTGGAATGATGACATGTTTATCATGTGTAATGTTGTATAAGTAATCTCATGGTACTATGTAATGAAGAGACATCTAAGGATTGTTACACTGTTGTCTTTCCTTGAGTTTTGAAAGTGTATGATTAATAGTACCAGTATCCAAGAAAGGTAATTCAGATATTTTTCGAATGTAGATGATATGCGCATAATGAAGGGATAAGATGATAATGAGATGTTTGATTATATTCATGAGCTCATGATTGATATAAGGACTAAGTGATTTCATGGTTTGAGTATATAGAATTTTGAGGATTTTGGTATGTGGAAAGAGTTAACTTTTAAATGCATTAATGTTTTCACTAAGGTTCAATGGGTATTCAAGAGAATACATGATTAAGGCCTTTGAATGTTTGGAATGTGACCAACAAGACATATCTTATGATATATGGGGATCAACGACAGTATTAAATCTCTGGTAATCGTTTTCACTATATTATGAGAGTGGACTGCAGTATTATGGATAAGCCTAAAGATTGGAATGGATTATGTTGGACATAAGTTATTATTGTTTAAGGATAGAAATTTTTTTCAATATTATTGATGGGATGTTATAGTAATATAGTTTTAGAAAAAGGACAACCTGCAGGACGGGCAACAGCCCATCGCGTCGGACAAGGCTGTGGGAATCGAACCCACAACCGAAGTGCGACTGGCCTTTATCGCCTACCACTGGCCTACAGGAAGTCCCTGTTTAGTAGAAACTAGTTTTATTATATTAAGCAGTATGATATATGAAGTATAAGTCCATTTTAGGAACCATATATGATTAATCTCACTATAGATCGACTTATGTATATAATTTTTTCTAACCTTTTGTTTGAGACAGATGTAATGACCCGTCATTCTATCACATGATCTGCTAACACTTCACGAATAACAAATTCAACTTCATTTATTTAAGAGATGAAGTGGAAATTGTTCGAGGCACAAACAACAGTGAGATTGTACCAAAATAAAGTAAGTATTTATTCTAATTCAAATTCTCAACTTTAGGGAAATGATCTTGAAAAACAAAAATGTTGTCCTAGCACCCTTATATCCGATGAATCATATGGTACCCTAGTTCGTCACAAATTTATGGATTTGTGATTTCTGGCTTTTCCATAGCCATGTTCTCTACCACTCTCCATCAGAACATGATGGTTAGATTTCTCTTCCATATCCATATTTTCACCTATGTGGAAACCGAGTGATTAGTTTATTTGGGTAACCGTTACATTTCATACTTTTGTTTTTAATGATTGGTTTTGGTATTCTTTTTTACGATGTGGGTTTCTATTAAAGAAACTTTCAAGTAGTAAACCATTTATAACCCCGATGAATTTCGAGGGCGAAATTCATTTTAAGGGGGGTAGAATGTAACACCCCGAAATTTTTTGAAAAATATTCTTTTTAATTTCATTAATGTCTTGTGTTGTAATCTACACCAAAAGGAGCTTTCACAACACGCATCCTTGAATTGCCTTGCATTACACGCAATCACGACCTTCCTCAATAGCGTGTGTAGTACGCAATAACGAGATTCACTAAACAACAATATGTTATTAAAATATTATTAAAACTAGCCGTTATGAATAGTAATAACCACATTTTAAAATTTTAGAAATTTTACCTCTCAAAATGGACTTCATTTTTGGATTCGGAGTATCGAATTTATCCTAAGGTGAAATTTTGGTACTTTTCGGATAACTTTCATATTCTGATGAACAGTGAAAATTACTTAGTTTTAATTAAAAACAACTTTTTTAATCGAAATAATTAATAGTGATAAATTGTTAATTTGAGTGGTTTTAAAGTATATTTAGAATATATTTTTACAATGTAATACAATGTTGGTCATTTAATGTAATTCCACATTTACACGAGACATAAACAAGTGTTAATCTTTTGATAGTTGTTATCTCTTAAAAACACGCTATTTGTTGTGACAGCAGAAATTAATTATAAAATTAATTAATGAAACTTATATGTTGGGAATTTTGTAAAATATAAATCATTTTTGAATTCGGAATATCAATTATAGCTTAGGGTGAAATTTTGGCATTTTTCTGAAAAACTTCAATTTTTGATGAATAGTGAAACTACTAAGTGGTAGTTAAAAAATTAATTTTTTCATAAATCTTAATTTTACCGCTTCTGTGAATTGAATTTCAAAAATCCGAGAGACACGGTTGATGTCAGTAAGTAAAATGTGGTTCAATGAGATGAAAATAATTTTTGGTGAATAGTAACTTTTTTACTTTTATTTACCACGGTTAAAAGTAAATAGGGTAATTAAGGGTAACAATGATATTAATATTACCATAACACATGTCCTAATCCTATTGGACAAGTGTATCTCGACCAAAAACAACCTTAAGTGTAAAATATTATCATTTAGGCCAACTTGGATTAGATTAGGACATTTATTATTATTTAATTCAAAGAAGAGTTAATAGAGTTAAAATCAATGTTTATTTACTAAAACATTTTTAATATAGGGTTATACATAATATAATTTCGACTATAAATATTTATTAGAATTCTAAAAATATTTCCTACATAATGGTATTTTATTTGTAATTTTTATACTTTAAATAATTTAATTTATTTATGACACAACAATGATGCAGTAATTACCTTTTTAAGAAAATATTAACATAATTGATGTTATAAATGCCCAAATAAATGTAATTTGAGACTTTTTATGAATTACACTAATTTTCTAGGTTAATATGACATGTTAGTATTGATTTAATTAACTTTGTTCGAACTTATCATTCTGTTATGAGTTTCACAAAAATCAATTACTAAATAGTGTCAAAATTGACATAAAATAGTTTTTAAAACAAATATTATATTATTAATTGTTATTTTATTCCTAAAAATCTATGGTTCGTCCAAATGACTTAGATAAGGTTATATATATTAATAATAAATAACTTGGGGTTCGTTTGGCTTGATATAGTAAGTTTATTAACCATATAGTGTAAGAAAACAAAAAGACACTGTAAAAGTTAAATTATTTAACTTAGAGTTAAATCTAATTGATAAGGTTAAAATAATAACCTAAACTTGTCTAGATTATATTGGATGAGAGGATTGCGACCCATCCCCACTTTATATTCGAAATAAGACCATTTGTAACCATTATAAACCGAATTTTACCTTAATATAAAATAATATTTTGAGATTTTCCTAAGATGCCCCTCTCCTCCCTTATAAAAGGGCACCTCCTCCCTCTCTTCCTCACACAACTTTGAGCCTTCAATCTCGGCCAACCCCTTCCAAAATCTCTTCTCCACTTCCGTAGTATCATCCTAGAGGTCTTGGTCTTCTTCAAAGACCATCCTTAGTTCTTTAAGTGGAGGTTAAGTGAAGGCGTGTCAAAAAGAGGTAATATCCATTACCGATCTTTTTCAATTTCTTTCTTTTTCAACTTCTTCTTATTTAGTTGTTTCATGATAAAGTAATAACATAATTATTTCTTATATATTGATATGTTATTATAAATATGAAACAGCTCTAATTAACCTTCTATCCATCCTACGGAAAAAGGAAATCACCGCGCGTGCGTACGTACGGAATACTGTCTCCACGCCGTGGTGTAATCTATTTTCCGCCACCACCTTAATTGGATGGGTATAATGGTTTAATGAGTAACTATATATTATTATTATAAAGTTATATTGATACTGAAATAGTATACATACACGTCAACACAATTCCACGACCATGGGAACGATATCATCGCTCGTGCGTACGTACGGACTACCGTCTCCACGACGCGATGAGATTCATTCTCAATGATTAACCATTCATGAATGATTATAAAGTATATATAATAAGTACTAATGAAATATATGACATAATAATGATACTGAATTTATGTATATTTATATGTATGTCATCTACTTAATTCCATTCAATTCAATAAGGAAACGAAAACAGTGTTCATGCGTACGTACGGACTACCGTCTCCATGAACGGTGTATTTCTTTCCATTTATCAATATATTATTTATATGTATATTATGAATATATATTATATATAAATCATGTTTTACATTCGGGATATAAGTAATCGTGATCCAAGTAATCATATTAATAATTACAAGTTAAAAACACGAACGACAAATGAGACGATTTTACCCAAAACGCTACTTTAACATGAATTTACAAAAGAACGGGTAATATAAAGTCATAAGCGAACCATATATGATATAATAACAATGAATATGATTCTGTAATAATTCAATAACATTATTTAAATCATTATACAGGAGGTTCGGACACTTACGAAGCAAATCGGACCTAAGGTAAGGGAAATATCACAATCTCATTTTTATCCGAGATTGTTTATTCGTAAGTATTTAATGGGGTGTATTTTATCATACACATCCATGTTCCCTCAATATTTAATATTGTTTCCATCCACTTACAATATTTTAAATCCAATTTTACCCTTCGGTGAGTTTTTAGTAAAGAATATGAAAGGAATCTTTTGACGTTTTTTCGTACGAGGTACTTTTTGACTTTTCCGAAAAAAGTACGAAGAATGTTTTTTTTAACTTATACGGCATTAATGGATTTTTAAAACATTATTTCCAAGAATCTTCCTTTACAAGTTTTCATGTTTATTTTTAATCAACTTCTTTTATTTTAAAGTTGTATGACATGTTATGAAAGGAAACATGTTTTTGAAGTAGAAAGGATATTTTCCTCAAGAATGGAGTTCAAGTATTTTATCAAAATTATTTTCCATCTAAGATAATAAAAGGGTTCTGTTTTTATCACTATTATTACATGGATTTGATTATGTTGTGATGGAAATATTTTTACAAATTCCTTTATCTTATATGAATTGTTTTATGATGTCATGTTGTTTAAGAATTCCATTTTTATTACATGGGTTACGCTATGATGTATAGTTTATGATTATGTGGCACACATAAGAAAGGATTAATTATAAGATGGGTGGGACCTATATCTCCCTCCAATGAATTGGGTAAAGATTTATATCTCATGAGATAGACAAGGCTGGAATGGTTGGTTATACCGATTCAGTGAAACAGGACTGAAACGATGGTGACTCAGTTCAGAAAGGGACATTGTCCACTAAGATAGTCTTGGCAATGAGTCTTGACTAACAAGAAATGATTCTCTATGATTATGTGTGTATGCCACAAAGTTTCATGTTTTAAGTTATGATTATTGGGATTTCATTTCACTACTATTATTTATCCCATTTTATGAAATTATGCTCTCTTTTGCAGGTTAAGATTTCCAAAAGTTATGTTCTTATGAATATGATGTGATTGATTTTTCTTTTGTTTACCCTTACTGAGCATTTGAGCTCACCCTTTTATGTTTTCTTTTCCCCAGGATATAAAAAAAGGTTTTAGGAAAAAAAAGAAGATCTTTATGGGAGATATTGAAGATCTTTCACCATGATTAGAAGATTTTATTCTGAGTTTCCAAAGACACTAAACTATTACGGTCCTTGTGTGTGTTTTTTGTTATGTACTAATTATTCCGCAAAAGTAATGTAATATCTATGTACGTTAAGCTTCGGGTCTCTACATATGTGATTTTATTTTCAAAAATCCGACATACATGGTTGTAATTAGGATGTAAAATGTTGTTCAATGGGATTAAAATAATTTTTGTGAATAGTAACTTTTAAGTTTTTAATCATGATTAGAGGTAATTAGTGTAAATTAAGGTAAAAATAATATTTTAATAATACGAAATGACCTTGAAACATGTCCTACCCTTACTTTATGAGTCATGGCCGACCAAGACAATCCATGGGTCAACATGGGGACCCCATGGAGCCACTTTGGTTAGAAAATGACATTAATAACTTTTTATTTAATGTTAAAATTAAAATGTCACAAACATGTGTTGTCTTACTAAAACAATTATTAGATGGGGTTATACAAGTCATATTTTTTACTATAAATATTCATTAGAAAGATAAAGATATTTTCTACATTAGGATGTATTTTTTTATAATTTTTAGACATTATATAAATTAAATTATTTATGACACCATGATGATGCAGTGATTACCTCATTATTTAATGATTTAAATAAAATGAAAAGATAATGTAAAATCTAATACCTACACAAGTCAAAAACTTATTGGATGGGTTTATTTTGAACTATTATCACCTTATACTCTAAATATATAATTTTTGGACCTTTAAATCCGAAAATCATTTTATAATAAAGTAAAAGTTTATAACTTTCCAAGAGTGCCCCTTCTCTCCTCTTATAAAAGGCCCCCACATCTACCACCTTACCCACACCTCTCAAGACTTTGGCTTGGCAATCCCCTTCCCATTTCATCTCTCCACATCCCTTTATTGATCATTTAATCCTCACCTTTGGGCAGAATCCTTTCCAAGGAATTCTTTGATCTCAAATCAAAAAGTGTTACCTGATTTAAAGGTAATGTCTTCTCGTGTGTTCTTTTGTTTTATTTTGCTTCTCCAACCCTCTAAACTCTTTTTATTCTTTTATTTTGTAACAAAAACAGTATCTTGAATATACTAGTATGTTGTTATGTGAAGGATTCGAGCTACACTTTCACACACCTTCGTCTAATGGTTAAAGAACATACTGTTTCTGTGGATGGCGAATTTCTGCCTCACAGAACGATGATTGTTCAATATTCTCCTAACACCTTTCATGGTGGCCATTATGATGTCACTATATTTTATATATGATATATATTGTATTTATGTTTTCTATATGCTTCTGAATTTTATATTTAAAACATGCCTTTATGCTTTTCATGTTGTGCAAATGCGATAATTTCATACGAGGAAGTGTGGACTACCGCCCCCTCAAGTGATGTGACTCGTTCATGCAATACATGGAATGTATAAAGTATGAAATTAATGAACATATTTGACCTATATAACATATATATTATACTGTAATTATAATATATATATATATATCTCAATTATTTTTAATTCTATTAATATGACAATGAAATGAAAGTAGCGTTCATGCGTACGTGCGGCCTATCGTCTCCATGAATGGTGCATTTCATTTATTTTTATCTCCAAATGTTATGGAGTAGTATAAAATGAATATTTACTGGATATATATTATATTTATATCATTAATACTATTCTGTATATGATTTACTTATAACTACATGGACAATCATTTTCAAACAAGTTAATTTTTGACTCATGTACCAAACATCAACAAAAATATCTGATATGAACTCACATTATTAACCAATCATTATAACATTATAATATGTGATATGAACTGAATAATAATATATAAAATAGGTCCTTAAGAAATTATAAATTGACCAAAGTTTATTATTTAGGAATATAAAGAAACAAACAAGACAAGTCGGACTTGAGGTAAGGGATCCTACCTCTCTCTTTCTTTTTAAGCACTCTCTTTTATGTAATTTCCTTTAAGCTCATATTTATTATGTTTGGGGATGTTATTCTATATTCCTATTACTATAATTTTTATGTTCATATGATGAGAGGACCTATTTGATCTCATCAAACCATTTTTGGAAGTTTAATGTGGTGCTGTTAGGCTGCCGAGTTTTCATAAGGGAATTTTCATCTCACTTTTATTCCTATGACATTTATGCTACATTTTCCACCATTTCCTTTGATTGTTGTATGTACTGACAATTATTCTTATCTTTGTGTAATATAATTTCTTTTATTCATATTTACATCTTCATTGTATGACCCTTCTTCTGTGGGGTGTACGTTTAGAAAGTTACCCAAGTCGGTAAGGGAACCTTTCACCCTCCTCTTTCTAAGAGACTTCTTTTTTTATGTATTTTAATTCACATACTATTATGTTGGGATATGTTCTTTTATATACTTATTGATGTAAATTTTATTTCCACGTGATGAGATGCCATTTTTATCTCTCATCAACTCATTTTCTGAATTTTGAAGTGACGTCGTTAGGCTGTCGATTTTTTGCAAGGGAACTTATTAACCCAATTTTGATTCTTTGGGGAAAACTTGTACTCCTTGAATATGAAGTTCTATGAATATGTTTGAATGAAATCTGATTGTTTTACACTTATTATCCACTTATATTTGGTGCATTTCATTTTCACACATAATTATTTAATTGATTTATCCTTAATCTAAGGATACCGTCTTTATAAGGGACTTTGTATCAATATCTTTTCATTGAGGCATATTTTGTTTATACACAACTTTCTTTATACAGTGTATAAACCCCTTTGACTATTAATTTTATTCAAAAGTAATCTTTTTAAAAGAATCATTTTACTAAACCACAAAAATTATGTTTCTTTTAACGTACGCGGTGACAACGACCTTTCTGCCGCCATGAGTATTATTTGATCTTTGGCTTCCTCAACAAGACGTAATATTTTTTAAAAGTGAAAAAATACCATATACTCTTTTATGTATTTTGGTATTGAAAATGGTTTTGATAATGTATTTTTTAAATCAATATATTTATGTGATATATTGTGATTGAAATATGGAAATGTTTTCTTTCATTTATAAATGTTTTATGTATTATGATTTTGTAATGGTACTTGGAAATTTTTCGGGTGGTTACATCATAAACCATATGAAGTGTGGTGCCGTGAATACCAGTACGGGTGGTTACGTTATATCCTCCAATGCATTGGGTATGGAAGTCGTCCATATGACTATTCCATTAAGTATGTGTGGAAGTCGACCGTATGGTTATTCCATTTAAGTATGTTTATGTCTCAAGTTACCTTTATATATTATGTGTTATTTATATGGGTTTTAGGGTAATCTTTTGGTTACAAAAGGGTAAGTAATGGTATTTTATTCAGTAAAGATTTTTTACTACTTCATAAAGGTGAAAAGTATTACTTTGGTAAAGTATTCATGGTTTACTTGTTGTTTTGTAAAACTAACAGTTTTCCTTTTTTGGGTATCCTTTACTGGGATTTTTATGCTCATCCCAAGTTTTTGAAATGTCTTCCACAGGACATAAAGATGAATAGGGTCAAGGATGGGATCAAGGAAAGACATGCTATCTAAAACATGGAACTAGACATGTTTCTTTTTAAGTGTTTTTTTATTTTATGGAAACTTAGTAGAAGAGTCTACTATGTAATCTTTTGAGATGTAATAGTTATGACCTAATTCTCTAAAACTCTAAACCTGAAAAGTTCCTCAATTTTAATTATTCATTTGATTCAATATTAAGTAAGGTTTAAGGCCGGGGCCTTATAATTGGTATCAAAGGTCAGTTTAGATAACTTTAGAGATTAGGGTATTCTCTAAGCATAAGTTATATTACCATAGTGGTTAGGATTTCAGAAAGAGTCACAGTTTTAGATAAAGTGAATGAATAATTATATCTTAGGGTTTATATTCCTCATTAGTTCATGATGGTTTTGTTGATATACTCACACTGACCTTTTTGGTTTTAGTAAATGGATGGATCTAGAAGGCACCAAAGTAACAGTGGATGTGAAGGAAACTGTGACAGTTTTCTGAGCGAGCAACTGAATGATATGGGAGCTGCAATGAGAAATCTTGTGTTTATCCTCAACCAACTATCTGGAGTCATGATTGACCACCTAAACCTTGGCGATTTCTATAAGGAATCATATATGCGAGAAACAAATCCCTACGAAACTACATGTAATTATCATAAAGGTAAGTGTTTTCAAAAACCTATGTGTCAAAGATGTGGAAAGAAACACCTAGTAAAATGTTTCAAAGGGACATAAATTTGCTATAGATGTGGAAATGAGGTTCATAAAGCAAGAACCTGCCATGGAAAAAGGAAGCATCCATTTGAATCGAGGAAAGGGAAAGAAGTTCTTTATGAGGGATCAATTGAATGTTTTAAATGTGGTGTGCATGGTCATTATGAAAACACAAGTCCTATGAAGATGTTTTGGGAATGGGATCACCAAGATCGTACAAATATTCTTTTACCAATACCTAATTCCATTCCGATTAAGGATGAAGAAACATACAGTGACCAATCAATGGTATGGATTATTTCTTAACATTTGTTTTCCTATTTTGGAATCTTAGGATATGATTCATGATTTTTTATGTAGGAAATAAGTATTTTAGAATAAGTTGGAAAGTAATAGTTAATGGATCATGAAGAATGTTGAATGAGTAAGAAGTCAACATATAAGGGATTCAAGAGTTATGGTGAAATTATTAAGAGTATTAAGTCTCTTTTGATGATGGGGTTACATTAGAAGACTTTTTATAGTATGTGTAACCCTGATGTTTGATATATGAAAATTTTATTCAACGAATAGTTATCTGTTCTTTTGTGGACATAGTTATGAAGAACCATTTGGGTTTATATGATCTTTACTTTTGAGGTAATTATGGGTTACTATATGTTATGATAGAAAGTGAAAGGCATGAGATAAAATTGTGGTTAAATTATGTTATGGTTATTTTTGATAATTTTATCTCTTTTTGGGGAATTATTTGAGAATTATATAGTTTGGAAAAAGGACCACACGCAGACTATGTGACAACTCGTCGCGTCGGACAAAGCTGCGGGAATCAAACCCACAACCAAAGTGTGACTGGTCTTTATCACCTACCACAGGACTACGTGAAGTCCCTGGTTAGTTTGACTAATTCTTTTTAGTTAGATGATTTTATAAATTAAGAGTAAGTTGAATTTTGGGTTATCTATGGAAATTATTAACCTATCATGGAGGATATGTGATTAGGTTAATTACTTTTCAATACGAGACTTTAAGAGAAACTGATGTTGTTTAGAGATAAGTGATACAATTTAACTTGGAAGACTATGTGATTAAATCCTTCAAATATTTGGGTTTCAATATTAGTTTGGTTTACTTATGGTCTTCGTTGAACTTTGGGTTTTGTTGGACAAATTTTGGAGATTAAGAATAGATTTTCTTTTTATAAAGGGTTATCCATTTCTGGTTTATCTGATCTTGTACTAACCTTTTTGGTTTTGGTTTTGGTTAAAGTATAAAGACATGGGAAGTATATATTTCTCTTTTGTGGATTAGGTGATTCTATAGAAGTTGATTATAGTACTCTTAATGTGAACAAGTCCTCCTAAATACTCATCATTTGGGGAAAGTATGAGTTTTTGTAAGAAATCTAGTAAAAGTTGAAAGTCAACATGACAAGTAAGTATGTTTCCTTAAGATCAAAAATAAATTCCTCAATGAAAAGTAACTTAAAAAAAATGTTGTCCGTTAACTTTTCCTACTGGGGAATCGAATACCGTTTAACCCACCACAAGTTTGTGAATTTATTGTGGTTAACTTTCTCCTAAACAAGTTTTCTATCACTCTCCCTCAGAAAATCACCCTTTTTTTTCTTCCATATCCATGTTTTCCTACATGGAATACTAGTACGGGTTAGCTCGGGTGACCTCTGTGCTTCTCTTTGTTTCTTTTAATGTGATTGTTTTACCGACTCTTGTTCTGATGTGGGAATTTCAATGATGTTTCTGAGCCCAATTTTAAAATTGCGAGGACGTAATTCCCAATAGGGGGGAAGAATGTAACACCCCAGGTAAATAAAGATTATGAAATTTTTATATTTATCCCTATTTGGGAAAAAATATTAATATTACTTTAAATGGAATTCTATGCTCGATGGCATACCCAATACGCGACAACGAGTTCCTTTGAAATCTTACGTTGCACTCTAATAATAAAATAATATTATTTTAAATGGTAGTTAACGCCTAGCCATTGTAATGGTGGGAAAGAACGGAACTAACTAGAAAATGATTATATATGTTTATCAAATATTTTTAGTTTTTACAATAAATGTTAGAGGATTAAAAATGCGAATGAATCCAATTTTAAGCGTAAACATTCTAATCTTCTTTAAAAGGTCGATTAATCGCCTTTTGATGGAGAACCTCTTTTAAATCCACTTTTTGACAATTTTATGTGTTATATCTGACAAAATAAAATTCTTCTTTAGAATCAGGACATCAAAATTTACTTTGTGTAAATTTTTGGTATTTTTCTGATAAAGTTCATTTTTTAATGAATAGTGAAAAATGTTGTATTTTAATTCAAAACCTCTTTTTAATCTAATTTATTTATATGATTAGATTATCTTTTGAATTATTTTTAAAGTTAAATTAGAATATATTTTTACCTTTTAATCCAATAGTGGTCATTGGAATTAATTTCACTTTGAAATTGGACTTAAACTAGTGTCAATCTTTTAATAGATATTGTTTCTTAAAAACACGCTATTTGTTTTGACAGCAGGAATTAATTATTAAATTAATTAATGAAAATTATATGTCCTGAATTTTGTAAAATAGACATAATTTTTGAATTATGAATATCAAATATAGCTTAGGGTGAATTTTTGGTATTTTTCTGAAAAACATCAATTTTAGATGAATAGTGAAACCACTAAGTGGTAGTTTAAAAACTGATTTTTCAATTAAATGAAACTTTACCACTTCTGTGATTTGATTTTCAAAAATCTGACATACATGGTTGTCATTAGGATGTAAAATGTGGTTCAATGGGATTAAAATAATTTTTGGTGAATAGTAACTTTTAAGTTTTTAATCACGATAAGAGGTAATTAGTGTAAATTAAGGCAAAAATAATGTTTTAATAATATGAAATGACCTTGACACATGTCCTACCCTTATTGGATGAGTCATGTCCGACAAAGAAAATTCATGGGTCAAATTGGGGACCCCATGGAACCACTTTGGTTGGAAAATGACATTAATAACTTTTTATTTAAAGTTAAAATTAAAATGTCACAAACATGTTTTGTTTTACTAAAAAAATTTTTAAATGGGGTTATACAAGTAATATTTTTGACTATAAATATTAATTATAAAGATAAATGGATTTCCTACATCATGATATTTTTTTATAATTTTTAGACATTAAATAAATTATATTATTTATTACACCATGATGATGTAGTGATTACCTCATTATTTAACGAATTAAATAAAATTAAAAGATGATGTAAAATATAAGACCTAAACTTGTAAAAAACCTATTGGATGGGTGGATTTCAATCTTTTATCACCTTATCCTAGAAATATTTAATTTTGGGACCTTTAAAATCTGAAAATCATTTTATAATAAAGTAAGAGTTTATAACTTTCCAAGAGTGCCCCTCCTCTCCTCTTATAAAAGGCCCCCACCTCTACCACCTTACCCACACCTCTCAAGTATTTGGCTCGGCCAACCCCTGCCCATTTCATCTCTCCACATCCCTCTATTCATCATTGAAGCCTCACATTTTGGCATAATCCTTTCCAAGGAAGCCTTTGATCTCAAATCAAAAAGAGTTACCTGATTTAAAGGTAATGTCTTCCCGTGTGTTCTTTTGTTTTATTTTGCTTCTCCAACCCTATAAAATCTTTTTATTCATTTCTTTTGTAACAAAAACATTATATTAAATATACTAGGATGATGTTATGTGAAGTATTTGAGCTACACTTACACAAACCTTCGTCTAATGCTTAAATAACATACTGTTTCTGTGGATGACGAATTTCTGCCTCACGAAACGATGATTGTTCAATCTTCTCTTAATACCTTTCATGGTGGCCATTATGATGTAACTATATTTTATATATGATATATATGGTATTTATGTTTTCTATATGCTTCTTAAAACATGCCTTTATGCTTCTCATGTTGTGCAAATGCGATAATTTCATACGAGGGAGTGTGGACTACCTCCCCCTCAAGTGATGTGGCGCGTTCATGCAATACATGGAATGTATAAAGTATGAAATTAATGAACATATGTGACATATATAACATATATATTATACTGTAATTATAATATATATCTCTCTCAATTATTTTTAATTCCATTAATATGACAAAGAAATGAAAGTACCATTCATGCATACGTACGGCCTACCGTCTCCATGAACGGTGCATTTCATTTCTTTTTATCTAAAAATGTTATGGAGTAGTATAAAATGAATATGTACTGGATATATATGATATTTAAATCATTAATACTATTCTAGATATGATTTACTTATAACTACATGGACAATCATTTTCAAACAAGTTCATTTTTGACTCATGTACCAAACATCGACAAAAATGTCTGATATGAACTCACATTATTAACCAATTATTATAACATTATAATATGTGATATGAACTGAATAATAATCTTTAAAATATGTCCTTAATCAATTATAAATTGACCAAAGTTTATTATTCAATAATATAAAGAAATGAACAAGACAAGTCGGACTTGAGGTAAGGGATCATACCTCTCTCTTTCTTTTTAGGCACTCTCTTTTATGTCATTTCCTTTAAAATCATATTTATTATGTTTTGGGATGTTCTTTTATATTCCTCTTACTGTAAGTTTTATGTTCATATGATGAGAAACCCTATTTTATCTCATCAAACCATTTTTGGAAGTTTTAAGTGGTGTCGTTAGGCTGTCGAGTTTTCATAATGGATTTTTCATCTCACTTTTATTCCCGTGACATTTATGCTACGTTTGACACCATTTCCTTTGAGTGGTGTATTTACTTCCCATTATTCTACTATTTGTGTAATATAATTTCGTTTATGGGTATTTACATCTTCATTTTATGACCCTTCTTCCGTGGGGTGTACGTTTCGAAAGTTACCCAAGTCGGTAAGGGAACCTTTCACCCTCCTCTTTCTAAAAGACTTCTTTTGTTATGTCTTTTAATTCACATACTATTATGTTGGGATATGTTCTTCTATATCCTTATTGACATAAATTTTATGTCCACGTGATGAGATACCATTTTTATCTCTCATCAACTCATTTTCTGAATTTTGAAATGACGTTGTTTGGCTGTCTAATTTTTGCAAGGGAACTTCTTAACCCAATTTCGATTCTTTGGGGTAAACTTTTACTCCTTGAATATGTCGTTCTATGAATATGTGTGATTTAACTATGATTATTTTACACTTAATATCCACTTATATTTGGTGTATTCATTTTTCACACATAATTATGTAATTGATTTATCCTCAATCTAAGGATACTGTCTTTGTAAAGGACATCGTCTCAATCTCTTTTCATTGAGGCATATTTTGTTTATACACAACTTCCTTTATATAGTGTATAAACCCCCTTGACTTTTACTTTTATTCAAAAGGAATCTTTTTTATATGAATCATTTTACTAAAAGACAATGAGTATGTTTCTTTTAACGTACGCGGTGACAGCGACCTTTCCGCCGCCGCGAGTATTATTTGATCTTTGGCTTTCTCAAAAAGCCGTAATATTTTTTAAAAGTAAATAAATACCATATACTCTTTTATGTATTTTGGTATTGAAAATGGTTTTGATAATGGATTTGTTAAGTCAATATATTTATGTGATATATTGTGATTGAAATATGGAAATGTTTTCTTTCATTTATAATTGTTTTATGTATTATGATTTTGTAATGGTACGTGGACATTTTTCGGGTGGTTACGTGATAAACCATATGATGGGTGATGCCGTGAATACCAGGATGGGCGGTTATATTATAACCTCTAATGCATTGGGTATGGAAGTCGGTCATATGGCTATTCCATTAAGTATGTGTGGAAGTCGACCATATGGTTATTCCATTTAAGTATGTTTATGTCCCAAGTTATCTTTATATGTTATGTGTTCTTTATATGGGTTTTATGGTAATATTTTGGTTACAAAAGGGTAAGTAATGGTCTTTTATTCAGTGAAGAGTTTTTACTACTTCATAAAGGTAAAAAGTATTACTTTGTTAAAGTATTCATGGTTTACTTGTTGTTTTGAAAAACTAACAATTTTCCTTTTTTGTGTATCCTTTACTGGGATTTTTATGCTCATCCCACGTTTTTGAAATTTTTTCCACAGGACTTTAAGATGAATATGGTCAAGGATGGGATCAAGGAAAGACATGCTATCTAAAACATGGAACTAGACATGTTTCTTTTCAAGTGTTTTTTTATTTTATGGAAACTTAGTAGAAGTGTGTACTATGTAATCTTTTGAGATGTAATAGTTATGACCGAATTCTCTAAAACTCTAAACCTGAAAAGATCCTCAATGTGAATTATTCATTTAATTCAATATTAAGTAAGGTTTAACGTCGGGGCCTTATAAAAACTTTATTTTATTATACATCATCACATTCATTTATATCTTCCTGATTTACCAAGAAAATTATGCATGTCAAATTTGATTTAATAAAGGAGTTTTCAGTTAAAACTCCAAGGAGATGCATCATTGCAATAATGGCATGTCGACTAGTCCCCCTATTGACACATAAATGTGCTATAGTTACTAACCTTATCATCATACCAATGATTGAATTTGATATAATTCTCTATATTAATTTTAGGTAAAATTATGATGAAAAGATATATTGCATGAAAAAGGAAGTTACAATTTTTGAAAATGGTAAAGAATATTTTATCATTAGAGCAGAGAACTCGCTACATGATTCTTATCTAGACTAACCCCCATTAGATCTATTAAATAAAATTCTTGGAGATAAAGAGAACCAAATATTTATGGGTGATGAAAGAAATATTCAAATTGAATATGTGCACATAGTTCAAGAATACATTGATTTATTTATAGAGTATTTACCAGGACATCCTCCAGAGCGAGAAGTTGATTTTTCTATTGATTTAATTCTTGGTGAAAGACCAAAATTAAAGACTTCTTATAGAATAGCCACTGTTTAATTAGTGTATCTAAAGAAACAACTAGAGGAATTGAGTAAAAAAAGATTTATTTGACCTATCATTTCCCCATGGGGAGTCCCTGTCCTTTTTGTCAAGAAGAAAGATGGATCCATGAGGCGATGCATTAATTACAGGGAAATCAATGCAATTAGGATAAAGAAGAAGTATTCTATTACCATGATTGATGATTTTTTTGATCAACTCCATGGATATCAATACTTTTAGAAGATCAACCATCGATCCAGATATCTTCAGCTATGTGTGAGGAAGGAAGATATTATTATGACAACATTTTCAAACTAGGTATGGACATTACAAGTATACAGTGATTCCTTTTGGACTAATAAATGCACACTCTATTTTCATGGATTTAATGAATAGTGTTTTAAAAGAATATCTTAATAACTTTTTTGTTGTACTAATAAATGATATCCCAGTATACTCAAAATGATATGAAGACCATGAGAATCACTTCTGGATTATTCTGAAAACTCTTAGAAGAGACTAATTATATGGGATGTTTAGAAAGGGTGAATTATGGATTCAATCAGTTTCTTTTTTAGGCTATATTGTCACTAAGGACGGAATCTTATTTTATCCTACAATGAAAATGGAAATACAATAATGGACCATACCAACAAACATAACCGAGGTACACCATTTTATTGGATTAGAAGGTTACTATAGGAATTTCGTTCAAAAATTTTCTAGACTGATTAACCCGCTAACCAAGCTCACACGTAAAGGAGTTATGTTTGTGTGGATAAAATAAAGTACAGAATGCTTCAAATAATGGAAAACAAGACTGGTCAATGATTCAATTTTGACTCCTCCATCTGGAAATGATGGATTTTTAATATACAGTGATGCATCAATAAATGGACTAGGTAGCGTTCTTATGAAAAACGATAAAGTTATTAGTTATGCATCAATAAAGTTAAAGACTCAAGAGAAAAATAATCCAACTCATGATCTTGAGTTAGCAGCTGTAATATTTTCTCTTAAAATATGGATAAATTATCTTTACTGTGAAAAATGTGAGATATACACAAATCAAAAGAGTTTGAAATACATTTTCAAACAGAAAGAACTTAACATGAGGTAAAGGTGATGGATCGAGTTACTCAATGATTAAGATTGTTCAATACACTACCACATAGGAAAGGAAAATAAGGTGACATATGCATTATGTAGTAAAGATCGTGGATTTCTGACTCAAATGAGTATTAAGAGAGATCCCATATTCATAGATCTACTAAAGATAGATATGGTAATTGTTAAGGAAGGGGAAACATCATTACTATTTCAAATGACTGCTAAACCATATTTAATAGAGAAGATAAAAAGCTATCAATTTGATGATGAGAATCTGTAGAAGAAAATTAATGCTGTCAAGGATGGGGGATTGGAAGACATCATGTATGATGAAGGAGTTCTGAGATTTGGGAAGAGGTTATGTGTTCCATCAATACTTGAGAAAAAATGGAACTATTAGAGGATTCTCATAGCTCAAATTTGTCTATACACTCAAGTAGCGCAAATATGTATAGAGGACTGAAGCAACACTTTTGGTGGGATAATATGAAGCGGGAAATTGCTGACTATGTGTCAAGGTGCCTAATTTTTTCACAAATTAAGGTTGAGAGACAACATCCTATAGGGGTGATGAAACCTATACCTATTCCTATGTGGAAGTGGGATGAAATTACGATGGATTTTTTCATTGGACTAATAAGACTCCTAGAAGGAATGATGCAATATGGGTAATTTTTGACCTTCTCACAAAATCTCTACATTTTATTGGAATAAGGGAGGATTTACCACTAGAGCACTAAAAAAGACTTTATATTAATGAAGTTTTACTACTTCATGGTGAACCAATATCAATTGTGTCTAATTGACATCCCTGGTTTACATCAAAATTCATTAAAATTCTCCAGAAGGATTTGAATACTAAGCTTTGTATGAGTACTGCTTATCACCCCCAAACTGACAGACAATCTGAAAGAACTATTCAAACTCTAGAAGTCATTCTGAGCTCATGCTCTCTTGACTTCCAAGGTATGTGGGATCAATAATTTCCTTTGGTGTAATTTTATTACAATAATAGTTTCCATTCTAGTATTCAAATGGCTCCAATTGAAGAATTATATAGAAAGAGATGTTGAACTCCAACTTGATGGGACAATGTTGATGAGAGGAAACTTATAGGCCCAGAACTTATTGAAGTTACCACCAAAAAGGTAAAGAAAGTTCAAAACCATATTAAAATAGCCCAAAGTAGGCAGGAGCATTTTTTTTGACAACCAGAGAAAGGATGTGGATTTACAATATAGAGATCGTGTCTTTCTAAAATTATTTCCATGGAAGGGTGTCTTATGATTCGGTAAGAAAGGGAAACTGAGCCCCAGGTACATCAGACCATTTGAAATTCTAGAAAGAATAAAAGTTGTATCTTACCATTTAGAAATTCCACCAAGTCTCTCAAATGTCCATGATATATTCCATGTGTCATTGTTAAACATATACAAGCCAGAACCAACACATGTACTCACATATGAAGAAATAGAACTGAAACCTAATTTTTCATTCTGGGAAAACCCTATCAAGAATCTTGACACAAGGGAGTAGGTATTGAGAAATCAGAAAAATTTTCTATTAACAGTTCTTTGGGGAAACCAAATTATGGAGGAAGCAGCCTGGGAACATGAGGATGTTATGAAAAATAATCACCCACATCTTTTTGGTGGGATTTATTCATAAAATTTCAAGGAAAAAATTTATGAAGGAGGGAATAATTTAGCACCCCAAAAATTTTATGGAATGTTTCTCTTAAATAAATTTTATTCATTAGATAGCCTATATTTCATGAATCACTGAGCATATATGGAACAAAACATGGTTACTTATAAGAGATAGCTATAACATATCCATAAAACATTAATTTGTCAGCTCTGTGATTTGAATTTTAAAAATCTAACATACGCAATTGTGATCAAGATGATATTTAGATTCTGATAGAATTAACATAATTTTAGGTGAATAGTAACATACCATTATGAATAGTAACTTAACCTTATGAATAGTAATATGACTCTTATGAATGGTATCCATGCCCTTGAATGTATAAATGAATTTATGCACCTTAAAAATGAAATGTATATTTTATGTGTTTATATTTTTCAATTAAATAATTATTTCAATTAAATATTTTACTAATCATATTTAGAAAATTATTTATAAAAAATTTTCTTCATTATTGTATTCTACACATCGAAAAATGTTTAGAGTGATTTTTGGGATTTTTCTGAAATACTTGAATTTTTGGTGAATTGTAAGATACATTAATCTACCATATAAATTCATTATAATTTAAATTAACTATTCCTTGCATCATGAGTGATTTAAGAACCCAAATATTGAACTCACATGCATATATTACAATTCATGGTCATGGAATACTCACTATTTCTTGTCTTGAGAAAAAATATTAAATTAATTATTATAATATTATGAAAAATCTTCTCCCCTCCACTATATAAACCACCCCACACCCCTCTTCCTGCCACACCACTCAATCTTCAAGCCTTGCCAAAATTCTTCCAAATAATCTTACCAAGACCTAACCCCACGTCTGAGACCTGATAGTATCACCAAAAGGCCAAAAATAAAGGCCTTAAAGAGTTTCTCAAGGAGGAGTACTCAAGAGGTGAGCCTCTCTTCCTTTTTCTTTCAATTCTTTTTACAAGTTCCATAATTTTGTTCTCTCTTCTCACCTTACCTCATCTAACTTCCATGATAATTACAGTACCATACATGTAATGGGTTTTCATTATACTAATGTAATATTTCATAATACTCTATTTTCTTCCTTTCCTTTCATACAATAAATTCAAACACCGTTTGTGATGTGTTAATTTATCACACTCAAGGAACACGGGTTTTCAATTTACATTACTATCATTAATACTGGCCATGAAACATTTTTAAATTGTTGAACCAGATCATAATAAATGTATTTTATCGTGTTTAATGTTATTTAATCCTTACACACTCATAATATTGAATAATAATACAAAACATGTTTATTGCACCCAAAACCACCAAGCTAAATCCAAGTGTTTATAAATAACTGTTAACTAATGATTCGTCCAAAAGTATATAACCCAGAATCATTATGAGATCATTTATATCTCTTTAATGTCACTAATACTATATGTTATAATTCTCGACGTTTAACTAAATTTCAAATGAACTTTCATTCTTGAATACAAGTAAACAGATCATGAACACCAAAGAAGAAAATGCTACCAAAACAATTAAATTGAATCTTTTAGTCCCATAAAAAAGGCCATTAATGAACCTAATAGGGTTATAACATATCAATTAACTATATATGAGGCAATATAATAATTAATTAATGAAGCTAAATTTGATTATTCAGGTCATTAAGAAAAATCAAGAACACCATCGAGCATAAGGTAAGGGATCCTCTCTCTCACTTTTGTTCAAGAATCTCCCCTATGTTGTGCCCTTTTATTATTAATAACTAATAATGGGGTATGTTTTTTCCCTCCCCCATACATCCCTTATTACATATAAATAATGGGATACCGCTTTACCTCTCATTAAGCCCTCGCAAGAACACTAGTTACCATGCCGAAATGTTTGTAAGGGGTTTTCTCATCTCATATTCAATTTAATGGGATTTCCATTATTCACCTATTATTTAGTATATGTTATATTGATGTACTACCATTTAATATATTCTATCATGATTCTATTTATATTCATGGTATTCTATGATTATTTTGGTGGTTATTAACTTTTGGTCACATGACTCAATTGAATACAACGTTGTAACGAGCTTTGTTTCAATTTTCAATTTATGGTGACTTGATTAGTATTGTATGCCTTCTCTTTCTTATTTAGTGTGCTTTCTTCCCATTTGAAATAATTTTTCAATTGAAAATATATTCAATTTAAATTTCCATATTCTCATATCATGGATATTATTATTTTCTAAGATGTATACTATCTTACATATGATATTTATTTTGAATGTTGTTCTGACTGTGGAATTATTTGTGAATATGTATCCTCTATTCTATACAAATAATGTAAAGTAATATTGCTCTTATGTTGAATATATGTATACATAATTATTTGGATCCAGAGGAGGGTGGTTCCCACTATATCCCCTTGATGCATCGTCAGGTATAATGAGACAATCAGTTTGGCGACAAACCCTTCAAGTTTGTTTCCAAAAAATCAGACAGGTTTCTATCCACAGAACTAAACTGTTTTTAGGGTATAATGGTTTCATCTTCCAGATACATGAAATAAAATTAGTAATCATTCTATCTATTCATTATCAATTATTTCTATCCATAAGGGTTTCACTATGAAAAAATCTATAGATTCAATTTCATTCTCAGTTTAATAATGGTGAGAGTTTTTAATTTATTCATCATGACATATTGATTATCTTAGATTGATTATGATTATTTTATTATGGTATTCATGATTCCATTATTTTTATCCCTTATTGAGTGTTTGAACTCACCCCTTTCATTGTTTACTTTCAAAATGTGATGAAGAGGATTTCATTTATTGAGTTTTTGTGGATACATTTTTTTGTTTATGTTATGTATTTTATTTTATAACCTTTTCCAATGTAATTTTAGTTACATATATGTATCTAGTTTATTCAAGAATACTAAAATAATTATTCCTTTGGGATTTTAATTCTTTATAACCATGCCAATATAACAATAAATGCACCAGCTCCACTCAAGATGGGTTAGGGCGTTACAGTAAGCACCACTCCACTTCCCGCAGACGCACCTTTCACAACGTGATCATCAGGTCCTTGTTCCCTCTTGTTTCTCACATCGATCATGAATCACGTGAGCTAAGAGTAAGCATAGAACATGACATTCTCTCTGGGAATACTAGAGTGTATGCCCCAAACCCCATCCTGAACTATGTGGTCTTTGATCCTTGCCAAGGCAAGGTATATAGGATGCCTCCCTGAGGTTTAATCCCACCATACATTGGTTCTGACCATTTCATGTTGGTCCCCCACTCCTAAACTACATGTTCTATGATCCATTCCAAGGCAAGGTATGTAAAAAGCCTCCTTGAAGTTCAAGCACACCATCTATTGATTTCAACCATTTCACATTGGTCCACCACTCTTGAATGATTTGGTATTTGATCCATTCTAAGGAAAGGTATGTAGGAGGCCTCCCTAAGGTTCAATCCCCCCATCCATTGGTTTTGACCATTTCATGTTGGTCTACCACTCCGGAACTATGTGGTCATTGGTCCTTGCAAAGGAAAGGTGTGTAAGATGACTCCTTGAGGTTAAAGTCGCACAAACATTAGTTCTGACCCCCTTCATGTCAGGCCACCTTCATCCCGCATGACATTAAACTACATGACCCCCTTTTGATCTTATACAATATTAAACTGCATCCACCATCCTTAAATACGTGGACTTTGACCCTTGCCAAGGCGAGGTATGTAGGAAGCCTCTCTAAGGTGCAAGCCCAACACCCATTGGCCTCAACCATCTTCATGTCGGTCCACACCCATCGAACTTTGTGGGATTTGATCCTTGTCTCCTAGACATGGTAAATAGAAAGCCTCTATGAGGTTCAAACCCAACCAATGGTAACCCATTTTCACCCCAATTAGTAGTAATCCATTTCCACCCCAACAAGTGGGAATCCATTGTCATCCAAATCAGCAGTAAGCCATTGTCATCCAATTAGTGGTAAGTTGTTATTAACACAAGTCATTGGTAAGCCATTGTCAACCACATATGACGGTAAGCCATTAAAATCCCCCAATCAATAGAATGGAATTGAATTCCCCAATCGATGATAAATCCATCTTCAGATGAACTATGTGGAATTTGATTCCCTACCATGGGTTTACATTTGAAGCCTCTTTGAGGTTCAAGTCCATCACTCATGACTCATCATGATCTCTCCCTCGATCCTAAGTGTTTCGGGAAGGTCATTCCCCAACCTGAAGGTTCCAATTCCTCCAGGTCACATCTATGCATCCATTCTCACGGGCCGCCACCTTAGGTGTCCCACAATCTCACCAAACTATGAAGAATTTGATTTCCCTACCATGGGGATACGTAGGAAATCTCTTCAAGGCTTAATACCAACATCACCGTTATCCTCATGTCGGTTCCATCTCATTAACCCTCCACTTAATTCAACTTTAAATCATCCATCTTGATTCTTACCCGAGCTGCAACATACTGTTCAGATCATTCCATTCATCCCAATGCTACTCCTTGCAGCAATCGGGTAGTTAACCATGCATTATCCCCAACACCAGTGTTCCATCTAGGGGTTATACCCATCTGATCCACTCTAATCTGTGTTATGATCATTCTGATCCATCTTATCTATCGTCGCTAGATGTTAAACTCACAGCATTCCATGTGTTAAACATGGGATGTTGAAAAAGACCTCAGATACATCACTATGGAATATAATTCCTCGTGTATGATGTAGGATTCCTCGGGCTTCTGTTCCCTTGAGAAGCTCTATAAGAAGGGGAAGAAACCCAGACATGCTAGTGTTCTAGCGTCTAAAAATGCCAGTGATGTCTGATGTGACTACTCCCCTGACCGAAGGTTGCTACCCTAACTGGACCCCATGGAATGTCCCGATAGAAGCAGTGTAATTAAACAACATCCATGAAGACATGGCACTGGGTAGAGATTAATAAACCATGAATTAATCGTTAAGGGAGACCCGGACTAGGTGACGTGTTTTGAGGATAATCCACAGAAGAAAGAACTGACATCCCATCAACCCATTTCGATCATGGAGAAAACATCCCTAAATAAGCGATAGATGTTGACCACCTTTGGAATTCAGGAATGCGGAGCGACAGCCACGCACCCTCCACGGATGGTTGTGCATTCCCTGGCGAATGCTTTAGAAACAATAATGTTACTTTAAAACTAGAAAACATTTATAGAATATAGTGGGCATAACATGTTCCACATAAGTTAAAATGAAGTCAAAGTCTATCCCAAGAATCATGAGCTCTGCCTCTGTCATCGGTTTTCATGATTCACACTAAACAACCAGAAATCAGGTGTTTGAAGCTATATACTTCCCATAGTCAACAACTAAAAACATGTAATCTACTCTGGGTACCAAACAGTGCCCAGATAGGGTGTGATATAAATCTCATTGGGCCCCCACCAATGGTGTCTAAAACATTTGACATGTGTAATAGAAATGTTAGGGTAAGCATGCATGCCTATATAATGTAATGTAGTATAATGTAACTAAATACCTGAGTACCTGATTCAGACCTTGTATGCCATGTGAATATGTAATCAAATCAATATTTTATCATAACCATTTTATAATTATGTTAAATTTTAGAAATTGAAATGGTTCAAGGTTGTGACAAGGAAACATGTAATAATATTTCATAGTGAATTTCTAAGGTAATAAACAAGGTGACATAGACCTCAATGGTCGCCAACTTAGGAATTACTATATCCTAGTATGGGGTATGATTATAATCCAAGAATAATATTACAAGTCATTCCAAAATATGGTGAATAAAAAATCTGGGGTTATTATCTAAGTTAAAACAAGGTAATGTAGAGATTGGGAGTTATGGGATATAACCATGGAACCTACATGTTAATGCTGGATCCGAAAAATGTATCCAAAGAACCCTATAATTATATTTAAGGGATCATACAATGTCATATTTTTCATCCAAAAAATAAATATGGGTGGGGATCTAGGTGGGTATCACCCTATTCATCCCATATTATTGAATCAGAATGGGGGTCACAAGTGCTCTTGGTATTCTCATATCAGAGTCCAAGACAGTATCGAGTTGGGACATTACTATTTATGTTTGAAGTCATGTAATATTACATTCTACTAAAGCCTTTCCTTTCTTTATTATAATAAAGTGATGTAGGATAAATGCATTTAATCAAGTCATTTGGTGAAATCTCTTCCTTTCATTTGTGTGACCAGGCCATGTAGCATGAAACCATCCATTTAATACATTTAAATCATATTCAAATTTTATGGTTCGTTATACTACCATCCATTAATGTGGTATGGGGTTCTAAGAACATGAAACCTACTAATCAGGTACAATTAATCTGTTCAAGTCATATACATAGTATACATGACAATTTCAATTTCACATTTAATTATCTATTGACACACTTACCTTAGATGGGTCATGTGGTGAGCATACATTGTACTTTCCATTACGAAATTCTCAATATAAGAAAACCATTTATTATTGAAATGATTGCCCTTAGGAAGTTTAAAATAAGAAACACCTGAATTCAGGATTAAATGTTTCAAAACACTAAACAAAAATTATGGAATAATATTTGAGATTTAAAGGATTAAATTGTGTATGGTCTACAGCTCATCAATCAAGTTTGCCGATACTAGATTTTTCAAATGGGGACCACTGATTTTATTGTGTTCCATTTTTAGCATATATATGCAATGTTTATAATTATTAGAACCATATGGTTATGATATCTCCAAATATTGTATTAGTTGTTATTGGTTACACCCACAACTCAATCCTTTCCATGTCGAAGCATATTAAATAACTATTGTTTAGAGTATTGACACTTTCGAGCCGCCATTAGTGGGTTCTATGGCTGGAACATCCTAAGTGTTAGTATTTATAAATTAAATTGTTTTTTATAATGAGAATTTCATAATGGAATGTACCATGTATTCTCACCACTTCACTCGTCTAAGGTAAGTTCTTTGATTGATAAATAAATGTGAACTAGAAATTGTAATTTTTACTAAGTATATGACTTGAAAAAATTAATTTTACATGATTAGTAGGATTCATGTACGTAGAACCCTTTACCACGTTAATTTAATGTAGAATAATGAATCCTAAATATGGAATATGTTTTAAATGGATTAAATGGGTGGATGCATGCTATTTGGCCTCATCACATAAATGAAATTCTAGGATTTAACCAAATGAATTGATTAAAATGTTGAATGCTACTTGAACTAATCACACTAATGAAAGTAAAATATTTAACTAAATGAAATATAAAATGACTTCATACTTAAATACGAATGTCTTGACTCAATACAGTATTAGATTCTAATCAGAGAATTCCATGAGCACTTAGGAACCACATTCTGATTCAAGGATAATGCTTTTATAGGTTTATACCCACCTAGATCCCAATCCTTTTATATTCATTAGATGCCTGGTATGACACCATAGGATCCATTATAAATCATTACTATATGTCTTGGATAGACTCCTTGGATTTAACATTGACAAGTCAGTATCATGGTTATAGCCAATGGGGCCCAGTCTCTTCATATCCCCATTTTATGTTGAATGATCACCTTGGATTTGGTAAGCACCTTAATTTCAAATACCTTGGAATATTCTTCTTGGAATAAAATGTTACCCCATGACATGATACATTTATTATTTATTTGGTAACACTTGAGGTATATATCACCTTTGTTATTAACTTGGGACTTCACTATGAAATATCAATATAGGTTTTCTTATTAGAAATTTGAACCTTTGAATTTATAACATTTGAATAAAATAATGAATTGTTGACATGTTCAGATTATAGTCGAGGGATAAAGTAGATACTTGGGCATTTACATACATTTAACTACTTTACATTATATTTGCATTTGTGTACATTGATACATTTCCATTAGACAGGAAACATGTTATATAAACCATTGATAGTGGCCAAAGAATATTTGTCTCACACCATCTCTGAGTTCCATTTGACTCCTAGAGTAGATTACATGGTTTCATGTGTTGAGAAAGGGTATCATATGAATTCAAACACTTGATTTCTTACTACTTAGTGTCGATCTTAATAGAAGATGATTGATTCGGATCTTGGGATGCTTGTGGTCATCTTTTATTTCATTTATACTTATATATAACATGTTATTCCTACAACATTGTATCCATATTTTCAAATTTTTTATTGACAAGAAATATCAAAATCAGTTAATGTGTGCTTGGAATTTATTGTTACTATTTTCACTATTTTTTTATCCATTTTTTACTTATATTTCTTCTGTTATTCACCTATGTTTTCATTCACCCACTGAAGAGAGGATGATTACTTTGATAGAATGTAACACCTTAGACCAGAGGAGGGGGATCATCTCTAAGTCTCCTAATGCTGTTTTGGAGGTGTGAGCTGAATTTGGAAGGGATAGTTCTGGGGGAGGGGAGGAAAATGAGAGTGTCCCTTTTGTCCAGTCATTCACTGATGTTGTGCAAAGTGGGAATCAGAAGATGGTTCAACAAAAGGGCCTTTATCTACTACAAAAAGAACAAGGCCAAGAAAGGATTACTCTTACCTTTCACAGTTGATGCAGACCGGGTCGAACTCTAAACGGAACAATGTAGTAATTGTGGCCTTTAGAAATTGAAGTGTAGTCGAAAAGGCATCACCAGAGAAACCCGCTCTTGAGCAGAATAGGATTTAGGTTCAAAGTGCTAGCTTCTAGTGGTCTCCAGACTAGAAATCAGCCACTAAAGATGATGGATATTACATGGGGTGCGGTGACGAGTTTGGATACTATGATATGTAAGTTTCACTTGTTTGTGTTTGTGGTTGTATGATGGGTACCAGAAACCCATAAACTGGCTTTTAAAATGGAAAAATATTATTTGCAGTTAGTCGTTGTGCTACAATTTTCTAATGAGGGAATAGTCTCCCCACAGACACACCCTAGTCACTCGCAGCTAGTCTGGAGACTCTAGCATTATTGGAGATGTGCTTGAGTCCATGTGGCCTATTGGGATCGGGGAACCAAATAATTGGAACCAGGGTCCATGAATTCAATAATCATATTTTGGTACATGGTGTGTTTACATTATAATTTTACACTGCATGTTTTAATTTGTACTAATGATTTATGTTTGGAATATCTTTCATTAAAATTTTTCATGTAATATTTCAATTACACTATGTACATGACTTTTTACTAGAATAAAATTTAGTATATTTGGATCTATGAATATACATATAATTATAGTGCTAGTCAAAACTCATATTAGATTGAGGAGTGATTCTGGTTTTAGTGAAATTACACTTCTAGTGCTGTTTTGGAATCATAATCATGGTTGATAAAATTGGTAACATATTTTTTAGGTTTACTAATAGTTTTATTTTATTATTAATGAGATATGATAGTGAATATATGATATGTGAGGAATAAAAATTAATTATAAACATCTTTTTAGAAGGTTATCAATTTATCACGGGATGTTTTTTTATCAGTAGGAACCAATAGTATAATTCAGGCCACTAATTACTTGTATTATATTTTATAGATTTTTAATTTGAGAGGCTTGTATTGGTAATTTCATAGAAAATTTGTTTCTATACAATATGTTTAGATTTAAATATTTATTAATTATTTGGAATCATGTCATTCTAGGTGATTTCTTATATGTATTAACCTTATTTTTAAAATAAATTGAAATTTTTTATTATGTGTAATATAAAAATTCAAAAAAAAATATATTTTCTAATTAATAAAATTTTTGAGATTAGGATATAATGAATTAATTATTTGTTCATATAAAAAATATTTCATGGGATAATTATATTTATAGTAATTATTTCATGTTAAAGGATTCAGTATTATAAAATTTCATTATTTTTATATATTCCCTTAATAATAGTGTTTTTAAATTCACTTTTAGTGATATCGGTTGAATGTGATTTCAATATTTTTTGTTAATATTTTTGGAGAAAACATTTTCCCACTATTTAGTATAATGACATAATTAATGTTTTTTCAATTATTTTAAAAATATAAAAATATAATTATTCCCCAAATATATAAGGAAATAAAGAATAAAAATGATTATTATTAAATAAAAATGAAATTCATGTTCCCTTTGGTCAATAATTCTTATGATTATATTAGAGTATTTAGGTAAGGATTTATTTTCTGTATCATTATTTTTTATGAATTGAAATTTATTGATTAGTTTGAACATGCCAAAATTGAACTATATTTTTGACATGTTCTTGAAAGTGAGTCATGATACATTAAAAAATAGTATTCCACATATTTCATTGCTCAGTAAACATTGTTTTTAGAAATTAATTTTTTTTTTCAATCTGAAACTAAAATAGGGGTTGGTGAAAAAAATTTGTCCTTAATTAATGATCCAATGAAGGGTGATTTAAAAGTGAAATTGTATTTTTATGAAATGGATGATTTTTAAAATAAATTGTTAAATTATATTTCAAATATAATTCTTTTTTGAATTAAAAATGAAATAACATAAAATATAAATCTATTTTATAATCTATATTCTTTAGTGATGGTGGTTTTAAAATGTAAAATGAAATTTTTATCCACTAACTAGAGTGTTATATTGGGTGTATTATTTAATATGTGATACTTTTAAAAAATAATTTCATTTATATATTCTTATATAAAAAATGGTTTTATGTAAAATAAATTAGAGGTAAATTATTTATTACAACTGGCCTCGAGTGTAATTCCAAAAATAAGATAACCCATGTAGATTACTGTATTGGTTAGAATCTATGTTTATATTATGAATGATTGTTTATTTATAGGGATACATAATGAATTTAAAAAGTACACTGGAATTAATAACTATTTGTTATATATATTTGTTTGAATGTTGTATATATTAGATATTCTATTGTATTTGGTTCATTGAGTCGAATTTTCTATGATATTTTCATTTAATTGATTAATTTTTATGGTTATTATACATTATAATATAATATTAATAAAACCATTTTGGTATAATTTTATATTTTCAAATGGATGTAACATATCATGTATTTATTGGAATAATTTAGTGGAAATCCGTACATTAGTGAAATTTTATTAAAAATAATACATGACTGTTTTAGTTTTTTAGGATGATATTTACTTTGTTTTGTGATTTTCATATTGATTTAGTTGTTATGATAATGAATATTTCTTTTGTATTTTTTTGAGATCTAATAAGTGGATTTAAAGTTCATATTTATCTATTTGGTGGTTCTAGTTTCATTTTAAAAAGACATGGGACACTAAGTAAAATGTATGGGGTATCAGGTACCTACTAGGATGGGTAGAAGGCCATGTTTCCAATATGCACCTCTTGGTACACATTGGCCCAATCACGATACTCATTATTCCAAGGATATTCCTTTTTTAATGGTTATTCTTTCACATTCTCTTTAACAATTCAATTCCCTTTCTTATCCACCATCAAATTTCATTGTCATCATTTTTGGATAGGCCTCTCATGGATATTCTTAGTTTCCTTATTCTATATTTTCTCAAATCTAATATGAATGAAATTACATAGCTATTTTGTCATGAATAAATCATATCAAGGATTCTCATATACTATAATCATCACTCATTATAATTTATCTTAAAATATCCCTTTAGAAATTAGAAATCCTATAAATATTTCCATTAGAGAAAATGGGACATTGTTATAGATCATTTGAAATTCTCTTATTTTTATAAAAATATGTTTATGTGGGTATAAATATTTTTTATAAATATTTTTATGAATTTTCATTGTGGTATGATTTATTTTATGGTATTGTTTTGTTAAATGAAATTGATTAAGGTCCTTTAGGGAGTTTTTAGGAATTTTGATTGTTGTATTCTGATTGTTTTACCGTCAAATGTATTTGTCAATTCATTATAGTGTGTATGTAATTTGGTTCCTTTGGTCATGGATATTGGATTAGTGTTTTTTATTTTATTATCTTGTGTTATGTAAAGTTTTAATGTCCACCATTAGTTATTATAGTTGGTCTCTTCCCCCATGTGAATCTCATTTCATTCTTATGTCATTCTATTCTACTCTTTTCAAAAAAAATTAAATAATTTCTTATTTTGTATCTATATAATTTTTTTAATTAGATATTATATTATAAAATTATACAAAAATATTAATTCATATGTTAGTATGTTGGGAATCATATTCCCTATTTATAATTTTTTAGATTAATATATATCAATTCTTTATTTGATTGATTCATTTAAATCCATTTATTTTTTTGTTAAATTTTATTAAGATCTATTATTTGGGTATAATAGGTATGAATTATGTAATATATTAATATTTTCCCTATTTTGACACCCTTTCACTAATATTATCTGTGGTTTGAAATGGAATACTTGGGCATGTCTTTTGTGTCAACACACTATGAATATTTCATGTAATATATGAATATATTCATATAATAAGCCATCTTTACTTGTAAACTTACAGGTAAATTTCATCCGATGTACTTATTAATTTTTTCTATAATGGAATGATCAAAAATATATTTAAAACTATATTAATTACATGATTATGAACTATAAATTACCATTGGATGGTATAGATAATCAGTATCAATGTAATTGCTATGTCAACAGTGTGGAAAGATGTGATTTCATAGAAAACATATATTGGTATTGATTCAACATCATGATTTATTATATAGAAACCATAATGTTTTCATAAAAGGATAATATTTTGTGGGGTTTTACATAAAAACAATTATTTTTATATGGTTAAATATAAAAAAGTTTTTTTTATACACTTACCATTCATTTTTTAATTCTGTATCAAAACATTGTTTTAAATTTCAGTTTCCTTTTCACTTTAAAAACATTTTTTCATGATTTACGATGACAAAACATTAATAAAATAGTAATTTTTAATATTGGATTGTAATATCCCATTGATTTTATATATTTATAGGTGAAATGTATTTTAATTTAGGAATGAGTATAAAGTGATTCATTCAAAGAAAACAAAATTTTATATTGAATATGTTGATGGGTTTAATTCACCTATTCTTGATTTGGAAATTATATGGGTCCTTTAACAATCTTTAACATAATAAATTTTCATTAATAAACATTGATATAATTATTAAAACTATATTTCAAATGGTTTTTTCAGTAAATTCTTATGTCACTGGTTGTTTCTAATTCTTTCCTTATTTGTGTTGTTCAAACAATTTTAAATATATTATATTTTTCTAGTACGTCAGATTTTTTAAAATCTTACTAATTTTATTATGGACTCAATATACTATTCCTTGTGTTTGATTTGGACTTAGATTATCATGCTTGGTGTATGTATTGTTTTTTCTTTTCATGGTATGATATTCCTATTAACTTACACATAAGATCATGTCATGGTAGATTTAATAATGATATTGTGGTAGTATTTTGACATATTTTAATCATTTTAATTATTTTTTTCATTAGATTGTTTTTTTATTTTAATATAGATAATATATATTATTTTAATCTGGATAAAGCCTCTTGGTTTTCTATAATGAATATCTATATATTTATGTTGAGTACATCTATTTTGATAATTTAGATCTCATATATTTCATCAATATTAATCACTTCAAATACATTAGTATTGAGATTGTTGTTAATATATGTATGGAATATTGAAATGTTTAACATAAAAAAAGACTTCTATTTGGAAGGTATTGTTATATTAATGAATATTTGAATGTTGTAGGATAAGATTACAACACCTTGATATATTATTAATTATTCCCTTAGATGGGCATTGAGAGTTCCCTAAATATGTATAAAATATTCCATTACCCCAAAAATAGATCATTGGCCCTTTTCATGGTATGTAATCATCAACATATATATTTTTTATAATGGGTGTATGTATATATTTTATAAGAATAAGTTCATGTTTCCTTCTACAGGGGAAGTAGTTGACACATTGTCTTAGATTCTGGGCTTGGATTGAATTACTTCATTAAAATATGGACCCCTCACCTATTGAGTGTTACTGGATATAATTCAAATAGATCAATGAGTTTCATCACTCTTGATCTATACACGTATTTTTATTACATTTTTATTATAATTTCCAATATATTTATATATGTTTGTGTGTGTGTTATTTTGTAATCATGTTCCTTTACAAACATTCATATTCACTACATGAGTTGTGAAATTTTTCAGTGGTTCTGTACATGATATTCATGATCAAACCTTATATGAAAACCTACAGAAATATCTATCTTAGTTTTCAAAATTGTAGGTATGTGTATATATTCAAGTGTTTTTAGAGGACAATGTTATATTGGTTGTAAAAACCATGTTGTAGGTTGGACCCCATCATCATGAAAGATCAATAAGTGTTATGGTAATATATTTTTATAGTACTTATTCATTTTTATATTTTACATGGATTAGTACTAATTTTTCATTATAATTATATAGATATTTTCTATATAATATTTATTTTGTTGTGATTAATATTATGTGAATTCAGATAGATGTTTTTTAATTTCCAAAAATTATCCTATATTCCTACATGGATTATTTCACATCAATGTTTCACATTCTTAAATTTCATGTTATGGATGTACCGTTTGAGATGTCTAGTAGAGATCGCCAAAGGATTTGATTTATAGGAAATTTAATTAATTAATGCTAACTCATATTCTAACTTAGTGATTAAAGTATCTACTAATTGGATATCATAAATAATTCATATGTTGAATAACATCCAACCCCATGTTTCATTCAGGTAACCAGTTTGGGGTTGATTTATATATTTGAATAATGATTCAACATATGATGACAGTGTAAAGCATTGATATTATTTCCATAATTTGTATGAATCTATGAGTGATATAAATATATGATTTTATTAATATTGATAATATATCACACAATGATGTTAATTTCCCATATTCATTTTTGAATTAGTGGTAGTAATGAGATATTATGACAATGAAAATGGAACTCTAACCCACTTTTACATGAGATTTAACCATTCAATAATGTATAAACGTTACTTAAATTTCCCATCATGGTAATTTTACATTTAATTTTGAGACTTTATATATTTTTTGGATATTAAAATAATTTTATAATTATTATTAACACAATAATAATTATCCACTATTCTACTGGAAACATGATGATGAGAATTTTTGGATTTTGAGTTAAATGACTTCCTAACACTTCATTAATTATAATCGACTCAGAATGGACTCATTGACATTAAGACTAAAAACTATTATAAATCATGTTCTATCACTCACAAGGGTTTCAACCAAAGTGTGGGGAGTATGATGATATCCCATGTATATGAGTTTTAATATTAGTTGAGATATAGAAGCATGTGATGACTTATTTTCAAGCATATCAGTCGGTGGCTCTTTGGTGTATTTAATACCCAATAAGAATGTCTGGTCAATATAATCACATTAAAAAAATATGTACAAGGAGGGATATATTTGGGAAGGTTTCTTGGTAAATAATATGTATTATTTTTTCTAAAAACATTAGAAAAAATTATTTTGCGTAATATTTCTAGTCTTAAAAAATTAGCCGAAATATTTTTTTAATAATAAAATCTATAATTTAAAGTCATCGTAAACCATGTTAATAACACCCATATATTTACAATCTTAATTATGGGATATTTAAATTAAAATTGAAATCCTAAATCTATAAATTAATCTTCCAAGATGTGAGAAATATTACCAAACATTCACCATTAATAATAAAAAATAAAAATATAAAAAAGAATAAAAAGAATGAAATAATTGACAACCAATAAAATGAATACAAAAAAAATCATCTACATGGGGATTATAAATACAAGAATTAAAAACCAATAAAAGAAATATAAAAGAACTAAAAAAATCTTTTAATAATTCAATATTAACTAATAAAAATGTTTATTTTTTATTGAAAATTTTAAAAAATATAAAATATAAAAAAGAAAAAGAAAATATGAAATTAAATAATACTAAATACTAGATTCATTTTAATGACCCATATTTATCTTGATAAATATTGTATTTTGTTAATCAACATGTAACCTTGCAGATTAATCTTTTATATAACCCTCAAATTGAAATGTTTTAAGTAATCTCACTACATTCATGTTTAGGCATTTTATTCATAGGGATAGGTCAATATCTTTCTTATAGTAGATTATCTACCGTCAATATCCAATTTATTATTTTGAGTTTAAAATTCATTCAAACCTAATCAGATATAAATTTATTATTTATTATTCCTATTTTAAAAAAATATATAAATGCAATTTATTCTAATCCAAATTTCTATATCTAAAAAAAATTATCAGTACTGTCAATAAAAACAACAATAATTAAAAAATTTCAATAAAAAATAAAAAATACATCATATTATCATATTATCATAAACATAAAAAATAATAATGAATATTAATATGTTGTCTTAGTTTATAAATATAATAATAAAATTTTATCATTCAAATATATACTTAGATATTTATATAAAAAATTATTTGACCTTATAAAAATATCTCCAACTATAATGTATTAATTTACATCAATATTCACCAAATGTTATAATATAGGAGGAATTTTATTGACATAATAAAACAAATTTCAAAATATTTTTAATATAAATAATGATACATAATAAGAAAATAAATCCATATATAGTTTTTATATAACAAATTAAACATATATGGATTGAATTTGTAAAAGTAGAAATAGAATAATCTTGAATCCATAGGTTTTCAATTAGATAATGGAAAATAATAAAATGGATCCATATATTAATAGCCTTTAAATAATTGATTTATATTTATAGGGTATCATTATTATAGGATTAACTATAAAAAATTAGAAGATAATAAATAAAAAAATATGTGACCAATGGAAACTATTAATGATATTTGATAATAAGGATATTTCTAATCAAAAGGGTGGTTATTAATATGAGCCTGAGGTTTGTGTTTATACCTCCCTATTAAGGTTCTGATTTTACGATATTAACAATATGTTGGTCACTAGTATATATTCTAATTTGATTGTAGAGTCCTTTATGACATCTTTATAGTTAGTTTTTTGAAAACTATGACTAAAATTTGGGCTAGGATAGAACACACCCTACGGTACACTAAATAATAACAGAAACCAAAATCCAATATAAAGTCCACCTCTAAAAAAGGAGTCTCCTCATGGTCTCTTTCTATTTAACACTACCTCTTCAGATAATAAAAATTACCATAACTTTTCTATTGTCCCTCATCTTTCTTTCTATCTCCCTCAGTAAACCAGATGAATGAATACTTGTTCTAGTTGATTGAATCAACCCCTATACAAAAGTTCCAGTCCTCATAGTTAGAAAAATAATGAAAAGTTACGACTATGATTATATTTTTCATGAAAGGAAGCACATATTATTGGTTTAAATTAAATATACCAATCAATAAAAACTATTATAAAGAATTAATGATTTATATGCATCATACCAAAAATTTTATGAAAAACATGTTGTATTGCCACCAAAATGAATCAATTATAAAAACATAAAACTATAGAAGAATATATCATTTTTTAGTTGTAAAAATGGGTTTTATAATCACAAAAATTTTAGGAAGTTAGTAATTATAAATAATCACCTTCTCAATGACATAAAAGAATAGATAAAGCCTCAATTGACTATTAAAGATAAAATATTATATAAGAGTACTAAAAAAATAAAAATATATTAAATTATTTTTTATGTCAAATAATAGAATCATTTTGATTTATATTATAATTAATATCATATAAATAAAAAGTAAATTGTTTTATTCTGTATTAAAGTTATCCATATGGTTAAAAAACTCAATGGATATATTAATGAATGTTTTTTGTGGGATATTTTTTTGTATATGTGCATTATTTTAGGATATTTTGAATTTTTTTTGAAGATATAATAATGTGTATTCTGATTTTTAATGAAGGAAATTTACTTATTTGGTAAATTATGGAAACTCTATATAGAATTGGATAATGGATAAATCCTTAAATCATTATAAGGTTAAATCAAATGTGAAATTATTTAATATTTATCATGTTATATTTTCATCATTTTAAGGTGGCTTTTTTAATCCTTGGGGTGATCATAAAAAATATTTAGTTGTAATCAGGCATTAAAAAGATTATTTTTAGTAACCTAAAATTAGTCTTAGAGGAAGGGGAATCATTATAAGGTTGAGTTTCATATGTTTTATCACTTATACATGTGTGAAAAATAATAAGGTTCCCCAAAACATTATAATTTTGATTTCCATACATCGCATGTTTTAGGACGTCATATTATTTATAATAATAGTTTGTAGTGAAAAAAAATTGGGACTTTGTATAGTAAAATTACTTTTTAAAAATATAGCATTTTAGATGTTTGAAATATAAATAAACCTATTGAATAAAATATTCTAATAAATGAATAATATGATGATTCCCATGTACATAGTCAGTAATTTAGACAATAATAAATCAAATTATGAATCAATATAATTTTTGGTTGAAACCAAAAGATTATAATGGATATAAATTTTTATGTTTCAAAATATACTTATTTTAAAATATCAATGGTCGTTAATGTATGATAAATTTATTGGGAATTATACTGAGTGGTTTTTTTGTTTGAAAAAATTCCAAAATCATAACAAACATGATGTGTTATTATTCTTTAAGGGATATAATGTTTGTAGTTTGTAACGTCCCGGTTTCGGAAGCCACCCAGAGGCGCTCTGTACCCGGTTTGTCACATGGCCTCAAGCGCATTTCCCTAAACACCAGAGGCTGCCGACTACTAGTGAGGTCCCTGGGTGTGATAGTGGGGAAACTATTCCCTCATTGGCAGAGTACAAAGTGGAAGTAAACAAGGAAGTCAAATAGCACAAGCAGTAAATATTCAAGAACAATAAACAGTGGAATACTAAAACAATAAACAACTAGAGAACACATGTATATATGAAATGATGCACGATACATATGTCTAGGAAAGCAGCCAAACAAGTCACAATGCTGAATACAATACAAAACCAAAGTACAAAGAAAAGTAAAAAGATAAGAAACTCTTCTGCATCACAGGACTAGGCTTGGTCCCATACTCTCCTACTCCAAATCAATCATGTACCAGAAGATGAAGGATGCTTGCCCTTGTCTATACTGGTAACAACATAGTCTACTTGGGGTTAAAATCATAGCCCAAACAGGGTGTCAGACTAAATCCTAGTAGGCAACCACCCAAGGATCTGTTCCTAACAGTCAGTGAGCATATGGAAGATAATAGTACAGTAAGAAGTAAACAATAATAGTAAACAGCAGGCAGTAAATAGTAAGCAGTAACAGGATGATATACAACGGTAATAAATCCACAGAACAATAAGCAGCATAGAAGAAAACAACTAAACAAAACAGGAACCCCTCTAAGAGGTACTCACAGCCAACCCCTCTGGTCCTATCCAAGAAGTACCAACAAACCTCTGGGAAGTGCACTCAGTCTAACCCCTTTGGTTTGGTCATACAAAATTATAAGACTCTCTAGGGAAGCTCACTCATTAAATTCCACCTGTAGTCTAGAGTAGTTAGGGACTATCTGAGGAAGATCACACGGTCTAACCATCTTATAGCCCAAAGTTCTAGAAATTCTATAAGGAAGCTCGCTTGTTCAATTCCTCCTATAGTCACAGGTTTATCACAGACTCTCTAAGGAAGCTCGCTCAGTCAATTCCTTCTATAGTCTAGAAAGGTTTTAATGAAATTCAAACAAAGTAAAGACTCTATGAGGAAGCTCACTTAGTCTACCCTCTTGTAGTCTATAATATCCAAGACTCTCTAGAAAGATCACTTGGTCTATCCCCTGTAATCTATAATGTCTAAGACTCTCTAAGGAAGCTCACTCTGTCTATCGTTGTGTAGCCTATAATATCCAAGACTCTATGGGAAGCTCACTCGGTATATCCCGTACAGTCTATAGCACCAAGTTCTCATGGTCTAGTGCCTGTCAGTGCATAATAATGCTATAAGGCCAAAGTACACCTATGGTGTTACTTGGATAACCAGTCTCTAGAATAACAAGCCTGTCCAGAAATATCATTCCATCCTACAGTCACAAGGAATGGAAAATAGGTGTAACTGCAAAAGGAAAAAAGACCCAAAGGTCGTAATCAAAACAAGGCATGAGAAAAACAACCAAGCATAGCAATTATCCACAAACATGATCAAATTACCTCTATACAAGCATACAAGAATGGCAAGAAAACAATAGGGGGAAAACAATAAACACGCAATACCCCGTTCACGGGTATTGGTGGAATTTGCACATAAAACTCAAATACTTTGAAAGGTAAGGCACAAACCACCTACCTTGATGCTAGGGGATCAAAATACAAGAACCATGAGGCTTGATTCTCCTTAGAACGGTGTAGATCTATGAAAATGAACAAAAAATTCAACCCACGATATCATGAGAAAGATGGAAAACCATGGAATGAGACTCAAGAAGAAGGAAGAGCTCACCGTTATGGTTCCAATGCCATCGAAGGCGGTCGATTCAGCAAACAGACTGAGGATTGGGGACTCGGGGAGTGTTCGCGGCCGTACTGGCGCTCTCAGTCAAAGAACCTGGAGAATAAGACGTTTTCATTGATTAGGCACGACCCTAATCTGTTTAATGAGAAAAAAAATACACGACGTGTACTTCTCAGGTAGATGGTGTGTACTTGGCCTTTTCACACTTCACTTTAAGCAGCCTCCACATCGCCCCTACACACCATGTGTGTGGCCTGGACACGGCCATCACACAGCCTGGCGTTGCATCAAAGTACACAGCGTGTACTTATAAAGTACACGACGTGTATTTTGAAAATTTCCCGATTTTCCTCTTTTTCTCAAAAATGACCAGAAAAGGAAAAACATACCTGAAACGAAGATCTGGGTTCTTCAAAACATCCCCCCTTATTGAAATTTGTCCCTGATTTTCCCTAGCGAGGCGTAGATGAAGAAACCTTGAACATCTCCGGCCACTGTGATCGCACAACGGCCTCCCTCTCCCAGGTCTCGTCCTGTACTCGCCCGTGCTACCATAGCACCAGTACCAGAGGAACAGACTGTCTATGGATAACCTTCATACTACAATCGACAATCCGGATTGGATGATCCTCAAACGAAACATCCGCTTCAAGATCAAACTCCTCAGTTTGAATGAAAGGAGATGGGTCTGAAAAGTATCGTTGGAGCTGAGAGATACAGAAGAAGTCATTCATAGCCCGGTACCTCTGAGATAACTGCAACCAATAGGAAACTGCCCCAAATCTCTCTAACACATCAAATGGACTGACATACCGTGGTGTAAACTTACCCTATCTCCGAATCCTCTTGTATCCCAACCTCAGTGCGACACATAGGAAAACCCAATCCCCAACCTCGAACTCCAGAGGTCATCTTTGCTGATCAACATAAGACATCTGTTGAGATTGTGTTGTAGCCATCCTCTTTTGAATCAACTCTATCTGCTCTGAGGTCTCCTGAACAAGATGAGGTCCCAAAAAGTTGCCTCTCCTACCTCCAGCCAGCACAAAGGTGATCATCATTGCCTACCGTACAAAGCCTTATAAGGTTCTATCTGAATAGTCACCTGAAAACTGTTGTTATGGGAAAACTCCATAAGAGGAATATTCTTCTCCCAAGAATCTCCAAAGTCTAGAATGAAAGCTTGGAGTATATCCTCAAGCACCTGGATTGTATGCTCGGATTGACCATCTGTCTGGGGATGGTATGTTGTACTCAAATGTACCTGTTTACCCAAATCCTTTTGAAGCCCCTTCTAGAACTGAGAAGTAAAACACGAATCCCTATCTGAAACAATGGAGTGTGGAACTCCCGGCAGACGTTCAATCTCTCAGATTTACAACCATCCCATCTCATCAACGCTGAAGGTATCCTTGATTGGAAAGAAGTGGGAAACCTTCATAAGCCTGTCGACGACAACCCAAACAGCATCACTCCCTCGAGGTGACCTCAGTAACCCAGTCACGAAGTCCATCATGACATCGTTCCACTTCCACTCGGGAAGGGGTAACTGCTGTAAAATCCCTGCTAGTTGCTGATGCTCTGCTTTCACCTTCTAACAAGTTGAACATTTCATGATGAACCCAGAAACATCCCTCATCATACCTGGCCACCAGTACTGGAAGTGTAGATCACAATAATTATTGGTGATGTCATGATGAACTTCCCAAACTGAAGAATGAAAATCCTGCATCAGTTCCTCACGTATGTAAAATGGCACCCATACGTGTCCCTGGAAATGCAAGACCTCATCCTCGCCCACTGTAAATCTAGGAAAATGGTCCTCTCCTGACACACCCACTCATAGAACTAGGCCTTTTGAGTCTAATAGCTACCTCATCTGTACCCGATCAAGAAGGGTAGAGGTAACAGCTACAGAATAAAGAAAAGTCTGCCCCTATTTTTCGTTCACCTCCAAATGCATCTAAGAGAACTGAGCCATAAGCTGTCACTCACTGTTGGCCTCCAGAAATGCCTAAATCTGAGTTCTCCCGCTCAACACATCATCCACTGTGTTTCCCTTTCCCGGTGTATAGGAAATCTCAAAGTCGAAGGACTGATGATACTCGACCAACCTACGCTGTTTCAGATTCATATCACACTTAGTAAAGATGTACTTGAGACTCTTGTGGTCAGTGAAAACCACAAAGTGCTCTCCTAGAAGGTAATGTCTCCAACAGAGCAAGGCATGAACAACATCTTCCAACTCCATATTGTGCGTTGGGTAGTTCATCTCGTGTGGCCTCAAGTGCAGAGACCCGTACACAACGACTCCATCTCCCTGCATAAGCACAACTCCAAATCTGACACCTGAAGCATCACAATTAACTATATAGATCTTTCCTAGACCTACCAAGACTAGTATCGGTGCTGACATAAATCTCCCTTTCAGCTCTTCAAATGATTACTCACATGAATCTGACCATAGGAACTTCGCACCTTTCTTGGTCAGATCTGTCATCTATGCTGCAAGGCATGAAAATTCCTGTATGAAATGCCTGTAGTATCCATCCAACCCTAGAAAACTCCGCACCTCAAAGACAGTATTCGGATTCTCCCAGGAAGCTACAGCTCTCACTTTCTCTGGGTCTACTGATACTTTTGTATCTGAGATAACGTGACCTAAGAAGTGAATCTGATCCATCCAAAAGTGGCATTTAGAGAGATTAGCATATAATTGATGCTCTCTTAGTGTAATTAGAACGATATCAAGATGGGTAACATGGTCATGTCGAGTGTAAGAGTACACCAAGATGTCGTCCATGAAAACCACCACGAATGAATCCAAGTATGGATAGAACACTTGGTTCATCAGTTCCATAAAAACTGTTGGTGCATTCGTGAGACCGAATGGCATGACCGTATACTCATATAGACCATAACTGCTCTTGAAGGATGTAAGAGGTATATCTGATGGTCTAATATGCAAATAATGATAACCGGACCTGAAATCAATCTTCGAGAACACACGGGCTCCTCAAAGCTGATCAAAGAGGTCATCGATCCTCAGAAAAGGATATCGGTTCTTGACCGTCAACTGGTTCAGCTTCTGATAATCCACGCAAAGCCTAAGGGTGTCGTCTACCTTTTTCACAAACATGACAGGCAAACCCCAAGGAGAAGTACTGGGTTGTATAAAACCCTTTACCAGAACCTCCTCCAACTACTTCTTGAGCTCCTGCAAATCAGGTGTAGCCATCCTAGAAGGAGGAATAGACACCGGTACCACTCCTGGAACGAGCTCAATCGAGAATTCTACCTCACACTCTAGAGGAAAACCTGAAAATTCCTCTGGAAAGACATCCCTAAAACAATCCACCACTGGAGGAAAGTCTTACTGTGAGTTCCTCTGGTCATCTAGATAAAGACTAGAAATCTGGGCGGTAACTCCCCCTAGACCATGATGCTCTGGTCCAGCTCTACCCGCCTGGATATCCCACTTGCCTCTATGAAGAAATTATCTGCCCTCTAGTGATATGAAAATCACCCTGCGGAGATAGAAATCTACGACTTCCTGGAAGAGAAAGAACCAATCCATACCAAGAATGACATCATAGGCTTTCATCTATAAGAAATAGAGGTCCCATAAGAAGTGACATCCAGCAACCTCAATAGGGCACTATCTGCACTAACGTACGCTAGACGTCCTCGTTCCCAATGGTGTATCATGTGTCAACATGACGACAGACGAAAAGATACAGATCCCAATGCTATCCACAACAGCAACAGAGATAAAACTATGCGAGGCACCAGTATCGAAAAGAGATGAAGATAAAACTGAGGCTATTAAGATCATACCATGAAATTTAGAAGGGCTGGGATCCTGATCCTGATAGGTCTGCTCCATGGCGAAAGTCTAGCATGTACCACGGCCCTGGTCCCCTGGCTATCCACTATGAGCTGATCCACTCTGCTGTCGCTGATATCCTGGTGACTGACCACCATGACCTTGACCTCCACCTCAGCCCAAACGGCCTGAAGAACTCCAGTTCATAGAATGGTGAGAAAATGGCGATACATCATCTCTACGCGGGGTCATAGAAGAACCCCTACCACCCACTGTAGGTGAGATGATCTAACAAAAATGCTGAAGATGGCCCATCTTGCTGCAAGATCGGCACTCCATCGGGTCTCTCTGACACTGAGGCCTCGTATGCCCACTCCTACCCCACCGGTAGCATATGACCTGGCTGCCCAAAGATACATTCTCCCTACCCTGATCTCCTTGAGAAGACTCGCTACGATGCTTCCTGCCATCAGTAGGAGGAACACTGACTCGGGATGTCGAATCGCCCTGGCTCACTGCTCCAGAATCTCTCAAATTGCGCTCAGTGATCAGTGCCTGGTTGATAATAGATGATATCAAATTCAACCTGAAGATATTCACCTGGGAACAGTTCTCCTTCCTGAGACCATCCTCAAACTTCCTAGAAAGGAATAACTCATCACCTGCTGGAATCGGTGTGAAGTGCTGCACCTCGGTAAAACGATACGAGTACTCCATAACAGAAAGATTACCCTGCTCGAGACTCATAAACTCTTAGGCTCGGTCGGCCCTCAAGGTCTCTTGATAAAAGTAATCATAGAAGATGCACCGAAACTCATCCCATGTCATACTCTTGTGGCACCCTGACTGTGAGATCACCTCCCACCACCTCTTGGCGGTGTCTCGTAGAATATAAGTAGCAAGATTCACCCTTTTCTCTAGAGGTATCTACAGGTGCTCTAAGATTGCCAGTGTGGCCTCTAACCACGACTCTGTAGCCTAGGGTCCTCCATCCATTGAGAATGTAGGAGGATGCAGCTGCTAGAAAACCTGCATCAACTCAGCCATCGATGGGGCAGGAGGCGGTGCTCCCTGAAAGGTATGCATCATCCTCAGGAAGTCCTCCCTGAAATGCGCATAGGCGCCTACAACGGGTATAACTGATGGTGCCAAGGATGGAACAATAGGAGGATCTGTAGGAGGATCGGCAGGAGATCTCTGATCGGTCATATCTGGTGTCTAATCACCGTCTGGCAGCTGACGTACAACCAGAGGACGTCTCAGAGGCATAACTCTGAAAGATCAAAAGCACAACTTAGACTAGGATTATCAAATATAGAGAACACAAGAGTACAAGATGGGGACATGAGAAATAAATAGTCATGTTTTACTAAACACGACTACACAACGTGTATAAAACTACACAGCGTGTTCCTTAAATCCATTCAAATGGGCATGTAACTCTGCCACCACTAGTCATGTAACACCCCCTACTACACTGAGTATTGTCCTTACACACGGTGTGTACTCGAACTCCACTCCCATGCCCGAGTCTCTTTACACGGCTAACCCACACAGTCCTCTTAACCCTTGACTACACGGCCTGTTCACTAAGGACACGATGTGTACCAGACAAGGTTTCGGCGCCCCGTGTTGTAAATTACATGGCTGGCTACATGGCTGACTCTTACACGGCATGTTCTGAAAAAACACGGCATGTATAGGAGAGATAACACCGTCCCGTGTTTTTCGTGACACAGCCAGGTACCAAGATCAAGGCTACATGGAGTGTTCATACCAAACACGACATGTATTACACGAGCTTCCCCAACCCATCTTGTAAGTGACACGTCCAGGTAAACGGCTCACTACTACATGGCGTGTAGCTACCGTACACGTCGTGTTCCTAAAGACATTTTCACCACCCCGTGTTTCTATTCATACATTCAGTGACACGGTTTAACACTACACGACGTTTAGTCGTGTACACACCATGTATTCTAGTTTTTTTTTTGGGCAGTAGCTCGAAAACTGCACCGAATCCCAGAAAACACTAAAAAGAAAACATAGAGGTGCCAAATTCCGATCTGTGGGGGCCCATACTCCCCGCGAATCAAATCTTGTCATATCTTACATATCAAATACAAGGGAAATAAGTCAATGATCCACCAAACTCCAATTCATGAGGGCCCATAACACCTCAAGAATCAAAATTTGGACTTCATTTAAGTAAAGGTACAATACAAAAAAATTCTCTATCAAACTGCTGGGATTCTATCAAAGCATCTATCACAACAGCATGCAAAATCTATACAACTTCTATCACAACAACATGTAATCACTAATGCACCCTAGATGGTATGGCACGAATGCATGGCATGTGATTTCTATCAAGTGCCTATATGATGCATGAGATGGCATACCGTCATCTCATCGGGTTGTGACAGAAATAGAACCGCAATAGCAACAACAATAACAACACAAATAATGTGAGTCACTCAAGGTGAAATCATATCAACCGTAAAATCTCAAAACCAGAAAACTACAATAAACGAGGTCGTTGGATTTTCCATGTACACGGTTTAGCTACTCCCAGGCACAACTTATTACCAAGTACCGAATCCATCCTATCACTGGCTAGAGGCTCCAAACATTAAATAAAGATAAAATAATCCCTATGATACCAAGTTGTAACATCCCGGTTCCAGAAGCCACCTAGAGGCACCCCATACCCGGTTGGTCACATGTCCTTAAGGGCATTTCCCCAAACTCCACAGGCTGCCGACTAGAATTAAGGGCCTTGGGTGTGATAGTGGGGAAACTATTATCTCATTGAAAGAGTACACAGTAGAATTAAACAAGGAAAAAAATAGTGGAAGCATTAAATATCCAAGAACAATAAACAGTGGAAGACTAAAATAATAAACACCAAGAGCACACATGTATATATGAAATGATGCACGATACATATGTCAAAGAAAGCATCCAAACAAGTTATAATGTAGAATATAATACAAAACCAAAATACAAAGAAAAGTAAATAGATAAGAAACTCCTAAGCATCGCAAGCCTCAGCTTGGTCCCATGCTTGGCTGCTCAAAAGAAATCAAGTACTGGAAGTCAAAGGGAACTTTCCCTTGTCTATACCTGAAACAACATAGTCTGTTTGGGCCCAAAAGCAAGGCCCAAATAGGGTGTGAGACTAAATCCCAATAGGCAACCACCCAAAGATCTATGCCTAACATTCAGTGATCATATGGCAGGTAATAGTACAGTAAGAAGTAAACAGTAACATTAAACAGCAGGCAGTAAACAGTAAGCAGTAACAAGATGATATACAATGGTAATCAATCCACAGAACAACAAGCATCAGTGAAGCAAACAACTAAACACAACAGGAACCCCTCTAGGAAGTACTCACATCCAACCCCTCTGGTACTATCCAAGACGTACCAACAACCCTCTGGGCAGTGCACTCAGCCTAACCCCTCTGGTTTGGTCATAAGAAATTATAAGACTCTCTGGGGATGCTAGCTCGGTCAATTACCCTTATAGTCTGGGGTAGTTAGGGACTCTCTGAGGAAGATCATGCGGTCTAACCCTCTTATAGACCCATGCTCTAGAAACTATCTAAGGAAGCTTTCTCGGTCAATTCCTCATATAGTCTCAGGTATATCACAGACTCTCTAAGGAAGCTCGATTAGTCAATTCCTTCACTATCATGGAAACGTTTTAAAGAAATTCAAACAAAGTAAAGACTCTCTAAGGAAGCTCACTCGGTCTACCCTCCTGTAGTCTATAATATCCAAGACTCTCTAAGAATCTCACTCAGTCTATCCCATGTAATCTATAATGTCAAAGACTCTCTGAGGAAGCTCACTTAGTCTATCCCCGTGTATCCTATAATATCCCAGACTCTCTGGGAAGCTCACTCGGTCTATCCCTTATAGTCTATAGCACCAGGTTCTGACGGTCCCGTGCCATTCAGTGCATAATAATGCTATAAGGCCAAATTACACCTATAGAGCTACTTGGATAAGAATTCTACAGCATAACAAGCATGTCCAAAAATATCATTCCATCCTAAAGTCACAGGGCATGGAAAACTTGTATAACTGCCAAAGGCTAACAAGACCCAAAGGTCGTAATAAAATCAAGGCATGGGGAAAACATCCAAGATTTAAAATTATCCACCAACATGATCAAATTACCTCTACACAAGCATACAAGTAGGGCAGGAAAACAACAGGGGAAAAACAGTAAACACGCAATACCCCGTTCATGAGTATTGGTGGAATTTCACATAAAACTCAAAGACTTACAAAGGTAAGGAACGAACCACCTACCTTGATTCTAGGAGATCAAAATACTATAATCAAGAGGCTTGATTCTCCTTATAACGACATAGATCGATGAAAACGCATAAAAATTTCAACCCAAAATATCTTGAGAAAGAGGGAAAATCATGTAATGAGACTCAAGAAGAAGGAATATCTCACCACTGCGGTTCCAATGCAATCGACGATGGTCGATTCGGAAAATATACGGTGGCTCGAGGACTTAGAGAGTTTTCACGGCTATACGGGCGCTCTCAGTCGAAGAACCTGTAGAAGAAGATGTTTTCGTCGATTAGGTGCAACCCCAGTCCGTTTAATGAAAAAAAACTACATGGTGTGTACTTCTCGGGTACACGGTATGTACTTGCCCTTTCCATACCCCGCATTATGTGGCCACCACATCGCCCCTACACACCGTGTGTGTGGCTCGGACACGACCATCACATAGCCTAGCACTGCATCAAAGTACACAGCGTGTACTTATAAAGTACACAGCATGTGTTTTGAAAATTTCCATATTTTCCTATTTTTCTCAAAAACGACCAGAAAAGGAAAAACATACCTGAAACAAAGATCTAGGTTCTTACATAGTTCCATGAAGAGTGTACTAAACCAAATATTTATAAAGGATTTTTTGTAAAATATTTAATTAATTATTAAATAATATACATATTGAAAACCAATTAACAACATTGGTTATTTAGAACCATGATAAATATAGTAATATTTAAAAGATTTTTAATAATCACAAATGTGGATAATATATTATTTTCACGATGTCCATTAATATTTTTATATTAAGTTCGATGATAATGTCTAATTGAAATAGATGGATTGAGCGATGTCTATGACCTATATGATTATAGCCCAAGAATCCCATTTATTAGAGCATCCAAGGGTGATAACATCATGTTGATTTTCCCTTCACCATGTCAATGTTGTTATAAAAATACCAAAGAAAGAGTGAATGTATTTTGTGAGAATTCAATAATGAATGAGATCATAGCTTGGTCTATGTTTTCCAAATCCGCACAATCAAATCTCACCATCACAAAAATACAGAATTTGAATTTAATTGTATAATAAAAATATCAATATCTAGAATATAATAGTATAAATATTTTTATTTAATTTCTTAGAAATATTGAAAAAAAATATTATGTTTTAGTATTACCTTTTATGTTATTTTATAATGTGTTTTATACAAAATATATGATGAAATAAAATAATTTTTTTTTAAAACATGTCACTTAAATCATGAAAATATTTTTGTTGAAATCAATAAGTTATAAAATATATTATACTATAATACATTATTATTATTAAATAACATTTCGTAAAAAGTGTTGATAATTTAATTTCAGGAATTCATATATAATATCAATAATTGAAAGAAAACTGTTATTTTAAAAATAATTTATTTTTCAATAAATTGTGATTATTAATTTAAAAGTTACAATCTCAATATTTATTCAATTATGTTGATATTAATATATATTTCTTGGATATCAAAAAAGTTAAGTTATCCAATAGTTAATATTTCAAAAATTTGAGACACATTCCAATTTTTGGTTTGAAATTAAATATGGTATAATTATATGGTATGTATAATGACATCATAAATGAAAAATTGTGATGTATTAAATAATATAAAGAGTATCCCCATTGAAAATAATTTTTCCCTATAAAAATAAGGTGTTGGTTATGTTATATTATTAATTATCTAAACCATAAATGACACCACAAAACATATATAATATTTTATGGTTTTACAATTGTTTATTTATAATCACGACTCCCTTAAACATTTCCAAGTGTATGCATTAACGATATTAGTTTATAACATTGTTAAATAATTAAATTCGCCCATATTTTCCTGATTCCATGGGAATAATCCATGTTATGGTTTTAGGAATACATTAATTTCTTATATAGGTTACAAAAACTATTTTTATAAATTAATAAAGAATTCCCATCTCTTTCTCTATATAAACCCACCCATACTACCTTTTTAATTAACATAAACCCCTTGGAATAATAATTTATCTTTTAAATCTCTCCATAGATAACTACCATGGTGAAAATTTTTCATATGATATAACTCCCAAGATTTCAGAAGATCCTTTCATGGTAAAGTATATTCTCTTACTCCTCTCACTTCTTGCACCTTCTTTAAATATTTCATTTTATTTTCCAAATTTTTTATTGAAATATCATTCCAAACATCAATATTACAACAAATATAATTTATATGTTACTATAAAAACATTTAAATATCATTTTACTTTTTTATCAGTCCTTATATTCAACTGTTATTATCCTGAAATCATCCTGCTATTTTTTCTACAAAACCCATTTTTAATAAATAACCATTCTCATTTAAAATAAAAATTATTGACCTAGTTGTGTATATATATTATTTATTTGCACTTTTTATGTATGTAACACACAATCCTTAATTGTTGTGTTATGATCTACATGGCACACTTATGCATGCACATAAAAATAATGTGATGGGTGGGACTAGACTTCTATGGACCTATAATGCATTGGGTAATCATAATATCTCATAATAATCCTTTTATGTTGCATAAGAGGTTATCCTAATAACACCATGTCATTAATTATTTACAGTAATCCTTGACATATAATTATGATTTCATGTATCATTATGATGTCACATCCATATGTTTACATGAATTTATCATTGTATATAATGATTTTTTTTTAATTTTTATAATGATCACTTATTTTATGTCATATTTATATTCTTATTTAGTCACATGTATTGATTTCATCTTTTTTTTCTTTCATTATTAACCGATCAGTCTTTGTATCTCATACATTTAATACATACATCCCCATGTTAACCCATACAGTTTTATAATATCTATGGAATATAAATGCATGTTTAAATTTGTTAAAAAATTTATATTTTTCTCATGTTTTATGTTTCTATTTCCTATACATAATTTTGGAAATACACTAGTCCTCATTATCTTTTGATGTTCTATTTGGTATACATATTTGAAATAAATTATGAGGTAATGTTTATTAATGATAAGTGTTTTCATAGTCATTATTAGAGAAATTTTATTCACTTATGGGGATTAGGATTATAAAACACTAGTAAAATACCTAGGTATATGACTAGTAATAACAAAATATCCTTATATTTGGGAAAATCACTGATTAAGTGAATCTAGGAAAATATATCCTTATCAGAATTCTATAAGTTGAATTTTCTCTAGTATAGTTGTACCTAGAGGTAATAACTATTAAAAGGGAGAACTAAGATTGAATTGATCTTGAATTGGTGAATTCTAATAGTCCATTCGGTACAAATAGTTTTACTCTCCCTTGTGACATGATTTGATAAATTCACTTGCTTTCTTTGAATCCTTATGAAGGTAAAAAAAATCGTAAAATTTATATTTTGGAATAGAGCATGGATAATGAAGAATTAAACATAAAAATTATTTTTTTAATGAATATATACCATTTCTGTAATACCCCTTGAATGACCACAGTTTTCTATTCCTATTTCAAACATTTTTATATTAATCATCGTAAAATATGACTTTATTTTTTTATAGCTTTGTAAAATTAGAAAGACCAGTCAACAACCAATGTTTCAGAAAATGTGATGACTCCCCAAATTATATTCCATCATTGATGGGAGTATGAATTTCAAACATCATAATAATACACTCTAAGTCAACTCAAATTATGAAAAAACATGATTCAATAGGAATTTTTGAATTTCCTCAAGAAATATAATGGTGAAATTGAGTCCTTTTTGTAATAATGTAATCTATGGTTAAAGGGATTATTTGATAATTTAATAAAAGAAATATGGATCCAATCCATTAAAAATAACTTCTCCATCGATTAATGCTCTAAGGAGGAGATGGTAATATTGTCTACTTATAGTATGGAATTAGAATATGATAAAGGGTTTTCATTGAAGAATCATAAAATGCTTAAAGATAAAATTGAAAATATTGAGGGGAAGGAATTAAGGAAAATAGTTTTTGAAAAATATTTATCACTGAATGATATGAAATTAAATGATGATTTATTTCCTCATTATTAAGAAAAATTATGAGGAATCAAATAGGATTTATGATGTGAACATCCAAAGGCCTTCATGATACAACACCATGTTTTTAGTTAACCATTCATGTAATGTTGAAAAATTCATTATTGAATTATTGAATAGTATGTGTAATCCTTATCCATTTAGGACATCGACAACTATGATGTAAATATCTGATGAGCACTGAAATTTTATTTTAAGATAATTTAAAAACTTGTTTTTCATTGAATTATATAAAGAAAATGATGTTTAATTTTTCTGGTATTATGTAGAATTATTTTAGTGAAAAAATTCAACTATCCCACTTTTCTAGGGTGTAGGGAGAAATAACCCAAGAATTACTATGGGTGGATGAGTAAATAGTGTAGGTGTGAGAAGGATTTGAACCTTGTAAGATATTTGGAATTAGAGAATCCCATAAATTTGATGTATAAAATGAATTATCAAGTCAAAACTAAACCTATTTTCAAATTATACAACGGTATGGAAAAAAGAAACTATATAAATCAGTGCACTATGGTAATCATTGGCAATGAAAAATAATGAAAATAACCTCTAAGTCCATATGTGACTGAAGAGATTACACCAGTACAACTACTGAGGTAGTTTTAGAAAGTGATGTCATGAAATAATTTCCAGTCATTCATTTATGTATTGTGAACCAACATATTTATTACTATTATATGCATTAGTCAATATCACACTTGTTTAGTAAAAATATTTATAAACCACTATAAAACATTGAATTATAGTTTTCGTTGATGATAGTGAATGGGAAGGTTAATATATCCCAAGCATATAACTCATACCATGTCTATGTTTATGTGCTGAATTACCTAAGGAACATTTTGATACTCCCATTAGGATAATTATATACTATTTTAGTAAAGGATATTATTTCATTATATATATATATATATATCCAAAATAAGATGCAATAAGAAAGAGGTCACACTCCATATCATGTGTGATTCTATGATTCTATAAAATTCCAACAAATGGGATCTATCTCATTTGGTATCATTATATTGAGCTTGAATATTGATTTACTACAAGAAAGAAAGTATATATCAAATGATTGAGAGTAATGATAAGATCAAATCTGATGATATTCCGAGTTTGAGGGTATTCACTGACATGTTTCCCGAATAAATTTATAAAATTTTATTTATCCAATAGTTTGAGTTTCTACCCAAGATTATACTAAGATATTTCACAATATAAATGATTCCATTTATAATAGATACTACAAATACTGTAGAGTAATAAAATAAACTACAGGGGAATCTTGATAATGGGTTATATTCCCATGTCCTTCAATGTGAGGCATACCAGACTGATTTATCAAGAACAATTGGTCAATGAACCTATTCATTGATTATAATGATCTCACTAATATGTTTATAAAAAAATATCCACCACCAAGGATTGATGACTTGCTCAACTAGTTATATGGGTGACCATTATTATCGAAGGTGTATCATCTATAATGCAATTACCATCCTATATGGGATGAAAGAGAATATCCCCAAGACAAAATTTCATAAGAGGTGTAGGAAATTTATGTTCATAAAGATTCCATTATGACATACTAACTCTCAAAATCACTTCATGTACATTTTTAATAGAATCCTTAGGGATTATCTCAAAATATATTTAGTAGTATTTTTAGATAAAATCTGCTATACTCCAAAAAATGAGGAAAATTAAAATAATTTTAGCAATGTAACACTACACTCTTAAAGGATAATTATTATACTAAAAGTATGTTATAGATGGAGAAAGTAATTTTATAGGGTAATGTAATCACTAGTAAAGGGATATCTTTGTATCCATAAATCCTAAGCCAACTTAACGGTGTCCAAGAACAACAATTGTTATGTAAATTCTTAGTTTCTGTAGATTTACTAGGTACTAACATCTATTATTTAGAAACACTCCATGATTATCAATGACACTAACCATGTTATACCTAGATCATAAAATCCTAAAGTATATATAGAAACACAAGGAAAATAATGTTAACAAATAATGTTTTTATATAATATCAATGAATATAATTCTTCAATCCATTACCATCCTTGGAATGAGAACAAATTGGATGATTATATGTGTTGAATGAATCCTGCAACCCTATCCATTATGAGTATTTAAAAGGATCAAATCTTTTATGAGATGAAAAATATGGATCTGGAAAAATAAAATTATCCTAATAATACCATGAAAAAATTAATCCTAAAACATCCATTATTGAGAGGATCATGGTGGAATTGAGAGATGATAAGGTGGTAAAGAGAAAAGTATTGAATATTATGGATTTATACTTTTCTAAATAAGTATTTATAATGATTCAAAACCCAATATATTCTCAAAAATCACTAAAACTAAAGATTAATAATGTATATGATTCATAGAGTTCATAATTATATATTTATTTAGGAAAAAATAAAATTTATAGTGATTTGATGGAAAAAATTAGTTGGGGAAACATGAAGAGAGAATTTTGGAGTTTTCAACTAAATTGTAGGTATTCTAACAAGTCAAGGAAGAATGAAAGAAGTATGATTGTATGATGTTATCATTTCCACTACCAATATATAAATGGGAAAACATCACCACAGATTTCATCATATGAATACCTAGTGCACCTAATGGGAATAATTCCATGGGGGTGGTAGTCGATTTATTACAAATACATTGCATTTGATAATTATTAATGAGGATTTATCCTTCAAACAACTCACAATGATATAAAAATGAGACGTGGTTACAATATATGGAGTAAGTCTCTCTATTTTATATCATATACTACTAGAATTTACCTGCAGGTTTGGGATACACCATTAGAAATCATTGGGTATTAAACTATTATTCAATCATGGTTATCCCCCTCAGATAGATAGTTTGTCTACATTAACCATTAAAATGATGGAGGATATGAAGAAAACATATTTATTATATTTGAAAGGACTTTGGGAAATAAAAGATCTCCTAGTAGAGTTCCCCAAAAAAATCTCATTTATTTCAATCAAATATATCTATATGAGGAACTTTATGGAAGATGTGTCAAAATATAACATGTTGTGATGAAAATGGATATAATAATATAATGGTAACTGATCTTGTCCAAAAAATAATGATAAGGTTCAAACCATTCAATAAAAATAGAAATCATCAAAATTTAGATAGAAAATATATAAAGATAATTTTTAATGAGACTAGTATTTTTAGTTCAAAGATAATGTGTTGATATATATATATATCATATTTGTTGAAATTAATGTGGTTTGGTAATAAGGTAAATCCAATACAAATATACATTAACCCATTTTAGATCCTTGATCGTATTATAGTGGTGAACAATCAACTACACATTTACATAAAAATATTAGTAGCATTGAATTCTCACTATATCTATCTTGATAAAGTACATACCAAATCACTCACATGTACTGAATGTAGAGGTGGTACCATTGGATAATTATCATTCATTTAGGAAGAATCTAGTGAAGATCACAGACCATTGATACAAGGTTCTATAAAATAAAAAACTCATATAGTTAAATAGTTTTGGTAAAAGCATGTTTGAGGAAGTGAAATTTAAAATAGAAGTGGTGATGAAATAAATTCACCCTCATCTATTTTTTTGTTAAATAATAATTTCAAGTATTAATTTTATTATGAGGTTGGTGAATTTTCCGACCTAAAGTTTTATAAATGACTTTTATTTTTGAATGAATAAATTAATTAGTAATAAATGTTGAGACATAAAATACATGCACTATTTTTATAAGTTTTGTCCATTAAATGGAATATGGGATTTAAAATACAATTAATTAACATAAAAGTTGATAATATAAAAATTTTATATTGACAATTAATAGTATTGTATTAATGGTTTTGATAACGTCCGTCTGACATGGAAGGAATGCAAGATGGCCTTGACTATTAGGATTTTATCTTATGAATCACGTATATCAGACCTTCTAAATGATATAGGTTCACTAGGATACACCCTTAATTTATCCAAATTTGATATTCAACCACATTAACCTGAGTGGAACCATTTTTTGTAGAGGTTTAAGCACATCGAGATCATGACACAAACCATGTTCATAGAACCACCCCATCCAAATATCACTTTTCAAACATTACCCTTAATGTATTAACTAGTGTAATAAAGGGATTTGAATCTAGAGCCTAAAAATATGAATTTTTATATGAAATTTTGATAATATAATGATTTTTTTAACTTTAATTATATTCATTTAATCTATTTGTTAATTTTTTTTATTAAAATTATTTTTTGATTTGATGAAAAAAAATAATTTTTGGGAAATATGTGGTTTTAATAAAGGAAAAATTTTCTAATAAAATTATAATTTCTAAAATAAATAATATTTTATTAAATTATTATTATAAAATTAATATTTTGTAAATATAAATGCTAATATTTTTTTATGTCAAGTATAATTTCTAAAAGGGGTAGAAAAAATTTCTTATCAAATAAACACTATATCTAACTAAATGGGTATTTGTGCTTTAAAATTTAAAATTCTCATGCTAAGGAGATTATTTTGATTAAAGAAATTATATTTTAAATCAATAAGTCTAATTCATCCAATTTTGAATTTTTCATAATTTTTGGAGACAATTGATGTCTTTTTAAATTAAATAAGATATAAATATAATTTATGTATTTTTAATTTATAAAAGAGTAATAGTGTTCCAATAAATACTATAAAGAGTATTAAATAGAAAAGTTATATTTTTCTTATAAAATAATATGTTTATTATGTTATCTGATTATTTTTAATAACCGTTAATGAATTAATGATAACATATATAATATTTTATGGTTTTAAAATCAATTCCTTATAAACATAACCCACCTACTTTTTATGATTGGTATTTTAAAAATTATTTCATTTCACAGTTTTATAAAATGGTGAAATACGCACCTCATTGGTATATTACAAATGTAAAAACCATGGTATGAACTATGGGATGAATTAATTAATTACATAGTCTATAACATATATTTAGAAATTAATAAACAATTATCATCTCTTTTTAAATATAAAGAAACTCAACTTATCATTCCACATCACAAAAAGATGTTAGAGAATGACTATAATCTTATTTTCCAAATATATATATATATATATCCCTCCCATAGTTTCTCATGATATTAATAATCTCTTCCAAATCTTTAGGATGTTTACACTCATGTTGAGGTATATTGTCCTGCTCATTTTTAATAAATAAGAATATTTAAGTTATGCCTTTTCATTTTGAAAATTTCATTTTTTGGATATGATTTTACACATACCTATTACTATCCTTATTATTTATAATTTTTTAGTGACACTATCCACTCTCATTTACCTCTTCCATGAACCCTTGATTACCCTTATTTTTCTGCTAACATAATCATTCGATTTTCCATGCCAAAATTTTTTATAGAGAATACCCATTCCAATTTACACTCAACGTAATTCTACTTGATGTATCTATCCTCAATTTATTTTATTTTTCCATATATTTCACCCATAATCAATAATCATAGGGATAAAATTGATAAAATATAACTTTCTGTTATTTGATTTTTATGGAACACTTATGCAAGTACTTGATATAAATTTGACATGTGATCCTACAATTATATTGTCCTTTAATTTATTTTTTTAATTTTTTTATAAAAATTAATGTTTTATCCATGTTTTATGTTATTATGTTATGTACATTATTTGAAAAATAAACCAGAACTCATGATCATCAAAAATCATATTACATATACCATAATTTTATAATTTAAAAAGGATGGTGTATTAAATATATGTGATTTTATAAAGATACCCTTCATAATCCAATATATTTAATGGAAGACATCAACAGAATATGATTTAGTGGAATAAGGTGAGAAAATAACATTTGTGATTATAGGTAAGAAATTTTATATAACAAAAATCCATCAATAATCAATAATTAAGAATATAAAAGACTCATCTCTAATGGAAAGAGAGTAATATAAAATATATTTAAAATTAACGATCTATTCAATTAATTCTACTTTATTTCCAAGGATGATAATAAATTTTATAACATAACACATAAAAAACATTCCTTATGAAACATTTTTAAAATATAATTGTATGAATCTAGAAGATACCAACATCATCATAAAGGAAAAGGATATTTTTCTATCAACATATTTCAAAAGTGGACAATAGTTATATAATGGAATAAAAAAGTATAGTTACAATCATCTAGAACACAAGTAATTATTTTTTATGATGTGTTTATTCCAATGATAAATAATTCTATTAGATATTATCTTAATATTATTTCTTTTAATTTTTTATTAGAAGATAATGAATATCATGTTAGGTAAATATCAGACCAATATTATCCAGAATTTAAGGATCTATAGAAGACATATTTAGAAAAAAGTGTAAGTCAATATCGAATGACGATGATCATATAATATAAAATATTACACATGTATTTGTTTTGAATGTTATATTTACATTTATAAAATAAAAATATTATAGTTCATATTATACATCAAAAGTAAATATTATAGCTAAAAGATAATATATGAATATTTGTTGAGATAGGAAAAACTATGTTAGTAGGGAATACACATTGAAAATTTTTCATTAGAGAAGATATTCATACTTAATTTCATATTTAAGACAGGTTTATCTATAAAACATTAGCATGAAAGAAAAACCTATAAATTTTCTGAAAAATAATCCTACATTTTAGTTGTGATACTTTTTTGTTATCCGATGTTACATGATCTTCAGAAATACTGACCTGGGAAATCATTATGATGAACCTGAAAAAAAGTTTTCAGGGGAAGAATATCCAATATAATTTTTTATATGTTCTCATATAAATGTATGAAAATCTTTATTGATTAGAAGTATGTGAAAATTATTGAAACTCAACACATTATAGAAGTGAAATCTGATGAAACTGATGTGAATATTAATGTTGGTATCATGTAGATTTGTAAAAATAATTTATGAATAAGGATAAAATGAGTATTCTTTAGCTTTTATTGACTATAAACAAACCAATGCTGAATATGATATAGTAAAAATTCATATTATGAAGCTTCATAATTTGATAAATCATGATGATTAAAAATATCATTTGAAATAAAGAAGAACTCATTTAAAACTGAATAATATTAAATCTTTTAAATATAAATAATATAATTTATCAATTTAATCTAAAAACTATTCAAAAAGAAATTATTAATTATAATTGAAGAAATTCTATTAATGAATAACATTATTATATTTAAGTAATCATCATATAATCTTGTGAAATGATCATGAAATAAAAATGTGATTAGATCGAATTGGGTATTTATAAGAAAATTGAATATCAAATGTAAAGTATAAATAACCAAAGGAATACAATTATGTAATGTATACTAATATTTTAAAGGAAAATATAATTGAAAATATTAAACAGTTTAAATTATATAATATATTAAAATTTACTTGGTTGAGTAATCATATACAAATTAAAATTTCAATCAAATGGATATGAAATTGACCATTCTGTAATAGAGATACATAAAAACATTTTTAGTTTAAAAACATGAGTGTTTAATTCTTAATTGTGATAGAAATATGGTGAATAGGTTAACTAATTAAAAAAATCCCCAACATCTTAATATTCTAAAATAGATATATATTTTATAGAAATATATCAATCCATGGTAAGAGATATTATAAATCTATTTGTAAAAGTTATGTTCTTGAGTTATCTAATTATAATTGTATATTATGTTGAAATTATATTTTTTAGAGATAAATAGTATCCTTGTGAAAAAAATTAATGGATGATAATTAATCACATTGAGATTTCAATGTTGGGTGATATGGGATACTTTATATTATTTCATATTATTCAATAATATTGAATATATATTCATTCCAAAGATAAATAGTATAGATAATTGTTGAATAGAGTTTATAGTATATTGAGTAATGATGTTTATTAATGATGTGTTAGTTAAAATTAATTGAAGTGAATCATTACATCAATGTATTATCTTACATCCTGAAGAAAATATATTGTTTTGCAGTTACTATCAATTGAATGATATTGAGTGATCATAACAAGATATATATGATATAAGGTAAAAGTATTTTGACTTATTTCAAAATAACTACAACCAATGACATAATATACAAAATTAAATAAAATATAATCATGTAATCATACATAGATACGTAATATATTAGATATTTTACAAATATATATCACACATTTGGTGGAGAATTCTTTGTTGGTAATGTTTATGTGATTTTTCAATATTAGAAGAAAAATTTATTTTTTATATCATATCTAGGGTAGAGTATACTAAATCAATAAATGGTTGTACAAGGATTCTATGGAATTATGAGTGGATATGATATTTTGAAATTAAATTTATGAATCCATTGAGAATTTATTTTTGATAATCATAGTGGAATTTATATAAAAAAATTTATTATAACACTATAGATTAATTGAAATTTATTTCACATTCCATTTCACTGAAGAGAGAGTGGATAATGTTATTTTGAAATATTAACATATTTACAATTAATATCATATTATAGGATTTATTAAAAAAATCAACTATAGTGGAATAGTTTATTGAATTATTGTTGAAAAATCATGTTAATGCTTCCCCTATGATAATAAGATGTGATTTTGTACCCTAATATAGATTTTTAATATGTTTATAATATGATATAAAAGGTACCCAACTCATATATATTGTGGTACTACTTCTGTATATAATTTTTATCATTTAATGAATTTACATTGGAAGGTGAAACTAATATTAGAGGATAAAAAAATGTGTAAAAAGGGGGAAAATAAAATTAGATCGCTGAATATTTCATGAAATATATAGTTTTAATTCTTATAAAAACAATAATTTATTATATTTTGTGGGTTAAAAATACATATAAGTTAATAGATGATATGGTTTTATGTTTCATTATTGAATTATCTAGTTGTGGAACGAGTTGAAACATGTTTATATAAAATAATGAAGTTGACAATGAAGAATGAAATTGAATTATTCAATAATTTTGTTAATAATTCAACTATTTTTGTATGGATATAAATAATATTTGATAATGTGTATTGTTAGGACCAATAGGGGCCTATATACCCTGAGAGGTGGGGTGAATCAGGGTATGGATATTCTTTCACAAAGTTCTTCCTGCCCCACTGGATCTTGACCTCTTTATTACAAGGGTCACTTTGTTTACACACATGTGATTATTATGATCTCTTCTTTTCTTCTTTATCTGATGATGGTACTCTGAATGTAATGCAGGGAAGCAAGCAGTCAGACACACAGATTTTTACTTGGTTCACCCTCACTGGGCTACGCCCAAGGAGCATACGCCGACAAGTTGTCAGTCGTACCAAATTCCACTATTCTTCACTAGATGTGGATTACAAGGTTCGGGGAAGATCACTTCTATGCCTAGACTTACTGCCTTTACAAGGTTTGGGATAGATCACTTCTACTCCCAGGCTCACTGACTTTAAAATTTTTAGGGTCAGCTCACTACTTTTCCAAGGGTCACTCCCTATTTTTCTCTCTCTGGATCACTACCGGTGGAGAGGATCACCTTCTTCCTCTCCCTTTTCTCACTACTCCGGAAGGAATCCACTAATAGTTTATAGACCTGTAGGTATCTTCATTTTCATGAAAGAATGCATCCTATGTTGAATGTGGATGCTCTATTGAAGCTCATCCTTCACCCGTTGATGAATTTCTCTTTGCACCGAAGGTATCGGGCAATCCCCCAGCTTCCACGCAGCCCTGAATCACTGCCGAAAGTCAACCCTACTTGGTGCCCTTCTCTAAGGTGGAACACAAGTCTCGGCGTGCAAGTCAACACGGGCGCACAAGTATTTCTTAACACTTGCATGACTCAATATTAATCTTCTCCAAACCTGTGCGACACACTTCGTTTGTGGCCCAAACCACCTTAGGCACACAATAAATATATGGCGCGCAACTCCAACACTGGTTCGTAAGTCCCTACTTGCGCGACCACACACCACTTGCGCGAATTCCACACCTGCGCGACGGGAGCTCTGATTTTTCTAAGTATTGAACTCCGTGAGAAATGAGGAGGGGTGGTCTAGTATTTATAGGCATTTGAACTATCTGTGCGACGGCGCTCAAGTCCCCCTCCGGTGCGCAAGTCTCGGTGTGTAGCTCAACCGCCCTGGTCTCTGTCGCACTACTCACTTGCGCGACCAAACCAATACTTGTGCGACCCACCTCCCTTTTCCATATTTTGATGTTCTGATCCTGAAAAACAACAGGCGTGCACATTCCCAATCCACATAGGCATCGGTGCGCAAGTCACTTCATGGGGCGCAAGTCACTTGTGTGACCAACTCAATACTTGCGCGACCCCTTTCCCTTTTCCATATTTTGATGATCTGATCTTGAAAAACATATGGCGAGCAAGTTTCCAAGCCTTCAAGTACACGACGCGCAAGTTCTTTTGCCAAAAACCACTTTTCTTCATTTGAGGATTTTCAGGCCCAAAAATTTGGCAAACAATGGAAAATGGCGCCACCTTGTATCTGTTCTTTTGTACCACCTCCAGAGCATCCATTCCTTTTGTTAACGTTCTTGAATCAAACATGGATCGTTGAACTCGGCTCTTGAACTTGACATTCCATCATGAAATCCTCTTTTTTAACAAATTTTATGTCAACGTTTTTTTTTTCAACAATTACCACTCAGATGTCCACTTTTTCAACAAACACAATCACCTCAAAAATGCTTCAATGATACCTGGAGGGATTTTTGCCCAACAATCTCCCCCTTTGGGTTTGTTGACAACTCTTCCATAAAAAGATATATCGTTACTTATTCAGCCACCGTTCTCCTGTCATGATTTTGATAGCGATCAGGGATTTACTTAACACATACTCTAAGCCCACATGAGCAATACTCGGCATGAGAAACAAGAGTAAATGAAAAGTTCATCAATGAATCACTTCTTCTCTGACATCCACTTTTGACACCAAACTGATACCAATTTTTACCAAACTGATAGCAATTGTTGGAAATCATCTTACCGCGTTCCAACATCTCTCTTTTTCTTTTATCATGATCTTCAGCTGTCATGATATCTATTCTTTGATCAATCACTTATAGCATCGTCTGATTTAATAATCTCCCCCTTTCTTCTCACATCTTCAACTCTTGTCAGGTACAAAACATCTTTAGCCCTATTTCTTGTGTTGTCCAAGCTAAGATCCAGCTAAGCACATTCAACTAGCTTCAACTCCCCCTATCTGGCTGCTCCACCTGTCAGCTTCTCCCCTTGAACAATCACTATTTTCTTAAATAGCCACACTATCTACCCCTTGAACAATCGCTATTTTCTCCCCCTTTGTCAATGAACCCAAAGGTCACTCCTTTGTAGTCTGTAACAGAGTAGAGAACACATATTAGTACATTAGGGAAAACACACATCATACCTCGGGGAGAGGGGGGGTTCCACATCCACACTATTTCGAGTGCGGGGAGTCGACTGAACTCCCAGAGCCAGTCGATGCCTTTTAAATGCCTCTTTGGGTAAGACCTTTGTCAGAATGTCTACAACCTGTAGCACTGTAGGCACATACTCCAACTTCACAATTACCTGCTCAACTTTCTCCTTGATAAAATGATATTTTATCTCAATGTGCTTTGTCCTTGAGTGATGGATGTGATTTTTTCTAAGATTGATTGCACTTTATTTATCGCACTGGATTCCGATCAGAGACTTCACTTCAACTCCGATATCTTCAAGTTGCTGCTTCATCCACAATAATTGTGTGTATGCTTTAGTGGTCGCAATATACTCAGCTTCTGCAGTGCTCAATGAAATGCAGTCTTGCTTCTTGATAAGCCAAGAAATACACAATCCACCAAGATAGAATGCACCACCTCACGTTGATTTTCTATCATCCCCTGAACCAGCCCACTCTGCATTAGTATATCCCAACAAATCTGTCTGATATTTGTCAGTATATGTCAAGATAAAATCCACTATGACCTAGATATACTGAAGTATTCTTTTCACTGCAAGCATGTGGATTTCCTTGGGATTACTCTGATATCTCACTTCTTGGCATGTGGAAAAAACAATATCAGGACTTGTTGTAGTTAAGTACAACATACTTCCAATAATTTTCATGTAATCTTTTATATTAACTGCCTTTCCATCCTCATCTTTTGATAATTTCATCCAGGTATCAACCAAAATCTTCATTTCTTTGGAATTCTCCACTCCAATCCTTCTTAGAACCTCCTTGTCATATTTAGATTGAGAAATGAATGTTCCATTCCTTACTTGTGTCACCTGTAGACCAAGAAAAAATGTCATCTCTCTAATCATTGACATTTCAAACTCATTTTTCATGAATTCAGAAAACTGTCTGCACTAAGATTCATCTGATCCGCCAAAAATTATGTCATCGACATACACCAGCACCATCATCCTTTTATTACTGTTATTTCTGAAATATAGATTGTAATCAATATCTATGGCCAAAAATAATCTGATTGTCTCCAGCCTTGAAACCGGTGCAAATGTATCATCAACATATATTCCCTCTATCTGGGAGTATCCCATGCACACTAGTCGTGCTTTGTTCCGAATAACAGTTCCATCTTCATTCATCTTTTTGTGATAGACCGATTTAGTCCCAATGAAATTCTTGTCTACTGGCCTTGAAACAATCTCCCGCGTCTAATTCTTCTCATCCTGATTTAGCTATTAATTCTTGGCCTAAACCCAGTTTTCATCTTCAACTGCATCAGCAAAGCATTTTGGATCAACCTGTGATAGTAATGATGTCTACTACAGTGATTTAATTCTTTGAGTTTGAGTTGGATCTGTCATCAGTATCTTCTTCTGAATCAACTTCAGCCCCTTCTACACTTTCTAAGTCTCTTACCACTTCCTTACTTTTAATAGAAAACTTTTCATTGTGTCATTCTTCAATGATGTCATTTCATTGAACATCTTCTCTCAAATTTTTGTTGACACACTTTTGATTTTCTCTCGCAGCTTCTTGGTATCCTGAAAGCAGTCAGTTGATACCACATTGTTAGATCAAAATAAATGAGCATGAGATACATGATTTTTTCTGCTTCTCTCTCAATATTTCTTTCTTCCCTTGATAGGGAATGCCTGAACTGAGTTATCCAATTATTGATTTGATGGATCTTGCATATGATTATGTTATTGAATGCTCCCCCTATATTATGCAACACTTACTGTGGTTAGGCCCACTGTTTAGACCCATAACCATTCTTCTCCACCTACATCATTTATACCAACCTGGAACTCATCATTGAGCCATTAACAAAATCTCTAAGCCTACTGAGTTGGAACTCGTTGTAGGAAACAAGAGATAAAGTTAATAACAAAATCACTTCTTATTCTTCTCTGTTTCTCCCTTTATACTTCAACTATGCTACCTGATTTGAGTCAATTGAAACTCTGAAGCATATCACTGCTACTGTGCATCTTATGATTCCACTTCCCCTTGGATCGTATCTCCCTAAAACCAAAACACTTGAATAATCAGTTAACTGCATTTATATGCATAGGGAGAGGGGTTTCTTATATAATCCTAAAGATGAGGATTTTGGTTGATCCTGATGGGTCAACCCTTTGATTATTTCTTTTAGAGCATCAAATGCTTTCTTTTCTTCTTCTAGCTGCCCAGCCAACTTCAACTGCTCTGGCCATATGACTAAGCATTCATTACCAACATGCTGAGCCTTTTTTCGATATGTAGATTCTACAGGATTGGCCTTTCTCACCATTTGTGGTTTATAACCACTAGTGCACAGTTTCGTCTTTGATGTTCCATCAAAATTCTATTTTCCTTGATTATTTCTCTGGGAAGGAGTCTCCTTGCTTGTCATATTACCTTGCTTCTTCCACCATTGCAAGGATTTCCTTTTTCTTCCAGTTCTCTCTGTGGTAAACGACATGCAATTTTTTCAATGTATTCTTTTTTTATCTTCCTTTTATCATATTTATGAGTCACCACACTATTTTGTGTTGGTGGTGGGTCCTCCACTAAATGTACATTCTTCTTACTCGCAGTTGTAGAATTTCCTCCCTTTTTGTTCCAGATATGTTCATGTTCTTTCTTAGGGGGCAGTTGTGAGTGTGACAGAGGAGGTGATAGATACACCTTTCATTCAGCTCCATGAGATTCCCCTAAGGCTCTAAGCCTATTCTATAACTGTCCACCTTATCTCCCAATGTATGATTTCTCATTATGCATCATTGGTGTAGTGAATCTCCTTTCAAGTTCCTTTCCTTTTCCTACTTTCTTCTTACTACAATGTTTTGCCAAATTCCCATAATCAGAACATATAAAACATTTTCCATCAAATGCATACCTTTTTTCGTCATTTCTATGTCGAGATGCTGATACACCATGAGTTCTTCTTCTGATACGGGGCTCTTGAGCTTCCTGACACATACTCATGATGTGTCCCATTCTTCCACGGTAATAGCATCTAATGTATGCTTTCCTTTGAGAGACTCTTCTCACTAATTTCTCATGACGCTTCTTCTTATTCTCAGATTTATAAAAGTTTCTATTTTCACATCCTGAAATGTATTCCAGAGCCTCTGAACAAAAGCTTGATGTGTGGCCATGAATCCTGCAGAAATAGCACATGTCGTCACTACTTCGTATAACTATCCTCTTAGGACTATCACCAGCACCTACAGGATTTTCTCCACATCTGGAGTTGTTCACAGCTCTTTCTCTATCATGCGTGGGAGGTGATTTATCAAATGCAATACCAGTTTTTTCCAAATAGTATGGTCTTTGAGCTGAGAAAATATTATGTTGTTTCTCCTCAAAAATATCAAACTTCCTTTTCATTTCAACATCACATTTCGAAGGACAATCGAATAGTAAGTGCAGTGCATCCTTCAACTTAGGTTTTCCTTTGTATTTTTATATCTCCATTTCCTTCTTGGATTTTTCTATCTCTTCCTCCATTTATTGAATCGTCTTATCTTTTGATTCAAGTTGACAATTGATTTCTTTTCTCAGATTCTTCCCGCTACTCGACTCATCTTCTAGTTCATGTGTCAGCTTATCCACCATGTTACTCTGCTCCTTTACTTTTAATTTTTCCTCAAAAACAGATTCAGAGACAGATTCATTCTCTTGTTGTAGCCCTCGATTCTTCTGAACTTCCTTAGAAAACTGTGTTGCTAGATCATCATTTCTAGATTTCAGATTTTGAACATCATCTAAATTTTGATTCTCTTCATAATCATCAGCCTTTTGTTTTCCTTTCATTTTAGCCATATCCTGTAGTTCTTCAGCATGTGAATCATTATTCTCTGTTAGGTCAGTAACTATATCAATAAGCCTTTGATTTAAGCCTCTTATCTTGTTGACCTCAATTTCCAATACATTTATCCAGATATCTTAATATTTTACTTCTTCATCCAACTTCCGGTCCACTTCCTTTGTCATGTTGACAACATATAATGGTGGCCTCCTTATTGAAACTTCATCATCATCAGTTGTTCCGGCATCACTTTGTTGTTCATGTACTTCACTCATTCCAACATCTTGATTGAGTGAATCAATCTTTTTCCTATCATATTCATCCAGGACTTCCTTTAGTAAGCTGGTTGATTATTTTAGTTGAATCAAACTTGTCCCATAAACACTTCCACACTGAGGGATACCACCTGACTTATGATTCTTCTTTGATGTTTTTCCCTTTTCCATGGCACACTATGATCGAGCAAACAAATATGATAAAGTCAACCTATCCCTCTGATACCAATTGTTAGGACCAATAGAGACCTATTTACCCTGAGAGGGGGTGAATCAGGGTGTGGATATTCTTTCGCAAAGTTCTTCCTGCCCCACTGGATCTTGACCTCTTTATTAAAAGGGTAACTTTGTTTGCACTCTTGTGATTATTATGATCACTTATTTTCTTCTTTATCTGATGATGATACTTTGAAGGTAATTCAGGGACGAAAACAGTCAGACACAAATATTTTTACTTGGTTCACCCTCACTGGGCTACGTCCAAGGAGCATATGCTGAAAAGTTTCCAGTCATACCAAATTCCACTATTCTTCACTAGATGTGTATTACAAGGTTCGAGCTAGATCACTTCAATGCCCATGCTCACTACCTTTACAAAGATTGGGATAGATCACTTATTTTCCTATGCTCACTGCCTTTACAATGTTTAGGGTCAGCACACTGCATTCCCAAGGTTCACTCCCTGTTTCTCTCTCTCTGGCTCACTGTCGGTGGAGAGGATCACCTTCTTCCTCTTCCTTTCCTCACTGCTCCGGAAGGAATCCACTCACAGTTTATAGACTTGTAGGTCACTTCATTTGCATGAAATAATGCATCCTTTGTTGAATGTGGATTCTCTGTTGAAGCTCAACCTTCACCCGTAGATGAATTTCTCTTTGCACCGAAGGTATCAGGCACTCCCCCAGCTTCCATGCAACCCTGAATCACTACTGGAAATCAACCCTACTTTGCGCCCTTCTCTAAGATGGCACACAAGTCTCAGAGCGCAAGTCAACACGGGCACACAAGTATTTCTTAACACTTGCATGACTCAAGCTTAAGCTTCTCCAAACCTTCACGGCGCACTTCCTTTGCTGCCCAAACCACCTTAGGTTCACAACAAATAGGTGGCGCACAACTTCAACACTGGCGCAAAAGTCACTAATTGCGCGACCACACACCACTTGCGTGACATCCACACCTGTTCAATGAGAGCTCTGATTTTTCAAAGTATTGAACTCCATGAGAAATGAGGAGGGGTGGTCCAGTATTTATAGGCATTTGAACTACCTACGCGACGACACGCAAGTCCCCCTCCGGCGCGCAAGTCTCGGTGCGCAGCTCAACCGCCCGGGCCTCTATCATGCTACTCACTTGCGCGACCAAACCAATACTTGCATGACCCACCTTCATTTTCCATATTTTTAAGTTCTGATCCTAAAAAACAATAGGCGCGCAAGTTCCCAAGCCTCCTAGGCATCGGCGCGCAAGTCATTTCATGGCGCCCAAGTCACCTGCGCGACCAACTCAATACTTGCGCGACCATTGTCCCTTTTCCATATTTTGATGATCTAATCTTTAAAAACATATGGTGCACAAGTTTCCAAGACTTCAAGTACATGGAGCGCAAGCCCCTTTGCCAAAAACCACTTTTCTTGATTTGACGATTTTCAGGCCGAAAAATTTGGCAAACACTAGAAAACGGTGCCACCTTGTATCTGTTCTTTTGTACCGCCTCCAGAGCATCCATTCCTTTTGTCAATGTTCTTGAATCAAACATGGATCATTGACCTTTGCTCTTGAACTTGACATTCCATCATGAAATCTTCTTTTTCAACAAATTTTTATTTCATCGTTTTGTTTTGTCAACAATCACCACTCAAATGTCCACTTTGTCAACAAACACAATCACCTCAAAAATGCTTCAATGATACCTTGAGGGATTTTTTCCAAACATGTATGAAATATTTTTAATATGATTGATGATGATTATATGTTTTTTTGTGAAGTATATATTCTTATATGTTTAATTAAGTAAATTGAATAATGGTAATAGAAAATTTATATGCTCGAAAATCATTATAATAATGACTCTGATGTGAAAATTGAAATGGAACTCTTTTTATTGATCATTTTTATCATAATAACTTCATTTTGAAAAATAATAATGTTTATAATAGAATTTCAAATTTTATCCTCATACATTGTATTGTTGTTCAAGAACTATTTCATGTAAATCTTAAATGAAAATAAATCATTTTAAGATTTAGTATTCACATTATTGAATCATTTTATGGTTAAGAAATGTTATATGTTTTCTCAAAGAACCACATGGTTAATTCCTAATCTTAATAAGGTTTAAATGATGTATGGTATAGAAATGTACATTATAATGATGAAAAAAACAATTTACAATTTAGAAATTTTGAAAAAATATGTGGTTTGATATGATTGAAATATAATGGGAATTATACAATAATATTTTCTAATTAATTAAAATAAGATCATTGTAAATATAATCACTAGTAAATAAAAAATCACAATAAAAAACGTGATTCAATATATTTTTATTGATAAATAACAAAAATTATCATTGATCAAATGGTGTGATGTTTTAAAATAAATATATTTACAAATATTACTAATGATAGATTCTTTATGAATTTCATGAGATTTATATGGGGTGATGTTGTGATTTTATAAAGTTAATAAATGACATGAATATTTTAGTATTCTGACTCTAGGTGAGTTATTTAGTGTTTGTCACCATTAAGTGACTATCTATGTCATGATTTATTCTATAGATCATATCACCTGTTGAAGATCTAGTGGAATGAAGATAATAGATGACTATCATAACTATCATCAATTAAAAAAATTAATATTTTGTGGTGTATTTTAGACGTTACTTTACTAATAAAGAAATACCCAGGTGTTTTAATTATCAGATTAAATTGAATTAAATTAGTATAATACTACATTATAAATGAAACTTTTTTTAATAGTTAAATAAAGATGGTAATGCCCATGGGGCATAGGTGAGTTGGTTAGCAGTGGTGGAGTATTCACCCTGAGGTTTGGGGATCGAGTCCTCACAAGGCAACAAACACTATATTCTATTATAACCTTTCATGGGCCCCTCTACCCTGTGTGGAATTGTCCTGAACACCCAGGTGCCATTACAATTGGGTCTACGGCTAAGGAATTACATAAAGTCACATTGTGGTGGTTGTTTTACCACCTATACCTTGTAACCCCTTGTTCCTGAAAACCCAATGTACATTCTTTTGAACATGGAGATTGCATGTGCGGGCGACCTAGATAAGGACAATGGTGATGGTGATTCTTGATCATTTGGGTGTATTATTTGATTTAAACAACTTATCAGTTTATCCCTGATTGGATATTTCCTTATAAATATGATCATCCCTTGTTTAGGGATTAGATAAATGATTTGGACTCTCATGAACCCACTATCTTGAGCATGAAGGGTTTATTATTTGCGGAGGCTCTTACAGGTTCTTCATATCCAGGGTGGGATGAATCATCAAGTACTTCCAATGTAACAAGACTCATGAATGAAGGATTCTATGTGGTAGATAATCCGGAGGCCTTGAAAAAAGAATCAATATTTATAAGTTATCAATCATAGGTCGAGACTTCTATTTAATGGGGGATAAACCTTGGACTTTCAACGATATAAAAAACGGGGTGTCCCATTGTTTGGGAAATCGGGATTGGAAGCTAATTTCGATTGGGAGAGGGTATTTCCACATCATACTCCACTCTAAGGATTCCATGAACTCGCAATGGGACATTGGTAATCTTAAAGTCAACCCTATAATTCTATGGTTATCTAAATGGAATGTCAATTTTAATCCTTTCAATATCAAGTTGTCCAATTCTAAACTATGGTTAGGATACATGGTCTGAATTTGGTATATTGGCACACAAGGATCCAAAATGATATTTCTTCGTTCCTTGGTACTCTCATCAGATTGGATTACAGGACCCTATATGGTGAGAATGATTTCTATGCTCGAATTCTAGTGGATGATATTCTGAAAAGCATGATGCCTATTAGAATCTCCATTTATTCAAATGGTATCACAACTAAAGTGAATGTAGAGTATGAGAATGTTCCCTCTTATTGTGATGTATGCAAGATAGTGGGGCATTCTATTTTGAATTTTAGGGTGTTGTAGAAGAAGTTCAATGTTAATTTTAAAGTCTCAGACTGGACTAAGGTTAATATGAACAAAAAGAACATGTCTGTTATGGTTGAAAAAAATATTTCCAATAGTAAATTGTCTGATCCTTCTTACATCATCAAAGATTAAAATATTATATCTACTTATATTCTTCCACCAGTTGGGCCCTCTTCTACAATGATGTTCTCATGGGATAACATTATAGAGGAATATGGGAAAGAGAATAACATTCCATGATCCCCTTCCAAGATGAATTCTCTAGATAAACATGTCATGTTTCTGATATTTCTAGTGATGTCTTCAATTTGGACTTTAATCTCAAAATGGAAATAGTAGAAAATTACATCCACTAGGACCTCTGTAATGAAATCTATGACATTTTTTATCTCAGGTAGAAAGAGCATGATAATTATAATTCTAAATCCCCTGACATATGGGTTAATCTACCCCCTCATCCTGTTAGTATACATGCCTCTGTAAATAATTCAGTATCTAGAATTAATCCAGTGAATTCAATGACTTAAAATTCTTAAATATTCTCTGATTCATCCCTTATATTATTCCTACACTAAACAACTCTGGTGGCTAGACCCAGGAACCGGGTTCTATTTCATGTCAGATTTAGTGGCATTAGGGTAATAAAAAATTGGAACCCATTGCATCAAACTGCACACATATTAGCAGTTCAGATCAGGTTGATGGTGGGATCAATGAAACTGATCCTAACACCATGTTAAATCAAGAAATCTTGGAAGATATGGTAAATCCTATTATTTCTGATAAAAGTATGAGTGTGATGACCATAGATGCTGACAAAAAAGATCTATGGAAATGTTTTCCAATTCCAAAAAAGGCTGGACGACCACCTAAAAATAAAGGTGGTAAAAACATGAGGGGTCCCAACCATAGATTTAGTTTCAAATGAAGATTTTATTTTGGAATGTCAAGGGTCTGGGTAATTTGGAAACCTATAGATACTTTAAAGTTTTCATTTAGCAGTATAAACAAGTCCTTATAGGTCTTTCCAAGACTAATAAAACATTCTCCCATAGTTTGGAAAACATAGAGAAGCTAACGTTTCACCTTATTGACACTGATAGGTGTTCAAATGATGTTAAGACTCTCCGGGTTCTGGATTATCATTCTCTATCCAACACCATGATGGTTTTATCAAGTGATCATCATGTCACTTGTTACTTTATCTACCTTGGTTCCCAATTTTGATGTTCCTTCATTTTTGCTCATAACAGGAATAAAGATCCCATGAATTTGTGGGTGGAAATAATATCTCTCGGGTCTACAATCACTACCATTGGATTATTTTGGGGGATTTTAATTCAATCTTGAATCTGGATGAGAAGATGGGTACACCCAACAATTCTATCTCCTCTAGGTAATTTAGATCATGCATTGATCAGAATCATTTTATTGAGATGAATATTTTTGGTGCTAAATACACATGGTTTAGGAAGCACATTAATAGCTTTGTTTCTTGTAATATTGACATGGATTTTGTCAATGAGGCTTCTCTTGACACATGGGGTTACATATCATGCTCAACCCTATCATAGATCAACACTGAGCGTCAACTTATCTTGGTGGATCTTGTGGATAAGGAACCTATACATCCTTTCCCTTTTAGGTTCAACAATGCTTGGGTCTCTCACCCAGAAGTAAGGTAATTGTTCAGAGCATTTATAATTTATTAAATTTCATGGATGATGCATATGCCTATTTCACCAAACTATAAATTATCTAGATGATCTTGAAAAAGTGGATCAAGGGTCGCTTTAGTTCCCAAGGAAACTAATATATAATCTCTTGAGGCCTATATACAAAATGATCAAGAATTGAACACTCAGAATTAATTCTCTAATGGGATTTCAGTTGAAGTTTATTTCTCTCTCAAATACAACATACTCCTAATCATAAAAAATTCCTTACAAACGGACTTTTTTACGACTAAATGGATGAAAAGTGGTGATAGGAATTCAAAAAAATTTAATTCTCTTTAGATAATAATGAAAGTCACTAAGATTCTTTCCTTGATCAAAAATGGTGATTATATTGTTGATAACAGAGAGGATCTCTTAGAACATGTTATATAATTATTTATGGATCTCTTCAATGGTTCACATCCAACCGATGAAACTATGGATTGTGTCATTCTGAGACAAGTGAATCAAGAGGAATTTTGTTTCATATTTCTATCCATCTTGTGCCAGAGATTAAAGAGGTTATTTTCACCCTCATACCTGAATTTCCCCTATCCCGAATGGCTTTGGTAATTTCTTATTTTAATATTCCTGGGATATCATTCATGTAGATGTATGTAAGATGGTCACTCATTTTTTCAGAGGTGGATCTCTCCCCAAGGGTTTTACTTCTCACCTTCTTGTCATTATTTTGAATGTGGAGAATGCCAATGAAATATATTTAAATAGGAATTTTTCCCTAGTTAATACCACTTATAAAATTATTTGATGATCATAGCTAATAGATTATCCTCTATTTCTTGCAAGATTATTTCTTCTAATCAGTTTGGAATCATCAAAGGGATGTTAATCTAGGATTGGTTTATCACTACTTGAAAGTGTGTTAATCTTCTCAGAAATTCCATCAGAGGTGGTAATAATACACTAAAATTGGATTTCAAGAATTCATTTTATATTAAGGATTAGGGTTTCATCTGCAAGATTCTCACCATGTATGGCTTCGATGATGTTTTCATTAATTGGGTGAAATTATTTTCCTATATTTTCACATTTTAGTTCACATCAATGGATTCCATAAAGGGTATTATTATTGCTCGAGAGGTTATAGGAAGGGGATCCCATATTAGAAATGATTTTTTATATTTCATATGATTTTCTTAGTAGGATTCATTCTATCATGGAAGAAAATTGAATGATGAAGCTCATCCAGGATAGTAGGAGACTTGTTTCCCCTTCCCACCTTTTTATGTGGATGATATCATTACCTTTACACAAGGGGATAAGGGAAACATCCAAAATACAAAGAAAGTTATTTTTCATTATGAGATGGTTTCTGGACAAGAGGTTAGTTAGAGAATGTCTTTTGTGTACTTTGGGTGGAACTTTTCTTCCATGTGAAAATATGATATCATTAGAGAGATAGGAATTCAAGAGGGATATCTCCCCTTCACCAACCTAGGGGTGAACATGTTCTAGGGGAGACTGAAGGTTTTCTCATTTCCCTATAATTGTAGTCTTTATTAGAAGATAATTTTTTTCATGGAAGGGAATGTCTCATTCCATGGATGGTAGGGATTTCCTTGTGATGTCCATCATCAACTCCAAATTTTTATATTCTTTCATTGTGTAGAAATGGAAGATTAATTTAATAGAGCATTAATGTCTCTATCTAGAAAATCATTTGTAGTGGTTGCATCATGGAAAGGAAACTCACAACGATTCCATGGAATTCTGTCTGCAAACCTTGTGATAATGGGGGTTTATGCATAAATAATCATGGGGGTTTTAGTGAATTGTTTCAAGATGGTTTTATTTGGAGGATTATAAATTAGAACTCAGAGGCTTTTTTCTTCCGTAGAGCCAGATTCACTCATTGGATAAATTCTTAGAACATTAATTACTTTAACTCTTCATTGTGGCCTGCCTTCAAGATTATTTCCTCTAATATTGATGTTGATTCTCGATTGTAGGTCTCCATGGAATCCTTTCTTCAATTATTGAAATGTAACTGGACTGGGAATCACTTGATTGACTTGGTTATAGAAGGGATATGAAATATAGATTTTACTTATCAATTAATGGTTAGCTTGGTGATATAGAAAGTCTTACAGACCACATTACCTATATTATGGAATGGTATTTTAGGTCTTAAAGGGGTGATTTTGGGGGATGGGAATCTGCTCCCAATGGTATTCATACCTCCAAAGGGTTTTATTAAAATTATTTTAGTAGAACATCAAAACTCAAATTGAAAGGTGATTTACATAAAAATTTTATAAATCTATTTTTCCATTATTACATTGAGACTGTCTGACAAAAAACTTCCAATAGATTACTTCCTAAAAATCTATGGAATTTCCCTCTGTACCATTGATCCATTGTGCCATTAGTAATGGGAGAACATGGATCATCTCTTTATTAGTTGTTCAACTGCCTTAGTGATGAGGAAAGCAATTTCAGAAATTTTTATGTGTTTTTACCTCATGCAAACTCAATATGTTATTTTATAAAAAGCTGGTCTGCTCTGAATTTATCATTACAGGTATGGAATCTCTTTGAGGCAACTGTATAAGAGCTTATTCATATCATATGCACTATAAGGAATAAAGTTATTCATGAATTATAGATTTTTCGAGTGTGTGCTACTTTGTCAGGACTTTTTTCTACTGTGTGTGGGGGAGAATTACCATGAGGTATGTTTTTTTATAACTCCATACATGATTTATCTGTTCTTATTTGGATTTGGGTTAAAAGAAAAATTTAGGCCTCCCCTAGGCATAATAGAAGTTTTAAGGTAGTATCCTTTTTGTGGAAGGATTATGATCAACTCTGATGGAGATTTGTGGGGTAATCTGGGTCCTTTTGGAGTTGGTTATATCTTTAGGGATTATCGAGGTTATGATCTTGGTTTTATATATGGTTTTTGTGGTATTATTTCTACCCTTGAATCAGAAATGATTGGTATTATTATGGAAGTTGAACATGATGAACAACATGGTTAGAACAAGTTTTGGTTCAAGTGTGACTTTACAGTAGTGGTGCTTTCCATCAGAATAGGTTCATTACATCTCTCATGGATACTCACTAATTGGTGGACACGATGCTTGGACATTCTCTACTCAAAGTAATTTTTTTAACTCATGTTTATAGAGAGGTAAATTTTCTAGCTGATGGTATTGATAATAAATATATCAATGGTAATGATAATTATTGGGTTGATTATGTTCAAGGTGATCTCATTATTCTTTTTAGGAAAGATATTTGTAAATCCTCTACCTTTAGACATGTATATGTTTTCATTATTTTTAATAAAGGAATCTTTCTTTTCTGGGAAAAACCTCAGTCTGTCTTAAAATATTGTAATTATGAAAGACTGTGGGATAAATCTCATTTTCTCTGTTGATTGAGGAAACAAATCAAATATTCAATTTTACAATTCCGTTGTGAGAAATAGCATGAATATGATATGATTTTTTTAAATTTAATAATTCAATACTTTAGAATATGGATGATAATGGTTGATTTCAATAGAGATACTATGTATCACTGAGATAGAAAAAATCATTGAAAATACAGAATGAAGTTAAGAGTGTGAATTACAGTAGGACATCATAGGATCTCATGTATTGATGGAATTGAGATTGAAAATAAAATCATCAATTTATTTTTTAGGAAATTATTTTGGTAGTGTGATATGCTTTTGACACTAAATATAAGAGGTCAAATTTCATATCGTCATGAATGCATGAGAAAGAAATCAATATAAATTAAGAAATAAACCTATAATATATTTTGATAATACTGTCACTGTATGTCATGTAATTGTACCCAGTGGGATGTTTTGACTCCAAAAAGATATATTATAGTATTTAAAAAACTTCCATGTTAATCGATAATACATCATTAACAAATTTTATTATTTGATTCATTATAAATGAAAAAATACCACAATGCACAGTTACACTGATCATAAAAAGGAGCAGGTACCCACATCGGGATTGAAACCAAAAATATATATATTTTCAATATCTTTTCATGTTATTTTATAATTAGTTGTTGATTAGTTTCATAATTATTGGGTCACATGCTATGACATTCCAAATATTATTTTTTATTTTAATATAATTAAAAATATATAGAACCACTAATTCAACACCCTATCTTACTTAGTAGTGCACCCATTGATATGGTATATCATGTTATTAAAATATCATTTATAAATATAGTAGTAACATTGTATTTACATGATTTGAAGTGTGTTTCATAAATTCAGCAGTCATCTGATTCTTAACTAAGAACATAAATATTAATTTAATATTATTTTATAATATATAAGTAATACTTAATATGATTTTAATTATTATAAACACATAACAAATATATTTAAACTAATTATAAGTGGGAAAATACCAAATTTATCATTTTAACAACAAAAAATATTAAAAACAATATGACTATTTAATACTTGTGACCCATTATTCAATGAACATTATTGTATAGTTTCATGAAAATAAAAGTGTGTTTGTGGATTATGTGTATATTACATGATTCTTGTACTAATTATATGGTTAAAAATAAAAAACACTCAAAATTATTCAATCCTCCTCGCAATATAAAAGTATATGTGGTTTATTAATAATGCTCAAAAATAAATTAATGAATATATTCATCGAGTTTAATAAGAAACAAATCAGATATTAAATATTTATAATTTGAGTTACATTTTTTTATATATTTTTTTAAAACATAATTATGCACACTCAATCATTTTCTCCATATATCATATCTGAATGCATTGAATTTCCTTCCAATAGTACTTAAATAATTTATCAAAATTTATATAATAGTACATTGACAATTTAGTCACATTTGATCAGTTTCATTCATTATATTCATGTATAGAACTAAAATATAAATTATAAATTAAAATCATGATCATTAATCAAATCGTTCATACCATCAACCCTAATGACATTAAATTTAATTCTATTAATAGAAAGTTAATATATGATACATTTTCATGAGTTTCATCATAATACAAAATCATTTCTTCTATTTTTAGTATTTGATTTATGATTTGTACAAGAATTTCATATTTTTTAAAATAAATAAACATACCTTTTGTTCAATTTAACCACACTATGCATCATAATTTTTTGTTCATTATAAAATGTAATATATGAATAAATAATAATTTTACTTATGTTTCAAGAAAAATTGATCTTGTTTTCATAGTATTCAGCATGTAATAATACTAATGACACATAAACATTACTTTTAAATTTAAAAAATATTTTTCCATTAATATCACCCATATTTTAAATTTTATTTATATAATTTTAATTCTCATAATCCAAAAAAAAATATTGAATATATTTTTTTAGTTTTAAGATCATCAGAGAAAATTTTCATTGGTTTGTTTTTGGTGATTAATGTTGAGTTCTTCATGAGTCATCCATAAAAATATATGTTATATCATTCTAAACAAAATGTGATATTTAATTTTATTATATTTAGTCTAAAAAATAAAAAATGGATCATTGATATTTATCTTAATTTTTAATAAAAATATGAGACCATTTATTTGATTCTGAGCATTTCAATCATGTTTTGACCTAAAAACACTTTTAACCAGTAAATAAATTCACTCATATCACTCTTACCCTATCATAGAATATATTTTGGTTAATTCTACAATTTAAAACCTTATTAATGATCTTTTCGCTATATTTAGTTGATATCATTATATTGAATAAAATGTTTTATTATGTGATGCATATATTAGGCTAAAATAATAATTATAAATACAATACATTGACATCCAATGATACTAAACTTACCATATTATGGTATGATTTTTGTCTCAAAACTAGTAACAAATTAATCATTTAATATTTTTAAATATTTTTAGGAAAATATGAGATCATTTACATGATTTAGTTTGTGTGATGCCCCACTTCAACTAATATATCACTTTTAAATTCAAGATATAGACATTAATTACATATAACTAAAATATAGTTCACTAAATAATTTATTAAGTATTATTAAAATATTTATCGATAAATATCTATTCATTAATGTTTTGAATATTATGTAAAAATTTCTTGCTCATTTAAAAAAAATGAAATGATGAATCAATGAAAAAATGACTATGTAAAATTTAAGTAATATAAAGTAAAATAAAAATATTAGTATTAATCAAAACACATATAAAATATAAATAATTTTATAAATAATTGACATTTAATTTTTTAATTTCATTTTTATAAATAATAAAAATATATTAATTTCCATTACTAGGATTTTATTATTAAATTTCTATATAGATATTGATATCATTATAAAGGGGTCATATTCACATACCTCTTCATAATTTTTACTTTAAAAATTCCATAATCCCCAAATTTTACTCCAATCCTATTATCAATATATAATTATAAGAAAATATTCCCTCAAAATGATAAAAAAATATACACCCAAAAAGTTTCAATGATGTCAAAAATATTTTTAACATATTTTATTATTTTATGTGATAGCCATTTCCTTCACCAGTCAGGATATAATAGTAACTTTATTATTTTAATAAATACTACGTTTATCATTAATGATTCTATAGAATAAAAAATAATGTTTTACTTCATTGGTAAATTTCTATATGAAACATTTTTCAACTAGATATCAAAAACTAATTCCCATTGATATAATTCATATTTTTGAATAATACATTATAATTGTTATCAATAAAATATGTTATCCTATTTTTTTAGGTTTACATGATATCCATATCTCTACATTGGTTTGATTCTAATTCTAAATAATTTCTTTATGTGGTTTATTGTATGGTAACTTGTTCAAAGTAATATAAAAAACATAATATTGAAACTAGTCCAAATATTTTAAGGGTATTTACAAAAAATAAATTCTCAAAAATTCTTTCACATCCAATACACCCATAATGGAGATATTATATAAATCCATTATTGTCAACCTAAGATTATTTTTCAATAAATAATTTTATGCCAATTTTTAAAATAAACCATTCTACAAAAAATCATTATTTTTAGAAGTAAATGTTTACTTACACTTTAAAAACCATCATATTGTTATCAATTATAGGGTATAACCATATGAAATATTTATGGCCACAAAATAAAATTTTTTTGAATAAATAAAATTTCATGTTAACCGTGATATCAAAGAATAATTATGGGAATAATAATTCTGATTATCATAATATTATAGTAATCACTTTAATTATTATATGAAACTTCTCTGATTATATTTTTTTTTACTGTATATCATTTTATAAATTTTACATAGAATATTTATTTGATGATAAATTTTTTATTTTTCAAACCAATTAACCTAGAAATAGAATCATTAATAAAAACATGATAATCATGCAATTTTAAACATTTTTATCTTTAGGTTGCTTAAAAATTCATAATTCATAATATTTCATGAATGCACCAATAAGGATATCAAACCAATGAATATATTTTTGAACATAAATCCTTATTTCCTATATCTTATTTGAGCCACTTGAAGAATAAAAGTGTGTCTATTCTAATTTCTTCATAGAAAGTATTCGTTAATTGTAGCACATCTCAATTTTTTTTGATGTTTTCCAATATATTTAGTATATTTTTATTTTAAATCACATGAAACACTAGTATTATAGTTTTTACTCACAAAACTAATTTTTAATATGTTAAACACATTGTGTTTAAACAAAACAAGATATACTATGTAAATAATATTTTTTAAGTGATATTAATATGCTAGTCATTAGAATGGATTGTATGAATAGGATTAACAAAACTATGAAAATTTGGGTTACACATGGTTAAATAATTTTCAGTGACTTGTATATTAGTAATAAAAATAAAACAAATTTGAAAATAAAATGTATTATTTTTTCCAAAAAACTATTTTTATATACACAGGTGTGATTTATATCAATAAATTATTAAATCACTTTTGGTGAATAATTTTAGTCAACTTTATTTATTATATAATAAATAAAATTTATTACATTAATCTTATATTTTTTCTATAAAAGTGATAATAAAAAATATAATTTTTCTCTAATAACATTATTTATCTAAAAAATGAGTTTTCCACCCTTTTATGGGATAAATATCTTAATGATTACTTTTTCAAATTTCTAAAAAGTAATTTCTTAAAATAAAAAAAATATTTGAAGTCAAAATATATTCATTATTCCGGATAAAATGTAGGTTTTTGTTTTTGAAATGTTTTGTTTATTATTAACAGTAAAAAATACTAAATTTAAATTTAAAATGGTATTTTGAATAAATTATATATGTAACACCCTAAGAATTTACAAAAAATTTAATATATAATGCGTGAATCACTAATTCTAAAAAAACAACAAATTATTATAACCTAACCAATAAAAACAATTTTTCCACTTTTATAATTTTTATTTTGATAAACTAACAGACACATTTGTGTTTATGAAGATATTTAGAGTCTAATAAGACTAACTTAATATTAGTCAAATAGTAAGAAACCATTATTAATAGTAACATACCCTTATGAATAGTATTGTTACTATTATAAATAGTAATGAATAGTAAATCAGCAATAAAAAATAGAAACTTCACCCAAAAAATGTATAAATACAATTCAAACATCTTATAAGTCAAAAAATGATCATAGTATAAGTATTGGTATTTTTGAATGTCATAAATATTTTAATTACAATTTTATGGTAAATTTTAAAATATAAAATTTTATTTTATTTTAATATAATATAATAATAAATTGTTACTTTATTGTCTTATATTTATATGACAGTTACATGGGACCATGACTAATTTCTCTAGGTGTTATAAACAAGTTACAGTTTTAAAGTTGTTTTTCTTGAAAAATTTAAGATTGTATTTAAAAAATGAATTAGAAAATTTTAGAAAAATATTGTCAAAAAAATTATTTTGTTTTTTATTTCTACATGTCAAAAAATGGTTCAATAGACTTTTTGGGATTTTTCTAAAATACTAGATTTTTTTTTGAGTAGTAAAAATACAGTTTTATGTTTTACATATGTTTAATGACATCATAAGGATGTAATAATTAATATATAATGAAATTTGACTGTTTTATAGTAAAAAAATTTATGATGTTTCCACAGTGGCTAATACCTTGAGAAAATACCATGGGCATCCCATGGTTTTGTAAAAACCAATAATGAGGTGTATTTTTAAAATAATAAAAAACACCCTTTCATTTAATATAAATACCCACACATTCATTCGTTTTATTTCAATTAAAACTCATAATATTCAAATATATATCATTTTTACTCCCTATTTTCCCTCACAAGGATTCCTCGAGCTCCCAAGGTTATAACCTTCATTTTATAGGAGTTACTTTACAAGTTAAGGGATTTCACAACTTCTCTTTTCCATTCAAGTTCTTTTTTTTGTGGTATGTATGTCAGGATTCCATACCATTTCTTATTTCCATTTTATTATTCCCCTATACTATATTATGATCATTTTATGAATGGGTTCCCCATTTAACTTTTTTTAATGTTTTCTTCTATAACGTTTTATAGGTGTTATGCTGCAGCATTTTCTTCTCTAAATATCTCTCATTTTCAAGCACTCTTGTTATGTTATTATCTTTTATTTTCAATTGAAATATATTGGTATATTTCATTATATACCCCCCTTAAAGTCTATATTATTTAAAAATTAGGATATTCCCATTTTCTCTCATTAAAATGATTTATGAATTTTCATGTGACACTGTTCGGGTGCATAATTTTCCTAATGGATTTCTCAACATTTCCTTTATTTTGAGTTTGTTTCATTTTTTTATACATTCCTCACCTCATTTATTTCAAATATTATGTTACCTACTATAAATTACAAGTACTATAATGCTTTTTGGTTATTTACAAAATCAAAATCATTTCTCTTTCCCCCATCTTTTATTATAGAAATGAAAACACCATCCGAGATGTGTTAATTTTTCATATTCAAGGATGATGAGTTTTCAATTTCTATTAAAATCTTCAATTATGGACCTGATACTATTTTTATGGTTGAAGGAGACTATGATATATTTATTATAACATATTTACGATTCTGGAAAAAAATTTCCCAGTTTATATTAATTTATAAATTAAAATGAGTTCATTGTGATGAAAACCAACCAATTATCCCAAATAATCAGAATTAATGTTTTATATAATAATTCAACTTCACAACTAATAACCAAATTAATTTTATAACCATGTAATATTATTTATTTTAAAAAATAAAATAAAATAGATTATGGAAAAACATTATCAATCTACATGTTTATCCATACATGAATATAAGTAATCTGATCATGAAAAGCAAGGAAGTAAACGTTTTTAACCAATAAAATTGAACCTCTTAACCCCACCTAGAATTTTATGTATGAACTTAATAAGGCTATAATAAATCAATTAAATAATTAATTTTTTCTAGAAATAAATAATTTAATTTGGTTATCCAGGACACTAAGATTGAGTGAAGAACACTATAAGACTTATTGTAAGGGTTTCCTCATCTCACTTATATTTTTGTGAGAGATTATGTATTCACTATTACTAATGGTGTATGGAGTATGTATACTACCAATGATTTTTCATAAAATTAATCTACTTATTTTCATGATATTAAACTTATCATTTAATTATTAATAATTTTTGGGAATGTGATTCCATTGAGTATAATGTTGGAAGTGCTTTCTACTGGGACCTCCATTTTCATTCGGGTTGCTCTTATTATCTACTCTCCCCAATTATATTCTTATTTAGTCTTATACAGTCCTCCTAAATTCGGTGTGAATGTTATCTGTATGTGTACCTACCAGAATTCTACTTTAATTTAGGTGGAGTTAAATGCTTTCAAAGGATCATTCAAAAATTCTTCCAGAAATACAATCTCGATTCAATGAATTCTTAGATTCTTACATATTTTGAAGTTAACTCAATAATTTATTTTAAAAAATAATTATATTTCTAAAATCACATATTTTAATGTTAAGATATTTTGGTTGATTTCATCTTTTATTAAAGAAAAAACGCCTTTTATCTTTAAAATATCTTTAAATAATTTTTTAATCCTCGCTAAAATGTATTATTTCTAAAGCTTCTTTAAAAGATCATTTTAAATGATTTCACCACAATGAAACATTATTTAAGCCTCATATATAATTTGAATTAACTTCACTTTTTTCTGGGATTTTCATTATCATAATATGATTTCATGACCATTACCAATGATTTTCAAAAAATAACTCTTCTTTCCAAAGTAAAAAAGGATTTTCTCATCTCACTTTAACATTTATGAGATATATTTCTTTTTCACCACATACATCTTACATGTTGTGTTTGTACTGCCCATTGGTATTTCATATCATGAGTCTCTCTATTCTCATGATATTATACATGATTATGATTTGAATGTTTCAAGGTGGAATGAGGCACATAGGAATGTTCAAGGATTATTTCATCAAGAATTTTTCCATGGTATCATATAAAAGTATCATTATTTATTTTAACATCCCTTGATGTATCATGTATTTTATAGATATTTACATCCTATTATATCATCTAATGAATATTTTTTGAAGGGTTTCTGATTAGTTTTAATGTAGATGTTCTATCTTGATACCATTCACTATATTACTCTGAATAGTTAGTGTTTTGTATAATGACTGGGGAAAGTTATATACATTTCATATGATAGTTTCATTATGAATGTATATTTTATGTATGTTTATCCCCATTCATTAGAGGAATTAATTGTACTTATTATGTGATGGGTGGTCCTGCAATCGCCCCTCGATGCATCGATAGGTCTCTGGAGACAAACTAGGTCATGGCACAATGCCTTGGTGAAATGGTTATTTATGGTCTTGGAAAGAGGCCATGAAAGTATGGTTATGAAGTAAATCATTTTCATTTCCCTCATTATGAAAAAATATAGATAATTCATGTGGTTATTCGACTATTATAATACCCATGATTAGATATTATTATTCTATTATTTATTCGTTTCTTATTCCTACCAGAATGTGTTCAAGTTTATTTTTGAAGGCATGGGTTTTAGATATTCACCAAGCCTAATGTTTAAGTTTATGTTATCTTCTGTTATATTGTAACCCATTCTGAGAATTTGAGCTAACCCATTACATTTTTTACCTTCAACAAGTTATGTAGAGGCGACCATTTATTGAGTTCTTGTTGATGTATTTTATTAGTTTTTTTTGTTTTTTATTATCTTACCTTTTTCAAGGTAATATGATTTATATATATATATATATATATATAGTTTCTTCAAGACCACTAAACTGATCATTCCTTAAGGATTTGATTCCTTTTAATCATTACATTGTGTTAAAATAATGCACAAGCTCTGAGCTTCTGGGTTTGGGGTGTTACAGTTGGTATTAGAGGAAGTTTAGTAGAAAACTCGGAAACTAGATTTTGAAAACATAGATTAGGTAATCAGACCCTAATATAGTCTTTGAGGATAAACATACACGAAAATACTTGCATTTTGGTAAGGAGTATATTATGCAAATATTTCTAGAAAATAAATCCATGTCTAGATAATACAAGTAGACCTGATTCTGGCACAAATTTACCTTGGTGTGAAAACACTGACAAGGAGATTCTAGCTAAACCTAGGGTATCCTGGTAAATAACAAAGATCCTTAATTTGCACTCGGATTGAACTCTTGGGGGGGATATTCTTAGGATTATTCACATTTCCATTACCCACCACTATGAAGGATTTATTCCTCCAATGTAACCAAATTATATGGTTCTAGGATTTACAATGCATTAATTTATTATATGATTACAGTTATAGAATGTTCATTATTTTATGAGATAATATATTACATGGAATTGATTTGAAATTACTCCTAGAAGAAAAAATGTTATTTCCACCAACACACGTTATGTAAATATTTAAATGGATAATATCACTTATGACCTTAAGCCATTATTTCGTAGGAAGATCGTATCTCAAGTATCCTCGTCATATGAGAAAATAGGATCATGTGTTAAAATTGTATGGAAATAATTCCATGAGTCCTATGGAATTGGAGGGATGAAAAATAAGAAGAGTATTGTAGCAAAAATGATGGATAATGGGATGAAGGGAAAGAATTATTTTTTTAATTGTAATAATTGTGGAAGGAAATTCCTTGATATATGCTTAAAGGGAAAATGAGTAGGTTCATGTGTGCAACAAATTACACTATGCACATAATTTCAAGAGAAAGAATGAATTTTCCAATATTAAATGCTTCAACTGTAATGATATGGGGCACTATGCAAATGAATGTCCCATGATTCATGTTAATATAGCTTTGAAAAATTAAAGGGATCAAGGTCAAGATTATGATGTTACTATGGTTGAAGTATAATAAATAATGTATTTATGTTTTTGGAATCAAGAACAATGTTAGGATATTCATGTTATAAGAATTATCAGATATATAAGGTTTATAATACATTGTTATTTAATTAGTGATTTGAGGGTGTATAATGAATGGTACAAATAAATATTGATTCTGTAGAATGGTAAAAATTAAAAAACATGATTGAGAGAAAGAAAATCTATAATATATATATGATGTTGATATAATGATAAAGAAATGATTGATTCACATTGGTACTGACTACCTTGTAACTGATTATTGACTTATCGATAGGTGGTCCATTCTATAATGGATAAAGTTTTAAAAACTTTTGGATTTAAGGAATATATCCAATAACATTTATCTTACTTAAAGAATAGAGATGAATTTATGTTTCCAATATGGGTTTTAAGGTAATTCCTATTGTTACCATATTTCAAAAGGATACATGATGAAGTTATTCACATGTTTGGAATGTGATAATTTAGTGCTCCTTTATGTTCATGAAGGGTTAATGATAGGTTCATCTGGGAAATTTAGAGACCTTCATTCAAATGTGTTGAATCATTACTTTTTCTAATTTTAACCATTTTGAAATGGTTTAAGTTTTCCATTGTTTGAGATTTTAGAGTTTAATGTATTGCTTCACCATATAGTATATCCTATGCTAAGTGATTTGGTATAGAAAGTGACATGAACCTTTATTGATGTCGGTCAATATATAATATTTATATTCCTACTAACTACTGTATATGTGGCAAGCAGGGTCGAACCCACAGGGAAGGTAAATTTGGCCACTAATCTTCTAAACCAAAAACTTGGTAAACTCCACTATTGTCAGTAGTGGAGTGATTTTCTAAATTTATCACTTTATATATATATATATTTATTATCTTTCATTTTATACGTAGTAGAGTGATAGAACATTGGAAAACATGTTTAAAAACTAAGTTGTAGCTAGAGACAGTTGTAAAACAATGGAATAAAAGAGGTATAAAACACTAATGAAAATAATAATTTATTAAAATTCTTGGGGAGTAATCTCCATTCTACTGGTTTTGAAGGTGTTTCAATTCACTTATAGGTTGTTGCAGAGTACCACTATAAAGAGTATGACTCACCTCCCACACCAGGAGTTAAGTCACACAACCCAACCAATTTAAGAGTTCGCCACTCTGAAATTAATCAACAGTGATCTATTTAAAAATTAACAGCAAAACAAACTCACCAGAAGTCTTGATGTCTTTTGAATCTATTATCTTCTAAATAGTGTTTCCACAATCAATCTCACCAATTGACTGTGAAATTTTGAAATTAAACCTTGTTGGAACAATCCAATTGAATGAATTCAGTATGGATCTTGCCGATCAATACTAGATACTTTAAAATGATAAAGTGAAATGAGAGTGTAATGATAAATAGTTGAACTTCAATACATCCCTGAACTATATGATTTTGTTATAAAACATGTCTATTGTCAAAAAAGTAATTGAAGACATGCTAAACAGAGTGTAAGTACTAAAAATCAAGCGAAGCCAAACTCCCCGAAGATACTATGCTCATATGCTCCACCAGCAGAAGGAATTGGTTCCAGAGTCTCCCTCAAGGTTCTTGCTCTGCAATCCTATGTTCGTTCTAGTTCCCCCCAAACAATCTGCTGTTTGCTCTGCTTAAGTTGTCACTGTCTTCTGCTGCTGGTCACTGAACATTTTCCACTGACTTCAAAGGCTCTTCACATGTGCACCGCACACATGTGTTTTTTCGTGATTGGCACGTCACACTAGTTTTTACCTCCTAACTAACTTCCGCTGAGTTAGTCACGTGAACCTGGATGGGGTTTTAGGTATTGAATGAACCTGCGTAAGAAAAATAATCAACATAGTTACTACATGAAGGAAATAAAAATTTATAGGTTAAGAAAATAAAAAGTATTTTACTAACTCTTAAGTAATGATCTTAAACAAATAATTCCATTAGCATTACTAACAATTAGTAATTACGTAATATAAGTTGAACAAATTTGTTAATAAAAGATTTATTATTATTATTAAAAATAAGTAGTTTTATTAATTATTAATTTTGATAATAATTGTTTATATGTTATTATTTTTATTATATTTTTAATTAACATTACTAACGTAAATTATAAACATTAAGTTTATAATTATTTTTAATTTTTACATTATTAACATTTTAAGTTAACAAGTTTAGTTTAACTATAATTTAATTTACAACTTATTATTAGTATTTTATTTTATTACAAAATTTATTAGTAAATAATTATTAATACATTATATTAAATTATAATTAATAAGATTTTTAATAATTTATCTTAACTTGATTTCAGAAATAACTATCAATTAATTACATAAAATTTTATTTATGATTAATAATTCTATGTTTTATTAAATATCTTATGTAAGTTATTTATTTATAATTATTAATGTTTATTTTTTTTAGTTTGAGTTTTTATTTTAATTTTGTTTTTAATTCTTTAGTTTTTTTAGTTTTTATTTATTTATCCTCCCCCCCAAATTGGCACAACAGGGGGTAGGGTTCTGTTTTATCCTCCAAACAGAGCAGCGGCGGTGTGGCTTCCCTCGGCTCCAGCGCAGCTCGGTGGCTTCAGTTTAGCTACCCGGTGGCGTCCCGAATCTACCTCCTTCCAGCAACAGTGGCATGGGGTGCAGCCACCCTCCAGCTCGACATCAGCTCAACTTGTAACTGCTCACGACCACAGATCTCGTCCTACGCGCGGTGACTTTAGGACTCACCAACAGCGGTGGCATGTTCAGCTGTATCGGCTCGGATTGGTAGGTTTCAGGACTATTCTACAGTGGCTCCATTTTGATGCGGAGGTCTCCCTTTATTTGACTCCCATGGTGGCACAACCTTATATCTGTAGCGCTAATGGTTCGGGTGGCTCAGATCCAGCGAGTACCTCATCTTCAGTGGCGCATTTCGGTGTCCGGGCTTGACTTTCAGTGGTTGTGGCAGCTCGACTCAACCTTCTTATAGTGCGGATTGTATGAAGGGAGATCATGTTTTTGGTCTATAGCAGCTAAGATTCTCCATAAACAGCATCAAAGACTACCAATGATATATTCCATGCTGTTTAAATTTTGTTCTTTAAATGTTGAAAATCTGGTTGAGTCGGTGCATTGAGATCCCGAAAGAAAACCATGTTTATTGATTTGGTTTTGAATTTTTTTGAGAAATTCTGGTTTTAGTCATTGTTTTGGTTGAGTGGAGTTAAGTCCGATGAAAGTCGCAAAGCATGGATGGCAATGGCATGTTGCAGAATGGACAATGCAGGGTGAAAAAAACAACGTTGGTGGGTGACTTGTGGGAGACGATGCAGGGGGACTGATGGTGTTATTGGGGCATCAGTGAGTGATGAGGTGCGAATGAAATCAGTAGCAGGGGAAACGATGGTGTGTGGAGAGAAATAAGTTCACGGGGAAACGTGGGTGATATGAGGTCAACTATAGAATAAAATGAAGGTCACCACTAGTACAAAAAATAGGAGCAGTGGCGTGGCGTGGGGGTCACTATTGCAATATAGGGAAATGGTGAGCAGTGAGAATAAAATAAATGATTTCCGTTGATAAAAGTGTTCACAGATAGAGAGAAAATAAAAAGTACACTGATACATAATAAAAATTAAGGTTACTGGTAGACTGAATAGTCACTGTTAAATAAGCTCACCGATACATAAAAGAAAAGGTCACTGGTGCAGTTAAAGGTTACTGATAGTGAGAAAAGAACAAATGTTACTGTTAATATAAAAATAATGAAAAGAGGTGCCGCGACGCAACAGTGAGGTGCAGGGCATGTGTGTGAACAGAACGGTGAGGTGCAGTTGAAAACAGCCTAACAATGAGGTGTGGGGGTGGGGGTCACCGATAGAATTAAAGGTTACCGATATACTTGAATGAAAGCTACCGGTAAGCTGCATAAAGTCCCACTTACGAATGAAATTAAAATACTCACCATTGTGCCATTCAAATAAAAGCTCACCGTTACACACAAAATAAAAGGGTCACTGGCAGAATACTAATGGTGAACTTAAAAAAACAAATTGAACTTAAAAATCAAAACTTAAGTTTTTTAAAACAAGGATTGAATGTAATTAATTACAAAAAGCTAAACACCATTAATTAAAACAAGTTTTTTATTAAACTTAAATCTTTAAAGTTGCTGTTAAATATTTTAATTGATAAAACATAAATTAAGAACCAGATAATTGATAAACCAAATTGATAAAAGGATTAAATTAAAAAACCTGTATAAATAATTATAGGGTAGCAGCAAGTGAAAATGAAGTGTAACAGTGACTCAATAGGTTACTGTTAGTTATAGTCTACCCCATCGGTAGACTAAAACCAATAGAAAATGAATAAATAATCAAACTTCATACATTAAATTAAACAATTAACATTTTAAAACTCTTAATAAATTATTAAAACAAATATTTGAATACATAAAATAAAAAATGACCTACTTTATTTAATTAAAAATAAATTTCGTTACATAAATAACTAGCAGGACAATTAGACAAGTTAATAATTAAAGTTACGATATCTTAATGAATCTATATAAAATATAAAAATAAATACTAAGTTGATTAAAAAATAAAAAAGGATGTTAAAATATTATTTATTATTAAATTTATATTATTAAATAGTGAGTAGATTGACATTAAAACAACTTATAATCAAATAATAAATTTAGATAAAACAAGTAAGATTAAAATTATTATTTAAAAACTAAAAATAAATAATTAATTATAAAAATTGATTAATTGACAAAGTAAACTATAAATATACAAAAGTACATTTATTTAGTAAAAAGTGCTTAAATAATTAATTAAATCATTAAAAATTAAGTAAAAAGATGCGGCAAAACTATGTAAAAAGAGAGCCACATCAAATTCACCCACACTTAAGCATTGTTTTTCCTCAAACAATATCATGTTTTATTATCATTGAAAAATAGTAAAGTGTTTGTAATTTTTCTCAAAATGTAACATGTCCAGCACTCAAAAACAGAGGAAAAAACATAACAGAAGGCTTTTAGAAAATGAATTACTCATATTAATCTTGCCTATAACAAATACTAAAGGGTAATTAAGAAAAAAAAGTCCATCCATCAAAGAAGATGTCATGCCGCATATATGATACAACAAAGTGACTAATTTCAATCCAAGCTGAAGTTCAATGTCCAAGAATGATAACAGGTAAAATATAAATGGAATTATGACCTTAACCAAGGAACTTTGTACTTTGACAGAATCCTAGGTTCCAAAAATTAATAGTTTTTTTCTCGAATCACCTTATTGATACAACCTAAATGATTTCCAAAAAAACAAATTACCCCTTCTTTATCTGGCGTTCATCATCCCCCTCACCTTAATGAGCCCATTTTTGACCCTAGACACTTTATTTATTTTTCCCAAGCCATGTATCATGTGCTAAGCACTGTGCAATTCACTTATTCTAGATGAACACAGGGCTTAAAGATTACAGAAACACATCCAGCATCTACACACCCGGCATCTAGGGTCTCAAAGAATCAATGTGGCATCCTAGATGCCCAAATTACACTAGTTTCAAAATATTTATATAAAAATCATTTATATTGGCTCATTAAAGCGATTACTTTTAATAATAAAAAGATGAATGAGACCCTTAGAATCAGAATCAATCTTCCAGTACCAAGGGTTATGATCATAACTCTATTAAAAGGGTACCCATACACTTTCATAAATATACTATAAATCAAGATATCCATTCAATCACTAAGTAAAAACACTCAGACATCATCCATTATCATTAATTTCAGACTCAAAGTAGCTCTTAACAAACAATGAGGGTCTTTTTCCTAAGGAAAAACTCATTTTAGAATTGAGTAAAGCCTAAAATTATGCATGAATTTTGAGAAATTTTAACACTTTTTTACAAATTTGAAGTGAAGTGGGAATTGATGGGCTTACATTAAAGAAAAATTTAACACAGTCAAGAATTGACCCCCTCCCCCACACCTAAAACCCAACATTGTCCCCAAAGTTGACTTCTAAATACGGAAAAAAACAATTAATCAATTATGTTTCAAAATAGATTTTAAATTTAGCTGATTTATAACTTGTATAAAGGGTCTCAATGAAGCAAGAAAATATTGTTTTCCACAATGAATAAATAATTAGTAGGTTCATTAAAAAGTATATGCATTAACATTTATGTCCAGTGACAAATATTTTCAATATAGCTCAAAAGTAAATGTGTAGTGTAAGTGAAAAATTAATTGGGTGTAAGAATTTTAACAAAGTACGATTAAAATGGATGTTCAATATAATAGAAAGATGCATGATAAACACCCTATAGACTAAATGCTTCCAATGAAAAACACAACTACTAGCATGCATGTACCCCCCACACTTAGTTTCATGTAATGGAGGATTTTAATAATAATGAAATTCAGTTTTCAGCAGTGAAGTACATGCATATTGTTTTATTTACACAGTGACATACAAAATAATTTCATTCCAATATGAGAATAATTTTAAACATATGCAGAATTTTTATTTTAGTAGCAAAACATGTAGAATAATTTAATACAGTTCAAGTCATCGAATAGAATTTTCAATACACATGTAGTATAATTTTCTAATACAAGCCTAATTTTCCAGTGAGCAGAATTTTTTTAACAAAAACCAAAGCCGAAATAAATGTAGAAAGTTTAAGTACTTCCATGATTAAGTTCTTGTCCAAAAACGATCATGGGAATTCCACTCCTTTATTGACACAAGCAGAATCATCCAAAGAAAGAACATGAAAACAACGAATAAGTAGTAACAGATATTTCAAAAAAACAGAGCACAGAAGCAGAACTTTATTCAAAGTTAAAAAGAAATAGCATGAAGAAAATAAGAACCATGGGTTGCCTACTATGCTGCACTAGATTTAATGTCCCCAACCAGAATTTATTCCAGAACAGTTTTCAAGTACTGTGTTGGCAGCCATGGCCTTCGGCTGTCTCTCAAAATAAAGTTTCACTCTCTACCCATTATCCAACATAGGTTTATTCTCTTGACCAACAATTTCTAAAGCACCATTCTTCAGCACTCTCACAATTGTAAAAGGTCCAAACCATTTGGACTTTAGCATTCTAGGAAAGAGTTTATGCCTAATGTTAAAGAGAAGGACCTTTTGTCTAGGTTTAAACTCTTTGTTTTGAATCATATAATCATGAAAGATTTTATTCCACTCTTTATAAATCCTGGAATTATCATAACTCTCTCTCCTAATCTCATCTAGTTCACCCAGCTCAAGCAATATCCACTCACCAGCACTCTTATAATCAATTTTAGAGCCTTAACTGCCCAATAAGATTTATGTTGCAACTCCACAAGCAAATGAAAAAATTTCTCAAACAATAGCCTGTAAGGAGACATACCTATTGGGGTCTTGAAACAGCCCTATAAGCCCATAAAGCTTCATCCAATTCAAGAGACCAATCTTTCCTAGAGTTTGATACAGTTTTCTCAAGTATTTGTTTATGTTCCAGGTTTGAAACCTCCACCTGTCCACTGAACTATGGATGATAAGGAGTACTATTTTTATGAACACATCCATATTTCTACATCAATTCTTTAAACTTATAGTTCTTAAAATGTGTTACATTATCAGTGATAAAAGATATTGGGACTTCAAATCTTGTAAAGATATTCTTTTTTCACAAATTTAATTACAGAATTGGCTTGATTGTTGGGAAGTGCCACTGCCTCAACCCATTTTGAAACATAATAAACAACAACAAGTATATACTCATTCCCATGAGTTGATGGAAATGGGAAAATGAATTAGAAACCACAAACATCAACAATTTTAACTTCCAGAATTCCATTTTGGGGTAACTCCTGCTTCATACCCACATTACCCAGCCTCTGCCATCTTCCACAGCCAACCACAAATCTACTAGCATCCTTAAAAAGGGAAGGGCAATAGAAACTAGTTTGTAGGAATTTTTGAGCAGTTCTTTCACCACCATGGTTACCTCCCCAAGGTGAGGAGTGACAACTCTCTATGACAAGCAACATTTTGTCATCAGGTATACATCTCCTAAGAATACCATCAGAACATCTCCTAAACATCAAGGGATCATCCAAAAGATAATATTTACATTTAGAAATGAATTTCATTCTTTGGTTATTGGTTATATTTTTGAAAAAAAACCTACTTCCAGGAAGTTTGCAAAATCTGCAAACCAAGAAGAATTCCTGATTGACACAGTGAGCAGCTTTTCATCAGGAATGGAAGAGTTTATCTCCCTAGGATCATTCGAAAGGGTATGAGGAAGTCTATATAGGTGATCAGTAACTAAATTTTCATCTCACTACTTATCCCTAATCTCTAAATCAATCTATTGTAGCAACAAAATCCATCAAATCAGCCTGGGTTTACTTTCCTTATTAGACAGAAAATACTTTAAAGAATAAAGACAAGTGAAAATGATGGATTTTGAACCTAAGAGATACTGTCTAAACTTCTCATGAGCAAAAACAATAGCTAACAATTCTTTTTCAGTAGTGTTATAATTCTTTTGGGCATCATCTATCATTCTACTAGCATAATACACCACAAGTAACTTCTTATATTTCCTCTATCCAAGGATAGCACCAAAAACCATATCACTAGCATCACAAATTAGTTCAAAAGGCAGTTTCCAGTCAGGTGCAGTGATGATAGTTGATGTAGTGAGTTTCTATTTAATCATATTAAATGATTTCAAATAGTTTTCATCAAAATTGAAAGGTGCATCCTTGACCAGCAAATAACATAAGTGATTAGTTATTTTGGAAAAATATTTTATGCATCTCTGGTAGAAACATGCATGACCTAGGAAACTTCAAACACCTTTGAAATTTACAGGAGGTGTCAATTTTTGAATAACATTAATCATAGAAGTATCAACTTCTAGACCTCTCTTAGACACCTTATGAACAAGCACTATACCTTCTGTAACCATGAATTGACATTTCTCCCAATTATGAACAATGTTGGTTTCAATGCATCTTTCTAGGATAAATTCATGATATTCAAGAAAAGTATCAAAAGTACTACCAATAATGGAAAAGTCATCCATGAAAACCTCAATAATTCTCTCAATAATATCTAAAAAGATAGCCATCATACACCTTTTAAAGGTGGTTGGAGCTCCAAAAAACCCAAAGGGAATCCTCCTGTAGGCAAATGTTCAAAAGGGGCATGTGAAAGTGATCTTTTCCTGGTCCTCTGGATCAACAAGAATCTGGTTGTAACCAGAATACCCACCCAGAAAACAAAAAAACTCATTTACAGCAAGTCTCTTAACCATTTGATCCAAGAAGGGCATTGGAAAATGGTCTTTCCTAGTGGCTAAATTAAGCTTCCTATAATCTATACAAAATATCCATTTTATGGCTTTCCTAACTTGGACTTTTTTTTTCATTTTTAACTATAGTGAAACTTCCCTTCTTAGAGACAACCTAGACATGGCTGACCCAAGTACTATCAGAAATGGGAAAAGTCATTTCAGTATTCTGCAGTTTAATCAATTTTTCTCTCACCACTTCATTCATGTTAGGATTAAATCTTCTTTGACATTCTACCCTAGGATTATGGTTAGGCTCCATTGGAATTTTATGCATACAGAATAAAGGACTAATACCGTTGATATCAGATATTGTCTAGCCTATGGCAGATTTAAACTTCATCAACACATTTAATAATCTTTGTTCTTGATTTTCCTTATGTTCAGCAGAAATTATTACAGGAAAAGTGGAGTTCTCACCCAGAAAAGAATATTTAAGATAAGAATAGATTATTATTAGTTCACGAATGGGTGGTTATACACTAGAAGGAAGACTCCTAGGACATGGAGGTCCAAGATCTTCAACATATATTTTGTAAGGAGTTTGAAATGATGGAAGATTTTTAATTTCATGCCCAGATTCAAAAGTAATAGTGCTGGTGTCCAAAGTGGGAAATACACAGTCCAGATTTTCCAGATTAGATTTCAACAAATTTATTAGATCACAATCATCTAATTTTCTTATATGTTCTCCCTCAATATCATCAAATAGTTCTGCAATATTGGTGTTAATAGAAACACCCTCAAATTCACACAAAAAGCTCATATGTTCAAAAATAGAGGACCCTTCTATAGCAGAAACTAGACAGTTTTCCAGCTCTAGAAAATTTTCTAGTTTTGATGTTTGAGCAGAATTATCAATTTCTAAAACAGATTCAACAGGATTTCCAGCATTACAATTATTTTCTTTAACAGAGGATTGATTTTCAAATTTTTCAATATTTTCAATTGATTTACCATATTCTAAGGACTCTAGCATTGTATAGTTTTCAAAAAACATTGGTCCTTTAACATTTTTAAACACATTTAACTCTTCTTGTTGTTCTCCAATTTTAAATATTAATTGACCCTTAAAAATATCAATAACAACACCACCTATGGCCAGGAAGGGATTACCCAATATGATGTGGTCCACTTGATCACATTCCATATCTATGACTAAAAATTCATCAGGCAAAAATAGGTTACTAACCCCAACTAGAAAATCAACTACCCTACCCACAGGATGAGTGAAAGATCTATTAGCTAACTACAGTATGACCGTGGTGGGTTGAAGGTCACCCAACCTCAACAATTTAAATAGTGAGTATGGGATTATATTAATGATATAAAATAAATCACACTAACCATTGAGTTGATTAGATTTTCCTAGTGTGAAAGGTATGAAAAATCCACCTGGGTCTTTTAGTTTAGGTGGGAATTCCTTTTTATGTACAACATTGCACTCTTCAGTGAGGTTGTAAGTAGAAAATTCTTCTAGATTTTTTTTGATTGAAACAATTTTCTTAAGAGATTTCAAATAATATGGGATTTGTATTAAGTATTGAATGAAAGGGATGATTACATGAAGTTTAGAAAGAATACCAAGTAACTGAAGAAGTTCATCCTTGGTGTTACTTTGAGGTTTCAACTTCTCAGGGAAAGGGATGGGTGGGGAATTTTTTTTCCAGAAAATTAGGTATATCCCTAACCTCTTCTTCAACTTTTTCTTTTCCTTTATTCCTTTGATATTTAGATGAAATTTAAGCTTGAGTTTCTGGTGAAAAATTTAGATTCAGATCATTTTGAAGACTTTTCTGTGAATTTCCAGAATGTCTGCAACACAGATTGTTTTTACCAGATTGAAGTAGATTTTCATTTTGGGTATTTTCATGGTCTTTTTCAACAATAGATTGAGTATTAAGCCCACTTCTAGTTACAACATCCAAGGAATTTTCCCTAGGGTTTAGTTTAGTGGTACTTGGAAGTCTACATTTTCCCTAGATGAAAAATCCCTAGCAAGTTGACCTAACTTTGTTTCCATGTTTTGCATTCTAACATCAGTTTGCATTTTATCAAACTCATATTGATTTGGATGTTTGGATAGTTGATTCATGTATCTTTCTTCTTGAGAGTTTATTTTGTTCAAAATTATATCAAGCATAGAAGAAATGCAATTATCATTGTTTCCTTGTACATTAGAAGACTCACACCTCTATTGATTTTGAAAGTTTGGTCTTAGTGGATTAGAGTAATTAGGGGTAGTGGATTGTTTAATTAAACGTTGATCCTTCCAGGACATATTAGGGTGGTTCCTATAGCCTTGATTGTAATTATTTGAAAATGGATCTTCTTTAGGAGGAATTCTAGGACCATAGTTAATAGTGTTCAAGTTTTTTATTTTTTTGGGCTAATATATCAAAAATAGGACAAAAATTTTTAGTATGTCCAAACATACCACACTGGACACACTGTTCCCTTAAATATTGGTTGGTATTTTGACATCTTAGTTGGTTAATAACTTGTTTTTAATTCTATTTCATTAAGGATTGAAGTTGGTTGGTGATTTCATCATGTTGAGCATGAGTTTCATTCATAGAACTAGTGTTTTGGTTTAAATTTATATTGATTCTTTTCCTTCTTGAATTTTTATGTTTTGAATTCAGTGCAAGATTATTAAAATTTTTTGTAAGTTCTCCATCTATTTTACCATTGTAATTACACCTAATAGCTTAATCAATTAGATTATATCCAGGGGAGGAAACCCCTTCATAGAATGTATCCATGAGAAGGTGATATAGGAGTTATTGATAGGGACACTGCCTAAGAATAACACTGAATATATCCCAAGATTCTTGAAAAGATTCTCCAGCCTCTTGATAAAAACGTGTTTTCTTTGTTTTCAGATCACATTTAAGTCGTTGAGGATAAAATTTCATAATGAAAGAGTTATAAAAATGATCCCAGTTTTCAAAAATGTTCTAATCTAGACTTAGAAACCAATTTATAGCATTCCATTTAAGGAAAAAGGGAAATAATCTCATTCTAAGTTAATTTTCTGTGAGTCCTAGAAGAGGTAACTACTACACAGTTATGTAGAAGTCTCTAATGACGGCAAGGGAGTCCTCATTAGAGATTCCATTAAAAGAAGGGAACAGAGAAATGTGTTATTGTTTCACTTCATAGTTTCTACCCCTAGGAGATAACCTAATGGATGATTAATTACTTTAAACTTTAGGAAGTTTAAACTTCCTCATCCTAGGACTTTAATTTTCTTCTAAGAGTTCTGAATGGTTATTTTTAAAGTTATTGTGCCCAGGAACTCTATTATCTATGTTCTCCATTTTAGTGTTTTTCTACCTTCCTAGAGCAGTTAAATGTTAATCTAATTCAAGGTTTAGAGGCTCTAATCTAGCACCATAAGTTCTTGTGCTCATGCAAAAAATAGTAATAGACACTACTCTACAGTAACAATTCAGCAAGAAGTGAAACTATTTTTTTAGTTTTCAATCTTTCCTTTATAAGATTTTATTATATATGCTATTCTTAGAGTAATGGATTGTGAATTCCCTAGAAACAGCGCCAAGAACGTGACCTGAACCATCTTTGAAGTTGGTCAAAGTTTAAAATTTATATTCCTACTAACTACTGTATATGTGGAATGTAGGGTCAAACCCACAGGGAAGGTAAATTTTGCCACTAATCTTCTAAAAAAACATGGTATACGCCACTATTGTCAGTAGTGGAGTGATTTTATATTTTTTTCACTTTATATATATATATATATATATTTTTATTATCAGTATTTTTATACACAGTAGAGTGATAGAACATTTGAAAAAAAGTTTAATAACTATGTTGTAGCTAGAGACAATTGTAAAACAATTGAATAGCAGAGGTATAGATAACTAATGAAAAGAACATTCTATTAAAAATACCGGGGAGTAATCTTCATTCTACTAGTTTGGAAGGTGTTTCAATTCACTTATAGGTTGTTGCAGAGTACCACTGCAAAGAGTATGAATCACCTCCCTCACCAGGAGTTCAGTCACACAAGCCAACCAATTTAAGAGTTCGCCACTTCGAAATTAATCAACAGTGAACTATTTAAAAATTAACAGCAAGAAAAACTCACCGTAAGTCTTGAAGTCTTTTGAATCTATTATCTTTTGAATAGTGTTTCCACATTTAATCTCACCAATTGATTGTGAAATTTTGAAATTAAACTTTGGTGGAACAATTCCATTGAATGAATTTAGTATAGATCTCGCCGATAAATACTGGATACTTTAAAATGATAATGTGAAATTAGAGTTTAATGATAACTAGTGGAACTTCAATACATCCTTGAACTATATTATTTTTCTAGAAAACATGAATATTATCAAAACATTTATTGAATACATGCTAAATAGAGTGTATGAATTCCAAATCAAGGGAATCCAAACTCCATGAAGATACTCTACTACTATGCTCCTCCAGCTCCAGGAAGTGGTTCTAGAGTCTCCCTCACGGTTCTTGCTCTGCAATCCTGTGTTTGTTCTAGTTCCCCCCGAAAAATCTATTGCTTTCTCTTCTTAAGTAGTCACTATATTTTGCTGCTTGTAACTGTATATTTTCCACCGACTTCAAAGACTCTCCACATGTGCAACGAATACATGCGTTTTTTCGTGACTAGCACGTCGCGCTAAATTTTCTCTCCTAACTAACTTTCACTGAGTTAGTTATGTGAACCTAAACGGTGTTTTAGCTATTGAACGAACCTACACAAGAAAAATACATGACATAGTTACTACATGAAGGAAATAAAAATTTATAGTTAAAGAAAATAAAAACTCATTTAATAACTCTTAAGTAATGTTGTCGAATAAATTATTTTATTAGCAATACATACAATTAATAATTACATTTTAATTAACTATAATGAAACAAAATTTATAAAATATAAATCATGATAAATTACGTATTATAATTTGAACAATTTTTTTAATAAAAGAGTTATTATTATTATTAAAAATAAGAAGTTTTATTAATTATTAATTTTGATACTAAATTGTTTATAAGTTATTATTTTTATTATTTTTTAATTAACATTACTAAAGTAAATTATAAACATTAAGATTATTATTATTTTGAAAGATTACATTATTAACATTTTATGTCAACTAGTTTAGTTTAATTATAATTTAATTTATAACTCATTATTAGCATTTTATTTTATAATCAAAATGTATTATTAAATAATTATTAATACATTATATTAAATTATAATTAATAATATTTTTAATAATCTATCTTAACATTATTTTAGAAATAATTATCAATTAATTAAATAAAATTTTATTTATGATTAATAATTCTGTTTTTATTGAATATCATATGTAAGTTATTTATTTACAATTATTAATGTTTATTGTTTTTTTAGTGAGAGTTTTTATTTTTATTTTGTTTTTAATTATTTATTTTTTTAGCTTTTATTTATTTTAACCTCCCCCCAAATTGGGGCAATAGGGGGGTAGGGTTCCATTTTCTCCTCTAAATAGAGCAGTGGCGGTCCAGCTTCCCTCGACTCTAGCGCAGCGTGACAGGTTCATATCATCTACGCAGTGGTGTCCCGACTCTACCTCCTTCTAGAAATGGTGGCATGGGGTGAGACCACCCTACAGCTCGGCTTCTTCTGAACTTGTAACTGATCACGGCCAAAGATCTGGTCCTGTGTGTGTGGTGACTTCAGGACTCACCAACAGCAGCGACAAGTTCAGCTGGATCGGCTCAGATCGGTAGGTTTCAGAACTATTCTACAGTGTCTCCATGTTGATGCGGAAGTCTCCTCTAGTTTGAATCCCATAGTGTCACAACCTTATATCTGTAGCGGAAATGGTTCGAGTGGCTCAGATCTAGTGAGTACCTCATCTTCAGCGATGCATCGCGTTGACCGAGCTTGACATTCAGTGGTTGTGACAGCTCGACTTGACCTTCATATAGTGTGGATGGTAATACTGGATTTTATGATTCTTGTCCATAGCAATGAAGATACTCCATAAATAGTAACAAATACTACCAATGGTGTTTTTTCCATCAATACATTCCATGTAGTTTAAATATTGTTCTTTAAATGGTGAAAATCTGGTTGAGTTGGTGCTTCGAGATCCTGAAAAAAACCTTATTAATTGATTTTTTATTGAATTTTTTTGAGGAATTCTAGTTCAAGTCATTGTTCTGGTTGAGTGGAGTTAAGCCTGATGAAAGTGGAAAAGCAGGGATGGTGATGGCATGTTTCAGAATGGACACTACAATGTGAGAAAAACAGTGTTGGTGGGTGACTTGGGGGAGACAAGGTAGGGGGAAAGATGGTGTTATTGGAGAATTAGTGAGTAATAAGGTGAGGATGAAATCAGTGGCAGGGGAAACGAGGGTGTGCAGAGTGAAAGCAGTGCCTGGGAAACGAGGGTGAGATGAGGTCACCAATAGAATAAAATGAAGGTCAATATTAGTAAAAAAACAAGAACAATGGCGTGGGGATCACCAGTGTAATAAATGAAAAGGGTCAGCGATGAGAGAAAAATAAATGCTTTTATATTGAGAAAAGTGGTCATCGATATAGAGAAAACAAAAAGTGAACTGATGCATAATAAAAATTAAGGTTACCGATAGAATGAATAGTCACCGTTAAATAAGCTCAACGATACTTAAATGAAATGGTCACTGCTGCAGTTAAAGGTTACCGATAGTGAGAAAAAAATAAAGGTTACTTTTAGTATAAAAATAAAGAAAATAGGAGTCGTGGTGCATCAGTGAGGTGAAGGGTATGTGCGTGAACAGAACGGTGAGGTACAGTGGAAAACAACCTAACAGTGAGGTGTGGGGGCGGTGGTCACTGATAGAATTAAAGGTTACCAATATACTTGAATGAAAGTTACCGGTAAGCTACATAAAGTTGACATTATGAATGAAATTCAAATACTAACTGTTGCTGCATTCAAATAAAAGCTCAACATTACACAAAAATAAGGGTCACTAGTAGAATACTAATGGTGAACTTAAAATAATCAAATTGAACTTAAAAATTAAAACATAAGTTATTTAAAACAAGGATTAAAAATAATTAATTACATGATAGCTATAAAACATTAATTAAAACAAGATTTTTGTTAAACTTAAAACATTACAGTTGCAATTAAATATTTTAATTGATAAACCTTAAATTATGATATGGATAATTGATAATCCAAATTGATAAAAGACATAAATTTAAAATAACTATATAAATAATTACATGGTAGCAGCAAGTGAAAATGAAGAGTAACAGTGACTCATTAGGTTACTTATAGTTATATTCTACCTCATCGGTAGACTAAAACCAATAGAAAATGAATAAATAATAAAACTGCATACATAAAATTAAACAACTAACATTTTAAAACTTGTAATTAATTAATTAAACAACTATTTGAATACATAAAATAAAAATAGAAATACTTTATTTAACTAAAACTAAAATTATTTACATAATTAACTAGCAGGATGATCAGACAAGTTAATAATTAAAGTTAAGATATCTTAATGAATCCATATAAACTATTAAAATAATGACTAAGTTGATTAGAACAAAAAAAGGATGTTAACATATTATTTATTAATAAATTCAAATTATTAAATAGTGAGGAGATTGACATTAACACAACTTTTAATCAAATAATAAATTTAGATAAAAGATGTATGATTAAAATTATTATTTAAAGACTAAAAATACATTATTAATTACAAAAATTGATTAATTGAAAAAGTTAAATATAAAAATACAAAAGTAAAATTATTTAGTAAAAAGTGCTTATATAATTAATTAAATCATTAAAAATTAAGTAAAAAGATGTGAAAAAACTCGGTAAAAATAGATCCACATCAGAAAGTACAACATGAAATCAAAGTATGAGTTTGTAAATAGAAACAAATTTTTATAATCTTATAGAGTGGAATAATTCCTCAAATCCTGGAAAACAATCTTAAATATTTTTTTCTTATTATCATAATCATTGATAATATTGATGATTATTTATTTATTTATTTATATTTTTGTAGTAATCAAAATTCATCTTAATATGTTCTCTATCACGTTCCATCATAACTTCATCGTCAGATTTTTTTCCATGTTTGGGTTTTTACTTCCAACTAATGTCACCCCATTCGAAAGAAATTTTTTTGGGTGACCAACTCATTTCCCTTATCCACCTTTTAGGAGTATATTTTATAAACACTATTTCTAATGAGGGTTTCTTAGAATGTAATTTTCAAGCATCAGCTACTAACTTTTGAAGTGCAGTTTTGAATTTTGAGGACACTAATCTGTTAGGGAGGAAAAAATGTAACACCCAACATATTTTCAAATAGATCTATTATATAATGAATAATAATCTGATTGTTCACAAAATAATGATTAATTTTAATGTAACCAATAATTATAATTTTTTCACTTTTGTAATTCGAATTTCAAAAAAATGACATACACAGTTGCATTCAATAAGATATTTAGAGTCTAATATGACAAATATAATTTTTTTTGACAAGCAACATACCCTTATGAATAATTACATTCCATTATGAATAATAATTTTACTATTATAATTAGTATGGAATAGTAAATCATCCAAAAAATAGAAACATCACCCAATAATATATAAATACAATCCATACTTTTTATAATTAAAAAATGATCAGAGTATAAGTAGTAGTATTTTTGTTTATCAAAAGTATTTTAATTAAAATTATATGATTAATGTTTTGATTTAAAATGGAAATATACTTTCTTAAAATATAATCATAAATTGTTACATTATTCTCTTATGGTTATAAGATAATTTTATTGGATGTAGGTTAATTTCTCAAGATGTTATAAATGAGTCATAGTTTTAAAGTTGTTCTTAATAATAAATTATAATTTTATTTAAAAATAGAATTAAAAATATTTTGAAAAATATTTTCAAAAAATTGATTTCATTTTTTAAATATAATCTTTTTAAAATGGTAGGGTGAATTTTTATTGTTTTTATAAAATACTTGAAATTTTCTTGAATAACAATGATACAGTATTGAGTTTTCAATATGTTTAGTGACATCATAATGATGTAATAATTTATATAAAATATTGGGTGAATTTTGAATAGTAATAATGATATGATTTTCCTATTTGGATTATTCTATGGGAAAATAACATTATAAATACTATGGTTTTCAAAGAACCACTAATTAGGTGTACTTTTAAATTAATTAATAAAACCCCTCTCATTTACTATAAATACAAACTCATTCTTTTATTTTCATCCAATCCAAACTCATAATACTTGAATCTCTATTATTTTTACCTCCCTTGGAACCTTCAAAAGGTTTACTAAATCCCTCAAGGTACCAACCATCAGTTTTTGGAGTCACTATACAAGGTAAAGGAATGATCAACTTCTATTTTCTATTCATGTTCTCTTTTGTGTGGTATGTATTTCAGGTTTCTATACCATTTTCTTATTTAAATTTTATTCTAGAACTATACTATATTATAAGTCATTTATGAATGGGTGACCTATGTCCCCTCACTTTTTAATGTTTTCTGAAACCATGTTGTATAGATGTTATGATACAAAATTTTAATCTCTAAATCTCTTTTTTCTTCAAGAACTATTTTTATGTTATTATCTTTGATATTAAATAAGATTATGTTGGGATATGTTATCATTTATCCCCCTTACTGTTAATTTTTTGTACGAATGATTAGATAGCCCTTTTCTCTCATTAAAATATTTTAAGGATTTTTATGTGACACCGTTTGGCTACAGAATTTTCATAAGGGATTTCTCAAAAAAAATATTTCGAGTTCCTTTATTTTCTTTTATCTTTTATCTCCTCAATTCATACAAATATTATTATAACTCCAGTAACATAAATGTAAAAAATATGATAATGGAATAATTCAACATCATCCCTCCTCCCCTTTCTTTTATACTTTAAACGAAAACACCTTCTGAGATGTGTTACTTTATCACATTCAAGGACGACATGTTTTCAATTTATATTATTTTCTTTAATTATGGTCATGAAACTATTATAATGGTTGAACCAGACTATAATTTATGTATGGTTTTGGAATCTTTTTTCATAAATGATATTAATTTATTGATTCAAATGAGTTCATTGTGATCACAAACCACCAATTAACCCAAACAATTATCATTAATGTTTTATTTAATGATTCATCTTCACTACCAATAAAAAAAACTAAATTTATATCATTGAAATATTATGGAAATTAGAAAATAAAATAAGATCAATTTTAGACAAATATTCTCATTCTACATGTTTATAATACCTGAATATAAGTTATCTGATCATGATAAGAAAGGAAGAAAACACTCCCAAACAATAAAACTGAACTTCTTAAACTCGTAAAGATGGCCATTAATGAACTTAATAAGTCTATACTAAGTAAATTAAATAATTAAGTGGTTATGGAAATAATTAATTTAATTTTGTTACCTAGGAAAATAATATAGTGTGAATAACACCATCATATATAAGTTAAGGGTTTCTTCATCTCACATCCATTTTTGTGAGATATTATTTATTCACTAGTACTTCTTGTGTTTGGTGTATGTACATTGAAATTGATGTTTCATATCATTAATATATTTATTTTAATAATATTAAATGTATCATTTAATGATTATTAATTTTGGGGCATACTATTCCATGGATTACAAAGTTATAATTACTTTATACCAGAACCTCCATTTTCATCCGGGTTGCTCTTATTCTCTAATCACCTCAATGATATTATTATTTATTCTTATATACTCATCATAAATTCTGTGTGAATGTTATATATATGTGTACAAAATATAATTATTCTTTCTTTTATGGATAGTTATATGTTTTAAAAGGATCATTCAAAATTTCCTCCACAAATACTAGCTCAATTCAAGAAACCTCTTGGGTTCTTACCGATATTGAAGTTCACTATATAATCTATTTTAAGACACATTTATATTTCTAAAATCTCAAATTTTAATCTGAAAAACTATTTTGTTTTATTTATTTTTTTATGAAAGAACACATTCTTTTTACTTTAAAATCTCTTTAAATATTTTCTTAAACTGCACTAAAATGTTTTATTTCTAATTCTTTTTAAAAAATTATTTTTTATTGATTTTAACTCAATAACTCTTTATTTAACCTAAAATATAATTTAAATGAATATAAATTTTATTTTATAGGATATACATGTTTACATTCAAATTTATTGTCAATTAAAAATGATTATCCAAAAGAACTCTTCTATCCAAAGTAACAAGCATTTTTCTCATCCAACTTTAACATTTATAAGATATATTCCTTGTTCACAACTTACTTCTTACTTTTGGTGTATGTACTTACATTTGGTATATCATATCAAGCGTATTATTATTCTCTTTATATTCTAAGGGATTATTATTTGAATGTTTCGTGGTGGTATGAGGCACTTTGTAATGTTCAACGATTACTTCCTCAAATTTTTTCAATGGTCTCATTTAAAAGTATCATTATTTATGTCAAATCCATTGATGCATCTTGTAATTCATAGATATTTATATCATATGATATAATCTAAAAATATTTTGTTAAATGGTTTTGGATTAGATTTAATGTGGATGTTATATCTTGATACCATTCACCATATTACTCGGAATGGTTAGTGTTTATGTTTAATGATTAGGAAATCTTATTTAAATTTAATATGATAGTTTAAAAATGAATGTATATGTTTTTTATTTTTATCCCTATAATTAATATAAATGAATTGGACTTATTATGTGATAGGTTGGGCCGACTACTGCCCCTTGATGCATCGGTATGTCTAATGAGTCAAACTAAGCCGTGCCACGAGGCCTTGAAAAAATTTCAATTTATGGACTTGGCAGGAGGCCTTCAATGTAGGGTTATTATGTATGGAATATGCATTTACCTCATTATGAAAATATTGTAGATAATTAATGTGGTTATTATACTAGTAGAATACCAGCGATCATGTTTTATTATGTCTATATTTATTTAGTTCATATTCCTACCATAATGTGTTCATGTTTTTTTAAAGACACGTGTTTTAGTTATTAAACATGGATAATGTTTTTTATGTTATATTATAGTATATTATTACACTTTATATGAATTTTATCACACCCCTTTCATTAGATTACCTTTAGTAGGTTATGAATAGGAGACCATTTATTGAGTTCTCGTGGATACAGTTTACTATTTTTTTGTTATCTTTTATATTGTTTTAAATTTATAAATGAAATATGAGTTAAATGTATTTTTATAGTTTATTAAATACTACTAAATTGATTGTTTTTTTTTGGATTTGACTCCTTATAATCATTCCATTGTATTAAAATAATGCACCATCTCCATGCTTCTCGGGTCAGGGCGTTACAATATATAAATATAAACAATGTTTTTAGATTGGTTTTCATGTATTATAATTTAAACAATAAATTTATTAATCTAATTAATGTTATTGGAACCAATTTAATATTCAAAAATTGATATAAAAAAATTAGAAACTTTTGATTATTTTCTTTTTCAAAACATGATTTCTCATTACGTCATTAGAATTAATATTAAATTAAATTATCCTACTTATGTGAATATAATTATAATAAATGGATTCCATATTTAGTATAATAGTATTTTATAATATGTTTATTTATTTTAAATTATTTTGTTACATAATGATTATTTGAGGTGGTTAAAATTAATTAATGTGATTATAGTTGAAATGGGGTTCTACACACTATTTGTGTTTGTATTCAATTAATTTTACACCCCTTATGTTTTTTAATTAATTAATTATAATTTATATATAGAATAATTGGGTCTAAAGTATCTAATTAATATATTATTATTATTATGAAAATATAAATTAACCTTGGTGGATAAAAATAAACATGTTACCTTGTTAAAAACTATAAGTCTATAATTTAGAAACATAAATTGTATGGAATATCATGAATAAAATGATCAATTTTTTTGTGTATTGATGGTTTATATAGATAAAATAAACCATAAAATACATTATTAATCCATTTTGGAGGATCACGAGATATGTGAGACCTCCCAATATTGAATAATTTGTTAATAATTACAATATTTCTACACTTCCTTGACAATAAAAGGGAATTATATCCCCCCACCTATTCAAACCTATCACAGAATTTGGATCGACCTAGATCTTCCCTAATAACTTACAAAATTTCATCCCTTAATCTTTGAATCATTATTTTACACATAATTTCTTCCAATAAAGGAAATATTGAAAACCTAATGAGGATTCCCAAATAAGAGGTAACATGCATTAATGAGAATTGTCATAATTTTTTCCTCCTATATTAAGATATTATTTTCCAATGATTATAAAATAAAATAATTGCATTAAATATTATAATATGTTTTTTATTTAAAGTTTATGACCTAATTACTCACAAAAATCCATCAAATGGGTTACAAAATCATTTTTTCTGTTTACTGCAGACTTCCACCTTGTGAACCGGTGGCGTTTGTTTTCCATTACCATAATTCATTATTGGAAATAATGATGGATTTATTATTTATATATGATATTAATTATATTAATGATTTTATTGTGATTTTTTAATTATTATATCCAACACACCTTCATTATTATTATATTTTAGTAATATAATGACGTTGTTCACATGTATGATGGAATACCACCTTGCGAAGTGATGTTATACATTCATGCTTTACATGGAATATATCATGGATGGGGATTATAAACATATGAAATATATATGAAATAAATATTTTAATTAAATTATAATATATATATATACATATATATAACATTCACTCTACTTTATTTTAATATGATCATAAACAAAAATAAAGGACATCTATAAGTACGACATACCATCTCAATGAACAGTGTATTTCATTTCCAATAAATATTCATGATAGATTACTATAAATACATATATACTAATTATATATTTTTTATATAATTTTTATCATTATGTATATTATTAAATCATGATCAATGTTAGCCGACCAAAAAAATCAAAATGTATAAAAATAACAATGCGGTTATTCACCAAGATGTAATACAACCCTTAAATTGTTTATAAGATAATAATAAAAATTCATTATAAAATAATATATGTTATGATAAATATTAATGTGGATATATAGTGTATTTATACAAAACATATATTTATTATAAAAGATTATTGAATGAGTATGATGGGACAAAATAATTAAGGTAAACAAATTCTTCTATCTTTTACTTTCTATGAGACAAATGACATATTCTCCACATGTTTATTTTATCTGTTTAATATACTACCCATGAATACAATTTTTGATGATAATACTTAAAATTAATAATTTTAGTACAAACATTTCATTACATATCTTTTAATGGGTTTATAGTTCAAAATTTGTTAAATTAGTATGGACTTGTTTGTTAAATTTTCCACATTTTAGACATATGTTATCATATGAACCTATATTCATCCATGTGGTGTATATAAATACCCTTTGGAATTTAATATCAAGAATTTATACATACTCATTATATATAATGTTTCATTTTATTTTACTCCATCATGTGTTTTATGATTCAATGTTACAAAATTTGTAATGATTTTATTTTACAATCTCATCATTTATTGGGATTGGTTATGATTAAGGGTAAAATGTTGAAATCTCAGGATATAACTCTCAATAATTCTTAGTAATTTTAGTCTACTATGTTTATTCATGATATATTCACGTAATTCTACAATTTTAAAACTCTTGTGTACATAATATAATTATGAAAATTCATTCAAGAATATCTGACATTCATTATCTCTTAGGATGAAAATCAGATTTTGTAAATTAACTTGTTTTTTATTTTTTTAATAATTTTAAAATATAACTTTATAAATTCTCAAAGGTTATTTTCAATGAAAATTATTGGAAAAATGGTTATATTTTTACAATTTTTGTCAAATTTCCTTCAAATCTTCTTTTTTATGATTTCAAATGTTATTTTTAATGAAAATGATTTTCAAAGAGAATGATTTTCAAAATTATTTTTTTTTCTCAAATATGTTTTCAAATAAGAGGGGATATTTTCCCATATTTTCATTTTAAATATTCTTTCAAAATAATTTTCAATATATTATTTCATTTGTTGATGTAAACTATGCTTTATTTGGGGTCTAATATGAGGATACTAGCCATAATATTTCTCGAAATGGATTTTATTTATATTGAACGTTGTTTATATGCCAAATGAATCATAAATGGGTTATATCATGATGAAATTAATCTAAAATATGATTTTTTTCACGGGTTATTATTTGATTTATTGATAATGAATCATTTGACTTTTCTATATGTTATAATATAATGAAAGGTTTATGATACCAACTTCATTTCATGGGTAATGATGTATTAATTTTTTATTAAATTATGGGACACATAAAAATTTATTTCATTAGTTAAATAGTGGGAAATATATATCCCTCAAATTAATTAAGTGATTATTTATATATCTCAATTATTAGATAAGGTTGGAACGAGGATCGAAACAAATATATTAAGACCATGATGAAATAGGAGTGAAACTGGTTTAGTATGTCAAGTTTTAAATGAGGAGGGAACTTGGTAAAATATTGTACATTGCCTCCAATGATGGAATTTTATAAGAAGAATGTCTAATATAAAAATTATTTTATATTAAAATGTAATTTTAAAAAAGAATATTTTATTTCCAATGTTATCTCTTCATGGATCATGTTCTTTTATTAACTTATGATTTATGTATTATGACCTGTCATTCTTTATTACATGATTCAATATTATAATCATTGATATTAATGATATTATTTTCAAATTTTATTTTCAAGTTTTCATAAACATATGTTCATTTTATTATTAAGTATCTCACATTTTTACCCTTACATAGAATATGATCTCACTCTTTCTTTTGATTCATATCCCTACATTTGGAAGAATGGTTTTATATAGTGTGTTTTGTAATGAGTACAAAAGGGGGAGATCATTATGGGAGGTGTTATAGATCATTATCAAGGATATAAAAGTTTATTTCAAGCTTCCATCAACACTAAAATTTAATGGTCCTTGGGGATGTATTTTTATTCCGTTGAATATTTTAATAAAAAATATGTTATATTCATGTATTAAAACTCATGGTTGCTATAATAATTCCCATATAAAACTTGAATATCCTAAAATTTATGATTTTTTTTATTAAAAAAAAGATTTTTTAACGAGTTAATTAAAATTTAAAATAAAAATTTCTTCATATTAATGAAATCAATTAAGTGATTGATATTAAAAATCATCTCAATAACTTGATTGAAAAACCTATGTTCCTTTCCATCACCTAATCAGAATGTTGTAAGAGAAATTTTTTTCAAATAATTTAAATATATTATTGAAATTATTAGTTAGTTTATCAAATATTAATAGAGAATTAAAAAACCCCTCTTACGAGTTTTCATCAAATGTTTAAATCTTTACCCAGTTTCAATGTTGTAGAGGTGAAAACCATCAATATAAAAGGTATATAATATTTATAATTTTTTTCCATCCTAATATAATTTTACAAATTTTCACCAAATGAACACCCTAATATTTCATTGATTACATACCAAACCAATTAAAAATATTTGGGAAATTCATTTATCATATGGAACCACATATCTCTCAATATAAATTCTTCTTTCATGTGAGTGAAACATTTTGTAAAGAATGTATAAAAAAATTAAAAACTTATTTAAATGGATCTAAATAAATTTTAATATTAGTATAATTATATTTCAATCTTGAAATATTTAATTAATTCAGAATACACTTTAATGTCATGATAAACCATGATGGTAAATTACATTTCCCAAACATAACTGTTGATGTGTTATGAGTTATAATCCATACACCATAGGGGTTAATTCTATTTATAAATTATAATGGAGTACTGTTTCATGAATTTTTACCCAATATAACATAAATATTTTCAATTTTCATCCTTTTAGAATCATTTTCACAAGTTTCATAGTTTACTATCACTAATTATTTTATAGGTACACCATGTCAGCTAAACCGAATTCACTAAACATCCATACAATCATTAGAAATGTGTAATAAACAATAAATATGGAAAACTGTTTTATGTATATGTTTTCCTATTTTCTCTTGAATATATATATAAAATATTTAATTTCTATATAGTTTTAATATTTAGAAAATAATATGCATTCATTCTGGAATGCTGGAATTCTCTCTTTACTACACCCCATTGAATAAAATAATAATTTAGTATCATATATTAAATATGGATATTTTTTATATTGAATAATATTTATTACTAATGAATTAACCATTTTGAAATATTCAAAACTGAAACCATTTGTTGAATTCAGGATATATAGTTTTATTATAGCTTATAGAATTATTTAATTTACATAACAATAAAGAAATGGAATGTTGTTACATTTCTTTAATTTTTGTAATATTTTTGGATAATTTGAATATTCATCTTTGACCACTATTTTCATTTCCATAATTTCATAAAATTATTCATAATCACTTTTACAAATATTATATGTTTTTTAAACTTTTTCTTTATTCTACATGCTAGATATCTATACCGCTTCTATATGTTTTTTATAAGATTTATAACATTGATGAATTTGAAAAAAATTCATATATTTATTCAATTTTGTAAGACCAATTCATCTTATATAAAAATAATATAGACATTAAATCATGATTCATGATGGGTGTTTGAAAATATTTATTCAAATATAGATGAAATATTTGACACAATATTTATGCCCACTAGTCAAATTATAAGGATAGTTCCATTAAAAATTCAAAATCATCATATTCAAATTAATAATGCATATATATTATAAATATATAATTAGAATAAATTTTCTATATATAATAACACATACTAATACATATATGCAACATAATTATAGATATTGGAAAACAAATTTTCAAATAAATTGATGAATTTAGAACCCACGTTTTCAAATCACCATTATATGAAACCCAAATTCATTTATATTATAAATGAAAACTCTTTAAATTTATATATTGATAGTAGATACTATAATTCTTGAATAAAGTTGATGGATGAATATCCATAAGGAATATACAAAAAAATATCAACTTAATGGATAATCTATATATTGATATAATCACTCAAAATTAGATTAGGTCCCTCAAGACAACCATATATACCTAGTATCTTTGGTGGAGAATGATATAGTAGAAGAGATAAACATATAATATTGATTAAGTAAAATTATAAAAGGAACGAGAACATCATCACTATTCCCTAAAATATTTATATGGGACCAAAGAAGATCATTGATCTATTGAACTATTCACTAATACAATATAAAATTTACAAGTCAATCCCTATAAATAAATATATTTGTAACCCATATCCTTTCACCAAATACATAGGTAGACTTGATTGTCTCATATATTCCAACTTATCAAACGTTCTATAAATTATATGTTTTCATTAGATGATAGATTGGAAAGTTAATATGTATGATTTTACTACTTATTAAATTATAAGATCATATATGAATATTAATCTAAGTTTCAATTAATTAGTATGTGTACTTCAATATAGAATACGACTAGCTAGAGATGTAATAATTTGATATCCACATGTTAAAAGTATCAACATATCCACAAGGTAAGAAACATGCATATTCAATATATATATCATAGAATATGGTATAATATGTATTATATAATATGATAATGATTAATATAACCTATTTGTATTGGATTTATGCTATATCTATATAAAAACCCCTCTATAACTAAAGTCTCATTTACATTGTTCTATTTAAACATATATTGTATAATTTAAAATAACTAATGAAATCATATAAAAAACCTTATTGATATATTAAAAAAATGGGAAATGATCATGAAATTCACTATGTATCACATTATATTAAATACCACGGGAATATCTTCTAAAACCCTTTTATTATGAAAAATAAAAAATTAGAGTAACTCTCTTTTTATGTAAATACAATCATATTCTAAAAAAAATTGTTACATGATGATAATTTATACACTTTATAAAAAATAAACACACTCAAATTAAAAATTTTAATTCTAGTGAAACCTCTATAAACACATCAATTCTACTATACATATAGGTTTATTATTCATACCGCCCATTAGAAAAATGTATCTATATAACTATGTCCCACAAAGTTATAAAATATATGATTATATTTTCATATCATTTCTATTTAAAATAAAAAATTTAACCCTAATCCATGATGTATATAAATTTTATATAGTAACACATTTGTTTTTTTATTTTTGTATTATCACTATCCAGGTCAATGAATATATAACAATTCATTCATATGAGCGAAGGATAAAATCATATGGAGTACATTCCAATAGATTTATGAATTACTTATATTACCTAGGTTATGTTATATTTTCCTTTATTCTACCTAAATTCATGGGAACAATTTCATACTCATAATATGATAGGAAATATCCCATCTTTGTTAATCCACAACAGATGAAATAATCAACACCATAACCATCCTCACATATATTATCTAAACAAAAAAGATTTAATAATACAGGAATCAAAGATTTAGGGTTATATATATTGGGATTTTACTGAAAAAATTTATTTTGGAAATAAAAATACGGACAATCCACACATATCATATAAAATTAAAATATTATTTCCTCTCCATGTGGTATACTACATTGGTTTTATAAATTAGAAACAAGTTCATCAGGATCATATTCTATGTACTTATATGAAGTACTACCCATGCTATATTTATCATTTTATAAAAATATATAATAATAAAAAAACAAACAATAGTTAAAGATAACATAGGGTACTACATTGGGTGGTTAATTATCATTTCAATTCATGAGTATACAAGTCTACATTTAAAAATGATAATGTTAACAATTGCTCTTACATTACATGATATATTCTATATTTTCCAACCCCTTATTGAATTCATATAAGGTAATAAAATATTGGTGATATTAACCATATCACATATGATAAATGACCAAATATGCTATTTTTTACTACATTTTTCGATTATTTAACACATTGCGTCTATATTTAATGCATATCACATATTAATGTTATCGTATGATAAAAATATACCACAAATATTCTTTAATCTGAAAATTTTTATGTAAAGCCACACAAAATAATAATATTTTAATATTGAATGAATTTAATTTTGTGGATCTATTTAATTATATTCAACACCATGTTATACTTATGCAATACAAAATGCAGGATTAGCTTGAATAATGTCCGAGTATTTCCACATTTTAATTAGTATCCTCTTTTAAAACAAAATATTTAAACAATTATAAAATTTATTTTTCAAAATAAAAATATTTTTTGTATTCAGAATATAATTAGAATCATAGTGTGATATTATTGGTATTTTTCTGAGAAGATTAATTTTTTGATGAATAGTAAAAAATATAGCATTTTTAGATAAAAACACCTTTTCATTTAAATAATTTATAATGTTATAATATATTATAAATTGGTTTTTGAATTCAAAATATATCAATTATTTATATTCAATTAAAATATTTTTTTATATTATAATTTTATATGAAAAATTATTGAACTATTGATGGTTTTTATATTAAAAGCCTACTTTCTCACCATGTTTATGAGATTAGCAATAATCTTAATTTTCCCACTTATGTGATATTTAATTTTAAAATTAGAAATATAAATATGTAATTTTTTTAAAAAAAATTGGTCAAATATGAAAAATTAATTTTTGAATAAAAATATTAGTGAATGTGATCAAAATTAATTATGGTTATTATGGTAAAAATAAGCTTAATAGAGGACTAAAACATAATATTAAGGGCCAAAATGACCAAGATACATTTCAAAAAACCGTTTAATGCCAATAGATCGACCATATCACCTCTTGGTTTATATTTTATATGTTATTGGTATTTTATTAAATGGATTTTCCCTATATAACATGTTAGGTAAGGGAAGAGACAAAAAAAGAACTTTAATTATCCTTAACATTTATAAAACATTAAGATATGTAAAAAAAAATCACATTTTCAAATATATATATAATATTGAAATATTAATGTGTTAATTTTTTCATAATTAATTTTATATAATTTTTAGATATGATTTAGTTACATAACATTATTAAGAAACACCAAAATAATGATTATTTAATTAATAATTATTTAAAATAAATAATACTCTAAATACTAACAGTGAAGTAAGATGATTAAATTATTGTCATTGTTTTTTATGATGACTATATAATGTTAAATATCATTTAAACTAATATATTTTAATTCAATTATTTTTTGATATTTGTAAATTATAATTAACTAACTAAATTCAAAATTTATATTAATACTATTTTATAATTAATTATATTATACTAAATGATTATAATAATATAAAACCCCAATATTCATCCATGTGATTTTATTGGTCAATAAATTTATAACTTGGTCTATTAATCGAATAATTTTCATTTTATAATTAACCTAGTGACCCATTTTTTTAATAACATTGTTAGCGTGGTCTGTGTATAAGTAGTGTTTTATAACGAGACATGCACTTGTTTTAAAAATAAATTCTCAAAACAAGGGGTTGTTTATTTAATAATTTATATATCAAATTAATATTTTGGAGGATCTACATTTTCTAATAAATCAAACATTATTTTAGTTTTAATTGTAAAATTTATTTTCTATGACAACTAGATACTTTAATAAAAACCAAAATAATAAAATCAGGGAATCGTTGAAGTGTAGGGAAAATTTATTTAAATGCACATATTTTTGTGTGGTGGAGGTTTTTATTGGCCATTATTGAAATTTAATTCACATATTATCCATTTTTTAGGAACATGGGGTTTGTTATACCTCCCATTAATGAAAACCTTTTGGTATTTACAAGATTCCACTCCTCCTCCACTATAAAAAGCATAACACAATACCCCTTCCTCAATCCTATCACTTCATTTTGGCTCATCCATCCTATACCAAAATAATTTAACGAATACCTACCCAAAAACTAAAATCATACCTTTTAGGGTAAAGACACCTTTGAGAGCCTTTTGGTACAAACCAAATGAAGTTACTCGATTAAGAGGTAGCATCATTCCTTAAGCTCTTAAGTTTTATTTTTATTCTACACCCCCTAAAATAGTCTTATTAGATTATTATATAACAAAAAAGTATCACATATATACTATGATGTTTTAATGTAAGGGTTTAACCTAAAAATAGACACAATCCCATCTATTGGGTGACAAACATATTATTTATGTGAACAACAAACTACCGCCTCATAAAACGATGATTATTAAATCTTGCATTAACGCCTATCATATTGGAAATTATGATGAAAAATATAAAAATATATGATATATGAGACATTTATAATATCTAAATTATTCATTGATTATTTTATATCACATGCCTTTACACATTGAAGTTTTTTTAAAAAATATCATATATATTAATATTTAATAAGGCATATTTTCTATTATTTTAATCAATTAAGAGGTATGAGGAATGATTTAGATAGGAATGGAATATATGGGTCTATGTTGTTGACATACCCTTGATGCTTTTATAGTCTCATGATATGAATTTTTTTATAAATTTAGATGGGTTTTACCCAATATGTGAAACAATCTTGTTGATGGTCTTGATGGTAGTGGTTATTGTGTGAGATACATGACATCCAATAATTAAGAATTTCAATTGTATATATTATTTTATTATATATACATGAATTTTGTGTATAAATTTATATGGATATACTTATTTATCAGTTTAATGGCTATATGGAATGTGTTTCAGTTTCTTACATTACCATATTGTTTTTTCATTATCATGTTATTTGAATGGAATGATTTATCATCTATTTACCTTTAATTGGTAATTTATTAGATATGATTCATTATTTCATCCCCCTTACATACCCTTAATTATCATTTTTCCTCACCCTTATTTTGTTTATTTTCCCCAGGTTATGATGATAAAATAATTGAATAAGATTTCAAGGAGGATGTTTATTTCTTTTTTATTATATATCATGTTTTTATTTATTATTTCCAAATGTATTATGTGTATAAATTATTTAATATGGCTTTCCAAGACTGCTATATTGATATGTTCTTTGGTATTTGATGACTTTTAATAAATCCAATGTAATAAATAATGCATTGGATTCATCTTTCTAGGGTTGGGTAATTACAGTTGGTATCCGATGAATTTTTGAAGTAACCTTGGAAAATATATTTAGAAAACATATATTATAGAACATAGACCTAATATAGACAATGAGGATAAGTATATAAGAACATTCTATTATTTTTGGGAGGTATGGATTATGTGGGTATTACCATAAATACCACTACGTATGGATAAAATAAATGGATGTGGTTAAATTATAGATGTACCTAGGTGTGAAATCTCTAACAATGTGTGACGGGCTTGACTCGGTGTAACCGGGTACATAACAGTGAGACTTGATTCTAATCTATTATAAAACACCCATGGGATATAATTAGGATAATACAAATTTTATTTGAATACCGTTATGAAGGATTTAAGAGTACTGATGTACCCAATGAAGCCATGTTTATTATAATGAGATTAACTATGTATATATATTTATGTCTATGTTATGTGTTTCAGTAGTATTTGTATAAAAAATTATGTTAGGATTTAATCTAGTATATTAAATTGTTTAGAAATGGATCCTTGCATAAAGAATGTGACCTCCACCAATGCATGTGATTCGAAGTGTCTGAAGGATCATATTTTTGTATATTTTTAAGAAAATATTTATAAGGGAAATAGTCTGACAAGTATTATCATTATATGAGGAAATAATATCATGTGATAAATAGGGTTGTAAAGAATTATATATGTCATGTCAAACTGAAGGGAACTAAGATAAGAATAGTATTTCCAACAAAAAGGTTTGATAAAAGGAAAAAGGGGAAGAAGTACTTTCCAACATGTGATAATTCTGGAAAGAAACACTATATTACATATTAAAAAGAAATGAGAGTTTTCAAAAAGTATTGAATGAAAGGATAATAATCATATGATTGTAAGGGTAAGAAAAAGTTCTACAACATAAAATGATTCAACTAAAAGGAGATGGGAAACTATTCAAGTCAACGCTTCAAGAGTCAATGGAATATATCCAAAATGATGCTGTTAGATAATGATCAAGTTATGATACTTCCTCATATGAAGAGGAATTATTAATATTCATATTCAATAATTTTGTTCATTTTATATTTTAATAACTATATATTATTTATAATATTTTTTGAATATATGATTTGTTAACTATAGTACTTTTAAATGAAGGATTTTAGATCATATGTTGAACAATACCAACAAATGTTATTCAGTAGAAAGATAAACATTTCTGAGAATACATGATAGAGGGAAATACAACCCTTAATATCTTCCATATGATGAGAAAATTATGAGAAAATTATTAATTTTGGACAAGATACCTTGGAACTGATTAAGGAATTATATATAATTTTCCTAATCTATCAATAATGGAGTTTACAGAACATTTTTAAATAAGAAATATATCAAAAATAATTTGTATTACTTAGGGAATATGGATGAATTCATGTTTATAATAGAACTTGTGGTGACATGATTTATTACAATATTTTTTATGAGGATACATGACGTTGTTACACACATGTTCATAATGTGAAAATTTATATATCCTTCTTATTGATTAAAGGCTAATCATAAGTTCATTTTGGAAATTCATTGATCTTATTTTAAAAGTTTTGGAACATGATAATTTAGAATGGATAACCATTTATGAAATGGTGTATGTAGAACATTGGATCTCATTTTAGAGACTGATATATTACATCACTATATGATGAATCTTATTCTATTAAATTAGGTAGATATAGCCCAAAGAACAACCATAGGATAAGATTTTAATTGTAAAATGTGTAATGAATATTAACTTATATATAGTGAAATAATTCCAAAACTATAGGTAAAATGCTCTTGGAACAAAATTTTACATTATAATAATTTCTTATGATATCAATAAACATTATTCACACAACTGATTTATCATTTTATGGTCATCAACTTTCCTTTGAGCATGTTCTCAAACACTCTTCATTAGAACATGAATGATAGATTTTTCACCTCTATCCATGTTTCCATTTCCCAATTATGCTATCCTTTTAAGGAATGTAGTTATGTGACCATTGGACATTCCATTATCTATTATAAATAATATGTGTTATTATCCCTATATAAAATGGTTTTTTTTGAATAATTGCTTATTTTAAAATATTAATCCCATGATTACTGAGATCAACATTAAATTATGAGGACACAATTTAAATAATGTGGGTATAATGTAAGACCATAAGAAACTATTATTTTTTAATTTTTGAACAAAATTAATACATTTCATATAATTATATATACACAACACCATGTTAATCTTATGCTATACAAAACATAGGATTAGTTTGAATGCAAGATTAAGTTTTACCAACATTTAATAGTGCTCTGTCATTTTAAAACTAAATTGTGGATCCTTTATAAATTTTATTTTTCAAAATAATTAGCAGTTTTGAATTTGGAATATCAAAATTATATTTTGTTAATTTTTTTTATTTTTATTGGAAGTTTCATATTTTGATAAATAATGAAAATAACACATTTTAGTTAAAATGAATATTATTTTAAATACTTATTTATATTGAATTATATTTTAAATTTGTTTCATATGCCAAAATCGATTAATTATTTATTTCTTAACCTAATTTAGTTCATTACAATTATTTTTATATAAAAATTGGATATAAAAATTATTTTACATTTGAATGTTTTTAATTTAGAAACCCTCTTTATCGAAATGTTTGTGAGATCTACATTGATCTAAATTGTAGAGACCTGAAGCCTGACGTACATGGACATTACATTACTTTTTCAGAATACTTAGTACATAACAAAAACACACACTTAAGGACCGTAATTGTTTAGTGTCTTTGGAAACTCGGAATATAATCTTCTAATCATGGTGAAAGATCTTCAACATCTCCCATAAAGATCTTCCTTTTTTTTATACCTAAAACCTTTCTTTATATCATGGGGAAAAGAAAACATAAAAGGGTGAGCTCAAATGCTCAGTAAGGGTAAACAAAAGAAATATAAATCACATCATATTCATAAGAACATAACATTTTGGAAATTTTAACCTGCAAAAGAGATCATAATATCATAACATGGGATAAATCATAGTAGTGAAATGTAATCCCAATAATCATAACTTAAAACATGAAACATTTTGGCATACACACATAATCATAGAGAATCATTTATTATTAGTCAAGAATCATTTCCAAGACTATCTTAGTGGACAAAGTCCCTTTCTGTGCCGAGTTCACTCTTCGTTTCAGTCCTGTTTCACTGAACCGGTATAACCTACCGTTCCAGCCATGTCTATCTCATGAGATATAAAATCTTTACCCAATGCATTGGAGGGATATATAGGTCCCACCCATCTCATAATGATACCATTCTTATGTGTGCTAAAAAATCATAAATCATACATCATTGCATGACCCATGTAATAAAAATGGGAATCTTAAACATCATGACATCATAAAACAATTCATATAAGATAAAGGAATTCATAAAAATATTTTCATCACAACATAATCAAGTAAATTTAATAATAGGGATAGAAACAGAACCCTATATTATCTTATATGGAAAATAATTTTGATAAAACACTTGAACTCCATTCTTGAAGAAAATATCCTTTCTACTTCAAATTTTATTTCCTTTCTTAACATGTCATACAATTTTAAACTAAAAGAAGTTGATTAAAAATAAACTTGAAAACTTGAAAAGGAAGATTCTTGGAAATAATGTTTTAAAAATCCATTCATGCCGTATAAGTTAAAAAAAACATTCTTCTTGTACTTTTGTCAGAAAAGTCAGAAAGTACCTCGTACAAAAAATGACAAAAGATTCCTTTCATATCCTTTACTAAAAACTCACCGAAGGGTAAAATTGGATATAAACTATTTTAGAAGGATATAAATATTACATATTGAGGAAACATGGATGTGGATTATAAAATAAATCCCAGTAAATACCAACGTATAAACAATCTCGGATAAAAAATGAGATTGTGATATTTCCCTTACCTTAGGTCCGATTTGCTTCGTATGTGTCCGAACCTCATCTTCTTTGAAGCGCCTTTTTGAGATCTCCTTTTAGGGAACTAAAATTGGTCTTTGAGGAAGACCAGAACCTCTAGGATGTTGCTAGGGAAGTGGAGAAGGGAAATTGGTAGGGTTTGGCTGAGCTTGAAGGCTCAAAGTGGTGTGAGGAAGAGGGGGAGGAGGTTCCCTTTTATAAGGGAGGAGAGGGGCACCTTTGAAATAACTAAAAATATTATTTTATTATAAAGTCAAATTCGGGTTTTAATAGCTCCAAATTGATATATTTCGTAGATAAGGTGGTTAGGGGTCGAAATACTCTCATCCAAAATAATTTAGACAAGTTTAGGTATCAATTTTAACCTTATCATTTAGATTTAACTTTAATTTAGATAATATAACTTTTACCATGTCTTCTTGTTTTCTTACACTATATGGTTAATAAACTTACTATATCAAGCCAAACGAACCCCAAGTTGTTTATTATTAATATATATAACCTTATATAAGTCATTTGGACGAACCTTAGATTTTTAGGAATAAAGTAACAATTAATAATATAATATTTGTTTTAAAAACTATTTTATGTCAATTTTGACACTATTTAGTAATTGATTTTTTTGAAAATCATAACAAAATGATTAGTTCTAAAAAAGTTACTTAAATCAATACTAACATGTCATATTAACTTATAAAATTAGTTTAATTCATAAAAAGTCTCAAATTACATTTATTTGGGTATTTATAACATAAATTATGTCAATATTTCATTAATAAGATAATTACTTCATCATCGTTGTGTCATAAATAAATTAAATTATTTAATGTCTAAAAATTACAAATAAAATAGCATTATGAATGAAATATTTTTATCTTTCTAATGAATATTTATAGTCGAATTTCTCTTATGTATAACCCCATATTAAAAATGATTTACTTATTAAACTTTGATTTTAACTATTTTAACCCTTCTTTAAATAAATTAATAATAAATGTCCTAATCTAATCCAAGTGGGCCTAAATGGTCATATTTTATTCCTAAGGTTGTTTTTGGTCGAATTACACTTGTCCAATAGAATTAGGACATGTGTTAGGGTAATAATAATATCATTTTTACCCTTAATTACCCTATTTAATTTTAACCGTGGTAAAAAAATGTAAAAAGTTACTATTCACCAAAAAATTATTTTCATCTCATTGAACCACATTTTACTTACTGAAATCAACCATGTCTCTAGGATTTTCGAAATTCCATTCACAGAAGTGGTAAAATTAAGTTTTATGAAAAATTCATTTTTTTAACTACCACTTAGTGGTTTCACTATTCATCAAAAAATGAAAGTTTCCAGAAAAATACCAAAAATTAGGCCTAAGCTATATTTGATATTATGAACTCAAAAATTATGTCTATTTTACCAAATTCAAAACATATCAGTTGCATTAATTAATTTAAAAAATTAATTCTCATCGTCAAAACAAATAGTGTGTTCTTAAGAGATAATAACTATCAAAAGATTGACACTTGTTTATGTCTGGTTTAAATGTGAAATTATATTCAATGACAAAAATTGTATTAAATGGTAAAAATATATTCTAAATATACTTTAAAACCACTTAAACTAATAATTTATCTCTATTAATTATTTCGATTGAAAAAGTTGTTTTTAATTAAAATATAGCGTGTTTTTACTATTCATCAAAATATGAGAGTTACCCGAATGATATGAAAATTTATCCAAATTAAATTTTTATTTCATGATTCCAAAGAAGAATTTTATTTTGTCAATTTAAACTTATAAACATGTCAAAAACTAGATTTAATGTGGGTGCGCCATCAAAAGGCGGCAAAACTGCATTTTTTAAAAAATACTTATTTTACCCGAAAAATTTATTTTGTTCTTATACTATGTTTTAAAAAATGTGAAAGACGAATAATAATGTTATAAGATTCAAAATTTAGTTAATACTATTCATAACGGCTAGTTTATAATAATATTATAATAATATATCATTGTTTAGTAAAACCCGGTATTGCGTATAACACACGCTATCGAGGAAGGTCGCGATTGCGTGTAATGCAAGCCAAGTCAGGGTTGCGTGTTGTACAAGAATCCTTCGTTGTTTCATATAAAATAATCCAACCATATTTCATTTATAAATTGAATATATATATATATATATACTCAATGTTGCGTAGAATAACTATTATCAAAATTGTGTGTAACGCGATCCAAGAATAGTGTTGCGTATACTGCAAGCTAATTCGGTGTTGCGTATAGAAAAAGGTAATCTTGGTGTAGCATACAACACAAGACATTAATGAAATTAAAAGAATATTTTTCATAAAATCTTGGGGTGTTACATTCTACCCCCCTTAAAATGAATTTCGCCCTCGAAATTCGTCGAGGTTATAAATGGTTTACTATTCGAAAGTTTCTTTAATAGAAACCCACATCGTAAAAAGGAATACCAAAACCAATATTTAAGAACAAAAGTATGAAACTTAACGATTACCCAAATAAACTAATCACTGGGTTTCCACATAGGTGAAAATATAGATATGGAAGAGAAATCTAACCATCATGTTCTGATGGAGAGTGGTAGAGAACATGGCTATGGAAAAGACAGCAATCACGAAGCCATAAATTTGTGACGATCTAAGGTACCATCTGATTCATCAGATATAAGAGCACTAGGACAACATTTTTGGTTTTCAAGATCATTTCCCTAAAGTTGATGAAATTTGAATTAGAAGAAATACTTTCATGATTTTGGTATAGTCTCACCGTTGGTCATTCTTTGGACAATTTCTACTTCATCTCTTAAAGAAATGAAGTTGAATTTGTAATTCGTGATGTGTTAGCAGATCATGTGATAGAATGATGGGTCATTCCATCTGTCTCAAATAAAATGTTAGAAAAGTTATCAAAAAATACATAAGTCCATCTATAGTGAGATTAATCATATATGGTTCCTAAAATGGACTTATACTTCATATATCATACTGCTTAATATAATAAAACTAGTTTCTACTAAACAGGGACTTCCTGTAGGCCAGTGGTAGGCGATAAAGGCCAGTCGCACTTTGGTTGTGGGTTCGATTCCCACAGCCTTGTCCGACGTGATGGGCTATCGCCTGTCCTGCAGGTTGTCCTTTTTCTAAAGATATATTACTATAACATCCCATCAACAATATCAAAAAAGTTTTATCCTTAAACAATACTAACTTATGTCCAACATAATCCATTCCAATATTTAGGTTTATCTAAAATACTTCGGTCCAAGCTCATAGTATAAAGAAAATGATCACGTGAATGCCATCATTTATCCCCCATATATCATAAGATATATCTTGTTGGTCAAATTACAAACATGTGAATACCTTAATCATGTATTCTCTTGAAGAATGAATACCCATTGAACCTTAGTGAAAACATGAATGTAGTCAAAAGTTAACTCTTTCCACATACCAAAATCCAAAAATTCTATATACTCAAACCATGATATAACCTTCTCCTTATATCAGTCATGAGCTCATGAATACTATCAAACATTTAATTTTCTCCTTATCCCTTCATTATGCGCATATCATCTACATTCCAAAAATATCTGAATAACCTTTCATGGATACTAGTACCATTAATCATACACTTTCAAAACTCAAGGAAAGACAACAGTGTAACAATCCTTAGATGTCTCTTTATTCCATAGTACCATGAGATTACTTATACAACATTACACATGATAAACATGTAATCATTCCACTACATTCTTAAACCATTGACCGAGCTTCAACAATTCTTTCATTTCACATATCATTTGTAGTCTCTTCATCATCATCAACATAAATACTACCCATACGACCATACTGATTCTCTTCATGAGACTTTCCCTTAGGGCATTGGTTTGCATAATGCCCGTACATTCCACATTTAAAACATTTAACCATTGTTGATGTCGTAGCAATACTATTATCCTTATCCCTGGTGTTAACTGAACCTTTTCCTTTGCACTTACTGGCTTTGTGTCCTTCTTTTCCATACCCAAATCATCTTCCAGTTCCTTTGAAACAATCTCCCTGATGCCTCTTCCCACATGATTTACATGAGGGAAATTGAACTTTCTTTCCTCTATGATCTTCATGAAACTCCATCTTTCTCTTATTATCTGAGTCAGGAAACTTACTAAAGTTGAGATTATTGATCATATTACGAGATTTCTGATTAGGCATAATAACGATATTTGGACTTACATATCCCATTTCATTTGGTTTCTCATGAAGAAAATCATTCCATTGTCCGTCATATCCTCCATTATCATGAATCTTCCTGTTTCCAGCCATTTTCTAAAACCCAAAAAGAATAGCGTGAGAGGAAAAAATCATGCTAGGGAAAACAACATAGTAAAGGGAGAGCACCCTCAATATCTAACATCTTAGGTTTAATTCTAAGATCGTTACCGTAGTTCTAGAACTATATCTTATACGCATACTTATCCTTAGGGACATCCCTAGACATACCTTAGAAATATCTCTAGGGATCTTACTAACGTTTTCACATCCTAGTTTCCAAAGGTTGACTAAACCTTTCCTCTGATACCAACTGTAGAGACCCGAAGCCTGACGTACATGGGCAATACATTACTTTTGTGGAATACTTAATACATAACAAAAACACACACGCAAGGACCGAAATAGTTTAGTGTCTTTGGAAACTCGGAATATAATATTCTAATCATGGTGAATGATCTTCAACATCTCCCATAAAGATCTTCCTTTTTTTATACCTAAAACCTTTCTTTATATCCTGGGGAAAAGAAAACATAAAAGGGTGAGATCAAATGCTCAGTAAGGGTAAACAAAAGAAATATCAATCACATCATATTCATAAGAACATAACATTTTGGAAATCTTAACCTGCAAAAGAGATCATAATATCATAACATGGGATAAATCATAGTAGTGAAATGTAATCCCAATAATCATAACTTAAAACATGAAACTTTGTCGAATACACACATAATAATAGAGAATAATTTCTTATTAGTCAAGACTCATTGCCAAGACTATCTTAGTGGACAAAGTCCCTTTCTGAGCCGAGTTCTCTCCTCGTTTTAGTCCTGTTTCACTGAACCGGTATAACCTACCGTTCCAGCCATGTCTATCTCACGAGATATAAAATCCTTACCCAATGCATTGGAGGGAGATATAGGTCCCACCCATCTCATAATGATACCATTCTTATGTTTTCCACAAAATCATAAATCATACATCATTGCATGACCTATGTAATAAAAATGGGAATCTTAAACATCATGACATCATAAAACAATTCATATAAGATAAAGGAATTCCTAAAAATATTTTCATCACAACATAATTAAGTAAATGTAATAATAGGGACAGAAACATAACCCTATATTATCTTAGATGGAAAATAATTTTGATAAAACACTTGAACTCCATTCTTGAGGAAAATATCCTTTCTACTTCAAAAACATTTTCCTTTCTTAACATGTCATACAACTTTAAACTAAAAGAAGTTGATTAAAAATAAACTTGAAAACTTGTAAAGTAATCTTCTTGGAAATAATGTTTTAAAAATACATTAATGCCTTATAAGTTAAAAAAACATTCTTCTCGTACTTTTGTCAGAAAATTCAGAAAGTACCTCATACGAAAAACGACAAAAGATTCCTTTCATATCCTTTACTAAAAACTCACCGAAGGGTAAAATTGGATATAAACTACTTTATAAGGATATAAATATTAAATATTGGGGAAACATGGATGTGGATGATAGAATACACCCCAGTAAATACCAAAGTATAAACAATCTCGGATAAAAATGAGATTGTGATATTTCCCTTACCTTAGGTCCGATTTGCTTCGTATGTGTCCGAACCTCCTCTTCTTTGAAGCGCCTCTTTGAGATCTCCTTTTAGGGCACTAAAATTGGTCTTTGAGGAAGAAGAGAACCTCTAGGATGTTTCTAGGGAATTGGAGAAGGAAAATTGGCAGGGGTTGGCCGAGCTTGAAGGCTCAAAGTGGTGTGAGGAAGAGGGGGAGGAGGTGCCCTTTTATAAGGGAGGAGAGGGGCACCTTTGGAATAACTAAAAATATTATTTTATTATAAAGTCAAATTCGGTTTTTAATAGATAAAAATTGATATATTTAGATGATAAGGTGGGTAAGGGTCAAAATCCTCTCATCCAATAGAATTTAGATAAGTTTAGGTATCAATTTTAACCTTATCATTTAGATTTAACTTTAAGTTATATAATTTAACTTTTACCGTGTCTTCTTGTTTTCTTACACTATAAGGTTAATAAACTTACTATATCAAGACAAACGAAACCCAAGTTTTTTATTATTAATATATATAACCTTATCTAAGTCATTTGGCCAAACCTTAGATTTTTAGGAATAAAATAACAATTAATAATATAATATTTGTTTTAAAAACTATTTTATGTCAATTTTGACACTATTTAGTAATTGATTTTTTTGAAAATCATAACAGAATTATTAGTTCAAACCAAGTTACTTAAATCATTCCTAACATGTCATATTAACCTTGAAAATTCGTGTAATTCATAAAAAGTCTCAAATTACATTTATTTGGGTATTTATAACATCAATTATGTCAATATTTCATAATAAGATAATTACTGCATCATCGTTGTGTCATAAATAAATTAAATTATTTAATGTCTAAAAATTACAAATAAAATAGCATTATGTAGGAAATCTTTTTAGATTTCTAATGAATATTTATAGTTGAATTTATCTTATATATAACCCCATATTAAAAATGATTTACTTATTAAACTTTAATTTTAACTATTTTAACCCTTCTTTAAATAAATTAATAATAAATGTCCTAATCTAATCCAAGTGGGCCTAAATGGTCATATTTTATTCATGAGGTTGTTTTTGGTCGAATTAAACTTGTCCAAAAGAATTAGGACATTTGTTAGGGTAATAATAATATCATTTTTACCCTTAATTACCCTATTTACTTTTAACCGTGGTAAAAAAAAGTAAAAAGTTACTATTCACCAAAAAATTATTTTCATCTCATTGAACCACATTTTACTTACTGACATCAACCGTGTCTCTCAAATTTATGAAATTCAATTCACAGAATCGGTAAAATTATGTTTTATGAAAAATTCATTTTTTTAACTACCACTTAGTGGTTTCACTATTCATAAAAAAATGAATGTTTCCAGAAAAATACCAAAAATTAGGCCTAAGATATATTTGATATTATGAACTCAAAAATGATGTCTATTTTACCAAATTCAAAACATATCAGTTGCATTAATTAATTTAAAAAATTAATTCCCGTCGTCAAAACAAATAGCGTGTTCTTAAGAGATAATAACTATCAAAAGATTGACACTTGTTTATGTCTGGTTTAAATGTGAAATTATATTCAATGACCAACATTGTATTAAATTGTAAAAATATATTCTAAATATTCTTTAAAACCACTCAAATTAATAATTTATCACTATTAATTATTTCGATTGAAAAAGTTGTTTTTAATTAAAATATAGCGTGTTTTTACTATTCATCAAAATATGAAAGTTACCAGAATGATATGAAAATTTATCCAAAGTAAATTTTTATTTCATGATTCTAAAGAAGAATTTTATTTTATCAATTTGAAATTATAAACATGTCAAAAACTAGATTTAAAGTGGGTGCGCCATCAAAAGGCGGCAAAACTGCATTTTTTTAAAATTGCTTATTTTACCCGAAAAATTTATTTTGTTCTTATACCATGTTTTAGAAAATGTGCAAGATGAATAATAATGTTATAAGATTCAAAATTTAGTTAATACTATTCATAACGGCTAGTTCATAATAATATTATAATAATATATCGTTGTTTAGTAAAACCCGGTATTGCGTACAACACACGCTATCGAGGAAGGTCGCGATTGCGTGTAATGCAAGCCAAGTCAGGGTTGCGTGTTGTGCAATAATCCTTCGTTGTTTCGTATAACATAATCCAACCATATTTCATTTATACATTGAATATATATATATATATATATATATACTCAATGTTGCGTAGAATAACTATTATCAAAATTATGTGTAACATGATCCAAGAATAGTGTTGCGTATACTGCAAGCTAATATGGTGTTGCGTATAGCGCAAGGTAATCTTGGTGTAGCATACAACACAAGAAATTAATGAAATTAAAAGAATATTTTTCATAATATCTCGGGGTGTTACATAAAGTTTCCTACATAAGTGGGATGAATTTTAAAAATAGGAAAAACAAACAAGTCATCAATATAATATTTTTTTCTAGTAAAATCAACATTAATTACTACCAAATGGATTAGTGAGTGTGATTAAAATTAATTATGGTGATTAATGTATGATTATGCTTAACAAGGTACTAAACCATAATCTTAGGACCGAAATGAATTCAAAACTTGTCCAAAAACTGTTGGATACCAATATTCTGACCATATAATTTTTTGGATTGAAATATATGGGTTATTGTGATATTATTAAATAGAGGTTCCATATATAAAATGTTATTTAATGAAAGAGACAAAAAGTGGGTTTTCTTTAACTTTAACATTTTTAATACATTGTGTTATGTAAAAAAATTCAACATATTAGTTATTCATATAATTTTAAAAAATAAATGAGTAAAGGTTCTAATAATAATTTATCAATAATTTATAATGATGATTTAGTTATGCTAAATGCATAATAATTTCCAACATAGTGATTATTGAATTAATAATAAAATAAAATAAATGATACTATTAATATGTAAAGTAAAGAAAAATTGATTGAATTATAGACTCCGATTAATATTTTATATGAATATGTAATTTTACACATCTTTTAACATAATATATTTTAATAATAATTTCTTGATATTTTTAATTTAAAATTAAATAAAGAATTAAAAAATTTAAATCAATGCTATTTTATAATAAATTATATTTTATTAAATGAATTAATATTAATAAAAAATTGATTTTCTAAAAATTGATTTTTATGTATTAATATGTTTAAAAATGTTTTATTAATTTAATAATTTATATTCTATAATTAACCTACTGTGACATATTTGTAAAAAACATTATTAGCGTGGTCTGAGATTAAGCATTATTTTAGAGTGTCGCATGCAGTTATTCTAAAATTAATATCCAAAACACATGAGAGATTAAAATTTTAAATTAAATTTATTATTTATAATATAGAGGATATATAAGTTATAATAAATTTAACCTTATTTTAGTCTCAATGGTAAAATATTGAGGTTATAAAACAAGATATTTTAATAAAAACCAAAATGAAAAAATTGGGGAATCTTAGAAGTTACGGAACAATATTATTAAAATGAAAGTACATTTTGGTGGTGGATGTTTTTACTGACAATTAATCCCATTTAATCCCAAATTTTTCATTTTTTGAGGCACATTAGGTAATATTGATGTCCCATTAATGAATACCCTTTTCGTATTTACAAGAGTGTTACTCCCCCTTCACTAAAAAAAGGAAAGTACTCTACCCCCTTTTCACAATTATCGGGACACTTTGGCTCATCAAAACCTTTAACAAAAAGTATCCAAAATTATCACCCCTACACCCTGAAGCCTCTATTTTGGAATAAATACATGTACAGATTACCTTTGGTACAAACCAAAAGGATTTACCTTATTAAAAGTTAACATATTTTATTAAACTATTTATATATATTTTCATTCTCCATGAGCTAAAATCATCTTATTACATATTTATATAACAAAAAAATTATCCAAAATATTCTAGGATTTTTTGATATTAATGGTTATACATAAAATTAAACACAATCCAATCTAATGGGTACCAAACATATTTGTTAGGTGAATCGAAAACTACCGCCTAATGAAACGATGTTTGTTTGTTCTTACTTTATTGTCCCTCATAGAGGTTTTTATGATGTAACATATATTTAAATATTATATGTATTTTATTTATAATGTATTTAATCTTATTTATTTATTTTATAACACACAATATTATACATCCCATTTTTTGTAAATATGATAACATCGTTTGTGGAATTATGGACTACCACCTCTTTAAAGCGATGTGATTTGTCCCCGCTAGGAACGAAATGTATTATTGATGAATTTAATAAACCTATGTAACATATATAACATATATCTGATACTTTAATTATAATATAAATATGTATCATTTTATTTTCAAACTATTTAATAAGACAATGAAATTTATGTGGGATTCATGTGTATATAAGTCCTACCGTCTCCAGGAATGGGGCACATCATTTCTTATCTTCAAATATTATTAAAGTTATAAATACAAATGAAATTAATATATATATGATAAAAAAATCAGGTATTATAGTATGAAGACTATTAAATTATAGTATATGTAATAGTAACAAAAAATGGAAAGACAAATCATACTTGAGAAAACCAGGAAATTAACACATGAAATAATTAAAATAATGAATGCGTGTCAAAAACAGGAAAAAAAGTATTGTAAAAAGTTAATATATATTATTATAAACATTAATATGATTTTAATATGTTATTAAAATATTTAAATCACTATATAGGAGGATGAGGAGTGAATAGAAAAATTTAAGGGGATGGTGAGGTAATTTTATCTCAATTTATATTCCCTTAAGGGTTATTTATTATTATGCACCAATTCACTTTTATTTAATGTATACACTTGTCATGACCCGTCCTCGGGGCCCGTGCCATGACTACCCGAATCCCGCCTTCCATAGGCCAGGGGCTGGTGACTAGCACCAAAGGTGTAAATTCTGATAACTGGGAAGACATTGACTTTATAAAAGTAATAAAAACACAACAGAGTACAAACGGAAGTAAAACACTAAGTACAAAAGAAAGTGCTGAAAAGTAAATGGGCCAGAATACAAACCCAACTGAAAGTACAGCTACAACTGAAAGAAAGTACAAAAAAAAGACAAACAACTGAAAAGAAGGAAGCAGCTCCTGGGTCATCCTCCTCGGATCCTACCAGAAGGGTAGGTATAGATAGCGCAGCTCCTGGATCATCCACCATGGATCCTAGCTGAAGGGTAGGTACAGATAGCACAACTCCTGGATCGTCCACCACGAGATACTGACTCGTCGAGTAGTCCACCTCCGGGTACTGACTCGTCGTGTAGTCTACCTCCGGGCACTGTCCAGTCCTCGAACACTCGGCCTCCGTCAGCACTGCCCGTCGTCTGCAACCAACACAACGAGGTGCGGGCATAGCCCGTGCAGGGGTGAGTATAACGATACTCAGTAGGGACCCCGAGACCCTCAAGGTCTCACTAAAACCAACAAGGATAACCACAAAGAAGATCTCAACAGATAACCTCTACTTAGGTATATGCCCATGCATATACCTAAGTTATCAAGTAACCCATCTCAATCATGAGGAAACACAAGGGTTATGAAATCAACGGATAACCACTACCCAGGTATATGCCCATACATATACCTAAGTTATCAAGTAACCCATCTCAATCATGACGAAACACAAGGGTTATAGACTCAGCTCAAACCCGTATTTTCATGATCGAAACTGTAACTGCTGAAGAGCTCCATCTATGGAGAGTACAGTGGTCCTGTCACGACTCCGAGGTACTGCTCACCAACCTAAGACTGCTGAGGTACTCCTCCTGTCGAGTACTGCGGGCCTTCCACCTCACACAGTAGTGCTTCCTGCCATGGGTCTGCCACCTCACATAGTAGTGATCCCCCTCATAGCCTATAGAGATACTCCTCCTATCGAGTACAGCGGGTCAGCCACCTCACACATTAGTGCTCGTCCGCCGTGGGTCTGCCAACTCACAAAGTAGTGCTCCCCACTGGGCTATGCAAGTCACTCCGAAACGAATCGGACAAGCAGTCATCAAGTCTTAGCCGGCTACACGGTCTCCGTACTCCGCACGCTCGCCTCTGGGAGGGTCCGCTCCACGAGCTACTGGTTGATGCTCCAAGTAACACAAAGTCCCATGAAGATATATCTCAACAGACTGCCTCGTCATAGGGGTCTCAATGCAACAGACGACGCGTCAATCGGACGCTCGGTCTGTGAGTTATTAACATTTTCGTCCTAGGGGCCCGGTTGGTTTCGTGAGCGAACCAACCCGGCCATATCTCAACTATACCCCAAACTCTCATAAGGTATTCTCATAGGGACCGTTTCTCCACATGTTCACCAACGCCGCTGACGGTTCGTCCAACGGACGTCCGGTCTGAAAGATAACAGCTTTTCCTTTCCAAGGGCCCGGTTGGATTTCAGGTACAATCCAACCCAGTCACTATCCAACTGCAACCAAAACTCGGGCAAAGTATGCCAAAATTTCTGCCTCATCAAGAGGAAATCAACGAGACAGACGGCACATCAATCGGACGCCCAGTCTGTGAGTTATTGGCCTTTTCGTTCCAGGGGCCCGGTTGGTTTCATGAGCAAACCAACCCGACCGTACTCCGACGACATCCAAACCTCGAGCGGAGTAAGCCAAAAGATCCATCTCACTTAGAAGAATCCAACAAAGTCGACGACACATCAGTCGGACGTCCGGAGTTCAAGATATAAGCGTTTCCACTCCGAGGGCGCGGTTGGTTTCGTATCCGAACCAACCCGACCGAACCCAAAGTATTCCAAAACCTTGAGTGTGATATACCGAAACGACCATCTCGATCCAAGGATCGCATCACCACTGACAGTGCGTCGATTGAAGGTCTACAACTCAAGATATGGGCGAAAGACCGTGAGGGGTCCGAAAACGGGGGGTCTGGGCCCGGACCGACCCGGCCCGACCCCCCTGGGTCGGCCCAAACCAGGTCGACCCGACCCGGGTCAGACCCGGCTGGGCCCGGCCCGACCTGGTGCAGCCTGGCCCGACCGGCTCGGTCTGGCCCGACCGGCCAGCCGCGGCTCGGCCAGCGCGGCCGCACGGAAGCCACAGGCGGGGTGCGCGGTTCCCCCACCCTTGCTGCTAATTGAGGCCGGCGGCAACCACCACCGACAACCCTCCAGTGGTGCACCACCATCGCCTTCCGCGGACCACCGGACGTGCTCCGATGGTCCGTTTATCCTACCATCTTCACCAATGGTCCTCCCGGGACCTGACCTTCACTACGAAGGGATTCAAATGCCATAGCGGCCTGCTTCATCGTCGTCCATTGATCCGCACATCAATTAACAAAATGTACCATCTTTTTGGTTTTCTGGCGTGACGCGATGGCACCGCGCCCATTTGCCGTGGCCCGACTCCGTCCGCGGATGTCTTCGGGTTTCTCCGACGCGGCACGACGACGTCGTGCCCTTGTTCGTTCTCACGACGCGGCGCGACGACGCCACACATTCCTTGTCGCACGTTCCCGCGCGGTGCGACGACTCCGCTCCATCCCTATTTCAATCCACAAAATAAACCCACAAGGATAAGGAGGAGGGTCGACCGTGTTTGTGCGGTCCGGCCCCCCTCTCGTTAATTGATAGAAAATGGTCATATTTCACGAAGATCGTCAAGGTAATAATCACGGAAAAATTATATAATAATCCTCATCATCAATCCGCATGAACGGAGGATCCGTGGATCAACTTGGAATTGGTTGGTCCGCGCTCGTCATTCTTTTCTTAAAAGATAAAAGAACACCAAAATAAAAATCCCCTACCTCAAGCGTCGTCGAGCGAGGGTTCATCGTAGATTTTCTCGTCACGGAAAGAGCGTCGTTGACGTCGTGGTACACGGCGTCGCGTCGTTGATCTCTGAGGGTTTGGTATTCTTCATCGGAGGTCAGAGCGTTCTTCACGTTCTTCGCATTCTTCATCGAAGAAGAATTCCTTCCTCCAAATTCTCTCCACGCCACAAGTCCAACTAAATAAAATAAGTTCAACCCTTATTTTATTATTGACCTAAGCTTTTGAAATTCAAAAGATAAGAAACGAACAATTAATTCGCTGAATTAATTGTAACGATTTAACTGCCCAATTAATAGGAGCATTTAAGAGTTTAAGAAAACGCACTAGTTGACTTCATTAATGAGGAGTTTTCGCAGGTGCGTTACTTAGAGGAAAAGAAACAGTGGGGCTCGTGCGGGCCCCACCACACAAATATCCTACCAAGAGGGTAGGATATTTTGGATTGCACCCTATCCGCTTTAACTCAGCTCAAGTGGATTTAAGTGGATTTTAAGTGGCTTTAAGTGAAATAAAAAAAGTTGTTTCACCACTTTATTTTATTTCTTAACTTAACCCCAAAAATTTAAAAACCACACCCGAGCAAACACAACTCCGAAAAAGGGGTTTCTAAGCAAATACCGGCGTTGCGATTCCATTGGTGCCCTCAGAATTTGATTCCAAGCACCGGTTCAAAAGTTAGAAATTCCCGCTCGTTCGTTCACTGAACGTACCCGAGATAAACTTCAGAAAAATGATTTCGGGCGCACCGGGCCTCAGAATCAGGCACCGTCAGAAACTGAATTCTTGTAAAATTCCAAACAAAATTATGAAAAAAAATTTTCCTTGAAATTTCCGGGTCTTTACATTACTCCCACCTCAGGGATTTACGTCCTCGTAAAGCTTTAACACAAAATAGGGTCACAAAAGCAGTACTGAGCATGCATCTGAGCCTCCCGCTCTCGTGTGCTCACCTGGAGGTTCCCATATTGCCAGTGAAAGCGTACCTGAGGAATAGACCATTCTCAAAGGATCCACCCCTGTCGATCCTCAATCCCCACTGGAACCTCCGTGAAAGACACCTCATCGCCATCGTCCAGCTCCCCATGGTCGATGATATGTGAAGGGTCGATCACGTATCTCCTCTGCTGAGATATGTGGAAGTCATTGTGCACCTGGTGCAACTGAGGTGGATGGGTCAAGCGGTAAACCATCCCGCCTACCCAGCTGAGGACCTAAGAAGGTCTCCTAAACATCGGAGATAACTTGCCGCCTTGGCCATATCTCCATAAACTTCATCGAGGTGAGACCTGTATAAGGACGTGATCGTCATCCTCGAACTCCAGAGGTCTCCAACTCTTGATTAGAACTGGAACTCAAAATGACTGCTTCCATGAGGGTAAGGTTGACCGACTCAAGAGTGATCGGTCGCACCCTCCTGTGCATGAGTTACCATGTGCTGCCTGGGGTTTCCTTTTTCACCGACCAAGGAAAACCCATTCCGACGTCGTAGTTAAACCACAACCTTTTTGCCTAATACCATCAATTCATGTATGAACTGTGATTTCCCAGTCCATACTCAAACCAATGTCGTAAGGCCTCGACGCTTCCACCAAGAGATTCCAACCGAAACTCTTGCCTCGAGGGTCTAACCACATCGTCGGCACAAGTGTGATTATCGAGTCTCCTCCCAAGGTATCTCCAGACGTGAGGGTCAAGTCCACGTCTTACTGGAAACTCTAGGTCTGGGACAAGATTTGAAAAAGTGAGGAATGATTCATATCGACGTCTGTTACTACAATAGCTAGTAGTGGACACGGACTGTCCCTTGAATCATTTTTAGAGCCATTGGGTCACACTCCTTGACCGCATACAGCCACACTCTTCCTCCGACCTCCATCTCCCTGAGCCTGGCGGGGATAACTAAGGCGGGTGGTTGTAGCATGTTAAGATGTACATCACCTCATGCTGCTCTCCTATCTCTGCCTCCACGTCTGCCGCTTCGTAGACTCATCTCTCTTTAAAGCTTCCTCTTCTTGAAACATTTAACACACCCGAGTCTCTAAGACTGGCACCGGTTTCCTATTTCTTACTGCACTGTGCAGTCTTCATCCGCTCCTGGATGATCTGCACCTTCTTTTCCTACGATCTGGAAGAGCTACTAAAATTTCTCCCTTGCCGAAAAGAGAAACCCGGTCTCATCCCCCTGGATGAACAACGCCCATTGCCTAATATAGTCAATCCTTATATGAAGGATGCATTCATGCCATGGATGACATCGTAAGGCCTCGACGTAACTACTAAGATATCCAACTGTCACTCTCGCCTCCAAGGGTTGAGTCACACTGTCGGCATCAGTGTGAGGTCACTGGGTCTCCTCCCGTAGGAATCTCGAAAGTGAGGGTCAAGTCAACAGTTTTAACCGGGACCACTCAGTATCAACCAAACAAAAAGACAGGAAAGAAAACATCACAAATATAAGTGTCTTTTTATTATTACAGCTCATAGTAAAAAGTCACGAATACAACAGCAACATGGAACTAGAAGTACAAGGGACGTATCCACTAGTTCCTCTCCTGTCCACCTGCTTCTGGAGCTCCATGATCGTAGGCCTCAACTGCCTGAATATGAGCTCTCCCATGTCCACCAACCCCCCGCGGTTGGGGTGGACCTCCGGGTGGTGGTGGCAACACCTCGTAGCGTCGTCCACCTCCAGCTGCACGACCAGCTTCTCTCCCTCGGCCTTCCGCTCCTTGCGGTCCGTCTCGATCGAACCTCTGCATCTGCCTGAGATGTTATTCATTTATCCGCTGGTCATCTGTATGGAGGGTCGGACAGTCGCGTGCCATGTGACCAATCCTGCCACAGGAGTAGCACTGCATGGCAGGTCTGGCTCCATCCCTCCCCTTGGTGCCTCGTACTACCGGATATGAGTCATGCGGTCGACCACCTGTAGGTCTGGTCCTCTTGGACCTCTACGTCATCTGTCTACTGCCTGATATAGAAGACTCTGCCGCATTCCAGCTAGTGGTGGGTCCTGCTGCTGGAGACTGCTCAGCAAGGAAACTCTCCACTAAGAGGGCTCGCTCCAACACCCCTGTCTGCGTCGGGATGCTGTGAGAAACAACAAAAACTCTAATCTCTCGCCTGAGATCTTGCTTGAAGGTTCAGGCCCTGAAGAACGGGTCCCATACCATATTTGTGGAGTAGCGTGAGAGGTCTGTGAACCTCGCTGAATACTGCGCCACTGTCATGTTTCCCTGACGCAGCTGAAGTATCTCCTGTATACGCACCTCTCGAAGGGTGGCTGGTAAAAACTCTGTCCAGAACAGGATCTTGAAGTCTGCCCATAGAAGTGTCGCCTCGTCATGTATCTAGAGAATCAGTCTCCACCATCTGCCAGCTGCTGCCTGAAGAAGACTAGAAGCAGGGATCACCATGAAGTCTGCTGGCATCCCCACTAGCCTGAAGACTCTCACCATAGCCTCCAGCCAATCCTCAGCCGCCTGCGGGTCCGTCCCTCCCTGGAACCTGGGTGGCCTCTGGTTATGGAACTCATTTACTGCGCTCAAGCGACGTACACCCTCTGCTGCTGGGGCTGGTGGCATCGGTGGCCCAACGGGTAGTAGTACCACTGGTGCCTCCACTGGTGCCACAACTGGGATAGAGCCCTATACTGAGGCCTCGTCGCTCAGCGGGCTGTCTGTACGTACCACTCTCGTGGCTCTAGCTGGTCGTCCACGGGGAGGCATCCTGAAAGAAACAACGTGACACTGTCAAACGATTATACCTGGTGAGATGACCTAGTTTGAGCTGACATTTAAAAACTTCTAAAAACACACACGCAATCAGTGTTTTCGTGCAAAAAGTCGGAAATCAGTTGTCAGGGTCCTGGTGTATGGATACGTCGGCCGCCTGCACCAACACTGGACTCCCTGAACTGAAGACCACACTCGGTACACTTAACAGTATTTCTTCATAGAAAGAAAATATCAGAGTTAAAAGTTCTGCGGTAGAACCGAATCCTCTGATACCAATTTGTCACGACCCGTCCTCAGGGCCCGTGCCGTGACTACCCCAAGCCCGCATTCCATAGGCCAGGGGCTGGTGACTAGCACCAAAGGCATAAATTCCGATAACTGGGAAGGCATTGCCTTTATAAAAGTAATCAAAACACCACAGAGTACAAGTGGAAGTAAAACACTAAGTATAAAATAAAGCGCTGAAAAATAAATGGGCTAGAATACAAACCCAACTGAAAGTACAACTACAACTGAAAGAAAGTACAACAGAAAAAGACAAACAGCTGAAAGGAAGGAAGCATCTCCTGGGTCTTCCTCCTCGGATCCTACCTGAAGGGTAGGTACAGATAGCGCAACTCCTAGATCGTCCACCACGGATCCTACCTGAAGGGTAGGTACAGACAGAGCAGCTCCTGGATCATCCACCACGGGATACTGACTCGTCGAGTAGTCCACCTTCGGGTACTGACTCGTCGTGTAGTCCACCTCGGGGCACCGTCCAGTCCTCGAACACTCATCCTCCGTCAGCGCTACCCGTCGTCTGCAACCAACACAACGAGGTGCGGGGATAGCCCGTGCAGGGGTGAGTATAACGATACTCAGTAGGGACCCCGAGACCCTCAAGGTCTCACTAAAACCAACAAGGATAACCACAAAGAATATCTCAACAGATAACCTCTACTTAGGTATATGCCCATGCATATACCTAAGTTATCAAGTAACCCATCTCAAACATGAGGAAACACAAGGGTTATGAAATCAACGGATAACCACTACCCAGGTATATGCCCATACATATACCTAAGTTATCAAGTAACCAATCTCAATCATGGGGAAACACAAGGGTTATAGACTCAACTCAAACCAGGATTTTCATGATCGAAACTGTAACTGCTGAAGAGATCCGTCTCTGGAGAGTACAGTGGTCCTGTCACGACTCCGAGGTACTGCTCACCAAACTAATACTACTGAGGTACTCGTCCTGTCGAGTACCGCGGGCCTGCCACCTCACACAGTAGTGCTTCCTGCCATGGGTCTGCCACCTCAAACAGTAGTGCTCCCCCTCATAGCCTACAGAGGTACTCCTCCTGTCGAGTACCACGGGTCTGCCACCTCACACAGTAGCGCTCCTCCGCCATGGGTCTGCCACCTCACAAAGTAGTGCTCCCCACTGGGCTATGCAAGTCACTTCGAAACGAATCGGACAAGCAGTCTTCAGGTCTCAGCCGGCTACACGGTCTCCGTACTCCGCACGCTTGCCTCCGGGAGGGTCCTCTCCACGTGCTACTGGTCGATGCTCCAAGTAACACAAAGTCCCATGAAGATGTATCTCAACAGACCTCCTCATCATAGGGGTCTCAATGCAACAAATGGCGCGTCAATCGGACGCTCGGTCTGTGATTTATTAACATTTTCGTCCCAGGGGCCCGGTTGGTTTCGTGAGAAAACCAACCCAGCCGTATCTCAACTATACCCCGAACTCTTATAGGGTATACTCATAGGGACCGTTTCTCCACGTGTTCACCAACGTCGCTGATGGTTCGTCCAACGGACGTCCGGTCTGAAAGATAACAGCTTTTCCATTCCAAGGGCCCGGTTGGATTTCGGGTACAATCCAACCCGGCCACTATCCAACAGCAACCAAAAATCGGGCGAAGTATGCCAAAAGTTCCGTCTCATCAAGAGGAAATCAACGAGACAGATGACGCGTCAATCGGATGCCCGATCTGTGAGTTATTGGTTTTTTCGTTCCAGGGGCCCGGTTGGTTTCATGAGCGAACCAACCCGATCGCACTCCGACGACATCCAAACCTTGAGCGGAGTAAGCCAAAAGATCCGTCTCACTTAGAGGAATCCAACAAAGTCAATGACACATTAATCAGACGTTCGGAGCTCAAGATATAAGCGTTTCCGCTCCGAGGGCCCGGTTGGTTTCGTATTCAAACCAACCCGGCCGAATCGAAAGTATTCCGAAACCTTGAGTGTGATATACCGAAACGGCCGTCTCGATCCAAGGATCGCATTGCTGCTGACGGTGCGTCGATCGGAGGTCTAAAGATCAAGATATGGGCGAAAGACCATGAGGGGTCCGAAAACGGGGGGTCTGGGCCCGGACCGACCCCCCTGGGTCGGCCCGAACCGGGTCGACCCGACCTGGGTCCGACCTGGCTAGGTTCGACCCGGCTGGGCCCAGCCCGGCCCGGCCCGGCCGGCTCGGTCCGGCCCGACCGGCCAGCCGCGGCTCGGCCAGCGCGGCCGAGCGGAATCCGCGGGCGGGGGTGCGCGGCTCCGCCACCCTCGCCACTAATTGAGGCTGGCGACAACTGCCGCCGCCAGCCCTCCAGCGGCGCGCCGCCGCCACCGGTCGCCGGTGCCGTCGCACCGGTGAGGCGCGCCACCATCGCCTTCCACGGAGCACCGGACGCGCTCCGGTGGTTCGTTTCTCCTGCCGTCTTCGCCAACGATCCTCCCAGGACCCGACCTTCACTGCGAAGGGATTCAAACACCATAGCGGCCTGCTTCGTCGTCGTCCGTTGATCCACACATCAATTAACAAAACGCAACGTCTTTGTGGTTTTCCGGTGTGACGCGATGGCGCAGCGCCCCTTTGCCGTGGCCCGACTCCGTCCGCAGATGTCTTCGGGTTTCTCCGACACAGCGCGACGGCGTCGCGCCCTTGTTCGTTTTCACGATGCGGCACGACGGCGCCGCGCATTCCTTGCCGCACGTTCCCGCGCGGTGCGACCGCACCACGCTATCCCCGTTTCAATCCACAAAAGAAACCCACAAGGATAAGGAGGAGGGTCGGCCGTGTTTGTGCGGTCCGCCCCCCCTCTCGTTAATTGATATCAAATGGTCATATTTCACGAAGATCGTCAAGGTAATAATCACGAACAAATTAAATAATAATCCTCATCATCAATCCACATGAACAGACGATCCACAGATCAACTTGGAATTGGTTGGTCCGCGCTCGTCATTCTTTTCTTAAAAGATAAAAGAACACCAAAATAAAAATCCCCTACCTCAAGCATCGTCGAGCGAGGGTTCGTCGTGGATTTTCTTGTCGCGGAAGAAAAGCGTCGCGGAAGGAGCGTTGTTGACGTCGCGGTACACAACGTCGGGCCGTCGATCTCTGAGGGTTTGGCGTTCTTCGTCGGAGGTCGGAGCGTTCTTCGCGTTCTTCGTGTTCTTTGTCGAAGAAGAACACTTTCCTCCAAATTCTCTCCACGCCACAAGTCCAACTAAATAAAATAAGTTCAACCCTTATTTTATTATTGACCCAAGCTTTTGAAATTGAAAAGATAAGAAACGAACAATTAATTCGATAAATTAATTGTAACGATTTAACTACCCAATTAATAGGAGCGTTTAAGAGTTTAAGAAAACACACCAGTTGACTTCATTAATGAGGAGTTTTCGTGGGTGCGTTACTTAGAGGAAAAGAAACGGTGGGGCTCGTGCGGGCCCCACCACACAAATATCCTACCAAGAGGGTAGGATATTTTGGATTGCACCCTATCCGCTTTAACTTAGCTCAAGTGGATTTAAGTGGATTTAAGTGAAATAAAAATAAAGTTGTCGCACCACTTTAATTTATTTCTTAACTTAACCCAAAAAATTTAAAAACCACACCCGAGAAAACGCAACTCCGGAAAAGGCGTTTCTAAGCAAATACCGGCGCTGCGATTCCATCGGTGCCCTCAGAATTTGATTCTGAGCACCAGTTTAAATGTTAGAAATTCCCGCTCATTCGTTCACTGAACGTACCCAAGCTAAACTTCAGAAAAATGATTCTGGGTGCACCGGGCCTCGGAATCAGGTGCCGTCAGAAACTGTATTCTTGTAAAATTCCAAAGAAAATTAAGAAAAAAAATTTTCCTTGAAATTTTTGGGCCTTTACAACACTGCCTTTTTACATGTTATTTCATGAATCACCTTACTCTTAGGGTATTATTTGTTTCCCATAATATTATCCCTTCTTCGGAATAATGATTTAAATGCTTTAGGGTGGTATATTACACTTTGGAATGTTCAAATTACAATTCCATCAATAATTTTTTATTGACCATTAATTGGTTTTTCCATTCATTAATATCAATAACTCTTCTTCTTTCATTGCCTCTACTAGGGAAATATTGATAAATTAATATCATTTTTTCAATATGGATATTTGATTCGGAATATATTTTTTTTATTTGAATCAATTATTCAATATCTGGAATGATTTTGGCTTGTATGACATGGGTATGGACTGATTATGGATAACCCCTTAATTCATCCCTTGTCTATGGAGACAAAATAGTTGACCAAATTGGATGTGTTTTTACTTTATATAATAAACCATATTTTGAATTTTATTGATGGTAGTGGTCTATATGTGAGATATATGGTGTTAAATAATTATGCATTTCCTCCAAAAGATTCAGTTATTATCAATCAATGAGAATTTTCATCGACATTTAAATGGATATAGTTATTTCTCAGTTTATTGATTAGATTACATGAGTTTCAATTTCGTTACATTAGTATACTGAATTCTTCTTTTGATGTTATTTGACAGGCATGTATCATCAGGTTTTTACCATGAAATGTTAATTTTTTTCTCATTGATTAATAATTTATTCTGCTTTACCTACCAAAAATGACCCTTGCATCTCACCGTTATTATGTTTCATTTATTCATATTATGAAAAATTAATTATTTAATAATAAATAAAGAAATTTGTTTATTTCATTTTATTATCTATCAAATTTTCATTTCCAATTTCTCAACGTATTATATTTATCATGATTGTAATAGTTTTTTTTCAAAACAACTAAACTGATTGGTCCTTTGAGAGTTGATTCCTAGTAATCAAGACATTGTAATAAAATAAAGCACTGGATACGAGTGTCTCGGTCTTTAAAATTACATTTATGGTGTGTCTTGGTTTGAATTACTATTAAAATTTTGAATTATATATTCAATTTACTACAAAATATAAAATAAAATGACAGTAGTATATTAAATTTTACACAATGTTCAACATTATTTGCATTCAACGAACATTTACATATAACATTTCCCTTGAGATCATTTTGTAATAAAATTTAACACTTTACATTTTTTCCTTACTATATCATCCTCAAAATTATTATGGTGTAAAGTGAAATTTTAGTTTATTATAATAACTAATTAAGATTCATTAATTTTAAATTTATCTATATAATTTACACATGATATAGATATTTTATTTTTCTTTATTAAACATTACTTGTTTAAATATTTTATATATTAAAAAATGGATATATATTATTATAAAAATAATACCCCTAATTACATAGACACAAAATTCTCTATATAATATTATAATATGAATAATAAACTCATTTATATGATGATATTACACTAATTTACATTTTTTGGAATATCTAATAAATACATTACTGATACATATATCATAATACATGTTCTATTATTTTATATTATTTATATTATGTCAATATTTTATTCATCACAATATGCCACTAATTGATTGATGAATCCAAATTTCTTATATTTTAACAACTATATATGATATACTCATTATCCTTGATGAATCACCATTTATGATAACAATGATTTCAATAATGATATAAAATATAAATAATAGTAAACTATATGTACTAAATCCATCTTCATTGTTCATAATAACAACTATTTGTTAATATACATCTTCTTTTAACGTATATTAGAAATAAGATGAAAATACTCATCTTTTAAAAAAATTTATCAATGTTTGAATGTGTCTTTTTCATTCATCCTTATAATTTGAATATCCTTTGATAAATGATGATTCAGAAAACCTTTTCCTCATCATCATTATGTAACCAATGTATTCATTATTTGGATAAAAAATATCATATTGATCACTTTGTTACTTATTTTAAACTATTTTTTAATTACATAATATACAAAAAATTGAATTATATACCCTTAAAAATCAATTAATTAATTTCTACCACCCTGATATATGATAAGGACATTCAATAAAGACTACAAAACACGTTTAGGTATCCCATAAATTTCTATCATGTGAAACTAATTCAGTTACATCATGTCATTACCTTTTAATTTCAATGAACTTGGAAATATATTTTGAGGAAATATTGTTTGAAAATAATATTAATTTTTCATCCCCTTGTATGAAATCATAACCAAATACAATTTTAATATTTCACTATAACCTATACATCAAAATATATAATTATTCTATTCTACAAACATTATAAATATAATGTAATATTTATTAAAAACATTCACATTGTTGAAAAATTTCTGTTAATGATTGTAAGTTGGAATATAAATTAATAAAGTAATCCTAAATCCTTAACCAAGTCATTATAACACTATACTGAAATGATTATATGAGTAGATTATAATATTCTTTATTTAAATTTTATTCAATTCCTTTGAAACATTAAGTCTATCATTATATGCATCTCATAAAAATCAACATTATACTATTTAAAAACTATAATATTGTTTAAATATATATGTTGGATCTCTAACAGAAAACATATTACTTATATTATAAGAAAATTTATTATTTCCAAATCTAAAAAAGAGGTTTCTAAAAAAATGAATCTCTATATAAATGGATTTATATAAATATAATGTTAAATGATGAAGATGTAATTTTTCTAAAAAAATGATTTTATCATCTGATTATCATCTTTTATATTTGATTAATAATAACTTGTATCATCATGTTCCCACTATAAAGTAATCAATACCTTATATTTTAGATCTTTTATGCTTTTTTCAGTAGTTTCAATGAATTTTGTAATGCTATATAAAAAATTCATTTGTATGTTTAAGTTCATATGATTATAGTGGGACTATTGTGTGGTGTATGAGGGGTTAAGTATTTTACCATCAAGATAATATGTATGAGAGTTTTGAGTTCATGATATGTGGTAGAATTTATGGTTTGCTATTCCCTATATCCATGATGACCAAATATGAAATTTCATTCCAATTTCTTGAATGTATTTCATGGAATTTGGGTTCTGTCATTGTTTCATTCAAAAAATGTGACTTTATTAGGGAAATAATTATTTTGAGAAGTTTTTAATGGGTTTGTTCATGGAACCTGGGACACAAAATGGTTTTGTATCCATCAAGACCTTCATTCCAAAGGTAGACACTCATTATTTATTTTGAAACAAGATGCTTATAAACTCACATTGATTGAGAGGATTGGTTTCCATGATAATCACATCATATTATGGGGAATTATTGACTACATTGGGACTCTCTAATATATTTTAGATATGTTCTTAAATCCCTCATTAATTAAAAAGTATGATGTGAGTTATCACAATAATATCAATCTATTATTATCACGTGTTGATTTGTGAATCATATGTATTTATTCAATGGTCTTCATTGATATGAGAAAACTGTATGTATATGAACATATCAATTAACTGTATCTATAATATACTAATTAGAGATTATTTGGTCATTATTTTGATAATTATGGGTTTAATGCCCCACAGTGGGGAACTCTAGAGTTTATGGTCATCAATGTAGCTGAATTCCACTCTTTAGATTATTGACTTAAGTTACTCGAGGAATAAAAAAGGATAATCTCAACACATTACTCGAGAAAAGAACTAATAAAAGTATGTAACACTTAAGGTATTATCATGGAGTGTAGAAGATTTTCTCAAAACATGGTATTCTAGAAGTGTACATTAAGGTTGTCGAAGGCACAACCAAAAATATCGTCGACCATGCCGAAAAATCACATGGTGCGCCACTCCATTTTTCATGGTGTTAAGGGATATAAGTTGTAGTACTGACCTAGAGGTCTGATATCACATCCCATTGATGATCTCGAGTGGGGGTACGGGGACACAAACCCCCTTGTATAGTCCAACAAGAATGCATAGGTGGGTCTCCTATGTGGTTTTTTTAGCAATTTCACATCAATACCTCACGTTGGAGGGTCTCACATGTGATCCAACAAGGTTATTCCTTAATATAGGTTGCGCAGGTGCTCCGCCAATGTACTTTTCCAAAGTGCTTCACCAAGGTGGCTCAAACTAGTGATCCTCTAAGGTTATTTTCCAAGGTTTCTTGCATATGAGCTTGTATATATTCTCTCCATTGTGAGTGAAGACCATTATAGGTCACCCATGTAGTGATGGAATACTTGGGAGAAGGACTCCTGTGACTAGACCCATCTATTAGATTCACCATATGATATTTTGGTCATCATCTAAAAATTTGAGTTGAAGGGGTATATTTATAGTCCCTGGTGGACCTATGGGGAAATGTCTACACCAATTTCTAGAAGGTATGGATTCCGTGGATGGCCTATAGAGTGAAAAAATTTCCTTTATAATTTTTTTAATCTTCTGAGCACTATAAGTTTTATTCTATATGTCTGTTTGGGCTCTGTGACTAGTATCATGGAATATCTCAAAGAGATATAATATTATCAATTTGTGGAATACACCCTATATTATCTACAAAACATGGATATTGAATCTTTAATTCATTGAATTTATTTTATCATTTATATTGGAAATCCATGGACAAATCCTATGGGGGGGGGATTTCCACTTATCCCTTATAGTGAAGCACTCTCATAGAAAATAGAATTTCAATAGACCAGTCTATGAAAATGTGTATGAAACACATTCATTATTTTCAACCTTCATATCCATCTTCTCTTGGTTTTTACATTAATCATGGAGTTTTGGTGATGATGTGAATGTTCAATTTAAAAAATTTTATTCCAAAAATTATTTTGGCATGGAAGTGAAATGGTTTTTGGATCCTCCACTCACAAACTCTGGGTGAAGAGAATCCCTTCATGGCTTTTAGTGAATTTTTATGTGGATTATTTACTAGGGGTGGCAATACTGTGGTCTAGTGTGGAAGTGTATGACCAGGTTGTTTACATGAGAACTACACTGTGACCATGGGGGTTGTGGCTTTTATTGTGATTTTTAGAAATAATAGTCATGTATCCCATTTTAATGAAAAATTCTCCTGATCTATCCATAATTGACTTTTTTAAAAAATTTAAGGATCACAGGAGGTTTTTATTCCTCCAATATCATTTATTCTTATATACATACATCAATATATGTGTTCTATCCATATACATTAATAGAAAATAATTATCATCATGGAATCCAATTTGCATCAATTCACCCTACAATGGGTGATGAATTTTCAAGATGATTAGAGATTTAAATACTTGTTTGGGATGGGTTATGATTCAATGTTTTTTTTATCTTACTTGCAAATTTTCTTCACTGTTGGTTCTCAGGTTGGTTGTTGAATTAGATTGTGGGATTAATTGTAATAGTTTCCATAATCATTCTTCTCTACAATTGAAACTATAATTTAATGATTTATTCAAAATGAATGTAAATCTAATTTAATATAAACTTATTTAAAATGGATTTCATGATTGATTTTGAGGATATATATTTATGAATCAAAACCCATTTTTCGTATGTTTTGAGATATTGAATTATTTTGAGATGAGATTGCTTATTATAGATATTATTTTTATAAAATAATCTAATTTTATTATTAAAAATTCAATTTAAATAAATATTTATTTGAATGGAATGCACATGATGAAATCCAATTTTTTTTTGAAATTTGATTACCATGTTGAAAAAACAATATAGACTATCAACTATTATTTTTAATTAAAAGGAATCTTGAATTGATTTTAAATGAATGATTTAACCATTATTGATTGATTGGTTGAAGCACATGTGTGTCTGAGCAATTAGTGCATGATTGTGAAAAGTGCACCTGGAATCTAACTCCCAATGAATGGATTGACGATGAAAACAATAAGTAATATTAAATTAGAAAGATTTTACTCAATTTTATAATGATTTATTAGTATTATTGTCCTAAGAATTATGATATGTTCACACATACTTGATCCATGATTTATTATTTAGTAGTGAAATTATTCGAGCACCATGAACTAACCTAACATATGGCCTGTAACCATGGTTCTTTTTCTCCCATCATATGATTATACATCCATTTTTTTAAATAATGTTTTTATTATTTACCATTGTTTAATAAAAATTTCTTATAAAAAATTCATTTAAATGACATTATAAATATATATCATTGTTTTATTTTGAATAATATTTTGAATTAAATTTTGTAAATGACCTTAAATTCATTTTATTTAAATTATAAGAATTAATTGTCTAAATCTTATGGAATTGATTATGAATCACATGATGATAACATATTAAATTGTTTATCTCACAACCATCAATATCATTCTACTGTATGTAGAATTTTTATCCTAGTCCAGGAATTGGAATGGACCAGTTGGAGGTGGTAGTTAAAATTGCTCTTTGGGACTCTATATTAATGGTGGTGACTAATATAGCTAGGGTACATTTGTAGGATATAGTTTGTGGAACATTGTCCAAATTATAAGTCATATTGTCCATTGGGTAATGATTATTTTGGATGTTTCTTATCATTCTATGGTATTTATATACTTAATAAAAATTTGGAATAATGATGTTTAATAATTTTATTTGCCGTTATTTTATCATTATTATGGAAAAATATTCCGTTGATAATTATATGATGTAATATTCTTCTCCCCAACCGATGGGTATTAGGAACATCCTTTTGGCTATGTCTGGAATGAATCATGTGTCAGGGTATCAGGTTATGTAGGTTAGTTCATAACAAAATGGTATCATATTTCAAAATTTTTCTTCTTTTTTTTTGATGTTGGTATATATTTTTGGTTGTCCTGGTAGACAAGTGGTAGTATTTTTGGTACATAATAACTAGTTATGAGCATGTTTTAATAGAAAACTAATTTTATCGAGCCTTGTGTCACCATGGGTGATTGGGAAGTGTGTTTTGATGAATAATTTACCAAATTTATGGATTTTACCAATTATATCATAATTATTTGATGCCCATGTACCTCATTATTCAGTTAATTAACTACATATAATTGTTAATTTTTCCGTGCTCTTTATTTATTTTGTTTTTTTATAATACTCTGAAGAGATGATTGAATACAATTTATGAGGAATCTATTAATGAACCACATCAATTATGTATTTTAGTTAATATTAATCCTATAGAGATAGCGGTTAAAATATTCTAATATCTATGAGATGTAGCACCACCTCTCCCCTTCAGGAATTAGTTTTAAATGCATGATAAGATGAATATAGAGATCTTATTTAATATTTTCTTCACCCAAAACCATCATATTTACATGGTGAAAAATATCCTTGAGATGTGGGAAAGTTTTGGAAATGTATTGTTCTAATAATTTAGTTATTTGAAATTCAGGATTACAATAATGTGAAATGTTCTACCCTTAATCTTTTAGGACCTATATAAATATATGGGACTTAGTGGTTATAGAAAAGGAGAATGTCAGAATTGAGTAGTAATATTATAGAACACTTTTACGTGATAATTTCTATCGAGAATCAATGTTATTTGTGATTATTATAATGTTTCATAGCCTCTATTAGTTTTGTAGGAATGTAACATAGTATACATACCACTTGGCTAAATTAGTTATGTTCTTCACCAATGGTGTTGTTGAATATGAAGCTGAAGGACCAGTTATTTTAAATTGGTCTTCAATGTGATATTTGATCTCATTTTATATGTATAATATCACATCATATATTAAGATACTAGATTGACTGTTGATGGCTATGACTAACTTGGATGTTATGTCATTATTGATGGGAGTTCCATTTCATCTCAATGATGTTTATGTTAGTTCCATTAAAATAATGTGAAATCATAATGATTCTAATGGTGTTAATATATATTTGTAATCATATAGACATCCTTGTATTCTAGCTATAGTCAACATGACATTATTTTTTTATAGAATCGTGGAAAATTTAAAACTAGTTTTCACTAAGGAACCAAAGATCTGTGGTATGTGTTGTCATTTAGGAATCTTATAGATATTTTTCCACATCTTTTATGCTCTTCATAGTGGGGCATTATCATCAGTTCCAAAAAGCATGTATGTTTAATCAGTCAATACATGAACTAGGTGGGTCCAATCAAAGGCATCCATAATGAAAGATAATAATATGAACCACGATGGATCGTACCAATAATAGAACATATGTGATGTACTTGAACAATATTTAGAATTTGTTTTTATCTTAGAAGAAGAAGTGGTTGAATACACTATACCACTAAATGCTAATGATGAGGAAGCTGCAAGAATGATGGGTATGTGTTTAAGGGTGGATCATAATGAGGAGAAATATAATTGGATTGAGAATCATGAACAAATAATTTTGGGGGATTCAATAGTGGAAATATCACCATTGAGGAGCACATCCAGTTTTGGGACATGTTGAACTTCCATTTTAATGATTTTTTAATAGAGGAACCAGACTACTAGGTAAGCAACATCTTGTGTAAATTTTTTATGGAGATTAATTATGGTAGACTTATATTTTCTTTCATTGGTTATACTTTTTCCTTCCTTGTTTGAACTCATGGATTCTCCCTTTTTCCTTAAATGTGTTTGATTAATAATTTTTTTCATTCATTAAATCTCTAATTCCTTTTTGGTGTTTTATTTTTTTTGATAGAACTATAATATATTGGATTTTTTATTATTAACATGAATCATGTTGAAATATTTTTTGGGATGATTTGGATGACTTCTCATAATGATCATATTGCTTTTAACCTTTACTGGATCTCCAAAACTACACCTAATGGTGTGTGTAATGTTTTTCATGGAGAATGGGAGTCATGATTGAGTATAGAATAATAGTCATATCCATATATTGAATGTGATATGTCAATGTTTTTATTTTTTTATGTGGAGTGATAATCTATGTGTCAGAGTCTTTATCCAGTGTTTGTTGTGTATCCAAATATGTATATTTCATATAATTATAGATTTGCACCAATAAGAGAAGTTACTTTTTCCATTTATTTGGTGCTAGATAAGTATCTTATATCTATTCCCTATAACATAATTATACCAAATATATTGGATGAGTTCAAATCATTGTAGTATTACTTAATAGAGAAAGAATATATATATGGTTGAGTGTGTCACAATGGGTGGTGCCTATTATTTTATTCCAAATAATGATGATGGGGAAAATGGACATTGTGTTCATTATCAGAAAATAAATTGTGTTACAATATAAAAACAATTTTCATTTCCATGTATTAATGATAATTTCTACCATTTGAAATTGGTAATTTGGTTTTTAAACATTATTCTTTGGTTTGAGATTACTAATTGAGAATCAAAGAATTTTACATTCTAAAGACCACCATAAAGAGTTGGTCTGATCATTATAAGTATCATGTTATGAATTTTGGTCTAAATAATACTCATTTATTTTTAATTAAACTAATGAATAGAATATTCTATGATGCACATAGTTTTTGTGTCATAATTTTTATGGGTGATATATTCATTTACTCTTGAACCAAGGAGGATAATTTGAAAAATCTTATGACTATAAAGGAAAATTTGAGAAATCACTGATATTATGAAAACATATCAAAATTAATTCTCATTATTTATGAAGTGATGATATTGGGAATCACGGTCTTATAAAAAGGTATTGTATTCTATCATAAAAGTTTTATGGTTGTTAAATTACGAGATCAATAGTGTAATTTTTTCTAAATTTTCCGATTCATGGGTTTTGAAGTGTTTCACAACCAGTTCATCAAATATTTCTCAGTGATCAATTATCTATTGAATTTCCATCACTCTTAAAGGAATTAAGTTCATGTGTAATGATAAATTTCAATTCTATTTTTTTGACTTATAATCCATTTTTACTCTTTTAGATATTTGATAGATATATGTGTTCATTTGAAAGACATCATGTTTTGGTTTAGGCTATAATCTCATCTATATTGATCAGGATCTGGCATATGATTCCAGACATCATTAGAACAAAAAGAAGAACTATCAAACTCATGATATTTAACTCATTTTCATATTTTATGTAATTAAGAGTTAGAATCATTACTATAAGGATACGACTTTAATAATTAAAAATCATGGGTTTATAAAAATAAATCTACATTTTTTCATAAGGAGGATCTTTTAGGTTTAATTTTATACAAAATTAGAACATATCTCTGAAAAAACTCCAATATTAAATGTGGACAATTCTATTTATTATCCATTGTTTACATAATGTTAACCATTTAAAATAAATAATTATTTTTTTCCTGGTAAAATGGAATTACTTGAAAATCAACCTATTTTATTCTTTTAACCATTATTAAATCATCAGAAAATAAAATAAAAAGATGTTATGAGAAGAAAAATCTCATTAATGAATGAAAAATAAAGAAAACCATTAATCTAGTGAACAGATGAAAAATCACATAACATTTGCCTTTTTATTCTTTATTCATTGATCATATAAAATAAAAAATTATCACATAAAAAAACTAACAATGTTTTCAAAATGAATTTTTTTAAAAGCATATAATGAAATTTAAAACTATTTAGGTGGCTTATAAAATCATATACAGAAAACCATTTCATAAAGCATTCAAACCCTTTTTAATCAACAATAAATTAGAATAAACATATGAATGAATTCCATTATTTACATTACCCAATGAATTAGAGATATATAATGGGGATTACACTTAATATAAGCAATAACGGGCTCACACTTGTTATATAATGTTGTTCAACCCATTGTATATGATGTATATGGCTCACCCATTTCTATAGAGATATAATGGGGATCAATATTTCAAATAATATATATTTTCCACATATATAAGCTATAATGGGCCTCAACCCATTGTATATGAAATATTTGGCTCACATGTTTCATATAATTAATAATTACCATAACAACGGTAAATCACCATCATTATAAAACTTTTTTATAAACATTTTTTAAACCCATATGAAAAACTCTTTCAGATAAAAATTTCATTTTCATATAAAAACACACTTTTAATAAAGAAACACAAATTAAAAAAAAACTAAATACCAAAATAAAAATGATAAGGATGGTTTTTAATTTAAGGAAACATGAAATCATAAAAATGAAAATAAAAATAAAATAATTTAAATGGTGGTGTAAAATTTGTTTTCATTGTGTAAATTAAGAATAGAAAATTCCTTTTTTCATTTTCCAAAATAGTCCAAATAAATAGATTCATTTTTCTAAAACATATAATGAAAATCAACATAAACATAAAATAACTTTTATAATAATTTAATATAAACAAAAATATAAAATAATATAAATAATATTGATGTAGATAAGTATATTTTAATATTTAAACTTAAAACTTCTAAAAAGAAAATTTATAAAATAAAAGTTTCCAAATAAATATTTTGAATCTTAAAATTTATTAATGAATAAATTTTAAAAAAACCCATAAATAACATGAGAATATATAAAATTAATGATAAAAATTTCAATAGGGATTTATATATACCTAATAAAATAACAAAGGATGATAACATCAAGATATGCAACAATGAAAGGAGTCCGAGACAAAGTCCCTTATCATGAGTCCGACTTGTCACATGTTTCTTTATCATCTAGAATGATTACATTATGTTTATGATTATAAAAAAATTTCTTTATATTATCATTACTTTTATTCAAAATATTGATATTTTTTTTACAACTAATTAACAAATTATGTTTATGTCTGGTGTTTTGGCCATATTCAGTTTATATGTCAAAAATGAATTCGGTAGGTAGCCTAATGTAAAAGGGTTAATTATTAAAACATATCAAAAATAATAATCCTAAAATAATTATCTTTTTTATATATAAATTATAAATTTTAAAAATCAATAAATATTTTTTAAGAAAATGTTCCAATGTTACAATCATTGAGACTGTAGGTAGTAAGTACGCATGAGCAACATGCCAATTTTTCCATGATCTTTATGAAAAGATGGTTAATAAAATTTATCTTTATAGAATAATAATTATATATTAAAAAAAATATTATTTAAACATATTTAATTATATATATAATCCTTTTTAATTAAATGGTATCACATCGCTTCAGAGAGGGGGTGCACACATGTCCACGAATGATGTTTTCAGTTTTTAAAGTATGAAATGGTAATAAAGAATATAACACTTTTTATTTCAAAAAATGTAATCATTAACCTAGTTTCATATATATATATATAACTTATGTAATAAATTTTATTTTTCAAATCCTAACTCAATTACATGTAGAGTGAGAATGTGTTACAACTCTTTGAGGAGGTGGTGCTCCACACGTCCACAAACATTGTTATCATATTCCTACAATATTTAAATCTTGAAGGAATATGATCTATAATAATTAAAATAGAATTAATACCCTATATATATCATATATATCATATAAAAATAATATTTTCATCAATATTTCCAACCATGAGATGTGATAATGGAAAAATGAACGACATCGTTTCAAGAGGCGGTAATCATTCGTACACACGAACAATGATTTAATTAACTATTTGATAGGAGTCTATTGTTTTGTTGGTAGAAACAATATAATTATAAAATATCAATATATTTTTATATTTATGTTGTTATATAATAATGGAATCATGTTAATCCATGTGGTGTATAATGAAAATGTATAAATGTGGTTGTTGAAAAATGTTACTCTTCTTTAGGTAACACCTTTTGGTTTCCACCAATGGACATCCTTGGATTGAATTCTATTTGAACATGGGACTCTAGGATGATATTGGGGTTTTTGGGAGATTATTTGTTCAGGTTTTGGATGAGAAAATGGATTTTATTGGTGTTAAATAGTTAATAGGTTGATTTCCTTTAAATATTGGAGGTGGAGTGGCATTCTGGTAAACAAAAAAATCTAAATATTACTGGGGGAAAACATTAAGTAATTTTCCTCAAATAATTAATAAATGTTGATCCAATTGGGTATATGGTCTAAATAAGTCCACCAAACGAGGTTTGGATATGTTTTTTGTTCATTTTACACTAATGATTAATGATTAACCAATTATTAAACACTGTTTTACCCTAATCACTGAAATTAATTATAATTTTTATCTCTAATATTTTTTGTGGAAAAAATAATTTTAACATAAACGATAATATAAAAATTATGAATCCAAATATTGAATCCATTATACTAAATTCATATCAAAAGTGCTTCACAATTAAATTAAAAATTATTCCTATACACGAAACGAGAAAGTAGGTTTGTTATCTAAAGAGTTTAAATGATTGAAATGATTTTATATAAAATTTCAATGTTAAATTAATTCCAATGACATAAATAGGTTTAAATTATTCAAAAAGTTTATAATTATACATTAATACCAATTAAATGTTTTCTTTAACATTATAAATAATTTATACGACAAAATAGTTACCAATTAAAATTCACCATTATTTACTAGTCATTAGAATATGAATGTTCTCAGAAAAATACCTAAAATTAACCCCAAGTAAATTATTATATCTAGATTTAAAAAATGAATTTATTTTGTTAAATAAAATTATAAAATTTTGATTTTTTTTTCAAAACATATCTTTCCTTAGAAGATGTTAAAACCGCCATTTAAAAATATATTGTTCTCTATGCTTAAAATTGGATTGATTCTTATCTTATGGATATAAAATATATTTAATAAATTTTAAAATGATTATAATAAAAATATAAAATATAAATTTCAGTAATAACTATCAATAATAGAGAGTAATTTATTTTATTATGAAAAACACCATTCGGGTCATGCGAATCGCTTTTCATAAAAAACAAATCCTTTATATTAAATTGTTTATTAAGTTCCATTATAAATAATTGGTATAAAATGAATTGATTTTATAATTTTAATAATTTACTTAATCTCATTCGTTTTCAGTATTCCATGGTATAGGTGATAACTATCATGTTAAGTAATAATATTAATTGTACATTGTTTTCCGATAAAACACAACCTTATATGTAACATCTCAACGAATCTAGATGTTGTATACAACAAATGATATTCTTGGTGTTTAATGTGATTGAATATATTATTGTTATTTCATGTAATGTGATATATTAACTCATTTAAATTAATTTGATAAAAGAAATCACGGTGTTGAACATCCTACTCCCTTAAAATGAATTTTAAACTTAAAATTCCACATGGTAATTAAATGATTAGAATTTCAAGAATTAAATTATTCAAAGAAACATCAAAAAAAGAGTCAATAAAAGACCCTATTATAAGGAAATTAGAAAAAATAATGTTCCCCAAAAGTTATAAAAAATTAAGATTCCACACTGGGAGAAAATTTGTGGGTTTTAAAAGATGTATTTGGAAAAGAAAAATAATTCCCATGGAATAATAGAGAATGATTGGGAACATGGTCTAGAGGAAGGAAATAATGAATAAACCAAAATATATGTAGGTGTGGAAAATATACATGATATCATTACAAAATAATATAGCTAGAAAATATTATTTCTAGATCATTTTCCTAGATTTTATGGAGTTCTTTACAATCTATACTAAGAGCATATGAAAATATACATACTTGAGAAGTATAGATTACTATTTTTATATATTTCCACCAAGGTATCATATTTCTAACTAAAAAATGTTTATTAAAGGTGAATTATTATTATTTAATCACTATAATAATATTATTACATACAACATATTTCTTAAATGGATAACATTATATCCCTCCTATATTAAGATATTATAAAAATAATGGATCGCATGAAGTAATATAATTCAAACATTCTTGTGTTGAGATAAGAAGTTTGTATTAAAATTATAGTAGTAATAACGAATATTGAAAGTAATTAATTCTATATATATATATCCCAAATGGTAATCAATACCATTAATATTACATCTACACCTATTGTGTTATAACACCTTATGTATCTTTTAAACATGTGAATCATAAATATATAGAATCACAATAAATATCTATCATATAATTTATATTATTTAAAATAATAAAAGAGATATTTCTTAAACACTAGCCTTATAATTAAGCTTCGGTAAATATTATATTCTTTGTTGATATCAACACATCACTAGATGGTCCTACATAAACGGTCAAAGTGGAAAATGATTTAAAAAATTCCATTTTCTTCTAATAATAACGATTTCTTACCTGAGTAATTTTATCGAAAAACATGTTAGAATAATGTCCCAACTCATTATATATAATGTATTTTACTATTGACTAGATATTTTTTATCTCATTATTGGAATGTTCATGACTATTTTCCTAACAATCACCAATAATTACACCAAAAATAACTCACCACTAAAAATTTATAGATCCAAAAATAAATTCCCCATAATTTATTTTACCACACATAGAATATGTTTTAGAATTAACTCTATAATTATTAGTGGGTTTCTTCTCTATTTCCTACCTCCATGGCCATTTCTTACACTTGTCATCTCATGGCATGTATGTTTCTTATTCTCCAGTTCAACCTTCACATCAAAACAATCCACTTTCTTATAAATTTTAAATTATATAGAGGAAAATGATCTTCATATAAATAGTTTATATCCAATATAAAATATATAAACTTTACAATCAATGTTTATAATAATGTATGAAACATACTTGTCAAATGCAGTGATTTTTTTAATATACATCCTAATAATATTATTTTTTGTTTTCCACAATTCCAATATTTATATCTTTATAATAAGATGGACGAAAATAGGGAAGTAATTCTCATCGAAATAGTCTATGAATGATTCCCATTCCCTAGAATCATTATCATCATTCTTTCTAGTATTCTTAACAAAATACCACCATTGATCAGATTTACCATAAAAACAATAAATAGATACATTTTCATTTTAATGTTTAGAACATACCATGCTATAAAATATATTATCTTGAAAATTTATCCATAATTTGGATACCAATAGGATTGATGATCCATTGAATGATAGGGTATGGTTCATCATGAACTGTCCCACTATCGATATTATCCTCAATGGTTGATTATGTTCCTATTTAGCATGGATACCACCACCATTTATAACATGTGAAAACTGATCTATCATAGAAAAAATGTATTATATTCCAATTCCAACAATATCTGGATGCTGATTTGGAAGGATATTTCCCTATTGATTCATTCCCAAAATAGATTTCTTATTTCCCATATGGAAAACTATTCTTAACATACATACATTAGATGAAGGAAAAAAGAAATCATGATATTCTATATCATTACAATTTAACAATAATTTAAAATAATCTAAGGGAATGACATTAATAATTCCCAAACATTTAAAGTTATCTAAATCATCATTTGAAACCATAAATATGGGTTAAAACATTATATTTACATAATATTGCATTTATTTCATGAATTTTACATTATTATGCATGGAGGAACCTTTTATTTTTATATATTTCGATAATTATTCCATAAACCATACATATCCAAAACAATTAAATACAATGTGAAAAATTATTATTAGTATCCAGACATCCGATAATATAAATCATTTAAAATCATAAATTCTTTTCTCTATGAAGAAACTCAATGAAATTCAAATTAACCACTTCCATTCCCTTAAAAATACTTAAATCATAATAAAATAAAATAAAAATATTGGATGAGAACTACAATATCATTATATGATAAAAAAGGACATTTTTATTCTAGGGATCCCATGAAAAAGAAAATAACATTATCCTTTATCTTTAATGTTCAATGATAATATTAAATAAACCTTTTTCAAATGAAAATCACATAAGATTTTATGAGATAAAATCATTAAAACCCATAAGAATAAATTAAAACATATTTTATGTGACATAGTGCTTCATATACATGAAACCCATTAAAAACCACTTAATACCATTTAATAAACATTCTAATTTGAATAATAACATGTATTACTTCCAAAGATGTCATTACCCAATTCATTGGAGATCTACAATGGGGACCACCGATTATATAAGCTATATAGGTCTTACTAGTGAGATACAATTTTGATCAACACTTCTTATAAGTTATATCAGACTCACCTATTTCTAATGAGTTATAATTGTTCTCAACCCATAAACTAAGCTATATAGGGCTCACCTATAAGCTATAATGTTTCATAACCATTTGTATCAGTTATATTAGGCTCCACCATGAGCTCTGATGGGAGAAAACACATTTTATAAGCTATATAATGATCACCCATTCCATATAATGCTAATTTATGATATCATGAGTAAAAATATTTCTTCATAAATCCCTAGGAAAAAATTTAAAAAAATATATAAAAATCAATTTCTGCTAAAAATTCCCTATTATTTTAAGAACCCATTTCCCAAAACAAAACACCATGTTTTTGAAAACCCACACTCAATACCAAAATTAAAAAAAATAATTATGGTCTATTATTTATGGAAAAATAAAATCCTTAAATTTAATACATGAAAAAAATAATTTATATAGTATTAGAAGAGTCAATTTCATCATGTACGTTATGAATAGAACATTCATTTTTTCATTTTATAAAAAGCACTTTGTAAAACATATAAAAAATTAATTTTTGAAAACCATCAATTTAAATTAAAAATTGACATAAAATTTCATTTATAATCCTTTTATATATTTTTTTTTAAATAATGTCATGAATATTGACATTTAGGGAAATATATTAAAATTAAATCCTATAACATTGAAATAGAAACTGTTTTAAATCAATGTGTCCCATAACAATTTTGAAATATGTGAATCATAAAAAATTTAAATTGTAACATTAAAACAATTAAATGTCATTAATGTTGAGAAAACTAATGACATAACATGTAATATGGGATGTATACACACATTATAAAATTATACAGGTGCAAAACATCAACATATGCATCAGTGAAAGGATATAGAGAAGAAGTCACTTACCTTTAGTCTGACTTGCCTCTTGTTTATTTATCATCCTAAATAATAAAATAATGAAAATTATATACCTCATTCTGAACCATTTTATCATTTATCATTACTTTTATTTCATGTAGGAAATTTTTTATAAAAATAATTAAACAGTTATGTCTCTATTGTGTGTTTTGACCATATTCTATTTATCTGTCGAAAATGACTTCTATATGTCACCTAAGGTCAAAGGGGTCATTATTAAAAAAATAAAGGATAATAATCATGAAATAATTATAATATTTATAAATAAATTTTATTTTTAAAAGTAGTCATTAAACATGGTTATGAAAAATGATCCAATGTTATAATCATGGAGATGGTAGTCCCTAAGTACACATGTGCAACGTTCCCATTTTTCAATCATCATTATGGAAATAAGGAAGAAAAAATTTATCATTATAATGTAACATTTGTACCACAAATATTATATTTTTAAACACATACACTCATATATATAATATTTTTCATGTAAATGGAATCACATCTCTTCAAGGATGTAGTATTCCACATGTCCACAATCCACATAATCACTTTTTCAGTCAGTGAAAAGTTAATAAAAATGATATATTTTATTTATAAAAATATTATATTTTCATAAAAAAATATAGATTATATTAATATAACATATGTTTATTGAAATAATCCTTGATGCATTCTATGTAAAGAGTGAATGAATCACATCGATTTAAAGAGGTGGCAGTCCACATGTCCTTAAATGATGTTGTCATATTCCCATAAAACTGAAATAATGTTGTTATATGTTATATGAAAACTACCTAAATATGATGAAATAATAAATATCATATATATTATATAAAAATTAATTTCCTTCATAATTATCAACCATGGTAGGTGGTAATGAAAAAATAACGACCTCATTTTCTGAGGTGGATGTCCATCGTACACCGGAATAGTGATTTAGTTTTAAATTTTATGGAAGTGTGTGCAGGTGTAGGTAAAACCCCTAACATAAAGTAATTTAAATATATTATTAACACCAAGGTTATTATACTATCATGGAGTATGAATAATTAATGGGGTGGATATAGAAGTACAAAAAAGTTATCATTGAATAATGTGACCTCTTCATTGGGTAACTCATATGGGTTTCCACCAAATGACATTCTTGATTTTATTTATACCAAAAGTGAGGCTACTATTATTATAGCATAGATATTTAGATAATATATGGGTAGTTTCTAGTAGATCTAATGATTATTATATTTTGTAATAATTGGGGAGGGTGAATTCCTTTTTATAGTTGATAAGGAGTGGAATTCCTGAAAATAAAAAATGGTAAACATTATTGGGAGGACGACATTAAAGGATTTTCATAAAATAATTGAATAAATATTATAAAATATTTTATATGTTTTAAATATTTATATATATTGTTTTTAAACTAGTTTCAAGGTCATTTGGACCTAATATATTAAATTTTATCCATTATGTAAACACATTTTTACTTACATGGTTGTTATTAATATTAACTAGTTTCACTAATATTTTTTCCCAAAAATATTTTGAAGTACCCATATATTATAAATTATTATGATTACTAAAATTTAATCCATTTTTCAAAATTAAAATAATATAATTTTAATAATTTTATTTAGAATTAATCCTATAGAAGGACCGAGAAATCGAGGTTTTCATGTAAAAAAGATCAGATGTTTGAAATTTTTTAACATCCAATTTCAATGTGAAATTAATTCCAATGAACAAAATTTGATTAATGTAAATAAAATTGATATAATGATACTTTATAATCAACTTGAAATATAATTTAACACTGTCATTTATTTAGGTGAAAAATCAATTTTGAATTAAAAATTAGTATTTTTATTAGTCATGAAAATATAAATGTTCTCAGAAAAACAAAAAAAATCACCCAAAGAGAATTTTGATAATCCAAATTCATAAAATAAGTCTTATATGATAAATAATTTTTTTATACATCCTAATTTATTTTCAAAACAAGTATTCTATTAAAATGATATGAAACTCCATTTTAAAAATATATAGCATTTATGCATAAAAATTGATTTATTATCATCTTAAGCATATCAAACTAATTTGATGAATTAAAAAACATATTAACTATATATACAATAATTTTTTTAATATATTTCAAAAATAGATGTAAATTAAATTTATTATGATAAAACACCATTATAGTCATAAGAATAGTTTTTTAATAAAAACATATTCTTTACAATCAATTAAAATTTATTTTCATTATTAATTAATCGGTAACTAATGAATATTTTTTATAAATATGTGTAAATAATAATTGTAATAATTTAGTTAATCTAATTCATTCCCTCCATTCCAATGGAATTTTTATAATTATTATATAAAATTATAATATTAATAGTGTATTGTTGTCCAGTAAGACTCTTTATTTTGTGTAATATAAGTCATCAATGAAAATTGATGTTCTATGAAAAGAAAGATAAACATGTTTCCATATGTAATTTAATATAAAATATGTAATTAATGTAACACAATATATTAACGAATTTAAATTAATTTTAATGAATATATTTCATATTATCTCTGGTTGTTTCAATTACATTTTCGAATAAGAGTTTAATATTTTTTGTGGGTACAAGAAATTGAGTTATATATTCTCCCAAAATGATTTGAATTCATAGTAGAGGAATTGGATAAAATACATATAGTAATTTTATTTTTAAATTTCCTACACAAAAATAATGATAATTATAATTTCTAATTCATTAATAAGTAAACATTTATCCTAGGCCATGAAATAATCATCAAAATAGTGATACCTCAATTCTACTATTGAGTAATTTCATTTTGGAGTTTGGGATAATTTCACTGAAATTGTTCTCACACATGTTCAATTGACCAATACTCTTCTCAGGATGATTCTTCATGAAAAATAGAGAAATTATTATTTCTATAGTCTTAGGGAATTAATTTATTGTGGGGATACCATTGGAGAATATTTTTTTCTCCAATGAGGATATTTTTTTATAGAAGTAGTACATTGTACCCTTGTTTGAAATAATGGTAGTGATGGAGGAATATTATATTTCCTATTGGGTGGTGAAAAAGAGTACATATTTTTTTTATAAAATATTATATTGATCCTGTTGTCCATGTATGCGTTTTGAAATCACTAACATTGTTTCTCAATAGAGTACATGTTAGAATTTCAAGGATGAGAACACAAATTCTTCTTTTTTTCTTCATCCCCTTCCTATGGTGACATGGATGTATAAAGTGATTATATTTATTTAATTTTTAGTTATTTTCATAACAAATTTAGTGAATAATGAGGTATAATTAGTGATCAATAATCTATCCAAATAATATCACATTATTCAAATTTGAGACACAACAAGTGTTGATTAATCAATAGATATAACCCTAAGATAGATTGTTCATTTACATGGATTTATTTTAGTTATTTTTTCTAATAATGATTCCTAATTAACTTTCTATTTATGGAGATGATTCAAAAATATATTGGGATCCTATGTGATTTTCATCACAGCTTATCAAACATTTATAGATGGTCATATAAAAGGTTTTTGATATATTACAGAAGACGTACTTTGTTCATTCAATCTTGATTTTGAAAGATCTTGTGTAATAAATATGATATTGTTTGAGTATACCCATATCAATATTTACAAATCTTCCATTTTCATAGATCAATTTAAGTTCTTATGTGGTAACCCATATAATTAACCATTATTTTTGTTGGAGATTAGAAAATATTCCATGAATGGACATAGTTTTGTCCATGAGGCATTGATAATGGTTTATATTATTCTACAGAGAATGGTGATGAAATATATCTAGTATAAATATTATGTTTCTTATCTTTGATTATGAATATGGTTTTTTTTGATGAGTAGGTGTTTCTCTGAGTTTCAACTCAGTTCGTTCATCAACGTCATAGAATACTGGGAATGTTGGAAATGAGGTTTTGGGTTCTTTTGTGATTTTTGAGTGGGTAGGAAATTTTTAAAAACTTTTATCATTTACATTGTAGTTATTTTCAATAGACATTGTGATTCATGTGTCCTACCTCATGAGTTATTTTTATGACCCTTCCCATTTCTTGAGCTAGGAGGACCTTGATGTGGAACATGATTTATCCATGACTCTGTATACAATTCAGATTATTGATTCTGAGATAATGGTTCTTTATGGGAGTTATATACCATTGGTATGTGTGATATGGTATCATGGTTATGAGTCACATTAGACTTTATAGATTAAGCCATTGATTAATGATCAGTTGTGATATCTTTTTTCCATGATGTCTTCTGGAATAACATTATATCAAAGAATGTTTTAATTAGTGGGAGGATGAATAATATCATCACTTGTCTTAGGGTACTTTTACATTCAATGTTTTGATCACATATTTTGGTGTTATATAGGGGTTTTTGGTATTTTTTTGAATAAAATGTATATTTTTCTTTATTACTCTTTGTTTTGAATGTGAGACTACATCATAGAGTTAGAGGGAATATGCCTTTGACTATCAAGTTATATTGTAGTGTAGTTTTCTGGTTAAGATTTTATGAATCATATATAGATTATTTTTTCATGTATCCCTAGAGTCTTCCTTTTATATATAATATTAATTTCTTTATAGTTATCTTGTGGAGGTTGTCAGACAATGTATCCCACTTGTTACAGTTTTTCCATATGGTGTAGCAGTTTAATTTTGGAGTGGTGGATCCTGTGACCATGTTGGGTTGCAATGCCTATTTTTGGAATCAATATAGAATTTTGAATGGTATTTATAATTTCCATATCACTTATGAAATGGTATTTTGGGAGTGATACCACATTTTATATAGATTTTAATTGATTTGGAATGGTTACACCCTGGTATACAGTGGTTGTGATGTAGTATGACTATTTTATGTAGAAATTCAATGTTTCCATGGGATACTACAATGTGGTATATGATTTTCCTGACATAAATGTCATAAGTATTATTTAAATATGAACATTTCCATCTCAAGTAACATTTTTCTAATTTTGATGGTTTTAAAGTGTATTTTTTATTATTATATAATCATTCTCTATAATAGTATAGTACCACTGAATGAATTTGATCCCACTTAGGGTAAGGAAAATTCATCTCATCATGGAATAATATTTTCTTCTCCTATATCCTCAATATGTGATTAATCCTTATTATGATTATTGATTTGAATCTTTCATGGATGGTTTATGCTTCTATGTTCTAATCTGTGTTCCCCTATGCCTTCATTATACACTCATTATTCTTATTGAGGGTGATTAATTTGATAAAGTTTTTAATGGTAAGTGGTTCTATAATTATTCTCCCATATTATTTAATCTATAATTTATTTATTCATTCAAAAATCATTTAAAACATATTTTTATGATTTTAATTAAATAGGATCTATCTATTGATTCAAGGGAATTTATTTTAAAAATAAGTTTTTTTGAGGGATTGTGCTGTTGATTCATTTTTGAGAAAAGATGGATTAGGATGAAAATAATCTTTATTAAATTTTTATGCCTTATTTTGGGACATTTGAGTTCAAAAAGAATTTATTTGAATGTAGTAATCTTAATGAAAACCTATATTTGTGTTTTGAAAATCAAATGTTAAATTAAAAATGAATGTTTTATTTTTAATAATGATGTACAGTTGAAATGAATGATGAATTGATATGAAATGAATTATTTTAGCATATTTGATTGATTTCTTGAATAATATTGGAGAATTATAAATTTTTGGGTGATTAAGGAAAGCATATGAGGACTCTAACTCCCTATAAATTGATTTATTATACAAAAAGACACAAGAACAAGTTTAGTATGATTGTCCTCAAGGGAGATTTTGATTGATTATAATCAATGAGCCTTTCATTGGGACATGTGAACACATACTTGAGTTATGATTGATGACTGAGTATTGTGTGAATCATAAGTCCTTGAAAAAAATCAACTAGTTCTTATTATCATGATGACTTTATTTCATTAAACGATAATATATGTCATTTTAATAAAACGTTTTACTCATTCCAATTGTAAAATGGGATTTTTTTGTTGACCTGTAAATTTAAAATATTTTTGACATATCTTCTTTATTTTGATTTGAATTATTTTTTGGATTAAATTATATAAATGGCCTACCATGACGTGTTTTATTTGAATTGAAATAAACAATTGTTATATTTTTATAGAAATTATTATAGAGTTCATGTTGAGACCCTATAGAGATATTTATCTCACACCTTATCTTTTCAACTGTGTGTTTTATACTTTGTTATGCTGGGTCCAATGAAATGGAATTTAAAATATAATGTTTTTAATTGTGCATGATATGTGTAAATCTTTAGTGATGGTGTAAACTAGTGTAGTTTTGGACAATTTTTTTCATAGGGATTGTGATACCTTTTCTCATTGGGTGTCTTGTTTTCTATTGGGTTATGATTACATTAGTATGTTTCCAATATTTTTTTTCACATTTCTCATTGTATTGTGTTTTTGTAACCAATTTATATTGATTTATATTCTATGGTTTTATCTTGTATTTGAAAAAAACATTACCTTCAAATTGATATAATTCCATCTTGTAGTCATCAACTCATTTGGATTGAAAATTCTCATTAGGATATGTTAGGACTAGATCATTTATCAGTGTATAAGGCCATTTGAATAGAGAAATGACAAAAAAACTTCAACATTCATCCACTGAAATGATGACCTCTTTTCAAATCCATCAGACATTATATATTCCACTAAGAATGAACCTACATTGGAATTAACGACATCCAATTATCTATTCTCTTAGTCTATGTTTCGAATAAAATCATATAGTACTCTTGTATTTTATAGAATAAAACCTATTCTCAAATTTATTATATGAATAAAATCAACATTATTCTTATTTTATATGATTTTAGATGGTTTCCCAAGTTACTGTAGTTAAATCAAAATAAAAAATGTGTATTCCCTTAGTCTTTAGGTTACCATATGTCCTTATTTTATTAAATATAACAAGATCAAGTGACCATAAATTTTCATGATCAACCGTGGTTGGATGAACACATTCTTCAAATTATTTTCATGGGGAATAAATTTGAAAATTAATATTTTGGGTATATAATATCACTATCTAATAACATTTATTTCAGATAAAATGTTATCATGATTGTGCAGAATTAGATTGGAATAATATTCCCTTTATATATTCATTATTGCAATGTCATATTTATTGGTAACTCTTTACATAGCTCCTATATTTTTTTACTAACTCGAGTTGAATGATAACTATATTCAAAAAAATGAAAATTGATCTAATATATAATTTACATGAAACCCATAAATATTAATAATTATAATCAAATAAAATCCATAAAAAGAGTATACATTATGTGATATAATATATAACCTAATTCTGTATACAAGGTATAAGACACCATGCTAGTGAGTAGTCTATCCCAAATTCCCACTACCCAATGTTAGATTACCCAAGATAGGCCCTAATTCCATCACCTTGATAAAACATAATATTTATAAGAGAAACTTTTCTATTAAATTCAATCTAATAACCCAATACATTCCATTGTCAAGGAAGATGTATGAAAAATCAATTATCATGACTTGCATGTAACTCCTAAAATTAATGTATGGAAATTTCTATATTTTGTTCATCACCGTATCCAAAAGAAGATATCAGTTCATAATATTAGAATCGTATTCAAGAATAAATCAGAGAATATGCCAAATAAATAAGTAAATCATAACAATAAACTAAGCATAAAACTTTTTATGAACTATTCATAAATTAAAATAATTATTAATAATTCATAACTCATAAATTGTGTACATTAAAAAATTAATAATATTAAGAAATTTACATATGTTAACAATACAAGTTCCTTATAATTATATTTTTTATTAGAAATTTATTTTAAAAATATAATATCTAGATCTATAAACAATCTATATTTAAACTCCTAAAACATATTACACAATATTAATAAAAACTTGCTTATCACATGAACCATGATAAGATTAATAAATAAATAAAAATTTAATTGTTTATATATTTTCACAAACAATTAATTAAATTTAACCAATTCATATTATATATTATGATCAAATCATATTATTAAAAATAAATTTCTTATATAGATTCCAATTTTTTTTTTAAAATTTTAAATACATTATAAATTAAACATATAATTTATATAAAAACAATTTATTCAAAAATATATGTTTGTCCATATAAATAAAATGATGTATAATACTAATATTTAATATTATAAATATTTATTAGATTATGTTTCCTAAATATTCAATAACTATTTAAAAAACATTTATAGTCAATTTATCTATATAAATTTTATAACTAAAATAAATATCTTTCATTACCTTTCCCATAATTTTTAATCATTGAAAAAATTTATTAATCAGTCTATAATTGATATTATAGAAATAAAATCATATATGTGGAAATATACATTACAATATAAAATGTGTTTTGATTAATTATATATCATTTTTTATGATCGATATTTGAAGGTCTATGATATATCTTTGATCACATTTGATATTATATGTTATGATATACATGATATATTCATGATTACATGAGGAGTTTTTTTCATTCATGGATCTACATAATTTCCCTATACAATGTCGTATATCGTACACAATAATACGTAAAACACTAAAGCAATTAAATTGTATTATTTTTTTGTTATTATATAAAATAATAATTGATTATATCATGCCTCACAATATAATATATTATATATCCAATAAAAGAAAGTAGTTTTCATGATTTATTGTGATATGAAAGAAAATATCTATACGAAATGCAGTTATATCATTTTTAATGATGATTTTATGAATCAAAATAGATAACACCAATTCGATACAATCAATGGTATATTATAAGTCAATAAACACATGATCATATAATTGAAATACATTAGAATCCTTTTTTCATTGATTTACATGTTATGAATACTGATATCATGTATAGTATAATGGCATAACATAGACCATTAGATGATGATAAATAACAATCACCGTCATAATCATGGTGATTAATGATGATCATTTTGGAATAATAAATGGAATATTACCTCTAGGATGTATCCATATATATATATGGGTTAAATACTCTTATTGTTTGAGTAACACACTCCTCACTACAATGTTATAACAATAACTCATGACGAAAAAAATAGAGAAATATATAAAAAATAGAGATAAAACATTTAGATCATAGGTATGGAATGAATACAACATCTCAAATCCTTAAAAAATTTATATTATCCTAGGTATTCTACCTCATTATTTATTTAATTTATCCATATTTTAGGAAAATTAATTAATTTATCCTCTAATTATAACTCTATATAACCCTTGATCATGCACATAAAACTAAATATCACTTAGCTCAATTATACAACTTACCTTGTAGAACATGAAAAAAAGGATTCACTTTATATGAATTTTAGATTAAAAAATTAAAATTTTAAAATTCAATTTCTTAATCCATCATAAGATACCCTATGATTCATATTCTACTATTCAATGAATTTTATTTGTCTTATAGAAATATATTGGATTGGAACATGTAGTATAATTATTATATCAACATGTCAAAAGTAATGGATTAACCACAAAGTATAAAAAATTTCATTTCATGATGTATATTACACATTAATATATCCCTTATATCTTTTAAAATGAAATTGAATTAAATTTCATTTTATTATAGGACTACTAGAAAATATCTATAATTTCTTACATAGACATATTAAAAATGTATGTTTGTGTTTTCTTAAAACTCTGTGTTTTATATATTTTATAATATATATATATATATGTGAAAAATGAAAAATATACTAAACCTTAAATATATCTACCTATGTTGACCCATTAACTACAATTATAAACTAATCTTGAATCTAAGAACTGTGAAACGTGTAATTATATTTTCATTCCCTTTCGACTGTTGTGGAATTCTCCCAGCCAGAGCCTCCAGTGGAACCTCCGTCTTTCTTCGTACATCCTCAATACCATGACCTATCTTCCTCCATCAGTCCTACACCTCCTTCTTCTCTGGTGACTCCTTTTTCTAGTCCCTCCTTAAAATACATCATATTGTTCTTGTAGTCCTTTTATACTGGTGGATTTTCCCATTTCATGACAGTTACCCTGGAGGGGGTTCATCAGGGCTTGCGATATGGATCCATGGTGCACAAAATTCATACCAAAGTGGTCAAGGATTTCATTCCACAACATCAATGAACATTGGGGGTTCAAATTTTCCTAGATGGACCCACTTATGTAATTTTTGAATTGTGTCACTTCTTGGAACATGGGTACTCCAGTGTGAGTCTCGCCCCTCAATCATCATTTCTTTTGTGTTTTTATATACTTTAGAGATGATTTTGTAAAGGCCTAGTCAAATCAGTCTAGATCATGAGGAAAATAAAATTTTCCTCTTTTTAGGTGGGTGTTTAAAATTAACTATGGTGGTGAATCCCCACTCGATGTGATATGGTTAGATATTACGAGCCTTCACTTGTCATTTTAGAATTTATCCTTCATTATATGTATTAGAAATGAATTTAGTTAAATCTTAAGTGCATATGGCCATACTAACAATTTGATCCAAATATCATTGGCTTGAATTTATTTGGAGGTCAATGCCTCTTCACCTCTCTCAGATATCATTTTCCTCAGCATGGCCAATTCCATCTAATGGTGTAAGAAAACCGTCAATCTTATTTGACACTCTAATTCTTGAAAATAAATATTGACCGAAACATTATATCATTTAAAAAAAAATCTTGGATATCACATAAATAATACTTCTATATATTTACCCACCATCCACGCCACAAACAACCTTATCTCCATTGGCCTACTCACTTCCCCTTGACCCCATCCCCATAGTTTTCTATATATCATTCTTCCTTCTATCCCTCAGACTTCTCTCTTCCCCCATGATTATCTTTCTATCCATCAACCTTAACTCTTCCCCTCCTTCTTCTTCCTTTGAAAATCTGAATTTTTATTTCTATCATGGGTCCCCTTCCCCTATAACCCCTAGTTTTCATTCAGATATTTCCTATCTATTCTTCCTCCCCTCCCTCTCTACCTGTTGATTTCACCTTCACACCATGTACAATTTTTGTTACCTATTGTCTACCTATTGATTAGGAGATAAAACCTCAACCTTCTCCCAAACGTTCTCATAGAGATTTAATGTTTAAATCCCTTCCTCATATATTGTTCCTTTAAAAGTCATTATCCCATCAAAATATTCTATCATTCTTATTTCTAGAAAAATTTCTAACAATTTTGATTCCCCCAGCCTCTTTTTGATAAGTCCTACTCAGCCCCTCCAAACTCCTATGTTTATAACCCTCTAAATGGTGTTCTAACTATATCCCATTTAAGGTTTATATCCATCCTCTCATGTGATTATTTATATAATATGGAATATTCCAACCGCTTTGTTCATTAATTAAGGTAGTCCATCATTATTTGTAATGTCCGCAGTCTTAGAGAATGAGAGAATACATACTTCCTCTCTCACAAGATTTTTACCAAAACATCCTCCTTAGTGGTTATTAGAGAACTAAAGCATCATCACTGAAATCGAGAGAACATCCCTTATATATTAAAACTAAATAATTAGACATATGATTCTCATAATAACTAGAACATAGGTGTATCATAGAAATCCTTTATTTTGATGTCCTCTGTGGACGATTCAAATCAACTGATTTCCACCAAAATAAGCTCTATCCCTCTTTATTTCTATATCACCCTTGTATATGGAAATTTTTAATCCTATGAAAAAGAGTCCCTATATATGATATACCATTATTTGATCTTGGGGGGATTACAAGGCCGGATGGAGGTGACTTCAATGTTATCTTTTAAGTAGATGAAAATAATGGTGGGGCCATTTTTTCAAGTATGGAATCCCATGATTTCTCAATGTTCCATTCATGGTTAGGGCTTAGAGATGCAAGATACATGGTGGATTTGTTTATGAGGTGAATCAATCATCATCATAAGTCTGACACCTAGTATCTTCTTGATAGATCCTAGTAAAACATCTATTCCATCAAAAAAATTTCTGATATCAAGGTATCCCACATTGTCAATGCTCTCTCTAACCACTCTTCGATTAATATTGATATCCCTCCAAGGAAATATATCATGGATCTTATTTTTTGTTCCCATTGTCGGATTATAGATCCTTTATATGATTGGTTTGAGGCTACTTATTAGATCAAGCATATGTCAGTAAGATGTGGGATGTATTTTCACAAAAAACTAAGGATCTTAAGATATGACTGTCAATCCTAGGCCATGATATATCCTTATGAACTTCATGCCTTGAAGGTGCTATGTTCAGACATTATAAGGCTAGAATCTTGGCTTTTTAACTCAATCAATGATGATATTTTAATTTATCTCTCTAATAAAAAAAACTCCTTGGTTGATCACCTCCTTATGAAATAGTGGCTGGATCCGAGTAAATAAATGTATAAGTGGATCATAGAAGCTACAAAAACACATCATTATTTAACGCTTACATCAAAGAAATATAGCAGATCTTAAGGCCTAATATTATTTGTGATGATTTTTCATACAATTCTAATCGAGTTGAGGTTGGAGGTATAACACTCTCTTTCATGAAGTATCTTCTCAAAGGTACCAATCCATGTATGCATGGAGGATACCTATATAGATATGATGATATATTTCATGTTATCCTTATATGGTCTCCTCCAATATCAAATAATTTCTCATATTTCTCTTGAATGAACATGAAATCCACGAGTCAATACTTTTTCTTGATCCTACAAGTTCACAAGGGCCTGATGGCTTCCCTAGGTCCTTTTTTTCCTATTGGGATCAATTTAAAAGTATCCATATCGAATCGGTGCATGATACAATTCAAGGAGTCTTTATTCCATAAGTTTCTAGTCTTATATCTCTGATTCTCATTACTAAACAAAAATAGATTTTTTCATTGACTCACTTCTTTCCTATCATACTTTTTAATTCTTTGTAACAAGATCCAATCATACATAATCAACATGATATTATCTTCTGATCATAATGAGTGGATTTCTGGAGAACAACATGGCTATGTCAAGGGAAGAACTATTTAGGGATATATTTTAGTGGACCAAGAAATGATCCCTTATCTCATCCATATGTTTTTTGGGAATAATATATCTCTCATGTTAGACATGGATAATGATTTTTACCACCTTTAATGGTCAATTATTATTAAGAACCTCTCTTGTATAGTCTTCTCAAGAGGGGATACTCACCTTTTATTTGGGTTCTATATTTAATTATTGATGGACAACTCTTTTATACTTAAGATGAAGTGATTCATTAAACCTTCCGATCAGTTGAGGTATAGAGACCCTATATATTCTAGCCTCTTCATTGTCTAGAAGAATACTCTTATTAATATCATTTAAATAAATATCGATGATGGAAAACTCATCCATCACCAATTTAGAATCAACTCTTCTGGTATCTCACACCTCATGTTGGACAATGACATTATTATTTTTATCAATAGAAGTAGGAATTATGTATGATGTATTGATAATAATTATGAATATTTTTTAATATGGATTGGTTAACTTGTTAACTAGGAGAAAATGAGCATATAAATCTCTAATTGATGCTCGAAATGTATGGTGCACACAATTGAGTAGGTTTTTAGAATTCAAAGAAGGATCCTCCCAATATACAATATTGTTGTCCTTATCTCATCATCAAGGCCTTACCTCCATCACATTGACAAGGTGGTTTTATGGGTTACTATCTAGTTCAATAAAAGGAAAATTCCATTCATATCTTGGGGGGGATCACCTTAGTCAACTATGTTCTTTATTCCATCGCAATGCATGATCACATGGATCTTCATGTTATGAACCCATAATCTCAAAAATTGAAAATATTAGGTTGGATTTTATCTGGGATGATCATTATGAGGGGAGATATCATAGGCCTCTATCAGAATGGATTTATAGACCATAATGGGATGGTGGTATTAAGAATAATTTTTTTCATCATAGTCCATGATCTACATGAAAAAATCCTGACATGCTATTAAAAATAGATCTTTATATTGTAAGTTTGTCACCATTAAATAGGGTGCATTTTTGGGTATCCATAAGAAATAATCTTCACTTATCTAGCACGAGCTGCACCATCTGATACCTGCTATATGAGAAAACTTAGTGAATTATAGGTAGAAGTGATAATATCTTTTGAAGGTAAAATTAGGCTGGTGTTAAACATGGTTTTCCATGCTGTTGTATCCCAAACCATTCATTCAAACTATTGAGATGGTTTTAGGTTTGATTCAAGGAATTATGAACAAAGATAAATGTGCCACCTTTGATCTTATTAAGTTATATCAGGGACAAGAAATATGTATTTTCACATGATCTTCTTTTGAATTCATTACTATTAAATATTTCTGTATAGTTTTCCATTTTTCGACTAATCTAGGTAGATGGGGAAAGATCCTATGGATCAATGATTTATTAGCCAAGCTGAACATTATTTTTTGGAGAGTGAGGAACCATTAGATTCCAACAAATGAAAAAATCCAATGTAATGTAATTCTGCATGTATCCATGTTCTCCTATTCCATAAAACATATTGTAGAACCCTCACACCAACTATTTTAGGCGATATATTGGGATAAACTATGTGGAATCCTTATGTATCATTCACTGTTGTTTTAGATCATGATATATCTACCATTATTTTTTTAGATCAATATACTAGCAGCTTGTTATGAAACATTAATCAGAAGAAGGCATGTGCAATTATTCATTCCATAGACAAAACTGGTCTGGGATGGAGAAGATAAAAAGATCAACAACTACTATCTTTTTAAGAATTAAATGTCACCTAATCAATATGATGTGGTTACTAAAAGACTAGGAATATGATTAATATATCAATTTCCATAGGAACAAGAATATAATTTCATTTATCCCTTATTTACCTTCTCATGGCCTCTAGATAGATTGGCTCCCCCATTTTTGGTTTGAAATTTAATATCGACGTTTCAATAAACATGGAATCTATAATGGGATGTGGTATCATTTGTCACATCACATGATTTTTTTTCTCCATCTCAGATGTGTATGGTGTTGGTGACTCTCTATAGGACAAAGCCAATCGCTCGATAATGGTCTAAGAGATTTATCAGCTCAACAATATCAGAATATCCTTCTTGGAAACTAATTACCATGTGATATAAAGTAATTATTATTTATATATCCACATTCTATAGATTATCAACTTTCATGTCTAAAAGTGTAGAGGCCTCATATCTGATTACATTGATCCCTCTCACAGCTAGAACGAGGGTAATAAGGTCGATAAATACTCTACTTCATGGGATCCTTGATATTCCCCTCTTCATTATTTTTTAAATTTTTGATAAAACTTAGTTTATGGAAGTAATATTAGAAGATTTAATTTTCTTGGGATTAACTATTAAATTCCTCAATAAACCCCACCTTTTCATTTATGTACTTGAAGTGTGGCATCTTAATAAAATTATATTTTTTTTTAAAAAATGAATATATATATGTATGTATTTAGGCATACATTTATTATTTATGAATGAATCCAAATAATTACATATTATTAATATGTAAATTTATATATATTCATGACAAACGTTTTATTATTATTTGAAAATAATAACGCAAATACTATGTGAAACATATATTTATCAAAAGTGTTAATAAAAAAATAAAAAAAAAATGAAATTAGATACTTTTAATTTTTCATGTATTTGATAAATAATAAAGATTAATGAGACCAATTAAATTTGTTTGACGCAGTAGTATATGTGTTTATTGAAAAAGGGATGGAGAAAGGGGATAAATACAATTTTAATTGGGATGACCATTTTAATAAATATATAAAAAATTACCGATAATGGGGATAGCTATGTAAATGTGTTTTATGTTGTATTGTGTAAATAAACAACAAAGTATAATGAACTTCCCATATTCTAGATGATTGATAGATCAAAAAACAAAGCTACACTCATATATTATTGTATATAATGGGCTATAGATGTGTGTCGCGTGTTTGGGATTGAGGTTTAATGGCCATAATACTACCAAATAAATAAACCAACAAATTAAAAAATAAGTTAGACCATAAAATACATTCATATGTTTAAAAAACCCAAATAATTGTTTATCAGGAATTTAAAATTCAAAATGAATGAATGAAGAATAAATAAAACACTACTATGTAATCAATAAAAAATTAGTGATGATTTATATAAGTTCTATTGAATATTAATAAAGGGTTTAATTTATTAACAATTCCAAAAAGTGAAAATAATGGCCGACCTTTATCCAAGCAAAAAAATCTGTCGATAAAAGGGTAGTCTTTGTTAGTTATTTTTTTAGTACTATGAAGGTTTCCATTAATACAAAATTTATTTAGCATATATTATGGATGCACATTATCTGTGATTTTGTAGAACTCATAAAGGGAACCAAAAATAATTATATATACCTAAACATATTTATATGTTTTTAAAAATGATATATGTAATAATAAACATATATATTTATATAAATTCAATATTTTTATTTTTAAATTTATACATATTAATAATTTTATATATAATTATAAATAAATATTTTAATATGTTATAAAATATAATAATAAAATAGTGATAAATAAATATATAAATACATTAAATATTGTTCATGTATATATTTTTAATATAATTTCATATTATATTATTTATAATATACATATATATTAATAATTTTATATGTATGTATTTATAATATAGATATGTTTATTAAATTAAATATAATTAGATATATATTTTATTTATAATTATATTTATATTGTGTGTCAAATATTTCTTAACATAGATAAGTATATATAAAAATTTATATATATATATATATATTTATAATATTAATTATTTTTGTTCAATTAATTAGCATATATATTTATCTAGGAAATGATTGAGGGTATTTCGGGGCTATGAGCTCATAGTAATGGGGATTAGGGATTATGGTAGAATATGATGTTCCCTTTGGATCATGTAATCAAAATGATTCCTAGGGGTATACATTTGAGTTCATATTGTGTTGTTTACCATTGGGTGATTCCCGATTCAATGAGGTTAACTATCATTGAATCTTGTAATGGTAAGTGATGTCATTTATCATTATTGAATTTTGGAGTTCAAAAGTGAATTTTCATTAGTGACCTTTTCATCAGAGAC